>CM063284.1:13615000-14317500 GCA_032173965.1 Sitta carolinensis | reverse complement strand
TTCCTAGCAATGACTACTGTGAACATTTCCTGGGCTGTAAAATCTACCCATAAACCCCAATGTCATGAAGGAAACAAAAAAGGTGGCCTAAGGATCAAAAGATTCAATGAAGTAATAAAAAATATGCCATTAAAAAAAGCTACCAATGAAGTCACAAGTTACAAAACCTCAAATAATCTAAGGAAACACTGAATTGTGTTTAAGAGGTTTGTTCAACCTCTTAATTTATCTTTGAGCCAAATATCTTAAATCAATGAAGACAACAGAAATTAAAACTAGAAATTAAACCCAGAAATTTAAAAATTAAAATGCTTCTTTATAGGTAAAGAATGGGACACTTTTCTCAAATTCTGAGGTACAAAAAATATGATACATCATCTGAAGTTTTCTGCAGTGTTCCAATCACAGGAACACCTTTGAACATAGCTGTTCAATTCTAACCTATGCTCATACCCGGCAGGCTTACTTTTAAAGGACAGACTTGCATTTAACTTTACAGTAGTTTAGCCTTCACACAGAACAAAAGAACCAACAGCTCAACTCAACAGTGGAGATTTTTTTATTTGCCACAGTGCTATAACATCATAAATATCTCTTTTGATCTAAACCTTAATTTTCAGCTGGTGACTAGCTGAACAGCCTGGGAAACCTACCAGTGTAAAAGTCCGTCTATTCTTGGATTCCTCCCCATATATTCCTTTTTGACCACCACTACGCGCACTAATTTAAAGCCAGATATCTAATACTGGGAAAACATAAGGAGATCTAAAACCCCTACCTTGGTACTGCATCCACAGAGGATGAAGCTGGAACCTTGGGCACCTGACAATTTGTTGCTGCAGCCAGCTTTAAGGCAGATGATGGAACAGCACTTAAAGTCCTAGGTATATGCCGTGCATTGAGCGTGGTAATAGAGTTTACAGTGGCAACTGATGAGGGGACAGTTAATCGAATGTTGTTCCCAATCAGAACCTGAGTTGTTGCAGAATTGGCAGCAGTTACTTGGTGACTCAGTGCACTGTGGGAACTTGAAGTCTGTGTTATATTTGAAGGCTGTAACAAGGCTGAACCTGCTGTTGACGATGAACTTGTATGGACAAGTGCTGTAGGTGTAGTACTACTGAGGTGTAAGCCCTTGTACACTCCTGCAACAGTAAAAATAAATCGGTAAGCTCATTTTTCAGAAAACACTCAACTGCAAGCAGACACATCTTCACTGCAAAAATCAAGATGCAATCAAATTCTGTCAAACAGTTGCATACCTGAGGCCTGAAGAATGCCATTCACGCCAATTCCAAGCACCACGTCATCCTTCATTTTGAATCCCATCAGCTGTTCTGATGTAACCAAAGCTGAAGCAGCAAATTGAGCACTAACAGAATCCAGTGTCTTGGAAACAAAACCCTAAAAGAACAATGGTGGCAAATATATGTGATTGATGCTTCCAAACTGCCAGTACTCTCCCCATTTTAAAGCTACATGAAGCCTAGTAAAACAAACATCAATACATCAAAAAATCAGAACTGTGGACCAGTCATTCTCTCAGATCAAATCATGAGCATTTGGTAAAGCTAGTTAAAATCTCAACTGTGAGCTTTTGTATTACCATGCACTTTTAGCTCTGTTAAAACAACCACGATGATATTCCCCACAACTATTTGAAACACAAAAGTTGATTTCCAAAGTTCTGTGTAACAGTGTTTCACAGATCAACCTGTTTTCATCAAACTGCAAACCCAATTCATAGACTTGGAGATTCAGACTGCAAACAACTTCTGAACCTTTTCATGTGTCCTGCTCCACTGTAATCTCCCTACACATTTATGAATATTAAACACCTTCACATCTGTATGGGGAACATATGTATGAGTTAGTTTTACTTAACTAAAATTCTGCTCTGAAAATCCCCCAATGACAAGAGGATAATGACATGGCTGGAGATTTCTGCAATTCGTATTTCTAAGGCTTTGAAAATTTCATTAATTGACTGACCCATTTTTTTTTTTAAGAGGGAGCAGAGGCAACGCCTGCCACACTCACCTGCAGTGTCCCTTCTAAACACTTTACAGAATGGCTATGATGTAGATTCAGGCGAAAGCCACTTTCCTGTTGGTTAGTTTCAAGGTTCTATGGCAACAGTTGACAATTAGAGATGAACCCTGGTGGGAAACAATGAGGGATAAATCATAGCACAGACAAATCCCTCACCTGTGATGTGTTGGCAGAGGAATTACTATTTGCTTGCTGTTGATGAATTTGTGCAAGCTGCTGTTTCTGCATTAGTGCCAGTTGCTGTTGATGTTGCTGGTATTGTTCGGCTGTAAATGCTGAACAAAATATAAAACGAGAAAATACTATATCAAAATATGTAGGAGTTGTGTATAAAAACACATCTACTTTATAAACCTCCCCCCTCCCCCCAAAAACTACCACAGCAAGTTCCCAAGAGCCTTAATGCTCCTTTAAGACAAAAAGCCTAACATCCTCCTCGAAATTTTTGTCCAAACAATACCTCCTCTTTTTGTTTTTTTAGTATATAGGCTTAAACTGAATTTAGCTCAAGATACCAAAAAGGGAGGGGGAAGAAGGAAACCAAAATGCAATCAATCCTACCAAAAACTTTAAAAATCGATTAAAAAGAACGATTAGGTAGCAATGGCATCACTGTTTTCACTGTGTGAAACTACAGTATCTGCATTATTAGTGGAATAGGTTTATATGCCAAACTTGGCAACTGCAATGCACCCCTCACTGACAGCATTCTGGAGGCAGCAAAGGCCTACAACCAAGATTTATATTTCAATTGAAAACATTTAAGTTTGGCATGCGCACAACCATGCAGGCTATTGCTGTGCACTACCTTTTTTGTTTGTAACTACACATGTACAAGTAACTCCAATACCAAATTTCACAGAACTATATCCTTCTCTCTTTGAAAGCTGACTCAGTAGTCAGTACATCACAAGTCAGGCAGAATTTTATCCATTTAACCCTCAGGTGTAAAACTGACAAAAGTATCATTAATACAGACTGACAAGGGTGCAGCAGAATCACTATTTCATTGACTAACTTCAGTGCAAGAATTTTTTGGTTTAGTTTATCTTTCCAAAACAAAATGAAGACTGTTTTCAATTTACAAACCAAACCAAGGTTAGAATGTGAATGCCCTTGCAAAGGATACACCTCTCAGATTTTCCTTCAGTTTTATATTCAGACTGTACATGTTCTCAACTATGTGCTGTAAATAGTACTCATACTTCAAGAATGCACTGGAAGTCACGCTTTTGAGGAAGTTCACTACTGCTTGGCAACAAATCACTATCACACTTAAATCCTGTTCACAAATTGAAATTTTTAAGAATCTTTTGTTAATCTACTTGTTTAGGCTTGCTTGTCTGAAGAAAACACGTTTGCATCAAAACCATAATGTCCTGCTTCCGGATACAACAGGATTCTGAAGATCAGTTATACCTTATGTATAAACTTGAGTAACAAGTCAGTAAAAAGGCTGCAATATTTGGAAACATCAGAGCAAACACTGCTGAGCATGCATTTTCCTACCGTACTTGGCTTTTTTTGGTGTTCAAATATTGTTCAAACTACTTCCAGTATTAGAAATTGCACTGAAATTATTACCAGCACTTTCCTATTTGAACACTTGAAGCTATGAAGTTTTGCTAAGCTTTTACATTCACATTACCTTTTTTGGTAAGTAACATCTTTGAGCAAGTAAGGATGTAGCACTTATATATATTGCCATAAGGAACAAATTACTTCCAAATACTTTTACAGTTAAGTATTACTGCAATATTTTAAAATTATTCCTAGGGGAAAAGCTTAAAAGTAGTAATTCCACTTACAAATGTCCTCACTAAAAAAAAAAAAAAAAAAAAAAGCAAACAAACCAAACAAACTAGAATTCATTGACCAAATACTCAATGAGATGACTGTTTAATTCATATAAAATTTACAACTCTTTTAGATTTTTTTAAGTTGCCATCCAACACAAGTTAGAGCAAGAAAGTTTTAGCACGCAAAGATTAACAGGTAGCAAGCTGAGCAGCAGTAAGAGGGAGAAAAATGGATATAACGTTCTGGTACTGAGAGATATGTAATGTATTGTTTTTTCAAAACCTAAAATTTAGAATCAACATACATTTAGCCAACATACTGCCAATGGTATTGAAGGTTCCATTTATTTACTTATGGTATGATTTATCGGAGTGTCCTGTGCAGGGACAGGAGTTGGACTCAATGACACTGGTGGGTCCCTTCCAACTCAGCAGATTCTATGAACAAGGTATTTTATTCTGTAGCATAGCACTGTAAATATATTGCTTAGGAATAGATTGCTTAAGTGATGTATTTAAAGAGAACACATAGAACGACAAAGAAGAAAAGGGCAAAAAAGGATATGTTATACCACAATCTTTGACTGTGATTAAAATTCCACCATCGTAATCACTTTACTTGTGCCTATTCAAGTGCAATTAGTAGTTCATTTCAGTTTTCAAGTCCTAAGTGTAGTTAAGATTCTAGCTATAAAACAGCTGAGGTAAATGCAGTCACCTGTGTTGGTTTAACCATCTCCAAAATACTGCTTTCTTTTGCAACAACAGCAAATGAAGCTTATGACGGAGATAAACTGCACTTGTTTAGGAAAGATTATGCTAAATAATGGCTGGAAGGGCTCTCTCTTCCTTCTAGAAGTGACATTTAGAAAAGCTGTGTTTTTGAAACTGTACATCAGTTCATCTCTTTTTAAACAGCCTGGGACCCTCAGAGCTGTATGCTTCTCACCACTACCACCATCATCTGTATTCCAACTGCTCTTCCTCCACTTAAAAACAGTGCCTGGAAAATACACTCAAGAACAACTAATTTCAGGTTTTTTACAACTTAGGTTAAACACTCAGCAACACGTTTGCTGCTTCCCTTATTAAACATACAAATCTAACAGACATTTCAAAATACTATTTCAACACAATCAATACTACTGTGAAATTCTGAATCAGTTGCATCCAGGTTAGAAAGGCAATACTGCTCAGAAAGGACTGCTGCAAGTTAAACCCTCCTAAAATAATCTGACTGATATTCTTTTTCCATTCCATAGACAGGGATGCTAACATACCAGAACAGGTTATAGATCGCTATTTCATAAGCCACATCTTCCATCTCCATGCTAAAGAAACACTACATTGAAGGTTTTAATGAAAACATTACTACTGCTATCCAAATCGAAATTTCCCCTGAAGACCTGCAAAGGACATTACTTTGTTCCTCTTCTGTTAAAAGCCATAATTTTTTTTAAACACTATGTTAACACTATTTTTTAACTATTTTGTTAACATTACCACAGGGTTTCTTTTCCTCCTGCTCTCAAGACTACAGTCTACATTACATTTCGATTTAAAAAATAAGCATATTAATTGTGAGATAAGTTGCTTCTGAAAACTGCCATTCCTATGCATATAAAAACCCATTTGTATGTACTTTACATGAAAGTACTTTCACCTATTTAATCTTACATATTCATTTCCTGTGGCACCCAACTGTGACTGGAATTGGGAAATCATGTATGTGCTCAGCACAGTGAAGTCACAGGTGTAATATGCTTTCACATCTGCAGGTACAATCCTGAGCTTCTCAAAGAGGAAGTCTAAATTCAGCTGTCTTTTTTTTAAAGAATCAATTCAAACAGAATGTGTTGCCGCATAAAAATGTAGCAGATAATACTTTTTGCATGCCTGCAATGTAACACTGATTCAACTGGATGGACGCCAAACTCAGCATACTGCTAACATCGGTTCATAAATAAAACCCCAGTGAGTATCCCTAAACACCTTCCAAAACTTTTACAGAAAGTCACTCACTGCTCTTCTCATTTTTTTATAAAAATGAGAAAGGACACAGCTGAAAACCTTTCATATGTATCAAAAGAAAAATGGTACATGTAGAAGAAAAAATGAAGTCATTCTCATTTTGTTACAAGCTGCTCTTTATCTGCCTGGAAAAAAATGAGCAGGCAAGCAGCAAGCCCAGACCTTTTCTGAACACTTAAATCAGTAACCCCATTTCTGGTAACTCAGGAGAGTTGCTACACAACACTACACAAAGTTACAGATTCCTGACATTACTGGAGACCTTCAAGGCTTTAAATAACATTAGCAAAGCAACAGAAAGCAAATCAACAGCTTGAAGTTTAAAAAAAGAGACAAAACATAACATTCAATGGTTAAAGATGACACATGATGTTTTAAGACAGGCCCTTGCTTCAGCAGCCCCAAACAAGGATGCAGTGCTTACAGACTCTTCTCAAACAGCATGCTCAGACCTCAGTGGTCATGGTTCCATCACACAGTAATGATTATTTAATAGTACAGGATTTACCAAACTAAACAGTGACAAAACACCCAGTTTCATTCACTACACTGAATCACTACACAGTGATGGCTAAAGGGGGAAATCTCAACCACCACTACTAATACACAGTACATAAAAATATTATCACTTCAGATTATCTCAAACTATCTTTCACAGCTGACAGCTGTATCTTGCAGCAAAACTTCTACATCCTTTCCAAGACACCTTCAGTAATTTATGCAAGTCACTCGACTCTTAAGTTAACCTAGCCCAATTCCTTTTCTAACCTTAAACAGGAGGAATCTTTAAGCATAACTCTGCCTGAAGTTATCCACATCTCAAGATGGTTATCAGAAGATGGGCAGCTCTTTACTAAGAGACTTGGCTATATGAATGCTTCTTGTTTGTTTGCAGAACACTGTATTGAGTGGTAACACTTCAGCTGAGACAACCTCCAGAGCTGAAGTCAGTACATGATGTTATGCTGTTATCCTGTTATTTAACAGCTTGGGACAACACACACACAAAAATATTCTGCGACTGTATTGGTGCTATACTTTCTCAGCAAGGAAATGTGTTCTGGCTTACGGACTGCAAAAAGGAATGGAACATAGAAGAAAATACTTCAGGAGTTTTCAGCTATGAGTATAATGAATGAAATCCTGTACATTGCTGATACTGACTGACAGGATAAATGACTGCTCAGTATCTCCTTAGTGACAGCTACAAATCTTGTTTTATTAAAAACTGAGCTATTGCACACTGCACTATGAATGTGTTTTCCTACAATCACTTATATGAGTATTTGTACTCTGGGACAATTACATATCTATGTTTTGCTTTAACTAGGCCACCGAATATCATTTTTCAATTGCATGATTTTGTTTCTGTATCACCCAAATTCTATGAGATGGTGATACTCAGCAGGTATTGGTTTTTTGCAGCACAGAGTAACAGTGATACTGTCAATGGACTTTTCAAAGATCCATAGTTCACAGCAGCTTTATACTGCAATATAAATATTCTAACAGTGCTCAATGATTGTACCACAGCATTTAACATGTACTAGCCTTACATATGGCTTCTGTGAAAACTCAAGTCCTTCCCAAAAGTGGCCAAAAACAATGATGAGTGTGTCTGGGGGGGGTGTCTGGCTGTGCAATCTCTATGAATAGATGGGTCTTAGTACAATAAACAGCCACAGCTTCCCCTCCCGAACTACTGCTGCAAGTTTTACTGGGAGGCCATTCTCTTGTTACTCCGATTCCCTCAAGCAGGAAAATACACTTTTAAAAAGTTGACCACAATAACCAGTTTCCTAAAAAATCCCCAGGGAGCATACCCCAGAAAGCAGAAAATCCACGTGTAAGCTCCTGGTCCCTCTACTGGCACTCCTTTCCATTTCCAGAACAGAAGATGCTCACTACCTTTGTCAGGCAAACTGAGCAAGCTTTGTGGAGTAAACACAATGACCTTGCTAGGTAAGCTTTTTTTTTCTTTAACAAAGTTGCAAAAAAATTTAATACTGAGAGACTCAAACAGCATAATGAAATCTTTTGACAAGTGTTTCAGTCCTGTTAAACATGTTAGGAATTAGATATTTAAATTACAGTAGCTTAAAAGCTGTTTCATAACAAGCTAAGTACCTGTTCTCAAGACCAGAAATGATATTTCAGTGGAAAAACTGAAACAGTATGACTACATTAGGTTCAAAGAACTTCTCTAATCCATTTACAAGAATACGAGATTCCGTGATCCTTTCAGTGGAAGTGATAATCGTTAAAAAGGCAGCTTTGATCAGGTAATAGAAGAAAGTTCACTTAACTAAAGCTTCCAAACTTTTTCAGAAATTCAATAAACTACAGAACTGCTGAAGTGTGTGGAAAGATGATGTATCATGTTACAATATCTTCTTAAGGGAAATACATGAGAGCATCACACTCCTGCTGTACAAGAGAACAGTTAGTGGTTACTAACGCCAAAGTGCATGCAAAGCAAACATCAATCACAACACTAAGTAATCCAGAACATCGCGTTTTTAAACCTCTCTCTTATGATAGATGTTATCTGGCTTACACTGCCTGGTTAAAGATTTTCTACTGTATAGCAAGTTCTCACCAGTGAATTCAGAAGATTGGAGAGACTTAGAGCCATCAGTGTGATTTAGTATTTGATGCACCAGGCCCAAAGATGTTTCACTTTCTGAAAAGAAGTTCAAGATTGGTTTTACTTAAACATGGCATTATTATACACTATGAGAACACGAATCATTATGCCCTTGATTATTACTACAACAGCTTTTTATTTCAGCCCAAAAGAACTTAAATGTACAACTCCTAACATCAGAACTGCAGATTATAAACTATATATAAGGTCTATATATGCACTCCCTACTTGGTAGCAGAAGAGAGACAGAAAATAATTAATAAGGATTTTTTACTAGCCATTGAACAAAACCTAGAAAATTTCCTACGTCTGTCTGTCCATTATTATTAAAATTAATTTCCACCAAAATGTTACGTGCTAGTTAGGATACACAAAGTTTACTGTGCAGTTACAAACAGAACTATCCTTGCATGGGCTACAAAGTGTAACAATTCCAGAAGCCCAGAGATCCTCCACTTCGGAATGAAGCTTTACTCCAACTGAATTGAAACTGAATGAGAAAATCTATTAAGACTACAGAGTCTTGAATTCCCTGGAAGTGCTCAGGTGTTTTAAAAAGTACTGACTCTTCCCCCATCCACAGTCACATTTCCCAGACTAAAGAAGCTTTTCCTTTTAATATTTTCTTCTTCAACCAAGTTTGATGGGCTACAAACATCTGTTACTCTCTCATGGCCATTGCTTTTCAACTAGGATCTCAACAGCTCAGTCACAGATGGGCCAAGACTATTAAATTCCTATGATAATTGGAAGTGGCCATTACAAATTTCAATATTTTTCATCACCAAGTTGATCCTGTAATGTGAAAGAAGTATTTCAAAAAAGGGAAAACAGTAAAACAGAGCAGTGTTGAGAATATCACAGATACAATGGTTAAATAAAAACATCTAAACACAGTCAGTTGGACAAGTCCTTTTACACTGCTACAAGGAATTGCTGCAAGGATTGAGGGGCCTCCTCATGTTTCCTTCTGGGGAAAGGTTGTCTAAAATCAGGTGTCAGGTATAACACCTTAATGACAACATGAAAAAACAGTACAGAATCTTGGTTGGAAGGAACCTTAAAGATCATCTAGTTCCAAACCCTCTCCCATGGGAAAGACACCTTGCCCTATAGCAGCTTCAAAGCGCCATCCAACCTGGCCTTGAACATTTCCAAGGATGGGACTTCCACAACTTCTCTGAGCAACCTCTTTCAGTGCCTCACCATACTCACAGTAAAGAATTTCTCCCAATCTAAATCTACTATCTTTCAATTTTAATCAATTCCCCCTTGTTCTGTCACTACATGTTCTTGTAAAAAGTCCCTCTCCACCTTTCTTGCAGGATCCTTTCAGATACTGAAAGGTCCTAAACTAGGTCACCCCAAAAAAGCCTTCTCCAGGCTGAACAAGCACAGACCCATCAACCAACATTATATATTTGAGAAATGGAAGCACAGCTCACTACCCTGCTAGATCCCCAAGCATGCAAAACTCTTTTAAAAAAGTAGATTAAGAGGTCCAAAAAAAAAAAAAAAAAAAAAAAAAAAAAAAAAAAAAGCATGCAAGTGTACTGGGGAAAATGTTGTTATTTTTATGGAATTCTCACAGTAAAAGTTATTGAACAGCAATTCACATTTTGCATCACATCACCTAAATGTCTAGTTTACAAGAGAATGCAAGGCATTTGACTATATTCTGGATAGTCACAGCTTTTCATATATAGTAATGTCTACAATCCCAAACACAGAAGCTAACAATTTTCAGTAAGGCTTTTTCTCAGAGTGATTCGTCAACTCAGTTGAGCAGGCTCCAGTTAACTGCCAGCCTCTTTATCCCTGTCAGCTTTTAGACACTGTTTTCAAAGTGATCCAGCTTCTGGGTAATGAAGGCAGAACAGAACAGAATGCAAGACTGTTGCCTGCTCTTAGAAGAGCCTG
Organism: Sitta carolinensis; assembly: GCA_032173965.1. Lineage (NCBI taxonomy): Eukaryota > Metazoa > Chordata > Aves > Passeriformes > Sittidae > Sitta > Sitta carolinensis. Next base: position 14,307,051 of record CM063284.1, on the reverse strand, counting down.
GGAACCAATGCTCCAGTATTTCACTAGTGACAGGTGCTCTGCTCTGATTCCTAAACACAAGGCTGAAATTGAATGATACATGTGTGTAGCTTTAAGTGTCTCTAACTATTCTTTATGAGATCCAAGCATTCAAAAATGTGATTGCAACATATGTAATACAAAGTCTCCAGCAGAGAGCAACAGTCTCTAAAGTGATGCAGGTCAAAGACTACTATTTGCCTGGCAGAACCAAATGAATCAACAGGGACACAAACATGTCACCTCAATACTCATGCCTACTGCACACTCCTCATCTCTGAAGCTTATGACTGAGAAACCTGACACTGCCAGCAATACAGGCTCCTTTACTGAAGTAATTCTGCTGTTGAACAAGTTACTTTTCCACAAAAATAGTGCTTTAATGTTCTTGCTTCCTTTTTAGTGGTGTTCTGAATAACATGGGTTAAGACATTTTATTCAGCTCTTCTTGCAAGAAGGTAAAGGATACTTTTTTTATAATTCTTCAGTAAGATCAGGAGGAACCACCCCCACTACACTAATGATACTACCTGGCCACTTGCTCCTGCTGCCAAAGTCTAGCCTTCAGCACGCTACCAAGTGTTCAGGTAACTTGTAAGGTATTTTAAGACACCCCTTCTCAGTTTGCACACAAAATCTCAATGCAACAACTTCCACAGATCTTTAATACTGAGCACTCTGAAAGCCACAATCAGAATAAATTGCATTTCTTTAGGATCAAAGGCACTTCAAAATGTTTATAAAATGCTCAGCTCCAGGGAAATCTCTCTGATCTTCAGGCTGAAAATCAATGTTCCCTGTAGCCAGAGAATGATGCATTACAGCACAGCTTTCGTAACATATCCTCTTATTAACAGAAGACCTGAAGACTCAACTTCGCGGCCCTGCTGGCCATATATAATACACCCAAGGAAAGTATTTTCCACAGCAGTTGTTCCATGGTGCACCATGCAAGACAGAAAACGCTCAATACTTTCTCAGTAGGGAAATAAAAAAAACCCTCATGTGATGGCACACAATACACATGGCAACATGAGCACTTCTGCTGGTCACCACAGAATCCCAGGATGAACAAACAAAGTAAAAGTAAGCAATATGGTTTGACCATAATTCAAAGTGATACTATGACTCAAAAAATACAGATGTATTAATAAACATTTTCTGACAAAAGACCAATTGCCACTTCAAAAACCTAAAAGGGAAACAAACCTGAAACATCCACACCCACAACAAACTCCCAGCTTTAAAAACAACTAAGAAAAGGGAACAGGGAAGTCCTACAGGGTTAAGCTGCAATAGTAACCTACAAAAACATCAGTACGGCTGTTAGCTACCTGAGGTTCTTTACAGTATTTGCTACAGAAAGAACAAAGATAGAACTCAGCAGCTGCAGCCCCCACTGACAGGCACCTTTGAAGAAGTTGGACTGATACACGAGACATGCAAACACCTGTGTGATCTGTACAGGCAATGTATCTCAGAATCCTTTTAGAAAATGGAAAAAACCCACACTGGTACCAAGGAGCAGACTGTGCTCCTTACACCTACACCCAAGCAGCACACTAAGTACACACAGACTCATATACACTCCAATGCCACAAGAATCCCAATTAAGATTACATATAATTATATGGATGCAATCTATCTGGTTACGGTAATAACAAGTGACTATCCAAAGATTCTGATAACCAATTTAAAATGTATTTAGGAACTCAAGACAGCCATTTTTAAAACTGAATATTTAATTTCTGTATCAAATCCTAGCAAAACCATGAAACTAAATTCCACATTCGTATTTTGAAAAGCTTGGAATACCTAAATATTTTTCACAGACACTAGATCACCTCCACGGAATTCCAAGCACAAATGAATGTAACATACCAGGTACTTACACTGGTATGTATAACTTTCCCACAGGCTTCAATATGCAACCACACAATTAAAACCTTCTATGGGACTCATCTACATAAGTAATTCCATTTAATTCCTAAATGATGTAGATAAATATCCTTACCATCTATTTCAGGGAAAAAACACTCTAAAAGGATGTGTTTATTTATACAGATAAACAAAGAGACATGAGCTTTAAACTCCATCAGCCAATTTTTCAAGTCTATGTGATTTTCAAATGCAAAGCACTGCCCATTAATACTTTGCAGTGTATTTATAGTCTATTCAACACACATCAGTTTTGTTTTCACACTCATCAACTGGCTACCATTTATCACAGTTCAGCCTGGCCACCAGGTGGAAAATGCCCTCATTCAGTTCTGGACTTGGTTTACTGTTTTGAAACAGTGAAAGAACAGAATTTAAATACTAAAAGCCACACTAAGATCATAAACCAGAAGAACCATCAGTTTTAGCCCTAGTACATTTCCAGCAAGAAGAATCACAAAGAAAGGGGCTTGGGGGCAAGGACCTACTCTAGGACAGTGTGGAGAGGAAGCATGAAATAAAGCAGCAAATGGAGCTGCTCACTAACTCTACAAATGCAATAGGAAAGAATTTTAAGGAAAAAACCCCAAAACATGATACAGGAGAGACATAGTGGCAACAGATAACTTATCTGATACCAGCATAACAGTCTTCAAAGTAAATCACCAAAACAACCCACAACTTGCTTAGTTTATTAGGTATATACATTTCTGCTCACCACACTCCTACATTATCCAGGTTTTCTGACTGATTTCCAAAGCCATAATTCAAAATGGCAAGGAAAATATGATTCTAGAGACTTCTTACAAAATCACAGTGAATGTCTAAGGTTTTTTTTTAATAAAAAATTACGTCACTTTAACCTTCTATAAAAAGATGACATTTACAGTAAATAAGTCATGAATTTTGATGAGTTGGTAAGTTCCATTCTAACCATGAAAATACCAGTCTTCCAGTAAGCAGAAGCAAGAGTGATGCTATCCAATAGTGCTCCAATTCAAAACCTCTACCACATCACATTTTTTTCAGAGTCAGATCCTCAAATCTGTAATTAGGTTCTATAAGATGTAATCTGCCACTTGCTGACAAGATGTAGACGTCATTAGTCCAAGAGTTTGCTAAGCACAAGCAGATGCATCAGTGAGGGTGGGCTGGGTACCTCTTGGCTGGGAAATGGCATGTAAGTTCACTTAAGTTCAAGTAAGAATTCATAGCATGCTGGGATTTTAAATGCAAACATTTTACCTAAACATTTCCCATCACTGCTACACCCTGTACTAAAAATAATTTGGTGCATAATATTTATATCAACATTTCGATTAATGTATTTTTAATTTCAGAATATCCCAATATTCAGCCAACTTAAACCCTACGCAATACTGTTTTTTCAACTTTTATATTTCTAAAATTGTAATTACATACCACTGTAGCATTTGTATAAATCTCAGATGCAGTATACTACTGCTAGCAATAAATGCAAATAAATTCAATGTAGCAAAAAAAAGATACACGTGAAGATGGACTGTTAGCATCAAAACAGACCACGATGTAAAGTATGGATGAACTAATGATATTCTGGATTTTCTGACATAAATTTAAAACTTCTAGAAGCAAGTTTGTTAAAATAAACATACCAATATGTGCTGAACCACTGCTACTTTTACTTTGTATAGAGGTACTGCATGTCTGGGTCCCGGGTTGTGCTGTGCCTGTTCGATTTAAACCCCTGTATAATTTCCTACAGGAGAGTTCATCATTGTCACTGTCATGTAGGGATGGTGTCCGAGGCCTAAAATGCCGCCATCTACATGATTTGATATTGACTAGTATCTGACTGAGGTCTTTTGAGAAAGATTTGTCCGAGGTATTTGTTTCTGAGGTATTGGCAAATTGACTGATTGAAGAGTGTTGCGATGAGGAAAACCTGTCCAAATCCAGATGATGAAATGCATTATCGTAGTCCGAATGCGCTCTGTCTAGTAGCACCCTAAAACCAGGAGAACAATGCACAATTAAACAGGGGCAAGAAAATACCAAGAAAGTAATTGGTTAGACACATGTGCTTGTGGATGACAAAGGGATAAAAAAAGCTACACAAAAGTGTTCTAGAACCAGCCAACACACACATACACACTCCCCTGACATGATGCATGACCATCTATTATTTCACAGTAAGCAGTACATTTAGGTATATTCTAGCTTCTACTGTCTGAAGAAGAGCTGAGGTACAAAACCACGCATGTATTAAACACACTTCAAGAACACAGAATTAAAACAAAACAAAAAGACCTAGAGAGTAAGACTGCTTAAGTAAAATGTGATTCATATGACCTCCTAAAGTAACTTAATTTCCAAAGCCTTACTCCCATATACTGACTATACCTACAACCATCCCAAAGCAGTAGGGATGTCACACATTAACTTCCAAATCCCCTAGCAAACATCCCAGTAAAAGACATCAGATCTTGTTCCTACTTGGCTGATTGGCCAAGCTGGCTTACTAATATGTGAAGAAGTGCCAGGCATAAATTTGAAAGACAAATCAAATCCTTACTTCTAATAAAAATTTAAAACAAATGTACTGTTTTCTTAAAGATGCCACATACTTATACACTCAACCATTTATATATTGTTTTCAGTAAAGATTCTTAAAAGCAACATTCCTGAAATAAGTAATTATTTGGTATTTTTCACAATGTTTGAAATATAAGTTATTATAATTTCTAAGGGTCTCTCCCAAAATCACCAAATACTGCTTGAACTCTGAAAAACAGTTTTTGCAAAATACAATTTTTGCTATCTTGAAATGCTACTATTTGAGGAGAGCTATGCAAATAATTTAAAAACAAACCAATCATAACTGAAGAGCTACATGCACTTTCATGTCAAAAAATGGGAGTACAAACAATAAAAATGCTCTAGAACTAATTTAAGAATACATTACTAAAATAGCTTCCACTAGTGCAAAACAAAAGTTGAGACATTAGCCAGCTAATCTCCCTGTGATGTCTCAATTTTTTTATTTTTTGGTTTTGGGGTTTTTTTTAGACTTAGTTCTTCTTTGCATCTTACCAATTTAGTTTTATTTTTAAAACCAGCAACAATTACACAGCACTTACCTTCCACCACGGCCAACCCGTCTTCGTGCAAACCCAATACACCTCTGGGGTACAGTGAGGGTGGTTAAGCAGTATCTGTAACGCACATCTCCTAATCTTCCCTCCTTAGGGCTACTCCACGGCCAGTTACCAGGTTGGTCTAAATGAGGCTTAAAATAATTTTAAACAATTAAACACAAGATGTTTTCACACAATGACACGGTCTTATGACACACAAGGAAAATCTACTTACAGCGTAGTACTGACAGCCTGCTTTCCTACGGAAGGCAAAAGGACCATCGGGATCATTTTCTTCCTCAGCCTCCGAAGAACCAGACAAAACCTTCAAAGAAGGGGTGGGAAGAGAGTGGTGTATGAGGCAGGTATTAGAAAATTCCTGAGTTTTACTACTTTGGTAAAGAGCAGCACAAAACACTAGAGGTCCTACCTGTGAAAGAGGTTCATCATCTGAGCTAGGAAAATCATATTGATTCAAATCTTTAGCATTAAAGACTGGCAATGCAGCAGGACCTGTCTGTTGAGGAGTAGCAGCAGCGGATGAAGGTAAGACTTTTGGCTTCTTCTCATACTTTCTTTTGGGTCTAATGACATCAGGTTTATCTTGCTGCAAGACAAATAAAAGCAGTGTAAAATTACATACAGAAGAAACTGACATTAAAACAGGAGTTTTAGTAAAATCCTGTGCAAGCAAGCTAACCACATGAACTCATCTCTCTACCATGTTCACAGTAAAACATGAAGTCATTTCAGGTGTCTGTGTTTCATTTCCAGTAACTGAAACACTGAACAGACAACACAGAATCAACCATTATTTACTCAATCTGTGCTAGGTAACTCACTAGCAGTTAAGGTAACAGTACTGCTTTGGAGAAGGAAACCAAAATAGATATCATGATCTCCGTGAGGTACCTTTTTTATTTGCTAGCATTTTTAATTGATAGCCATTTATGCAGTGTCAGGGTATTACTAAGTATCACGCAATGCTCTGAAGGCAAAAATAGGCTTCTCAAAGATACCTATAATCTTGCAAGAGTCTCTAAAAATTAAACACGTTTCTCCATACTATACAAAGTCAAGTTAAAGAGTATTTCCCAAGTTTCCAAAATGTGAGACACTGCACTGACCCAATATCACTGATAAGCAAATACACACCAGCAGTCATAAGGACAATGCTTTTACTGCCAGTGGAAAAATTCACCGATTCAAGCCACTCCGTAAAATTCAGAACAGCCTCTAGATATTCTTCAGTTATAAGATGCCTTGGTTTAAAATTCAAACTATACCTCAGCATTTATCCTGCGTTACCTGACCTATTTAACATGCTCAGTTAGTTGTTCGCACTGTAGCTATGGTTTGTATGACACAAAATTAAAGCCTGCAGGGAGAAAAGTACTTGTCAGCTGTCTAAATCAAGTAAGTTTATTTGATAATTTACTTAAATATGAAACCAAAGATATAAAGCAGGGGGACGATTATCAATGGGTCATATTTTAGAAACAAAACAAACCCCAACCCTCCATATTAAATAAACTATAGAGCTTAGAACAATACATGATGTTGATACCACGAGCTCTATCTTTGTACAATGTCTAATGATCATAAATACAGTTTTGTTCAGGACATCCTAACTTGGTGGACAGTAGTAAAGAAAAACGTTTCTGTCCTCCTGAAAAAGAACACAATTGCATGTGTCCCTTTTTCTGTAGTTTGGCTGCACTTCCTTTATTTCTATCTTGAGAAATGCTGGAAATCTGTTATCCTTGAAACTCCAACAGAACGAAACCATTTTATTTCACCTGCAGCTTTTCCAGCCTATTGCCAATTCCAAAAAGTTTCCTCCCTCCTCCAGTCCTAAAATGGTGGGTATTTTGTATACTTCACAGCATGAACAGTAACTCTGTTATTGACATTACTCACTTTAACTTTATATTCTTTCAGTTCCATAGCTTCTTGGTGTTTAAAAGAACTGCTGTTAGTCACTGGAATGATGGGAATAGCATAGGTGGGTTTAAGCGGCTGCCGCTGTGCCATGACTTCAGACATGATCTCTCCACTGTAGTCACCCAAATTATACCTGAAATCAGAATACATTTTATTTGTTGGAATACAATGTCCATCTGGTAAAAAATTGAGAAACACAAATTAATGCTTGCAACTTAGGGTAAAGGGACATCCAGTACATCAGCAAGAAGTACAAAAAGAATTATTCCAGAGAAGGAGACATACACAGAAAATTCATTGCAATGAATAATGCTGACAGATAGAAAAAGGACTACTCTGTAAAGCCTCTCCGAAAGGTAATACTGTAAAGAAAAGGAGAGGGTTACCTACCCCCTTCCTTGGGGATTACTACCATTTAAAATATTTATCACATTTATCACCCATAGTTTTAAACAGTGAAGCAGAATGCCTTATTCATGAATTCTCCTTTTGTGTAACGAAGTATTTTCAATAAGTAGATCCATGAAAGGTTACATTTCAAGTCCTGTGACAAAAAATGAGTTGAAGTGCAGTTCTCTACTCTGAGGGATGTATTAGACTCTTTCCTCTATTCAATGGCTTATCTTCTTAAAAAAGCAACTGGAAAAATCTTCATGATTTCTCTCCCCTCTGTTTCTGCTGAAAATGCTCAGGGCTTAAAAGAAGTGCCCTGGTAGAGCTGGTTCTGCTTGTCTTCCTAAAAACCCAGACTAAAAAAGTCAACTCTGCAGTTTTAAGGTACTGACTTGGAACATTTGCTTTCAGACACGGATAGTTAGAATCTGAATAGACTTTTCTAGCCTAAGTATCAACCTAAAGGACAACTCCACAGTGCAACTGTGATCCTCAGTCAACTGGGAAAGTGACACTTGCCAGAGCATTTAGCCCACAGCACAGATAATCAACAGGACGGCAAAGGAAGCACTAGCGGGAGATAACTCTCACATTTAATACTGTATGAAATGCTTGTTTTCCTCAAAACAGTATTAGATCAAGCTTTTTCAGCAAAGAATAGAGATCATGAAGTCAAAGAAGAATGGTAATGATTGAAACTGGCTTTAAAAACAGTGGGGATTTCTGTAACCTACGTACTTAACACACAATTTCAAATTACTTTGCTTGAAACTATGATCTCTCTTTCAGTATAATCATACACTTGAACGTATCTTACACATGTAACAAAACAATGTAGCTTAGTATGACAATAACCCTCCCATAATAAGCAACTTTGTAACATTTTATTTTTTCTCCATAGGCAAATATGAATATGCTATCCTTTAAATGTGAAAGGACTCTAAAAACTTATTTTAAAAATTCTCCCACTGTTCAAATATTTGCAGAAATCTAAATATAAAGTAGTTTCCAAAGCTTTCTGCAGAAATTTTCAATAAAGATTACCTCTTTTCCATAATTTCCAGTGTTAAATGCAGCAACTCTCTCTTGCTCTTTTCCCTCCTTTTTATCATCTCCAGGATGGTTACTGCACGACTCAGATCTCGACGCAGCTTCAGCATCTTCTCATAAGAAGCTTCATCATTTTTTCGATTCTGTAGATACATGAAATATATGTTTCTCCACATCATTTAAGCTAAATAATCTGAATTAAAGTTCTAAATAGTTAGGTATATATATATATATATAAAAAAAAGACAAGTCTCATCCTAAACCAAAAAGAAGCATGTTCACGTTATCAATAACACACAGCTTGCCAACACCCTAAGTAGGTTTAACAGTAAATTTAGTGAAAAAGTGAATATAAACTTTCATTTAATAGTGGGACTAAAGCCATTTTATGGTGTTTGCCCATGCAAATTAAAAAGAGAACATTCTACTTTTTATTATGTTGTAGTACATTGCAAATTGTTTCTTTATATAAGCAACTTTTTGAAAGAGGAAGAATGAAAAGAAAGAAAAGCTGAGGGAGGCACTGATATACTTACTTTCCGTGTCTGCATCTTTTCTGTTCGTCTTCTAAAAGCAACATAAGGGTCATTTGTGCTGGAACCATCTCGTTTTTCCTGCTTCACAGCTGGGATAAGTGAAGGACCTCGACAATTTTTCCTCTTTTTAATCCAGTACTCATACACTTCTCTGATCAACTCATCATCTTCCTTCAGCAACAGCTTGGCCTCTTGCAGGCTGACTGCCTAAATGTAAAACCCAGCATGTCACTTTCATACAGTAATATATAGAGTAATGTTTTAATATTTCAAATTCTTTATTCAAAGTATCATTGTACCTGCTGACCGCTGCCCTTTTCTAGTCTGTCTATCATCTCCTCAAATTGCAAAGGAGAGATGTCCATTCTTTTCTTCAACTTATTCACAAAGATCTCATCTTCCGAATCCAAGTCATAATCTGGCTGCTCAGCATCCAAACTAAAAGCTAAATGACAGAGTGAAAGTTAAAGTTAGTTTTACTACAAAAATGTTTTGTTCTAATAGCATCTAGAGCACACTTCAAGAGAAAACCAAAATTATTTGAATGTTGTAATAACACTATTTCAACACAGATGTAAACATTGAGGTTTTTTTCTTGAAAAAAAACTACCCTGTTAAAAATCAGGCATAAAAGTTGACATCTACTTGTTATGGTTTTGTTAACCATTGAAAGCTTATTAGTGGTCAAACCAGCTAACAGCTTACTGCCTCAATGCTTCAGTAAGACATTTTTAGATTCATTACAATCTTCAATGCTGCCAAGTATTCTAGAATTTTATGTATTGTATGATCAGCAGTTCAGATTTCAGCCCAAACACGCATTAAAGGTACTCCTAGCAAAGCATGTGCAAAGTGTGTTACAATGATCTTAACACATCAATGATGTCAGTGATGTAGATGAGTCAGATTACACTGGCCCAGCATGATCTAGGTAGCAAAGCATCTTCAAATACAAGAAACGTCTTGCAGAAGGCAAACAACTGTTTTCCACAGTATCCTACAAAAACGCAGCACTCTCCATTTGGAACATGACTCCCTAGTTCTCATGCCTCATTCAAATTGCTGTGGTTGGCAAGAGACAAGTTTCTTTCCAAGTGCACATAGGAAAAACGTGTTCCTATTTTTAATAAACAAATAGGCAGAACACAGTACAGCTTAAAATTCTCAATTCCAGCTGTTAGAGCAGCTCGATAAGGAAAGTAAGAGTGAAAAGTATAACCTTAATATCAGCATGGAAGACTGCTAGCAGGAAGGAAGAACTTTCTTACAATGAGGGTGGTGAAACACTAGAAACGGTTGCCCAGAAAACTGGTGTATGCCCATACCTGGGAACATTAACAGTCAGGATGGACCAGGCTCTGAGCAACTTGACAAAGTTGAACCCCCCTCACTGCAGGGAGCTTGGACCTGGATGATCTTTAAAGGTCCCTTCCAACCCACACTATTCAACAACTGAAATATTTTAAGCTGTTACTTAAAACATTAAGTAACATTAAGTAAACATTCTGAGGCTCAGAATGACATAAAAGTCTAGCATTTAACCAAAGTTAATTAGGCATGAGATATGCTTATATAGCACAGATACTACTTTTTAAATTCTCCTCATTACACCATACAACAGAATTCTGCAACCGACTGTATCTTTCGTAATTTTTTCCAAAGTTATCTGAAGTAATGTGGTGCTTGCACGAAGAGTAATATCCATAGCAAATAGCTGCTATCTTTCAACAAAAACAAAACCACAACAAATTTGTTAGTCATCAGTGATATCAAACCCCATCTGCTTTCAGATGTAGAATACTTGCACCAGGCATAGGCAAATACTTCTACTGCTATTGTCAGTTCTGGTTGGCTTCCAGATCCACTCTACTGCCATTATCCTGGTGATGCTGCAAGGACAGGTATTCTGTTTCTTAGCTATGCATTATGTATTTTCCTCTTTAAGTAGATTTGTGTCTGTGCTTGCTAAGAAATCTAAATTTCCCTCCAAACTGTTACTACTGAACTAGAATTAAACATGCTTCTTTAGCAAGTATGTTTTTCAGCATGTTGAAAAAATTAATTCTTAGAAGTCAGTTTTCATGGGACCTCAAAAGACATTTATGAACGATGTCTTAACTACTAACAAAATTAAATTCTGACAGAATCACAAGGTTGGAAGAGACCTTCAAGATCATCAAGTTCAATCCACACCCTAACAGCTCAACTAAACCATAGCACCAAGTGCCACATCCAATGTTTTTTTAAACAAATCCAGGGATGGTGACTCCACCACTTCCCTGGTCAGACAACTCCAGTACTTTATCACTCTTTCCATAAAGAACTCTTTCCTAATATCCCTTGGCATGGCTTAAGGCTGTGTCCTCTCGTTCAGTCAGTTGCTGCCCGGAGAAAGTACACTCAATGTAGACTTCAATGAATAAGTTACTATACTTACGCTGTATGTGAATCAGCTGCTTTGGCATTTTAAATTCTCCAGGATATATAGATTCATAGTATGCAATATTACTTTCTGCTTCTGGAACTGGTATAACCATGTTATCCCTCTTCTCTCCATAGACTTGTTGTGCTGAGATAGCCCGCTGCAAATGATGTTCCTATAAATAAAAAAGCGAAATGAAAGCCTGAGAAAGCATTTCGAGAGCTGAGCCTTGCTCAGGCTGAAGGAGGTGTGTATTGTCACTGCAGAGCCCCGAGCCGAAGGGCCGATGGCGCACCCGGTCGCTGCCCAGCCCGGAGGGTGTCCCGGCAGGTGGCGCTGTGCCCTTGCACACCCCCTCAGCTTCCCGACTCCTCCCCAGCCGTGTCGGCGTTCCCGGTACACCGAGACACACAAACCCATGTTCATGTTTCTGGAGAGACACTTAAGACTGATTAGACCTACAGATTATAACAAGTAATTGCAGACAGATATTGACTCCAGTACTATTCTGTACTTGCCCTTGGCCATTTACTGCCAGTAATGTCAGAAAACCAGCCAGGAGGCCTTGCCACCATTGCCAATGAACCGCAACAATTTTTACCAAGTGAATGATTCCGGAAGACATTCTCATTTATTGCAAGGCTTCCCATTATCCTCCCTTTCCTTCTCCTTATCCATCAAAAAACAGTAAAAATGCAGTTCGTTCTCCCCACAGTTCTGTCAAGACAGTATCAGCAGGGTTCATACAGTTACAAACAGAAACCCACACAGCTAGGTGTGTGCACGGCTTCAAGTAGTTTACTGACAATACAAGGTCCTTTTTCCTTATTAGCAGTGCTGGTTCCTTAAGTTTCTATTCTGTTCCTCCCCAGGTGCTCAGTAAACCAGTGCTACAATAGTTGTGCCAGTACATCTCTCAGTGAGATGCTATAAACCAGATTACTGAAATACAGGAAAAAGCAGGAACGGCAGCAAAAGGGTACCAGTGACAATTGGTTTTAACACTGAATGTATGATGTTCATACACATGATCTTATTGTATCTTTGGCTGTCTGACTTCAACTTGATTACTTTGGTACAATAAGGGCAATTAAGATCTTCTGTCTAAACTTTAAAAAAAGATAAATAATCAAGAAGATTATAAACCAGGCTATACTATAAACTGCAAAGTTGATGCAGCCTGAAACTCAACTGTGCCCTACCATGTAATTCTGCTAAAGAATTCACAGGATTTGAGCCTACCATCACACAAGCTGCAGACATTATTTCACATCTGTCCCCTGGATGAAAACCTTCTTCACAGAAAGAGACTAATCATGAGAATAAGGCATATCAGAGTTGCAAGCAGAACTCACTGCACTGGTTCTGACCTGCAGCATTTATTTGTTAAATCCAGACAGACATGTCACCTAAGGAGGTGTGGCAGCATTCTTTCCTGGGTATGGAGAAAGTAATTTATTTTCTACCTTTTACTTAACTACTGCTGTCAGACACCTCAGTATTTTGTGAACTATAATAATTCTTCAGGATTACACAGCTACAATTTGTTGCCTAACAGGGAACTAAGCTTTATCTTCATACAGGCCAGTAAGATTCTACATCAAATGCGTAACAGTAGCCAGTGTTCTGTTAGTTAAGCAAACGTTTACTGGTTTTATAACAATATTAAGGGTTCCTGGTGTATTTATCCCAGTTTGTGTTTCTAAACACCAAAAAAAAAAAGCTTTATTTCAGAGAAGGAAAAGATGTCATACACTAACTTAAGATTCGAATTTTTCTGATCCACCTCCGATATGGACACAACTAGTAAGTACCAGCAGCCTATACTTCTTTACTAATAGGTTTAAGTCATTTGAATTTGAAGAAATCTTAACAGAATTCTTAAAACGGAAGCACAAATCATGGTTTTGCCTTTCATCCCCATTACAAAAATACTCAGTATGTGAGCAGAGTCTAAGCAGAGCCACATATTACGAAAAGCAACTGGATAAAATTTCCCCCACTGTGAAAAGTTAACCTGCTGTTCATACTGATTTCAATTCACCTCAAGAGATACTCCACTAAATGGAAAATAAGGAAACCAGTCAACTTCTCCTTACACCTCCACGCATCAAAGTTTTCACTTATTTGGACAAACCCACAAGAGCAACATTGCCCTCAACTTCAGTATCTCAGCCAGTGGCTCAGCACATCTGTCTCCTGGTAACTGAGGTGGGTTGAGCGCTGGCTTAACTCCAGTGCACTCACTAGAATGATTTACTCATTTTCTGCTGTGAGATAAGGATTAGGAGAAAGGCAAAAGCAGGTTCAAAACTTTAAAGAGTATAAATAAAACTTTATTAACGGAACAAAGAGAAGAATAATAAGAATCAAAATAAACTGTCAGAACCCTTCTCCTCCCCCCAACTCTCCTTTCCCACTGACAAAGAGACAAAATTTGGTGTTTTCAGTGAGTTTACCACTTCTAAAATAACCTTTCTTCAGTTCACCTAGGGAGAGAAGTCTCTCCTGCCATGCTATGGAGACTTTCCCACAAGAAACAGTTTTCTCGTGGTTTTAACAAATAACAGCCGCCCAGAAATCTGCAATCGTGAAGTCCCTCCTACGGTTTGGTAGTCTTCCCACAACTACCACTGTGGGTCATCTCAGCTTATTGGGGTACAATTTTAAGGATGAGCTATTCTAGTATAGAAACAAAAGCTCTCCTCTTATCTCTGGGAACAGATGTTTTCTTCTTCCATCCCTAGGGCATGGGTTCTCATCTCTCTCTGTTCAAGCTTCCCAATGGATCACAGCCACTTCAACATCTGCTTGCTTCAACACTGGTGCCTCTGCTCACAGTTGCAGCTAGAACACTACAACCCCTCACCGCATTCCAAGAGTAATGGGGGAAAAAAAAAAGTCTGATGTACCAATTATATCTTCACCATAACCTTACACGAGAATTTCAGTCCAAGACTAAGCCATCTCCTCATTCTCCTCTCATCTGGGATTTGACTCTTTCTTCACTGACCTCGGTGTCTCCGTATTGTTTTCTTTATGTGTCTTAACCCTTTCCTTTTCTCTCACTCGAGAGAGGATTGAGGTCTGCAAGTTTCATCTCTGCACTGAAAGAGTTAATATCTCCCCCGGGCCTGTGGACGGTTGTGTGATCTGCCAGGCTTCGTGGCTGTCTTGTGGCCCCTGCCGAGGTCAATTCCAGCCGCGGGGCTGCCGGGCCGCCTCTGTTCTCAGCCGCATGATTTTCCACGGCTCCGGCAGGACGGCTCGGCAGCTCGCGGCCAGAGCGGGGCCCGGCTGGGCTATGCCCGAAGCCAAGCTGGAGCCGGCCTGGCCCGCCGGCCGCGGCTGGAATTCGGTGGCGGCAATCTCAGGCGAGCCGTTGCCGCGCGATGAGCCGGCCGGGCCGCACGGCGGAGCGGGGCCTGGCCCGGCCAGCATCCAGTTACCTGTTCAAAAGACGGAAGCAAGAGAGCTTTTCCCAGGGTTTATTAATTTAAAAATGTGATTTCAGAGGCGTCTTCAGGTTTCTTAAGTGGTTTAACAAGGTGTCAATATTCAAAACTAGCCAGCTGACTGGTTCTGTTTGGGTCCTGAGGAAGCTCTTAGCAGTCCTCACAGAGAATCACTTCGATAACTGATGGATTTTCTCTTTAACGAAAAACCAACCCATGTTAAACCACGACAGTAATACATATAAATCAGGTGCAATTGTTAACTCTGAAAGCAGTAATTTTAAAAAAGAAAGCATGTTAAATATCTGCTATTAACTAATACACTACAGCTTACAGTTTCTATTCTTCAGTCATTATCCAATGTGATTGCACAGCTGATTACTGCCACCAAGATGCAACACCTCATTCATTTGAATTCACAGCTTTCAATTTAAAAATGCAGTGGTTCCCTCAAATTGTCAGAATGATTTTAAATTCAAACCCTATTCAAACTTTCTGGCTGCACTTCATGTTACAGGAAGATTTGTATGTATGTAGATACTGTAGTCCCAGTCACTTGTGAAAACACCACCTGGAATTTAAAGACAGACCACCTATGACATTCAACAAATACTTTAATTTTGTCTGTCCATCTACTTCTACATACAGTTTCCAAGCAGGTTTATTTCTACTACATAACTGCTTCCATTCACTGCTTAACAGAGCAGTATCAAAAAGCCTTTTTTATGACACTATCCATTAGGTCCCGTGCCCTGCTACAAAAAGAAGTTCAACCAGGTTAACTGGGGTTTGTTCTTGAAAGCCTCTTATTAGGTGTTCATAGAGATTAGTATCTTCGAGGTCATCACTAGGGCCAAATAATTTACATTATCCATATTCCTCCAGGAACTGCAGGTTTGTTACTTGTTTATAACCCTCTACTTCCACCTTTTTCAACAGTCTGCTGACTGTTAGGAGATGTTGGGTTGGGATTTTATGTTTTGGGGTAGTTTTCTTTTTTAAAAAACCACGGTTTAGCGTCTTTTCTCTTTCTCCTCAAACATCATCTGCCCCTCTGAAGTTCTCAAAGAGCTATAAAATTATTCCAGACTGTTTATTTAAATTCCTGGCATGAATTTTAGATGGGATAGTCAAGCTCAAAGGCTGCAATTTGTCATGTTAGGATGAAACATGTCTAACAGCCACCACCACAAGGTTCATTCCTGTGCACCTTGCTGTCATTCTCCCTACTACCACAGCCTTATATTAGGCTGAATCTACAATGGCAGCTTAGGGAACCAAATCCACAAAAATCCATCATTGTCCTGTTATTTCCCCTGAAAACAATAAGTCATCTGAAAAACTAGCTCCCTGACCTGCCAGAGTGCATGAATGCAAAGCAGTGGGGAAATGCAGAAGTGAGAAAGAGGATTCCCTTTGGCAGCAGTTAGCCATTACACTGGCTCAACTGCTTCACCAAATTTAAAAAGCCTTTTAAAAATGAATACCAAGGACAAAATCCCCCACTGAGACTCCTGAAACACTTCAACTGCATCAGTATCAAGTAAAAATCAAGAAAAACTTCCTCTTACTACAAACATTCCCAGAATATTCTCATCTTATTCTACACCTTAATTGCAAGATGGATCTCGCCTTGTTCCCTCTTTCAAGACATACCTTTCATGGTAATATGAATTGTTCACAGATTATTTGCTCCTATTAACGAGTTTCCACTTTCAGCATAGTCACACTTCTTTCTTAATGTACCCTTCTGATTGAAACAAAACAGAAATACCTGCATTTGTTTCACAAAAACACTCAACCTGAACTGATTAACACCACAGCAGGCTGCTTCAAAATTTCTTCCCTTTCTATCACAGCTTGCTTCCCTTGAATTTTTCACACATACGATTTCACAACATGTACTTATTGAAGGTAGTATATTCTCCCTGAAACTGCTTTGCACTTTAACATTTAACTATTTTCAATCTATCAGTTGTGCTTATATCCAGAAAACCTTTCATTTTCAATTGCTTTCTCTGCCAGACAGAGAATGCTATCACAATTACAACTTCAGGAGTACTGTAATGCTAATTTGATCCAGTCATTTCAGAACAATGCTACTGTTCCTCTAACTTCATTCCTTTTACATTTTACTAATACTCAGCCAAATTAGTGTTAAAAATTTATTAAAAAGTTCATACAAGAAAACTCTAAAAATCTGCTCACTCTTCCCAGCCCCCAAGTTTTCCATCAGGTTAGCATCCTTTACCAGCACACCATGTGGTCTGACAATCCCAACAAAAAAGGGATGCAGTGGGAGCACTCAGCTCAGAGACAGAGGATGTCTCAGGAAAGGAGCAACTTCATCACTTTTTGTAACACTCATCCAGAAACACGAACCGAGGGGCAGGCACTGGTCTCTTTTCTCTGGTGACAAGTGACAGGACCTGAGGGGAGAGCTAGAAGCTGTGCCAAGAGAAGTTTAGCGTGGATGTTAGAAAAAGGTTCCTGACCCAGAAGGGGCCCCCCAGGGAAGCGGTCACAGCACCAGCCTGACAGAGTTCAAGAAGCGTTTGGACAACACTCTTGGGCACATGGTGTGACTTGGGCTTGTGCCGTGCAGGTCAGGAGCTGGACCTGATCATCCTTGGGGTCCCTTCCAACTCTGGATATTCCATGATTCTTTGAACTGTATCATATCTCCATCCACACTATATCACTGTCCAGAAAATTATCTGGACAGTTAAAACAGCAGTACTTACCAGATTACACTGTTAGTTGTTTAAATAACCAATAGTTTGATAAGCGCTTTCCTCCCTCCTCTGATTAAGAGAGTCTACAGGAAAAGCCCACCACAATAGCGACTCTTTTTCTGACTATTTAGAATGTAACAAAGTATGATGCAATTTCATAAGCAAAATTATGTACTTTCACAATTTGTCATTTCTATTAATTTCAGGAGCAAGTTTGTCCCTTGTATCCACTCTAAGTGCACGCTATTATCACCATACATGCTCCAAAACAGAGTGAGTGAAAGGACAATCTAAAGCAAGTTGACAGCAACAAAAGCACGAGGGAAATCCAAACACAGCAGAGCAGCTCTCGTTACAGCCTGAAGGAACTAGAACTTGTGGTCAGGGCTGCTTTGTGGTGGGGCAGTAGGACATCTCTCAAATGACTTTGCAAGGATATAGGGCTAATTCTTTGTCACAAGTTCAGTATTTGCATGTTTGATATATTTCTAGCATAGTACATTGAAAAAAAAATCTGAACTACAGTAATTAGAACACAAAGGAAAGGATACTGTGATTAGAGCTCAACCTGACTACAAGCAGGCACTCCTGCCAGCAAACAGAAACAAGCAGAAGCACAGCAATTGAGAGCAAGCAGTATTTCTCTTCTTTCACATTTTGGTAATACTTCTTAAATTTTTAGCAGTAGGACTGTGGGATTTTAAGTTAGCTACAGTTCCTAAAAGAAAACTGGCACTTACAGAGAGCACAGAGGTTTCTTTGACAAAATATCTACTCTGCAGTAGACTCTGGAGTCCATATTCCAAGTAAGATAACCATAGCACAAGGCTAAGCTCTGTGACTAAGGATAAGACTAAGTGACATAACCCATCATTACAGTTGAACAAACCACAGGAACAGAATGCATATTATCCTTTTAAAAAGACAACTGAAAAAAATGTTACTGCAGTAGCAATGAGTGCATCTTATCCAGAAATAAAGGAAAAATCCACTTTTTCGTAATTTGATTGTTTGTTTCCTCAAATAATTTCTCCAATTATTTCACAGTTCTTAGAAATAATAATTTAAGGCACATTTGCTTATGGAAATTACCAAAAGAGGCAGCTCTCAAGTCCAGTGTGCAGAACAGAAAGTCTCCCAGTACTTCAAGCCTATCCTAAGCAAAGGAGCGGTGTCTTTGCTGGGGAAGGCAAAAAGTGGGGCAGACATTTAGAAAGTTTTAAAGTACTGGTACTCCTAAAAAGCACACAGGACTGAGTTCAAGCCTGCGCAGATCAGAATCGTATCTTTGCCTCTGAAACAACGTATACAAAAACACATTACAACTGATTGTGTCATTACTGGGAACTGAGGCAAACCACTGCCCATCTACTGGTCTCTGCAGAACTGCTGATTTACATCTGTATGCCTGGGCAAAATCCTCTCACATCCATCCCTGACAGAAGTGCTTTCCCAAGGATATCACTTCACAGCACTCACAATGCTTAAGGTGTAAGAACTGAAAGGGATATCAGTTTCCATAGACAGCTGACACACAATCAAGGCCATACAAACTCCTAGACCTGTCATTTTTAGTATACGTTTTACCTCCTAGCAGCTTATTGTCCAAAAAAACCTCTAAACACACACAAAAAACGAACAAAATTGCAGCTCATCTGAAACACAAATACATTACTCTATAATTCAGATCAAATAAGAAAACATTAGGAACTGAAAAAAAAAAATCAGAAATTGTTCATCATGTCATCAAGAGGTGGTAAACTGGTGCATGAGCAACCTGATTCCAGGCTTGTAAGGTAAAGATTTCTGGCTGCTAAATTCACAGAGATGATTAAAGTTCTCACATCAGCAAGCAGTATTTGCTGGTAGAAGGGAAGTGGAGGAAAACACAGCAAAGTTGCTTAGAGACCCTGCTGCAGACTGAGACCAAAACATACAGGAGGGACTTCTGAAGCACTTCTATGACCTACTGCACACAAGTCACTCTCCAACCTCCACCTTTGCTTGTTCAATGACCTACAGGATACTTATCCTGTCTCTCAGCCTTATAAGGATCTCAGTAACCTGCACGATCAGGGAAGACGGCCTGTTCGAAGCATGATGGTCAAGCTACAGAAATTTGTCTACAGATTCAATCCAATAAATCTGTCCACAAAGAAGACAGAAAGGAATAAAACACCTGAACTGGCTCATTTTCTTCACCTTCTCCCTCTGTTATCAGATCTTAGCTGTCCTGTAAGTTAGTAATCAGACACAATTTATATCCAAGATTCGAAGGAACAGTAAGAATAATATCAGAGAATTATGTGCAGAACAAAGAGGTCTGCATTTTTTTAATGCCCTGCCTTATTCCATACAAACATAATTCCTTCTCCCTTCCTAGAACCAGTTCAGGCACTGAAAATATGTTTCTGTGGGACTCAGGGGCAGTTAAATGCCATCATAATAGAGAGAGCTCACCCAGGGACAGGCAAGCACCAGCAATGCTGCAAGAGAATGTATAGAATTCACAGCCAGAACACAGAAACCATCTTGGATCAATGCAAACTGTTCAGAGATACTTCTTTTCCATTTCTCTTACCTTCAGGGCAGAAAGTGGCTCCAGCAGTTCTAGTATGACTGAAAGCAAAACTGCTCAGTTGTTCCTGAACAGCAGCTCCACAGGTTATTACAGAAGCACTTATCACAGTAACATACCACACACCTCTGCCTTTAGTTCCTTACACACATAGGCTGTCACACCTAACTACCTGCAAAACAACAAAGACATTCTGACAAGTTTGTTACAGCACTTGTTTCCAACTGCTGCTGAAAAGTTCCAAACCTGACTGAAGTTGTACTGATGAGGGCAATCTGAGTCTGTCTTGCAATGCACAGAAGTCTGCAATGGGTATTCTGGCACAAGATCAGCCCCCGAGTTACACTGATCCTTGACTGAGACCGAAAACCCAACTCCTGAATAACAGCTGACAGGTCTGTCTTTGATAATGGCAAGGCAATAGTTTTTTTTCGTAAGCATAATTGCAGCTCTGACCCTCTTGGACTCAAGTACATGAATGTCATGTAAGTGTTAGCAACAGTTTAAATCTGTTCACAAGAAGCACACACGATCAAAACAGGACAGAAATGGTGGGTCAACAAAGCAGCCTTCCTTTTTCTACCTATGATGGGTCCTAAGGAAGACAGCAGATCACTTCTGTCCCTCATCTGGCCCACAAGCAATCATAGCCCTCCTTCCATTATGTCTCTCAGTATATATGGACACACAGTGAACACCTCGTATGAACTGAAGCTGCCTGCAGATTTACACAAACCACACAGCTTTAGATCTTGCCTTCTGAAGTCCTTCTGCCAAGATCTCCCAATGGCCTGAAAAATTCTATGCAGTAGTTTTCTTGTTGCTACAGCAGAGGCTAAAACTGTCTCCTCATGGAAGAAAACTATGGGGAATCACTTCTGTTTATCAACTGATGTCAGTCTCTTGAGTAGTCAGTTAAGAAGGATTCTACTGTAATCACTCTAATAATTAGATCTCTGCTAAAAACGCCAACTTAAAATAGTTGCATAGGTTTAAATAGCAGTTACTCAGTGAAAATGGTATCTAATTTACTTCTAAAAATGCATGCTTTTGTAATTAACGAAGTACTGAAAAAACCTTGGTAACTGTTAAGACTTTTCTCTAGTCTCTCTCTTCTGGTCAGAAATGAGATCAGCCACACCGCCTTGAGCATTGTAGTAGACTACTTTCCCCACGTTCAAATCAGCTATTTCTAATAGTGTAGAAGGAGTCTGTCCTTTCATTGGAAGCAATCTTGCTTTTGTATTTGTGGATTCCCAGCAGCAAATTACTTATAACTTACAGGAAATTTTCATCTGCTATTCTTGTTTAGTGAATGGTGGAGGGCACTCAGGACATTTGACCCAGAAATCTAACCTTATTACTAGAGCTCATGACAACATTAGAAGAAATGAACATTGGTTTGTTATACTTTTACCAGAAGACTGAAATCAGTTTCACTTTTTATATTACCGTGCAAAACAGACAGGCAGAGATGAAGAAATTAATGAGACTGGTTCAAAATATGCCAGATAGGTTGTGTATCTTATCCTAGGAACCCTACCAATCAGGAAAATTCAAGTATTTGACACATACATTAATTAGGTAGCATAGTTCACAAAATAACACCTCCATCATTCCAGACACGTGTTCCACTCAGACCACCTAAAAAGACTTGTCTGCCTGCTAAATTGCCACTGCACAACATACATTCAGAAGCACAGGCCTTGGTATCAATCTAAAATAGTTCGTTTAGGAATTGCAAAAGATCAAAACTGGCACGACGGCACTAAACCATCTCCTCAGCGTTGGTAATGGCCACGCCCATCCATTCTTCTGTAATCACTTCGGCTCTCAGGAACTCCTCAGCCTAGGCAGCTTTGTAGAACACAGAGAAGGGAAGTTACTCTTAGGCGAGTCTTTTAAGAAGAGCAAAATCCGTTCACAGGTAATACAAAGACCAGGGCAAACTCCAGGAAAACACTGGAACCGCCTCTTCTCACTACAGACATTTGAACCAGCTCAGCTCATCTCATGCAACTTTGTCACACCAGACTTAACTGCAAACTTGTCAGAGTCCCTTCCTTACCTCAGCCTGCTGTTCGAGCAGTACGCTCATTTGACACTGCAATGAATGAAAACTGTTTCAGTCATCTATAGCAAACAAAGTAATTTTCCCTTAAATAAAGGATTCTAAAGAATACATTAAGAGGCTTTTAATTATGTAAATACACACCCAGAGCATGACCTCCACACTGCAATCGGACTAACACAAAGTGAACTGAGATTTTATACAGTTCACAAGAATACAGCTTTCAGGATACAGTCTACAACTGAAATGAGAACAGCTCTTATAATTTAACCTTTCGTTTTCAGAATTCGCAGCTATAATGCCATTTAGAACAGCCTGAATAAAGCTTTATAGCAAAATTATTCTCCCCTCATACGGACTATGGAAGTGGAATTTCAAGACAATTTCTTCAGTTGACTAATAATTGTATCAAGTTCCCAAATTAAAATATACCACTGGATCTGTCTTGCTACTTGCTTAAAACATTTCTGTGCATTAGCAGTACTTTGTAATTCAGGTAATTTTGCATGGCAAAAGCTTACACCTGGATTCCTGCATTTTTATTAGGCAGAGGATTACTACTGTTAAAGGTGTTCAGAACTGATAATAGAGCAGTGACCTTTGAATAACAAGCAACATGGTAACTCAACTTTGCTGCAAACAAGTTTCTATTCTGTTTCACTGTTCTTCCACATGCAGATACACATAGGTTGCGCCTTCCACCACAGACATGAGCCTCAACTGTTCCAGTTTTAAATCATCACCAAATACTACACATAGCACCGGGTAAAGTTAAAGGCTAAGCTAAGAATCTACATTTCAATACATTTCAGCAGAATTAGAAAGAAGTCAACTCAGCTTAGTGAAATTTTTTACATCTCTGAAAGTTTTTTACATAAACTATGAAAAACAGTACACCTATCACTGCTTCCATAGGCTTTGTTCTTCAGAGCAAATTTTCAAATGACCCTAATTAAACCAACCCTCTTCTCCCTTTGCAGTTCAGACACCTCAGTCTAGATCCACCAATCAGCCTGGCGTGGTACACAGTACAATCAAGACAGCCAAGACAAACGAACAAAGCTCTAAGAGTCTGAGCAGTACTTCCCCACCATTAAGTCTACCAAGAGCTCAGAGACATTCCTTTTCACAGGCCACACATCATAAACTGCAAAAAATCAATGGTTTCCCAGATCTATGTATGATCAGAGTCTCATGAAAAAACAGGTCTAAGAATAGGATCTAGTTGGTTTGGGTTTTTTCTTAGAAGTATTAAAGACAGATGTTGAAAACTTTACCTACCTAGAGCTACTATTTCTCCCCTTGGAATTCACAGCAAGACTAAAACTCAACATTATCTACAGCTTCACTGTCATATCTCTGAACACCAAACTGCCCAACTAACTACCCAAGGACTTCACATAAACAAATGGCCAGTCTGGTTGACTGGGGCAGCCTATATACCAGGCATCATTAGTAAGTCAACTCTTCACAGAATGCAGAAACATTTTTGGATTCTAACTTCAAGACAAGTGTGCATTTTATCAGAGTACCACTTTGCCTAACACCATGGCAAAAAGGAGCCCATGGGCATCATTACCAAAGAGAATACAAAAGCACAAAACTCACAGCCATAGTTCCAAAGCTTTTTTCCCTCTGAGCCACAAGATATTGAAAGCTGGGAGTCTCATTTTAGCCTCTGTGCTTAGCAGCCCAATCACTTCTTTCCTCTATGAACTTTTTACGCCAGTATGCTCTATTCAATTTTAAAGAGGCTTTAAAGAAACTCAATACATTTACAACTTTATACATATTTTGTTCATTTACCTTTCCCTTCAACCGAAATCAGCAATTAAACAATAAACAAAAAAAAAAAAAAAAAAAAAAAAAAAAAAAAAAACAAAAACCAAAACAAAACAAAACAGCGAGTGAATAGGGTTTACACAGTATCTCTAACACACAAAACTAAACCAGCTGTACCTCCCCTAAGACTGCTTCATTTACAACATGCCTGTCAGGTTTAACTACCTCTTCTGTAAAGTACAGTTTCATTACCTCAAGCAGTCATTCACATTAAAAAGTAATAGAATTTAATTGGTGTTTCTACTAAACATTATACAATAGTATGGGGACAGAAAAACATTAAAACCATTAACAAGAAAACCAAGTATCAACAGTGGCCTAAGTTCATTCATTCATGAGTTGAGGCCCAGCACATCACGTCAGATAAGCAAAAAGAAATTTGCCTTATAACTAAACAATCTAAGCACCTTTGAAGAAGCCACATGTGCATTCCACATAGAAAGCTCATACAGAACAGCTGCATTAAAAAAATTAAAAGTACAGAAGCTTCCAGAGCATTGTCTTAAACTGTAACAAGACCTTCATTTAATTACTTTACACCTCTGTATATGACAAATGGAAATAAATTGCTATATAGTGCTGAGCAGAAATGTGAGCTGCATAAGCACATACAAGATGGCACCTGTGTGAGGACACCTGTAGAGTACACCTAACCTTGTCTTTGAATAACTGTCAGTGCCAATGGAATCAAAGTTCTGCTCTCGTACTTCTCCAAATTACAATTCTTGTTACAAAGGAAAAAAAAAAAAAAAAGCATTGCAGCTTGTAACGTAGTAAAAGGAGCCTTTTTAATGTACTAAGACAGCAAGATATCAAGAGAGCTGACAAAGACATTTGAGAAAATTGAAGTAACACCCCACCAAGTACAAATGCCAGCAGAGACATAATTAAGTTTTACTACATAAGGCATCTAGTAAAGAAGAAACTTGCTTAGCAATTACTTAGAATTGCCCTAGCAAATTAAATTTTGTCAAAGTACATTCTTGAAAATGCAAGTAAAACTTATCCATAGTTTCCAACTAAACACTCTGAGCTTCCATATTCATAACACCAACAGATCAGTATTTCAGGTCTGATGCTGCAAAGGTGGGAAAGTGCTTCTGCAACAGTGACAGATGCAATACTGAGTAACTTAGATTCAGCGGAAATTCTGTTCTATGTATTCCCTTCTAAGATGTCAGTCTTCAGTTTGTAAATCTGCGTGTTTAGACACTGCTTGACTTAGAATAAACACTGCTGTATCTCAATGCAAAGCTGTTACCTAGAGGAGAGGCTTGTATGAGGCTGAAAATCTTAAACAAAATACCAGCTTAAAAGTTTCCTGATAGTAACATACATTTTGAATTATAAACGCCTATGAGTCAGACACCAGCTGTTCATTGTGCTTTGTAATCCCCACGTTTATTTAGACTGCCTTTAAAAATGCAGGGCAGACTAGCATTTCAAATTCATGACCTTCTACCTGCAATTATGATCAAACCTGTTTTCAAGGTATAAACAGTCAGCAACAAGGTAAAGTCATACAGAGGAGGGCAGGAAAGAAAGAAAAACAGAAGTGAATGGGAAAGGTTTCCTCTAAGGACAAGCATTTCCTTAATACTTGTAAACTCAGTGTATTTTAAGGGACATTGTTATTCTCTCCATGCACCCAGAGAGAGTTAAGTGTCTGAGTGGGACAAAACAGGACTACCCAATGTCATGTACAAGGAGAGTCAGACAAATCCCATTATTCCAGTCCCAATATGGAGGTGCCTGCTTTTCCACTGCATGTGCAGCTGCTCAATGGGCAATTCCTGGCTGCAGGGGAATCAAGCTATAGTGGTATGAATATCCATGATTTGATGTGTCTACACAAGATATATAAATGTATCTACAAAATATGTAAACATATTTAAACAAAACAGACACTTCAAAGACTGCTTTGTGCCCTTCTCAAACACCGAGTCTCAGCCTCAATCCCTGGAAATAAAGCTGTAGCCAAAAGCTGAGCCAGGACCTCAAGTTCCAATTCCACCTGTGCAGTCAGTACCATCTGCTAAAGTGGTGGGCTTACTTCCTTCAAACTCTCAGCAATAAATCCCATCTAACATTCTTAGGAAATGTGAGTGTGTAATTCATATTTAACAAACATGCAAGAGCCAAGTGTTGAAACGATTCAGAGTTAACCTATCAGTCAGTACTTAACCCTATGAATTTCTGATGAGAAATTACACCACAGACTAAATAATGTACACTCATTCTCCTTGGTAATGGTGAGAATAAACCACAAAAACAAAACAAACATCCAGCCAGTATAAACACAGATGTGTACTCTACATACATATCTGACCACAGTGCACAACAATCTAGGGTAAGACACTCTCACCAGCAAAATTATCCCTACATATTCCCCTTACCTCTACCAATTAAATTAAGTGCTTCTCATACAGTGTTCCTCTCAAGTACAGGTCAAGTAAGAAGTCAAACTTATTTTGCTGAGAGACAATGATTTTTCTGAGAAAATCAACACTGGAAAACATTCAAACTATTACTTTTCAGAAAATTACACCAGTGAAATCACAATTTAATACAAGCCAAAATAAAATGTCAGATACTTCCCTACTTTAATTTTTAAAATTACCAAGTTAAGCCAACTTCTGGATACAACATTTAAAACTAAACAGGTTATTAAATCATGCACAGGGAGCTTTTTTACATGATAAAAGGAATGAATAATTAACAGATTGATTACTTGGTTTCATAAGTTTGTTTTTTTAATAGTCTCATTAGTAAATGAGAGCCTATATATGAATATTTTTCTTTTTTTGCTTCAGATGGCTTCAGAATTTCATACTATCCTGCCACACAAATACCAAAACTCTTACCTTCTGATGAGACTTGTTCCACAACCTACCCATAACAGCAATTCTTTAAAGTTACAGCTAGTAGATGTTTGTTACCTTCCTCAGTAAGAAAACCTTATCAGGACCTCTTCAGAGCTTCTCTTTCCTCACCGGCTTCCCCAGCAAGGTTTTGTCTTTACTTCTAGGACATTCTGCAGCCCACATCCCAATCACTTAAAGACAGCTGAAGCCCTCAAAGGAAACATTTCACAACTACCAGCACAAGGTCCTTCTGAAGTAAAGTACAGATGCTGTGGAAAACCAAGCCAGACATAAGGGTTTAAGTATTAACTGCAAAAAAACACAAGTCTTCTGTCCTAGTCCAAGATGTACCATTTTTTTTTTCAATATTCTAAACTTCTTCCCAAGACAAGACACCTCAAAGGAAATAATTCTCCTTCAGAGGAAGGCTGAGAGCATGAACATGCAACAGAAATTTCTGTTAATCATTCTTATCCTACAGCTCTGGTAAAGACAGAGGTGCTTTGTAAACATGCATGTTTTACTGATTTTCCACACATACTTCCTCTTCACAGAACAAATCTTGCATTATTGAAATGGGAAACTGTTTTACTTCAGTTTTAGTAGCTCAAGATCTTTTACCTCATACATACAGCAAGAGCACAAATTCTTGCCTATTGACTTGTAGTACTACGAAAAACTTTATTTCCCCAAGAGGGACCATATTAAATTACCTTTAATCCTAATACTTCACAGTCTCATTTTGCATTTAGCCTACTTCAAGACCACAGCACCTTAACCGGAAAACAAAGCAAGTACACTGATATTAATAATAACTTCCTTCTAATGTAACAAGATTAACAGCAAGAGAAGGGCAAGCAAGGTCATCATCTTTGGCAAAGAGCATATGAAAGAAAAAAAAAAACAAACCAAAAAACCTTGAGAACCAGGAAAGAGTACAAAGAGTACATAAGTGCATCTCTCAGTATCTGTGTTACTGAATTATAGGTATTGTAAGTCACATCACAATATTGCAAAATCTTATTCTGAAGCCAGTTCCTATTTTCTGCCACTCTTCTCAGAATTATTTCTTGCATTTAAGTACTGAGAAAAATCAAGTACCCAAAAAGCACACAGGACATGTCCCACTGAACTACTAATAAAGGACTGGGGCTGGGGGGGTATAGCCTCACCTTGCAGTGAAAAGCTTAATTTCTTAAGCAAAAACAAGTGCACAGGGGAAATCCCAAATCCAATTTTATCATCGGTGTTTAAAGACAGTTAAGGAGAACAAAACTAGAGCATTTAGAAATACAACAAAATGGGGCATTTCAAATAATTAAATCCTGGGAAATGCCTGAAAGAGAAGATGCTACATACTATGTAGACAGAGTAACATGGGGAATGACAACAGCACAAAGAGTAAAGGAACAAAAACCATCTAGTCATGTAAATTGCTTCTACTGAAAAAGGCATTTTCAGTGAGGCTAATTACAGATCAATAGTTTGGAAAAGCAACAGGCACCGTTTCTTCCCCTTCCTAAACATTTTTAACTCACAATCACTACACTTTCACAGCAACACACCTGGCATAAAATCCTTGTGTTTTGAAAAGGAAAATCCGGAGAAAAGTCTATGCAGAATTCATCTTTGCATGCTAGCAGCTTTTCTAGCAGCCATGTTCTGAACTGAACATCTGACCAACAAAAAGCTGAAGACTACAGCTCTTAAAATTGTAACAGATGTGCATATAGGGCAGTCTTTACTGCCAATCCCTCTCCTCAAATGTAAACTTCATAAATCTTCCAGGTAGGCCACCTGGAAGATCTGTGACTTCTCTTTACAACTTGGAAGGAACCTTTACGTCTTGAAATTGATATAAAAGTACCAACTCAAACGGATGTTGGAAAGCAATCTTCTCCAATTCAAAAAGCATTAATTTCTTAATTCCTGACTAAATATAAAGGAAACAAATCTTTAAGTATGGTACTTAAACCTTAAGAGGATCGTTTCCTCTCTCACTCAAACTATCTATCTTGTGCTTGGAGAAACTGACAGAGCAGAAAGTTTTCAAACTTTTATTCAAGCCTCAATTGATGCAATTCACCTTCACAGCTCTGTTTACTCAGAACAGGGTTAGTCCTTGAAAGCATATAAAGGTGAATACACAGAAATGCACACACAAGAAGATGGGAAAGCAGAGCATAATCACTGAACAGGAAGAGTGCATCTACAGACACAAAAGCAGAAGTCAGCATCTTCTGCCTGGTACATCAGTCATTTGATGTGTTCCTTGATACTGAAGCTAGTGTTTCCTCTTTAAAGTACAACATGGAAAAGTAGTAGAAAAAGAACAAGTAACTTATTACATATACCTACAGCCCGCCAATTACAATATTCCGTTCTAGCAGAGCAGATGCCCATACATAAACATATACTTGATCCTATTAAAAAGAAAGCTTTGAAAATAATGCATTGATTTAGCAGTATTCAAAACTCAGACTAAATATCCTTAACAAATAGATAAATAATTGCATATATATTTCTGAGGACTATAATCAGAGCACAATTATTGTGATGGCTACAAGCAAAGTGGCCTACTCAATGAAAAAATCAGCAGATTTAAGGGCTTGCTACACTGCATGTACTTTCTAACAGAAGCAAATTAGTATTTGGCAGGTTCCTATGAATAATTAAATTTTACTGAAATAAATATAGAATGTTAGCTATTAAAATGAAAAGAAAACTAAGGACACATCACCATGCTTCTCAAACATTAAGATTATTGAACTAGTGCCCTACATTATTCATATTCTTCTGCATACAATTAATACCTTTGCTGCAATACATTATATGATGGATCAAAGCTGAAAATGAGTCAGGAAGATAACATTTTGGAGTTCTTCTTTAAGGCCAGCTGTGAAAATTCCCAGAAGGTAAAGCCTTTCCATACAAGTCTGGCTTTAAAATGATTTACAGTTTACCCTGACAAACTCCTCTCCTCCAAATCCCTGCCAGTTGTATTACTTCTTGTGCTCTCAAGAATACTGCTAACAAAGTTATATTTGTGGGCATCCTCCTTTCCCTGGCTTAATATAAACAATTTGAGACACATATTTAAACTCTTCCAACTGTTTAAACATGCTCACTACAAGTAGAGTGAGTATTAAGTACATCTAACCTTTTTAACCTCAAGTGTGAACACAGACAATTTGTCTCACTGTAGTGAACTCACTATGCAGAAAGCCACTGCTGTTAGATGACTTCTCTGTGTGCAATTATTGGGATGTCCACAGCAGGGTAAAAATAAACTGAGAATGCATACATCAAACAGATTCTGTACAAGCAGTCTACACACAGCTTTTTTGGAACACCTTTTCTTAAGAGGAATTACACTGCTGTTGTAAACATATGTAACTCATAGAATTAGAGTCACAGAATATCCAGAGTTGGAAGAGACCTATAGGGATCATCAAGTCCAGCTCCTGGCTCTGCCCAGAATAATCCCAAATTACACCATGTGCCTGAGAACACTGTCCAGGTGCTTCTTGAACTCCGTCAGGTTTGGTGCTGTGACCCCTTCCATGGGGAACCTGCTCCAGTGCCTAACCATGCTCTGAGTGAAGAGACTTTTGCTAATATCCACCCTAAACATTACTTGACACAGGCTTCATGTCGTTAAGGTTATTGAAAATGTCTTAATTATCCTGCTTCCAAAAGGAAAAACCTCTTTCAATATTAGTATTATAGACAATAATCAATGAAGTCTGCCAATTCATATCCTCCTTAATTTCAAAACAGAATCTGGACTGCCTGGAGAAGCCTCTGACATGCAAAACCAACTAATATATTTTCTGAAAGTTTAAGTATTTTCAGCATTGCTTTAGTCTCAACATACACACCTTTACCATTATGACATGCTTAACTGACAGCATATACAGAACATCACCTTATCAAAACACTATTTCCACAGTCCCCTGCGCACAACTTCAAGTTAGTTCCTGACCTCCCTATAGTATAACAGGACATTTACCATGATTCCTCAATTTTTACACAGAACTGTCAACTTCCAGGAAGTTGTCAAATCCCAAAGGCATAATCTGTGCATCTTCTTCAAAGATGAAGGCCCATCCCAGTGAGAAACCAGAAAGAAAATTTATGCAGTCTCATTCCAGACTCAAATAAATTGCACCAACCTGTAATAGAAGTCTATGCCACCACTATCCCTCTGATTTTAAAGGGAACACTGCTGCTACAGGTGGGTGTCACATCACAGGATTAACAACATAACTGAAGGAAGCGCACAAATTGCTCACTATAGAAGCTAGTCCTCATGATCTGCCAGATTTCCTAACTTGCATGAATGCTCATGTACACAGAATAACTTTATATATAACTTAAATAACATCAAACAGAACAGAAAACTTTGGTGTAACTGAAGACAGAACATGCAGGAAGTTACCACTAATACTTACATTTGAAATTTGGCCCCACTTGTCATGAGCTGCCACATTTTTTTTTCTCTCAAAATTCTCTATCTACGCATTTCAAACCTTTTTCACACAGGTGTATCTGAAGTAAATGACTAAGCTCAGTACCAAACCAAATGATAAAGTTAAGGTCATGATATGTGCTCACATAAGAATCTCTTTCAGCTATGAACTGAGGTATCTGTAGACTGTTACTTTAGACAAAACTGCAAAACGCCCTTGTTTCTGTGTTCCCCTACTATAAAACATGCAGGTTCTTGGCAAGCTAATCTATGAGTTCAGTATATTTAAAATTATGCACTAAAAAAAGGTTAGACTAGCATACAAAATTAACGCCTTTGCTATGAATGAGCAGAAAAGATAAGACAAAGGGGAACACAAACAAAAAAAATCAATACTCCACCAGCTTACAGGACTTGTGAATCAAAGACTTTGCATAGAGAGGTGTCTCTACTATCCCCATTTACTTCAAAATCCTTTAATGTTTCAGTTGTCCTTTTCTAAAGGGAGGTCACTAAAGGAGTTCAGTTGTTCTGCTGAAGATTTCAGGACTTCTACAGCTGGAGAGCAGGTCCAGACTCTTCTGTTAGTAAGCAAAAAGCTTTATGGAGTTTCCTAACACTGCATCAAAGGAAAAAAAAACCCAAAACCAAGCCCAGACTGGAAACTAATGATTCAGTTACAGTACCTGCTATGACTTTACATTCACATAATTTTGATGGCCCCAACAAGATCCTAAAATACTTGATATCCATGAACTGTGCATCAGTAAGGCAGTGGCTGTTTTAGGAGTACTTAAGGTACCACTGCACACAATTAGAAATGCACATTCTTATGGATAAACTTACAAAATGCAGTTTCTTAAGCTGTCAAGAAAGCAATAAAAAAAGACTGGAGAACGTTTAGTGAAATTTCCATATGTAAGTTAACACTGTACATGCACTGAATTAGTGACTTGCTTACTTCACGTATTTTGAATCCATGAGAGCTCACATGGTAACATATGGGTGCTTTTTTGTATATTTCTTACCAACTTTTTCCCTTGATAAGCTAAATACCGCTGTTTCAGCAGCAGGAGACCCTGGATATGGTAGCCTCCCAATGCCTGCTGTACGGATTTGGGAGGAGAAAGACATTTTTCTGTGCAGATATGGCTTGGCAGAGATCTGTGCTAGCAGTGCCCAAGGCAGCTCCATGGAAAGAATGTGAACCCTGAGCCTATCCAAACTGAGTAAATGAAAATTTACCATATAGTGCTTTGTTAAATTAAGACACATCCTAGTAGAGAATACGTTCAAAGTGTTCTGAAGCATTTGAATGAACATTAGCTTCTCTTCACTGAGTCTTCTATAGCATTTAGCAAATACTGACAGGCGAAGCTGACGGGGAACGAAGGGAGAAAATTACATCTAACAATGAAATTTTAACAAATAAACTTTTTTGTAAAGATCCCCAAAGACAGGTCAGGAAAGATAATACAACTGAGGATTTAAAGTGACCAAAAGCACAGTTTAAACTACTTTGACGATTTGCTCAAACACCAGGTAACATAGACAGTATCCAGAAATGATAATTACACATACAGACTTAATTCCACCCCCCATGCAAGCTGTCAGTTACACCATGACACATATACAAAGGAAAACAGTAAGAACTGAATGAACAGCTGTAAAGATTATAATTTTGGACTCTGGGTGCTTAATTCTCTATCTGTAACTAGCAACACCAACTAAAATTAGAAATCAAGCTTTAAATTTAAACTATGATCTGCAAGAAAACAACTCCACATAGTGCATCACTGTCAGAACTCTAGTAGGACTAGCAAGCAGCTACTCCCAAGCTAAGGTGAGGACAAGGATTCACCAACAGACCAGGATCCCAGTCAGTAGAGGGAGTTAGTAATAGTTCAATAAAGCAATAGCACTCTCTCTTCCTCCAGCCTCAACACCAAATGCCAGAGACACTGGCATTTAAAAAACTTTACCTGAGGGAAAAAGTGCTTTTAACCTACACAAACTTGCACACACAGAAGACAGAAATCAAAACTAACATCCAAAACCTTAGCAGACCACAGTACTATCAGAATTTACATGAGGACAACACACTCACTCAAGGAAAAAGTCAAACAACCTCCCTCCACAAACCCATAATTTCCACAACCCTAGGGTTGTTATTAACTCTGGAAATGTCACCAACACAGACAAACTTTTCTGTTAAGTAATTAATTTCTCAGATCTAAGGGACTTAATTAGAAGTATCTCTGCTCATGCTAATCTTTGCTAGGGTACTGCTTCAACTAAGAAATTTTAACTTCCCAACATTCTAAAAATGCCTTAGAATGCTGACATGGTGTCTTTCAAACACACGGTTTTGTTCCTTTTTTAAGCTCCCTTAAAAAACCCCAGCCAACTATACTCACAGTCATTTTCCACAAGGATGTATTTTTTAAATTATCCATGAAGTCTCAACACCATTTTCCCCCCACCACAGATCTCTATTTTTAAAGAGAATCTAGAGGCTAGGGATGTAGAGTGCGTTTCTTTATTCTCCTTTCAAAAAAAGGCAAGGAAAATAAGTGTAGTTTCCCTTGGTTTGGTTAGAGGCCATCAAATCTAGGCTGCCTGTAGAGCTATGCACACTTTCTTTCAAAAATGTCACTGAACATGTTCAAAAAGCTTCAGTCTGTCACATTTTTTCACTTTTTATCTTGCTTAACTAAAGTTACCTCTGCTCTGCTTTTCCGGCTGCCTCCTTTCAGTCTAGAATTGAATTTCTAATTTAAAAAAAAGCAATACCCTCCTCAGAAAAAGAAAACCAGAGAGTACAAAACAACACCTTTTAAAAAGTCCTTTATAAATTATAAACAAATCTACTTCACCTACTTGTTTATTCCATTATCAATGGACTTGATAGCCAAATCTGCATTACTGTATTATTAACAGTGGTCTGTTGTCTGGTTCTCAAAATGACAGCATTAAGGATGTTTTGCTCAAAACCAGCATTTTGAAGGGTTGTTTAGCATTACATAAGAAAATTCATTACATTTTAATGTTTTTTTTCTTTAAGATGTATATGTCTCATGATACGTTTTAGTTTCTTAGATGTAGCAACAGACTTGGCAACAGCCACAATGTGTTCACCTCGGAAACCTGGCAGCTAAACCAAGTGTCAGAACACAGGATCTGTTGGTAACCTCTAGTACCACTGTCAGCATGTCAAAGAGGTTTTTTTACCAGTCCCTTACCTCCAAACAAAATCACTGATTGAAGCCATGGCTTGAAGCAAGGCAGATTCTACGTGTAACAGAATTAACACCACTTAAGGCCCTTAGCTGTCACTTCCTTTAAAAGGGTTACTATATCCCTGGATCAACTGCATATTTTACAACTCCCATTGACTCAGCAAGGTTGTCCTTCCTTCAGAAGGCTCTTAGAGAATATAACTTCTGGACTGAAATTTCCAGTTGTAATAAGCAAGATGCACTATTTTCTCTATTTACTTCTTTGTAGGAACAGGATGGGAAAAAGATAAGATGAAAGGGAAGCAAAATAAGATTCCTTTTTGTGCATCAAAACAGTAATTAGTCATTTAAATATCTCGTGACTTCATGCCTGAATATTAAATCTCTTTGATTGCATTTTTCCCTAGGGAAAGTTATTTAGTCAAGAGGAGAACTCTTAGCTCCAAATATCTGTTCATTTAAAATTACATTTATGCAAAACTCAAACCAATGTTAGAATACTATTTATAGAAAGTTATAAATGCTAATTCACACTAGTTGAAGACACCCTCTCCTCCAGAATCTTATGGACACTTTGCCATCTGTTTGTAATAAAAACACCTACCATTTCTGTAAGCATTAGGGAAAAAATTCTCCAACTCAAGTCTTCAGCTACATAACACAAACTACAAACTTGCCAAAATCCTGCACGGCCTGAAGTTTGGGAAACAAAAAACAGTAGAGCATTAAATCTATGAGGTTTGCCACAACTTCAATCATTGAATTGGGCTCTCTGTTGTCAATGCTAAAGATAAATAAACTGAAGAGAAAGTTTTTAGGGCAACAAGAGGGAAGGAAGGAAATTAAGCAAGTATGCAGAAACGATAAGGAACAAGAGTTTAATAGCAACTATTTTATTCAAGAAGGTCCAAAAAACATTCAGAAAGACACCTGTGCTTACCAATGGCAAATGAAATTTCTTCTGGGGAGATGTGTTTGTGTGTGTACACACATATTCAAAACAAATGAAGGAGCAAACTTCAGCTGTGCAAGTGTCTACTTACTCCTAGAGCTAACCCTCAAAGTGAAATTTAGGAAACAAAACCATCACATTAACCACAAAAACAAGTCTTGTAATTAATGTTTAAAATCTTCTCCTTGCCCATGACTACTTTTACTTAGTTAGGACATAAGTCTGTGTTTAGGGAGACGATACAGACAGTCCATGTAATTTTCTAGCCTGAAAACTTGTAACTGCCAGGCAAACAGTAAAAGAGAAAGACAGCAACCTGACATTTCTACACAAATAAATGTATGCAAGCACTTTCACTCTCTTGAACTGAGAGACGAGCTCAGCATATGTCATTCCAAACAACAAAATTTAAAATTCTGGTATGAGAAGAAATTAAAGGTGCTTTCTCTCATATTCAGAAGCTACATGTATCAATTCAGAATAGATCTACAGTGCCCAAAAGAAACATAAGCATCCTAAGCACTGCTACCTACCACTTAAATACTCCTCAATCAATACCATGCTAAAGTTTAAAGCATCTTCACAAAAATAAACACCACAAAACAACCTGATAAAACCCAACGTACCAATTAGACAAATAAAGAAAAAAACAAACAACAAAACCACTACAGTTCAGAATATACAATTTAGCAGATGCGTAAATAAAGCAACTTATGACTTGCAGAAGACTTGGAAATACAGAATTATGTTAAAACAGTAGAGAGTTATGTTAAAAAGAGCCTCAGAGAGTGGTTACTCTATGGAAAACAACATGCAAAGTGCACTACTCTCTAGAAACCATTCTGCCCGAAGACATTTCATAAAAATTCACTGAATCCATTAACAAAGTGCAATGGTGCTACAAAGAGGAAACTCCATTTGATGCCTCTTTTAGAACAAATATAACTCCAAGTTTGCTACATCTAGAACTACAAACAGAAACTTTACAGTCCGTCACTTTCAAAGGACAATGGAAGTCTGACATCTTGAAAGACTCAGGACTATGAAACTGTCACAAAAGCACAGAATATTCTGAGTTGGAAGGGACCCACGAGGATCATCGAGTCCAACTCTTAAGTGAATGGTCCATACGGGAATGGAACCCACAACGCTGGCATTATTAGCACGCTGCTCTCACCAACTGAGCTAGTGTCACCTTTGCTCTTAGCACCAAATTTCAACACCTGCTTACATAACTGTATTTCTACAGTACTTCCCTATTTTCTGGGCTTAATGCACAGATGGGGAACACTGATTATACTACGGAAATAATTAAAGATTTACAACACTGCAAATAATGCACTTCAGAGCAGAGTCTTCAACCATAAGTTACCAAGTGTTTTACCTTCAGCAATAACAGCAACTGATTGTTTTACCTGTCTTGAAAAGTGCTGAGTGAATGATTAAATGACCCTGAAGTTCAAAATGGTTTAAAGTTTCATCCTTCACTGAGACAGCAAAACCGAGCAGGAAGTGATAGACTTTTAGCCTCCCACAGGGATTTCCTTACTCTGACTAGTGCTTTAGAACTGACTTTCGTGGGGACTATCACAACTTTACTTACACCGCGCCTGTCTGAAGGCGCTTGCAGGGTTCTCAGATAAAGCCAAACACAAACCCTTCCCCTTCCCATCTCTGGCCGGGGAAGAGGCCGCGCCGGGCCCGCTCCCGCTCCCCTGAGGGCGGCCGGGGCCGCGCGCGCTCCCGCCGCCGCGCGCCCCCCGCGGCGCCGTCCGGCTCGGCAGCGCCCCCCGGCGGGGCAGCGCGCGCACGGCGCCGCCGCCGGGCCCCGTCTGCTCCTCGCGGCTGCCGCACCAGGCCCGGCCCAAGGACCGAGACACAAAATGGCGGCCGCCCCGCGGTGTCACGTGACCCCCTTTGTGCCTTTCGGGGCCCCGCGGAGGGGCCACCGGCGGCCGCGGGGCACGAGCGGGGGGCGAAGGGGCTGTGAGGGAGCTCCGGAGGAGGGCGCGGTGAGGGACGGCCGGGCTCGGCGCCTTCCCGCACGGGGTGTCCCCCCCCCCTCCCGGCGGGCGGGGAGAGTGGGGAGAAGATGGCGGCCATTTTGTGCTTGCGCAGAGGCGAAGGTGGGGGCCCGGGTGCGGGGGGGATGGTGGGACCCGGCCGAGGGGGGGGGGGTCTCACGTACCGACTCCTCTTCCTTCTCCATGCCCGTGGGCATCTGCGGCACGGCCCGGTTAATAGAGGCATATTCGGCCAAGTCAGGCAGGTCCTCGCAGCGGAAGACGGGCAGCGGCTTGGACGCGTCCAGCGCCCGGGCCCGGAACGACAGTTTGCTCATGTTAGGCGGCGATGGCGGCTCCGGCTGGGAAGGGGGGGGCGACAGCAAGCGCGCTCCGAGCTGAGAGCCGGACCCCGCCGAGCGATCTCATGGAGGGACCGGGGCTCCCCCGGCGGGGCGGGGCGCACTCCGACACGGGGCCCGGCGGCGCCCGCTGGCGCGGCTGGGCTGGGCGCTGGCTCCGCTCCTCCGCCGCTCCGGTTCCGCTCAATACGCCACGGCCAACATGGCGGACATTAAACCTCGACTGGCCGCCTCTTTCAGCCAACCCCAGCGCCACAGCCATTCCCACACTGCATCGCGCAGGGCGCGGGCACGGCGCCGCCCGGGGGGAGCGCGCGGCGCGGGCACGGCGGCGCGGGCTCGGGAGCGCGGGACGCTGCGAGCGGCCCGAGCGGGCTCGGGAGCGCAGGAAGGCTCGGAGCCGCCGCAGCCGGATAGGGGCTCCGGGATCGGTGGCGCAGTCGGGAGCAAAAGGGGTTTTAATCAGCGTGTGCAGCACCGCTCCACCCGCCGAGCTGTGCCGCGGAGCCCAGCTCCGCTCCTGCCGGGGTGAGGAAGTTGGGGCAGCCTACAATCCCTCAGCCCGGGGGGAACCTCCCCTGGAGCCGCGCCTGACCATGACAGCTTTGGGGAACCTGGGCGAGAGGGCTGGGGAGATGCTGGCCCCGACCTTTCCGGCCTCTCGGGAGTCCAGACCGCGGGACAGCGGCGCCGGGCTCTGAATTCACCCCAGCCCGGGAGGGCTGCCGTGCCGCCGGCGGCGGCCGGAGCAGCGCCCCGCGAGGGAGGGGGTCCGGCCGCGGGGCCACCCCGGAGCGCCCCTCGCCTCAGGGCCCGGCCGCGGCCCCCCAGCCGCAGCCGTCCGCTGTCCCCGCGTCGCCGAACCCAGTTCCCGTCTGTGCTAAATAAAGGGGAAACACGGGCATCAGCCCGAAAACGGCGAAGAACCGTAAGAACCGGGCACCTCCACAACGGCATTTCCACCCCGTTTCTGTGAGATTTTCAGAAACTTAGTCCGGCAGCAAAGTGCAGACACGCGAACTGGTTTAAACCTTGCGTGGACTTAAGTTATTATCAGTGACCCGCTCAAGCGAGCTCACCCCAGGCAGTGGGTAGAACTCACTTGAGCGTGTCTGATTAGGGAAGCTCGTTTACATCTCAATGAGTCGATTAAATTGATGCAGTATTCGGCTCCGAGCAAGCGATCGGAAATGCCGAGGTAGCCCGGTCTCGGTGCCCTCTGCACGAGCCGCCCCAGGGCATCCCGGCGCGGCCACGGCAACGCCAAACTCCGGCCGGCCGGGCCGGGGCTGCAGCCTTCTGGCTAAGGAGCTCTGCGTGCTCGTGTATGTTCCGCACCAGGTTATATGGAAATCTAGCTCGGTAGTAAAATGCTTTTTATCGAAGTTAAGCTTATTTTCATTAAAAAAAAAATAATAATTTCGTTTAAGTGTCCCTCCACTTTTAATGCAAAATACTGTGCTTTTTACTGTCACGCGAGAATCGGTAGACAGTACTTTGTTTTTTATCACTACTTTTATGCTACTCTTGGGAAACAGAACTTTCAGTAATACGGCATAGATATAACAAAAAAAAAATAGAAAAACCTTAGAGATTGTAGAAATTAGCTCTATAGTAGAAACAAAGATAATTTTAAAAATCACACCACAATAATAAAAATAATAATAATAATAATAATAATAATAATAATAAATAATAATAATAATAATAATAATACCACCACTGTCCTGAACCTTAAGCCACTGCTAAACACTATATGAAATATTACTAGATGCAATTGTTAGAAGAAGATTCAAGCCAATTATTTGCATGACTGTTTGGAAAACCAAAACCCTCTAGGTTTCCCAGACTGCTTTAACAGCAACTCATTTTGGCTCCATAACTTATCTGGGATGCTAAATTCTACCTGTACTGCAAATGGGTAATGCAGTGGAAGACAGCTGTAAGGGAGAATGAACCTCTTTTTTTTTAAGGGGGTCTTGTTTGTCGGTTTCATATTTTTTAAGGAGAGTGGAACGAACTAAGGAGTATCATTGTATTCATTTGTATTTCAAATGTTTAAACATGCGTATTGCTTTTTACTCTAATTCTAAAGCTTGAAACACATTAGTTAGAAGTATAATTCTAAAATAAATTGCCCATAAAACATCTACACCCTTTTCCACAAATAATGAATAATTTAGTTTATCCAATTAACGGACAGATAAGACGCTGGAAAAAACCTCCAAAAAATCACAATATGCCATCATAGATTATCTTGGACTTAAAAAATTAAATGAAAAAGAAAAACCTGGGAGCTAAGCAAGAAAAAGGTCATTAAATATAACTCTCCACTTATACTGATGAAAGGAAAACAATACATAATAAACATTTTGCAAATCAAAGTACTGAATATATTCTGAACTATAAAGGAAGAGTAATCAAGTGCAAACTTATCCTTAATTGACCTTTGCATTTCTAACCCCGCCACAGGCTTGGGAAAAGTGCAGAGCAAGCAGAATGGACAATAACGTTTGGATACAAAGAGGATAGTGCATTAAGAAAAAGTTTTGGCCCAAAACTGTTGGACTCATCAGCTTTTAATGTTTTACCATTAAAAGAGATTATGTTTAAATATTTTGTAGCAGAAGATGATTAGCCCTCAAAATTAATTTGCTAGTAAGAAGGAAAGTGTGATAATTGAAAAAAATGTGACATCAGCCCTGATGTCTGTTCTGTAAAACATGGTGACAGGAAAAGGTATAGGACATATCCAGACTGATATTTCCATTTTATCTTCCTTTTTGTTAGAAAATGCAGGTATATTTTAGTTTTTTTCCACTTTGTAGCATTTACCAAAATGCACGATTTACGTCTGTAAACATCAGTGCTGCACTATGACAGTAGCTAATGCAGAATTGGTATGTTTTGTACAGTGACCAAAATACTCTTTGCAAGCTCTCAGTAAAAGATCAGTAAGTTTAAATTAATTTGTTGAACCTAAGTGCTATCTGTCTATTTTAAACTGAAGTGTAAAGTAAGGTAAAGTAACAGAAATATAATGAAAAGACATTTAGAATTGCTATCATTATTGTTTTTTAAACTGCTGAAATTATTTGGGGTGTTTCTTTAAGGCTTTATCTTTTTATGATCTCAATTAAAAGAACAAGTTTAACTAAAATGAAAGCACTTTGTGTATCAACTATGCAGCCGGTAAATATAACCATTTCAAAATACATTCAAAAGTACTAAATTCAGACTGAGCATTATGGGCAAAGATACAATTTGATCCATGCACCTACAGACAGACGTAGGGATCTCTTGTGCTCTCATCTAACTAGGCTTTGTGAAGCCCAAAAATGTAGCTTCTATTTTGGTTTGCAAGTCCTGTGTACTGTTTGACAAGTTTTTATACATTTTGGTATTTACTTCTATGACTTGAAACCTCTCTGAGTTCAAGAATGACTTCCAGTCATTTATTTAAGCATGAATTGTAGCCTTTTGCACATGAGTTTAATATTGCCTCCCATTCTAACAGCAATCATCACAAAAGTACTACACATGACGTGTGTATAGGTTAAACCATGTCATTTTTGTTGCCTTTTGGCCTCAAGCATTTTGTATTTTAAGGATATAAAATGCTAGGAGACAGTTGTTCAACTTAAAGCCTTCTTAAACATTTTTTAAATTAGGGTTTGTTTGTATTTTGTATTACACTAAATTATATACTGACTGTTGTCCCTGAAAATAAGCCTTCTGATTTGTTTTAGTATAGTGGAGTCAGTTCTCATGAATTGTAAGATAAACAAGAATCATGTTTGCATTCCTTTGTAAAAGATACCACCTGATGGACTTCTCAAGTGACCAGTGGAGATGGAGAGGTGGGAACTTCTCTGTCCAATCTCTGATCACTGTCCAGAAACTTATATATACAAGGTCAACAATAAACTAGGATCTTCTTCCTTTCTTCTTCTCTACCTGAACACCTGTTGTGTGTGTTACTGTGTGTTTCTATCTGCGTCACAATAACACACTGACTTTTGTATCCATAAATATTTGCAATTTTTTTTTTCACTCTGTGACTACCTTACACTCTGCTTCTAATAACTCTTCATTTATTTATACAGCAGTTTTGTTTACCTGGGTTTTTTTTTTTTTTAAATACTCAAATGTTGAGTCCAGCATCCTCAGGAAAACAGCTGATCCTCAAATGAATATGCCACAGAGCCATATCCAAAAGAGAAGGCAAAAAAACTGGCCAGAAATTCTCTTACTGATAAGAGACAAAGCTAAGAGAGGAGCAGCAAAAGCTATTGCCAGATTTCTATGTTTCCAGTGATAGATAAACTCTGAGAGGTGGTGGAGGCAGTTGTCCATAGGAGGACTAAGACTTCAAAAGGAACTAATGATTTAGGATTATTATTTTACAGACACATCATTGTCCCAACATTACCTGGACAGATAAACAAGAAAATAGTAAAATGGGCTCTATCTGAAAGCACAAAGGATTTGATGGAGTTTTTATAATACTGTGAGAAAAGAATCAGTTTCCTTTATATAGCTTGTTTTGGAGACTTAAGTTTTTATGTGTCTAGGCAAAACATATTATAGTGGAAGCAGTTATTCTCTTAGATACTGTGGTGGTAAAAAGACACAAGTTATGCTGAGACACTTCTGTCTTGAAATACATCTTTCCTTGTTTATGTTTTAATGGATTCAGAACAGGTATCCTAGGAATTTTAAGGGTTAAGAGTGATTTATGATTCTCTCTTTCAGTTTTCATTCTGTAATGCATATCCCCTCTAAAATACTATGCTGGACACACCTTGAATTCTTGATTTAGTCATCTTTACTATCAAGTTATTTCACAAATGAATTGTTTAGGATTAAGTAGTAAAAAAAAGGGAACAAAACAAAATCCAAAAATGTCTGATTTTATGCTCTGTTTTTTTTGGGTTTTTTTTTTTTTAAATCTTTATCGTAAATATTTTTTGATCTGACATACAAACCTATAATAGTACTAAAATCGCAATTCATAGGTAAATGTAATTTGAGTAGGGGGGGACTGTTTACCACCTCTGACTTCTGCAAACATCAGATTATAACACATGAATAATCTCTGAGTCAAGTAAATTTAATCACGTGATCCTGTATTATTTCTAGAGGAAGAGCCAGCAGAAGGGCAAAACCCTTATGCTTTTCTTGCAAAAAAACCCTAACACAAACAAGAAAAAAACCCAAGCGAACAAATGAAAAAACAAAAGAGCAAGCAAAACCATGACCAAATAAAAAAGACCCAAAGAAAACAAACAACCAAATAAAAAAGCCCTACCTTCTCCTGCCAGCACAATTGCTAATTCATCAATCAAAGAACTAAAGATATCTAACTTTATTATTCTGCATAGTATAAGGTGGAAGGTTAAAAAAGGAAAACAGAAGTAGAGAAATTATATCTGTACATGGGTCTGCACACAGTCACAAATTCTTCAATTGACCATTAAGCTTCAAACAAACAAACAAACACACACACAGCACCACTACATAAACTTCAACTGTCAGTGCTCACACCCCAGCATGGGATAAAGGGGTAAACTGGGGACAGGCAGGCTCTGTGCCTTTGCATGACTTCAGAAACTTTACTTTTACCCTGGTAGTAGCCTGGCTCTATGTAAATGC
This sequence comes from Sitta carolinensis, assembly GCA_032173965.1. Taxonomy (NCBI): domain Eukaryota; kingdom Metazoa; phylum Chordata; class Aves; order Passeriformes; family Sittidae; genus Sitta; species Sitta carolinensis. The sequence continues at coordinate 14,263,407 of CM063284.1, read as the reverse complement.
AAATAAAACAGCAAATTCTGTTTAACGGTAAGATCTGAATTACTATTACATGCTCTAACTTTTTAGATTTTCACCTTACACTTAGAAATAGATATAAATCCTGTCTTTTGAAAGTCAATTTATGAAAAACCATTTAAAGTGCTTAAGGGCTTCTGGTTAGTACAATTAAGTATTTTCAAACTTCAGAATTATGTTGCTGATGTTAAATAATGTGGAGTTAAGTTAATGTGGAGTTACTATATAAAGCCAAATGCTTTAATTTGCAGTTCCTGAATCAGAATGAAAGTAGGTTATCTGCTTCCCTCACACAATTGAGGAAAACAGTGACTTATACCTAGAGAGGAATTAGCTTGGCTTCAGATATCTTTCGGTGCAGGAAAGTACATTTGCATCTTGGAATGAAGAGGCATTTCCTAACAGGTATGCTTAGATTTTTTTCAATTTTAATGTTAGTGGGATGTACCTACATACCTACAGTGTGAGTGAACTCTGAATTTGACATCAAATTAATACAAATGTATTATTAAGTACCTTATACAGGCTATACCGTCTTTACTTAACATAAATACATTTCTCCAAAGTAATAAAAAAAATACAAATAACTCAGCTTGTGGATTCCCAAAGCTTGTTATTATCTTACAAGAACACAAATATTTTTTCAATTTTAGAAGTGGGTTTTTTACACACTGTAGTTTGATTTATACTAAATTAAGCATGAGTGAATGTTATAAAAATATTACTTGTCTTCTGGGATATAAATAATCATGATCATATTTATAACTGAATGTTTATATACACACTTAAGAAAGCCTAAATTAATAGCACTGCATTAGTGGCAAAAAAAAGGCCTAATAAATTAAGTTTTACTGTGAATATCCAGCAGAGGAGGCTAGTTCTGAATACAGAGCTGATCAGATGAGACGGTTTTGAGATATCCTTATCTATGTATCTTTAAATGATAGCAGATGGTTAAAAATGTAAAGGTCCAATAGGTTTAACCTGAACAAAATGCAATTTCTGTGTTTTTTCAACATTTAGAGAATGCAAACAACTTGTGGGAGATGGGCAGATGTTGAGAGGCAAGTGTTTTGGTTTAGATGCAAACATGAAGTTGCCGTGAGAATTAAAATAGAGAAATCACATTACATTATTTTCTCTGTCACAAACGTTGGTGAGATATGGAAACCAGAGGTGCTGTGACATCACTGGCATTTTCTTCTCACCTGCCTTGTGAAATCCTCAAATCTGCTGTTAGGGCAACCTGAGAAACAGAGCCAAATGGAAATTGGTTTCTCAAATCATTGAGGTTACAAGTAGGTAAGACTTTAATCCCCTTGTCCATCTCTGACAAAGACACTCTGTTCCCATTCTCCTATTGCCCCTGTGTCGGTTTTACGGCTCTTTTGACATTCTGCTCCTCTGACCAAGAGAACATGACAGAGCCCTGTCATTAACACCGGGGTTAATGTGCACCAGCCTGCCACTGGTCACGCATGCCAAGGCTACTGAGCTTTTGATTTATAAGCAACTCATGAAGGATGTTAGCATAAAGAGACGCAACCTAATTAAAAAAAAAATATCAAGGGAGAATAGGAAAGATGAGAAGGAAAATAGTTTCTCATATTTAAGTAGCTCATCTGGATGTCTGTTTGACTAGACCTTCCAAATCCCACAGATTCCCACAACACCCAAGTTTTAACTTGAACATTGATTCAGAGATGATGACAGAAAGCAGAATACTTTCTTATGTGATCTTCATTCATTATGTGCTTATAGATTATATGGGCTAAACAGAAAGTGTCTATGCAGGGTTATCAGATGTGTGTTTTTCCCCTGTTATCCAGCATGGTTTCTCCTTAAAAGATGCAGATTACAGCACTTTTCTTGAATTGTGAATACACAAACACTTTGTTTAAAGACATCAAGGTATTCTGCCTTGTATGGATACCTTTAAGACCATAAAAAAATAACATATCTGCTCTGCATTATAACCTTTTAAATTAAATTTTCTTGAGAAAAAAAAATCTTTTGAATAAGTCCAGACAGAAGACATGCCCTGTGTACCCTAGCAGATGAACATCTGTCAGGTGAAAGGAGCCTTTAAAGAAGTTATCCTTTTAGTCATCAGGTTATGGCAGCACGAAGATTCTTTAGTAAACAGGAAGGGATGCCCTGAAATCTTCAGATCTGAGTCATCTGATTTTTAAATCTGTTTGAACAAACATGGAAAACTCACTCTTATTTGTGTTAGTGAATATTCCAGATGCACACCCCTGTGAGGCCAGAGGTCTTGCTTCCATTTAGTTATTTTCTCAAGGCTCTGAAGGGGAGCAAGTATTAAGAGGTAACTTTTCATTATCTAAATCATGCACAAGTCAGTGTTAGCAAACACACGGGCATGGGATATCTCTGATTAAGTGAGGACATTCATATCTAAACGAGTCACAGGGGGCAGACAGAGCCCTGATCAGGATACTTGGTTAAATTTAAGATACAATTCTTAGCAAACATCCAAATTTGTTTGCATTTATTTGCTTGTTGTTTTTGCTGTTGTTGTGGTCCTTTTGTCATTTTTTAAAACTATGATTTACTTGATCTGTTTCTTTCCACTGAGGATTACAGATTTAACAATACTCATCTAAAAGCAGGTGAAAGAAGTTCTACATTAATGTATATGATACAGGGATTCTGATTCACTCAGAGGCCAAACTTACTGTAAATCCAGGGAAATGCAAGTTAACATCACCTTACAGACCCATTTTCCAGATCTCTAACCCAAGGAAAATACAAAACAGAACCCGACAAAAGAAGACTGCTCTGGGAGGAACAAATCTGCTCACTGTCCTCTGGAATTCCTACATTTCACATTTAAACATTACTGAGTAAAATCCATGAGGCAGTCCTGGGAGCGGGGATGAGAGACCTTTTCTCTCTTCCTCTGGAAATACCAGTGCTCAATGCATTGTAAAATCTAACTGTTCCTTTTCACATTCCCTAGCAAAAGTGATCCAGGTTCTGCCCAACAACAGAAGATGGCAAGTCAGCATCCCCCATCTCAGTCATTTGCTCCAAGCTGGAATTCCCATGGACTATGTTTAAAGCTCTTGCTGTTTTTACTGGTGCTCAAAGTGATAGACATTGCATCTGTAACTACTGTTTTCTGTTGGATGGCATTGGATGGCTCTGAGCAACTTTCCATTTACCATCCAGGAGCTCCACAACAGCATCCTAACTTGCTGCACAAGTAATGAAGACTAGGACTCACACGAGGCAGTTCTCATCGCTATGTTGTTAATATTGGAAGATAAGCAGGGAGAAAAATTTCTAGCAAATGTACTGACTTTTTAAGCACTGCAATACCTTCTGACCGCCAATTTCAGGCTCTAACTACTATTAGTAGAGAATTGATGAACAAACCTTCCTACTAAGGACGTTGATAGTATTGGTATTACTTTGCTACTGGACAAGTCCAGCGGTAACACAATAAACTGGAAATGTGACTTTGTAAAAGGTCTAAAGAAGCCCACGGAACCTGAAGGCAGTGGTGTGATCACATCTGTCCAAGGCATATTTTGTGGCTTACAACGTCAACACAGGAATTATACTGCAAAGCACTGACATTCCCCCACCCTGTATATTTACTAAAGAATTTCAAATCTAGGATTGTCTCTTCACTGCAACATAAATTAACTTGTGCTATTTGTTAAGAGAGGAAAAATATGAAGAAGGCTAAAAGGTGGAAGGATGTGCTAGCTATAGCAGTTCCTCTGGCATAAAGGACTTAAAGCAGATAATTTTGTAACACTGAAAGGTCATGCAAATATTAGTCTGGAAGAGGTGTGGAGAGACCTAATTTTTGTAGAAGAGGAGTCTGAAGCAGGCACGTAATATATTGTCCTTTGTTCACAGCTGGGAAACAGGTGATCCTTAAAGTAAATTTTAAACTAATTATTCATCACTGAGTTGATGCTGATGAGTTTGTGGAGAAGTACAGCTAACAAAGTTATGAAATAAGAAAGGTGAAAAACAAGATTATGTCACAAGGTGTCCAACGTAAAGACAGCCCGCCCACCTTTGAAACCTTGTTGAACCAAGGACACAATGACTACTTTAGAACCCTCTAAAGATAACAGACAGGAGACCCAGGCACCAAGGTATGTTATCAGCATAGGAAACTGGAGAGAACAACATATGAGTGAGTGAATGAAGTGGGGGGTAAGCCTATTTGTTTGAACTGAGCACCAAACGACGTTCCTCTACACCAACCACCCACTTCTGAGGAACTGTTTGCATTGTTTTGGTTCACTTTGGAAGTTGATTATATCTGCCTGTGATCTACACATCTTACACTAACTACTATTGAGAATTTTAGACAGCCATTTTTACTGTGACTCTTACTTGAATACAAAGTACTAGTAATATTAGTAAGAGGAATCTCATGAAGGCACAAAGAACATTTTGGTCCATCAGATTGAATTAAGGTCTTGAAAAAGATCGGTTTACAGTACGATGCCATACTTCAAATAGTTTTAAGCCAAGAAATCCAAATATCTTTCCAAGGGATCTGGACTCTAGATAGACCTTCTAGATAAAAGGGAAACTGTATTAGGAGAAAAATGTATTAGTTTTGGCACCTTAGAAATGGACGTATAGGTAAAAGAGAAAATTAAGAAACACCCCACCCCCCTCAAAAAAAAAAAAAAAAGTTCTTATGCTTTAGGTCCTGGAATTCTACATACTATTATTATTATATATACAGATGGAGCAGGTGGGGAAAACAATAAAGACTGAGCCATCCACAGAAATTATTCTTCCAGGCATTTCTGTAGAAGATCAGGAGGTAAATTAGTTCCTATGTAGCTTTGAGAGGATGCAAAATCTTAAACACTTCTTTCTCCTTATTGGCAACACAATGGCTCAAAAAGGAAGGAGATACGTGTGAAAACCACTGAATTGCAGAAGATCAGCACTTCACTTTTCTCACCTCATGGTTTGATAGAAGTAAAACCAGACACTTTCAGCAGATGCAGCTTCAAAGATGCAAAACCACAACCAAAGTTAAAGAGTAGCCTCAGTCAAACAGGAGAGAGGGGATCAAGTGTGCAGTAAGTTTCCATTCAGAGTTCATGTTTTTGCTGACTTCACCGAGCTCAAACTGACTCTGAGCAGCAAGATCAAAACAATCAGTTTGTTCATGGCCTGCATGCACAGGCTGCAGCCACAAGAAATCATCATTTTCATGGTGTAGGATGATGAGAAGAACATTAAAATACCTTCAGTAAGCACCTCAGTTTATAATTTGCTCAGTACTGGTGTCCATGGATGAGCACACTGAACATTTGTCTAAATTATGTCAAAAAATAAAAATTGAATCAGAATTAAGCAACCAAATGATTCTCTAAGATTGATAATTATTGTAATAGATTCAAGAACTGTCACTACTTCTATTGGCATAAACTGTGCCCAAAATGCCAACCTTATGTCCTAGTGATCAGGTCTCAAAAATGGAAATGGAGGATGGCCAAAATCCACACTTTCTAAGAAGGTTTGTGTCTTAATATTTGTCCTCAAGATCTAAGAGTGGTACCAGGGCACCAAAGAAGTAACGGTCATACTGCACTGTCATAGGCCGACAGGTCTCTGCTCCAACCAAGAATCCATAAAAGCAGATCTTGTCTGACAGAGCAGAGATGATAAAAGCTGGCTGCTTGCTTGGATATATGTTTGGTACTGGAAGAAGATTGCAAGATGTATTTTTCTAAGACAGAAGCAAAATGTACCTTCCTTTAGAAAAGGATAATGAAGAAGAGACCATTAGTGGGATCTACTCAAGTTGTATATGTTTCCATAAAACTAATTAACTTAATGAGCAAACTCTTTAAACCAATATCTAAATGCATTATTGAAGATTTAAACATTCACAAGAAGTTTAGAGACTGTTTCAAACTGCCTAGTATTTGTCAAATTTATTATTTGAAAATACTGAAGACATTGAAATGTAAAATAGATGCAAAGGCCTCTAAAATTATCAGCTTTTATCGCTCCAAAATAACAGGCACATCAATTCCTTAAAAATGTGTTAAATTTAATGTCAAATTTGTTCCTGAACCTGTTGAGTTTCCAATATATGCTCTGATCATGGGCTTGACTATGTCTTCCCACCCATCTTAGAACATTAATCACTTCTGTTTTCTCACACCTAATATGGATGTTAGCAGAAAGCCTTCTAATCCTTTTGCACTTAGAACCGAGGTGATCTGTAGGTTGCAACAAAAGAAAACAACACACATTAACATATATCTATTTATAAAGACATGTAAAATGCATGCTCCACTTAGCAACAGGAAAGAAAAAACCCACCCATCTCAGGTGAATCCTCGTACAATCTGAAAGACCAAGTTAGGTTTTCCCTTCTTTTCAACCCCACCTTCATACACAAAACAAACGCCTATAGACCTCATCAGGAGATTTGCATACGCAATCACGCGAGCAAGGGGGACCTTAGGGCTTGATAACCAGCCGTGAATGGAACCTTTAACTTCACAACAAGCAAAAAAATGGACTAGTTGCACAATAAGTGTGTGCCAAAGCCTTCCATATTGGCTGCAAAAATTAATCTAAAAACCTTTCATCTGCAGCCACTGTAAAATCATTTTGGGGGTGGGACCTAAAATCTCATCACTGAGGAAAACTGGACTCTAAGTACAGGATTGAAAAAAAAAAAAAAAAAATTAAGGATCTGCTTCATTACACAAACCAGCGAAAGGGTGAGGTCATGCCTCTGCCGGGCCATAGTTCATGCGACACTACAATTTTCTAGAGATAGAATTTCATCGTCATTCTAACTAATTTGCGGTTACTTTTGATACAGAGAAAAGGAAAAGATACAATAGATCAACCCGTGCCCCACCTTTCTCCCCCGGCCCCCTCCCCCTTTAGAGCCAGGGACGAATTGTTTCGGAGCCCCACAGCGCCACCAGCACAGAGCAATGCAAAACAAAAAAGATCTCCCACCGGGTGAAAAAAAAAAAAAAAAAAAAAAAAAAAAAAAAAAAAAAAAAAAAAAAGGAAAGCGCCTAGAAAAATGCCAAAAATTACAAAATGTCTCCCAAATGTACCTTCTTGGAAGAAAAAGATCAAACAAACCACTCAACACCCCCCTAAAAAGAAAAAAAAAAAAAAAAGAAAAAAAGAAAAAAAAAAAGAACAAACAACCCAACACCAAGATATCTAAGTGAATTGTTGGGAAATAAGAACCTTTATATAACTAATGCTTTAAGCTAATTATCACAAGAGCTGGAATTTGTAAATAAAAAAGCCACTGTTTAGTAAGAGACATTAACTTAATATAAACCCTCTTATGTCCATCTCCACCTTCACCATACCAAGGGCAGTTTTCCCCCTTACTTTAGACCAAAGTAATCCATCAAGAGCCATCACAAATGGCATTGTAAATCTTTTAGCTACCATCAGACCTTACAGCAGCAACATAATATACTTCTTTATACACGAGACCTGCATTATATTTATATAGACAGTCACATATTTGGTCCTGGATCCGTTTATTACTCGGTAAAGAATTCCCCCCTGCCCTCCCCCCCGCCCCAACAAAAAGCCAGAACCAAAAAAAAACCCAAGTCCATCTGGAAAATATTTGAGTTCTTATACTCCTAAATTGAAGTTAAATTGTTTTTAATCTTCGCGTGCATAAAATTTTAAAGAGGAAACAAAACTGACTTCAGTAATTGTCGCTATTAAGGACACACCGTTGGGTGGGTTTCACATGAGATCAAAGCTATGAAAAATACAAGACTACGTTTTGTTCATCAACACAACGAAAATCCTCCACAGGACTAATACACGCCAAAACCCCGCAGAAACGAATATTTTGGTTAAAACCACAAACTTACCTTCGAAGAAGGCAGCCCTTGCAAAAGGGCTGTAACAATATGGACTGCATACTCGCTCTCCTACAACCAGCCACCTCCATGCTGCAAAGGGCTTCCCGAACATCCTTAAAATATTTCGCAAATGCAGAAAGTGAGACTTTTCTTTTCTTTCTTTTTTTTTTTTTTTTTTTTTTTTTTTTTTTCCCCTCCTCTCTCTCTTCTTTCCTCCCCCTCCCCGTCACCCCGCCAGGATCGCCGGGCGAGGAAGGAGGCGGCTTCCCGAGGGTCGGCGGGCGATGCCGGCGGGCGGCCGCAGCCGGGGACCCGGTGCCGCCGGGGTCACAACTTTGCCGGGGCCGGCGTTGGCTCGATGGGCTCCGCGGGCAGCGGCGCCCCCGCCCGCCCCCCCGCTCCCGCCGCCGCCGCCGCCGCCGCCTGGAAAAATGCAGTGTGCCATTTTACACCCGCCTCTGGAGCACACAGGACCAAAGTCTAGCGCTGGTTTTCGGTGACACTGCAAAACTACGGCTCGCCCCGAGCAACCCCACGCCTCATCCTCCCCTCGGAGAGAGCAGCTGCCTCTTGAGAATTAATAAAGAAAGACAGTTGGAGAAAATAATTCCAAGACTTCGCCGTTTTCCCTCCGTCCCTCCCCCCCCCCGCCCCCACTCCGAACCCGCAGCAAGTTTGTGCCGCCCGGCGCATCCCTCGGCCTCCCCCCGCGGCACCCCCGCACCCCCGGGCTCCGGCAGCCTCGCAGCATCCGAAAGAGCCAGTCATGCCTGAAACAAAATCCATGATTCCTGGAAAGTGGGGAGGCTTGGATCCCAACAAATACTCAATTTACTTACAATTATAGATACCTACCTTATGAAAGAACTAAATTAACACTAAATTCAACAGATACATCCGTTACGGCAGGAATAGTTTTTCCATAAATACTGTTTTAAAAACCCCTCCTTATACTGACTGACAGAATTCTACCATGCTGCCCACAAACAAAATGGCTGTGGCACCGAGTTTTTTGGTTCCTCCCACTGTGCCTCCCCCTGGCCTCCAGGAAGTGGTAGAAATCCAAAATAAAATCCGCACGAAAAGTATAATACATCAGCCAAACTCCGCACGGCACCGCCAGACAGCATCGGGAGGGAGGCACATTCACCAACATTGTAGTTTCTCGAGGATTTTTATTGTTTTTAAAAGGGCATCAATCACTGGGAATTTACATCACTGTGTAATTTGAACTTCCTGCTTTACATATTTATAAGGTCTTTCACCTATCTTGGCAGGCTTTCAAATTAAGTGGGTTGGGAAATTTGATGCTGTGGCTCTAGTTTGTGAGCTGAGTCAGGTAGTGCCTGCTGGAGCTGGGCTCTGAAGAGACGGGCAAATTCTAACACCTTCCCTGTTCAGTGCAAGATAAAATAATCCCCCTAACATATTACAGTCTCGTAAGTGAGCATGTAGGCACCGAGAGGCCCCTGGAATGAGGAATCGCCGAGGAAACTGAAATTTAGTCTTCTTGAACAGAAATACACACTTTGTAATATTTATAATTTTGCATTTGTGGTTCACAGCAGTCTGCCTGAATCATGGTCTCTGTGGAAATAATTTTGGATTTTCTCTTATTATGATCCCGTTTAGTGTTGCAGCCCTTTAACTTTTGTTACACTCACCTTAAAATGAAAATAAACAGGAAAATACAGGATATTTTTATTAGGGATTATGATAAAAAATGTCACTACGTGGTCCTCTATCTGAGCCACCAATCTTACCAGGCAGTAGTACAGCTCCTCTTGCGCGTTGCCTCGTGGGCTCCGTAGGGGCTGATTCATTTCCCGTGAGAATCCTTTTCCTGCCTTTAGGAGGAGTTACAATGGAGACAGGCTGTCAGACCTGCCGAGCCTGATCCAGCCCTATATTAACAGACTAGAATTAATATTCTCACCTACTGTTATTCTAAACCTTTGTCAGAGGCATTAAAAAAACAGTGGAATCGGTGATGTTTTTCCTGAACCACCTCTTATTTCTAAGTCTTAGACTAAAAAAAAAAAAAAAAAAATCTGCAAAGAACTTGGAGCAAATTTTCCATTGTTATAATTTGTTTGCATTATCGTGTTATCTAGCAGCCTTAATCCTTAACTGTGATTATAATGTTATATTGTACAGGAATATAGGGCAAAAAGATAATTCCTGCCCTGAAGAACTCAAAAGTATAAGACAAAAGACAGCAGATGGCTATGGGCAGATGAGGAAAACAATGAGACTGTATTGATCAGCAGGGAAGGCACAGTTTGTAACACACCATCAGTTGAACTCTTGTTTCTGTGTATACTTCATGGTGAAGAAGACATAAGGTGGGATTTGCTGAAGAAAATTAATCAGGTTTTGTGGCTGTTGAAAGAAAACTCCAGCAAGAAGGACAGCATGGAAGAAAGCACAAAGATGTTTGAAAAAGCAGCAAGTGAACTACAGAAACCTAAGCAAATTGACATTAATCTTTGTATAATGACAGAAAATAGATAAGGGGGAAGTAGGCTATTGAAAGCATTGAAAATACAGACACAAAGCTTATGTTCGACACAGAAGAGGCAAAGAAACGGCCCAAAAGGCATGGTAGAAAAATCATAAACCAGGCCTCCTAGCAGTAAACAAACCCTAGGAAAAAAAGTAGACAGTAGTTCACATTGTATGGGCCTGAAGAGATGTAGCACAATGTTTTAGGAAAAAAAAGTGTTGTTCTTAACTATGAGTTTGGGGACTCTGTGTCGATTGTCTGCACCTTCCTCCTAGTTCGTATTTAGTGAATTAAGTCCTATTCCTGACGCTAGTGTTTAGTATACAAACACCTGATTACTAAGGGGTCCCCTCAATGTTGTTAATATGAGTGGATAAGCACTTAGGAAGGTTGGGACCAAGCTGACCTGGCACACTGGGAAGTCACTTCTTCTGTCACTTGTTTTTGGAGAAACCTCCACCTAGCAGCAGTGCTCCATAGGTTACTGTGTGCCATACACTAGCACAGGTCTGACAGAGCCCTCAGATGCATGGTGGAGGGGCACAAAGGACTCTGGTTTAGGGCATAGCTATATCCAGAAGAGCAAATCATGCTTTGGAGGGGGAGTATGGTCTGTAGACTCAGAGTCCTGTAGGTTTTCAAACACTTTTTTCTTTATTTTCCGCATTTGCAGTAGTAGCAGGCACATATTTTCAAACTCTTTGTACTTCTTTTGCACAGAACACTTTAGATAACTGCATTTACTGTGAGGCTCTTAAGTATGTTGATTAGTTGTGCTATAACTTGGGGTTAAACACTGCACAGTAAATAACCTCAAATAAGCAAAGCCTTGGTGAATGTCTGTGGAATTATTGTGGTGTGGCAAATGTGAAAGTAATTTGGCTGGATTCTTTTGTTGCAGGCTGAACTAAACTGCAACTGTCCCACATTTTCTTCAGATTTGAAGTTTACTAGTTCTGTAGATAAGCTGATGTTTAAGCCAGTGTAATTTTCTCTCATGTTGGATCTCATCATCAGTTTTAACTGAAAACAGAGTATATCAAGTGCTAAATATTAAGAATTGAGATAGGGATTGAAATATACATTGTGACTGTTTTTTTAGAAAAAAATCAGAATAAGTGTTCCAAGAAAAGTTGAACCATATGTTCTCAGGCTTTAAGAATAACCCCTATTTGAATTGATGTCAAATTTCCCCAGAGTTCTTACAGTTCAGAGTAACTGAAAAGAGCACCACCATCTATTTTGCACTTTTAATTTTTTTTAAGCTTTGTTTAATGCTTGGTGTGAATGTTTACCTTGGGATTTTGCTCAAAACCAGGGAAATAGAATATCTGTACATGAGCAAAGAAAAAAACTAGCTACATTTTAGGATTTTGACTAACACACAAAAAATGTGGCTAAAACATCATAGCACTCAAATAACAGCTCCTCACTGAAATTAGAGAAACTACTTTTTGCATTCTGCTTGCAGTATAATTGCTTTTATCATTCTTTATCTTTCATTTGCATTAATCTTTATCTTGCTCATAAAGATTTAATTCTATTGCCATATTTTCCAAGTAGCTCCCTATTTCTACACTTGTAATAAACAAATTACACTGATCTCCTTTTGTCAATATTTTCTTGATGTCTTTAGGAAGTGAATTACCAGTGCTGTTAAGTCAGTAAATCATTAGATAGACAGCAAGAGCTGGAGGATATCAGAGTGCTTTTGCAACTCATATGTAAATGATCATTTGTTTTCTTTCATAAAAGTGCCATTGAATGTTTTTGGTTGCAAGATCACCAAATGCATAAATAGTTTGCATTTTTATTCAATAGATAATGTTCACATAGCTGCATAACTGCTCTTGAAGAATCAAAAAAGCTGTTTTGCTGTAATTTGGAAAATTCATAAATTATAGCATAAGAATGGATTATTGATGCCTGACTGTATTATAAAGGAGGACACAGGCTCTCCTAGCTTAATTCTTGTTTGACCCAGGTCAAATATTTTTAAAAAGCCTGCAGTCTTGACTAAAAATGAATAGTGGTAAAAAAATCCACAAAACCTTCACTAAATTGCTACAGTGATTACTTGACTCACTCTAAATTTAACTTTAAATCACAGACTTTGTTACATATTAAATCTCCTCTTTTCATTTCTCTGTCCAAGTCCAGGTTTTGTTCGAGTATATAAGACTCACAAAATGTTATTCTTTCTTAGGGATGTTATGTGATTTTAGTACTTCTCTAGTTTACCAGTAATCTTCATGCTTAATATTCCAAGCACATTAAAGATAAGCACAATATGCCAACAGCAATTACACTACTTGCCAATACTAAAGTAACTCCTGGTATTTTTTATGCACATCCAAAATTTTATTTGTTTTCTTGCAGCATTACCATTACCTATACCACTGATTCAGCCAACCATCCCATTAATACCTGCATCCTTTGCAATAACCTCTTTTCAGTTGTAACCTCTCCCTGTCGCTGTTTCACATAACACATGACACAGACTCTCTTGTGATTTTTCTCAAGGCTGCAAAAATGACCCTTTATTAAGGATTGTTTCCCCTTATATACCATTTTACACAGACCAGTGTGATTGGTGAAGGAAGGGCAAACCTCTTCACCCACTTTGGTCAAACCAGAGGGGCATCAAGAGAAATCATTCCTCCCAGAAGGAATGCACAACATAGACACTGTTACAAAAACATCCCATATTGTTTATCCCACTTCCCTGGGAACAAACACCAGAAAACCAAAACATCAGGCCTGAAACCAGACTACATCTCCCTGCTTCTCTCAATAGGACTTAACATTGCTGTCAGGATTTAACTTTTATCTATGCACAGATACACGGACTGCTCTACTTGGGGCAACCTTAATAAGTCTGTCCAAATTGCCTTTTACCAACAACCCATTCACCACTGGTTTCCTCTCGTTCAAACATGGTGAGCATCAGTAGGGATTCCTTTTCATATTGCTCTTAGTTTAACCATTGTTTTCCTTTGCTTCAGACACTGAAGTTGTACTGCTGACTTAATTTCCTTGTGCTAGGATTCTGTCTTCAAATGCTTTATGACTGGACCAAGGCAATTTAAAGTCCAGTCTTGTCACAGGTTGGCATGTCATTCACTCTTCTCACATCAGAAATCCTGCCCACAGCAGTTCTCATGGTTGTAGGATGATGTTTGGTGGCAAAAGGTGAGGAAAAAGAATGAAGTCAATTTAAGTGGAAAAACAATTTGCTACAAAAATGTTTGTAGGTCTTCTGAAAATAAAAATCAGAAATGAAACTCCAGAACATCTGTTGCTATTGGCTGCCAAGGCATGGCACACATCTTAGAGGATAGCTTTTCCCCCCTTCCTGATTTTAGTGTTGTATCTTTGTTGATGGCCTGAAAATACCTAATCAGATCCCCTGCATGGACTGGTCAGGTCATAATCTACATCTTTTTATGAATTAACAATCTTCTTTGGTTTTGGAATGTATTTTCTATTGAATTGCTATAGCAAAATATGTTGTCCTTTCAGAATTAAATCTACATCCATTTGACAAATCCCATATGGTTATATACTTAATAAAAAAATTTTAGCCACACCATGTTGGCACATATGCATTTTGAAAAATTTTACTCTTATAGTTGTCTAATTGGTTGAAGCTGGTGGGGTAATACTGGGTGTGATTTCAGAATAAAGTCAGAAAAAAATCTAGAAAAAAAAGAAAAGTCCACTGTGAAACCTTTCCTTTATCTTGGCCAGCTACTTGATTGGTATCCTTCTGTGTACTGTGCCTGTTATGTGCTGATACTTGAAACAGAATCACATAAGCTTTAGTCCAAATCTTGGAATATTATGTGGAAAGCTATTCCATGTTTTTCAATCCAAGCACTGGATCCTCATCTATTTGTTAAAATTGATCCTGAATAAATACTCAGTGCTATGTTTGCAAGCACAAGTAATGGTCAACACATCTTTTTCACTTGCTCTCAGTCCTCTTCTGTGCCCGCAGTGGCTCTTGTGAGAGCACTGTTCCAGACTGCAGGGCAGACCTGTTGCTACTGTTGGATTGTTTAAGGGGTGCTATGCCAAAACAAGGGAATGTGCAATTGGTGCTTCTACTTTACTGGTACATTCTGTTGTTTTCTCATACTTTCACCTTCTGATAATTGAGGGAGTCTCATGGATTTTATTAGATGAGCTACTATTGGAGACCATTTTCCCATATGATTTATTATACCTAGGAAATTTCAGCTGAAATGCCATGGATTCAGATAAGGTGAATAATGGCTGCAGTCCATCTGTGTTCTGCTGACTTGCCTGCTGAATGGTTTATGTGTTCAGCAGATTTTATCTGTCCTTTTCTGAATTCACATTTGTCATTTAGAATAAAGGGCCACTGTTGAAAACATCTCAGAGCAGTTCAGAGTCACCCTTGGTGTTCACTTTTACTGCTGCTGCAAACAAATGCACCATCTGTGTGGCAAAGGCAGCGCTGTCAAAATTTCAGTTTTCTTTTCTGAAATGTTCTGATGCTGGTGACATAGTGAATGGAAGCCATTTAGTCAGCAAAAGCTTGATGAGCATAGGAAGGAGGATATCAAGGGGAATTTAAGGAAAGCCTATATTTGCATACAAATTTTGGGATATGTAGGTCTGAGATGTCTGAACTGAAGTCCTTTATAATTCCAGACTCAGCAAGACTATGAACTGCAGTCATAAAAGCTTTAATTTTTCCTCCTAGTTTTTAAATAAGTTTGGTCTTCTTATATATAATTTTGTTTCAGTTTGTGTACCATTTACTGAGGAGCTAAAAGCAGGTAACACAAAATCTGGTCAGTAAGCTCAAGGCATTAATTGGTCATCCCATCTGAAATTCCAGGATGCAAATGATAAGGCATTAATCATTTTAAGATATCAGAGTACAGTGGCTGTTTTTTCATGCCATTATTAATTGCTGTTGGAAAGCAAAGTCGTTCAAATACATTCTCTGCTATTATTACAGCATCCATCATATTCTCAAATATGAAACTGCCAATTTGACAGGTCTGCTCTTCTGCATTATTATTATCATCTGTAATATTTCAAACCTCTCAGGGACAAATACTAGACTTGTGACCTATTTTTACCTAATTATTTTTAAATTCTTTCTTGTATCCTAATTTTGCTGATCAAATATTTTTTTTGCTTTTCAAGATTCTTGTTGGTCCTCTAGAGATTTGGACTTACCATTTATATTTATTTGCGGTTTCCCTATTTTTAAGTTTAAGCAATGTGTTTGTGATTAATCTTTTTATTAATGTTAGAAAAAGCTCTAAAGACTAAACTGACCAAACTTAATTTGCTTGTTGGTTAGAAAAGCAATCAAGCAAGAGAAAAACACATTAGTGAAGGTACCATGCTGCCTTTTCATGTAGAGTCTTGCATAGCTCCTCTTACACTGGCCATGATTTTGCCCTCCCTACATGTGCTGCAGAGGCAACAATGACCTTCATTCCTGTGCTGTTCGTGTGCAGTAGGGAATGTGCTCCTTGCCCTGCTCCTTCCACTCACAGGGACCAGTGGTAGCAGGATCTCTTAGCAAGGGGCTAGAAGAGGCTTTCTTTCTTTTCTGTCTATAAAAATCCTCTGTAATTTGCACAAAGAGGAAATATCGGACCAAAAGGAAATATCCTACAGTCTAGATTTATACATGTACTGCCAGCTGGATCACAACACCTTATTTACACAGTAAATTTCCATGAAGCATTGCCAGAGCCCTTTTGGTCTGAGCAAAGATGGAGAATACACACAACGTCCAAGGCTCAGGCTGCCACACAAAAATTGTAATGCTAATGTTTCCCAGTGGTTTGTAATGGCACATCTGCAAGTGGTGAACTACACTTGCAAAAGAGATCATTAAACCTTATAGAAATGTGCTTCACAGTATGGTATAAGATTTTTAAAAAACCCTTTTGTTTTGCCTTAACCACAGAGGCCAACTTAAAAAAGGTGTACTATCAGTCCACAAATGGGGGAAAGGATAATTTAACATTTTATAAATACTTCCTTTATTCTCATAGCTGCTTATTTCATCTCAGGTTCATCTTAATTTTTAAAACTAGTGTGGGATTTCTTTTGTGGTAACAGAACTTTAGCTTTTACCTTATAAATAGTCATTAACATTCCTCCTGATTTTCTTTCCTTAAAATTATTCAGTTTATATTCGATTTATTTCTGAGAGTCAAAATGTGTATTTTTAAGAATGCACATTTTCTGAGAACAGAGTCTACTTAGATGTGATGGAAGACTATTGAAACCTGAAAGAGTAGTTCAGTTTGAAAATTTCTGCAATAGTCTCAGTCATTAATTAAGTTATTGACAGCTGAATTTAGTTCTTGGTGATCAGGTTTTTTTAAGGGAAGCAAGTAACACGATGCTGACTGTCAGCAAAAGGTGCCAATTCTGGCACATCTTCATTAGGAACTGAAGCTTCTTGTATTCAAAACATTCATATTCTGTCATTGGCAGTGTGTAGGTCCTCACTGGAAATGAATCTTTGATAGATGAGACATGAGGTGCCCTGAAATACAGACCATGAGAAAGTCCAGCACCTGACCACTTCTGCTTTGGCCAGGCAGAACCTGTAAGAGTGTACCTGCACTGTCTCTTCAGTGTCTGAGAGCCCAGCGAGCCCCACCAACAAGGAAGTGTCCAGCTACTCAACATTATCCCCACGCCAACATTAGGCCACATCTGTGCTTCACTGTTCAATGTACATCTGGGCTATAAAACACTCCCAAGTTTTTATTTCTGCTCCTTGACAGATCTGTCTAATCTGACCTGATATGAGTCAGCAGTGTGCCACTGCAGCAAGAAAAGCAAACTGAATCCTGGGCTGCATCTGCAGAGATGGTATTGGCAGAGATAATCCCATTCTACACAGTGCTTGTTGGGCCACAGCTGAAGTACAGCGTCCAGTTCTGGTCACCACAGTTCAAGAAACACATGGACAGACTGGAGAAGGTTCAAAGGAGGGCCACAAAGGTGATCAGAGAGCTGGAGAGACTGTCCTGTGAGGAAGAAGTATGATTTTTGCTCCTTGGAGAAGGCTGAGGGGCACCTCATCACAATTTGGTGGCTACAAGGAGGATGGATGTTCTCAATCCACAAGAAGCCACATGGAGAAGACAAGGGGCTACAAAAAGGAGTTGAGGTTTCATCTTGATAGAGGAAAGAAATTTTTTACAGCGAGAACAAACATTCACTGGAACAACCTCTGCAGGGGTGTGGTAGACTCCCCATCCCTGGTGGTTTTCAAGATGTGATTGGACAGGGTGCTGGGTAATCTGGACTAGACTCCCTTTCCTGTGAAAGGTTGGACCAGATGATCTTTTGACAACCCTTCTACCCGGGTTAGTCTGTGATTTTATGGCATGCTCCACTGCTGTACTTTATAGTAACAACTCCTTTCCTTCTTGGCTTTGTGTCTTGCCAGTGTGGTTACACTTGCCTTGCTCTTCAAGCTAGTTCATCCACTGGTTTTTAATCCTGGATTACTTTTACTGTGATCCTGTTCCTGACTGTACCCTAGCAAAGTATCTTTAAGTTTGCCTACTTCAATATGCTCAGTGCACATGCAGAGCACTGGTTGCATCTCTCCAGTCCTCACTCAGCTATGTTTCATATTTATTTATCTCAGAAATCTTCCAGACCTTTTCCCATGCCAGAAGTACCCAGGCTCTGTGGTACTTTTTCTCCAGATGATAGAGATATCCCTTATCTCTCCAACATTTCCTCACATCCTTCTGTTGCCAGCCAGACTCTCTTTGTGTTCTTAGTCCCTCTCAGGGCTACTGTGTGCTCTGCATGCTCTTGTATGAAGCTTTGCTATTCTTTTCATCTTTTGCACGACTCTATTTTACTTTTCCAGTCATGACCTTCACTGCTCTTTTTGTCCCTGCTCCACAGGCATTGCATTTCCTCTGTGCTTTCCCCATTTTTCGTTTCTTAACATTTGCAACACTCTGCCTGTACTTTTTGTCTTCCTCTTTTGTTGAAAAGATAAAACTTACAGCCTACTAGAATTTTAAAACTCTATTTGGCAGATCAGCAGACCTTAAGCGTGGGATAATGTTATGTTCAGAGCTTCAAGTTACAGAGAAGGAAATAAATATTAGTGTCCTATTTCAGTTGAACTCTAAAGGATTCTCATTTGTTCTTGAGTGCAGAGATTACCAGTCCTGAATGGTAACTAATGTTCCCTAAAGTGACAACATATCTTTGGGCCAGTCTTGGTCCCAGCTCCTTCTTTATATAATGCAAGAAGAGGATGGAGAATCGATGTGACTCCTGTCTAAGTAATCCTTGAAATTAATACATACGAAAGACAACCTTATTTTTCCAGGCCCTGAATGTGGGGGGCTTGCCCCTGGGTATTGCACTCTGGTGATCCCTAGATGGCAACATGGCATAATAACAGCCTCCAGGGAACAGCTGAAGCTGCCTTAGCCCACTCCTTTGGCTGACTTGGGCCTTAGTAGACATATCCCTCCTTCAGCTTGAGTCTTGCTCTGAGAGCAGCTTAGAAAGAAATGAATTTTAGTGTCTTTCATTTGAAACTTTTATTCTTTGATATGCTATAGGTTTCCTTTTGGCCTGTTGTTTAAAAGGCCAAGTCTTATAACTCCTTTAAGTGCCATTTTTTCATAGCTGCATGGAAACTTGAAGGAAAATTAATTTATCTAAGGGACAAAGTTTTCCTTGTGACTCCTAGGTTTTATGGCAAGGAAAACCAAAAACTAGTATAAGTCTTATAAAACTTTCTGTGCAACTCAAATCAAAAGGTGAGAAATAATGTTGGCAATCTAAAGAAGGGCCCAAGAACAGCAGCTTCTAAAATATCAAGACAAAAAATCAAAATTGAAAAAATTAGATTGAAAAATAGCCCTGAAAATTCATACCATGCTGTACTTCTGTTCATTCTACTTCAGAATCTTTGAATCAACAGCCCTGGGAAAAATAAACTAAAATTCATCTCATGTCTCTAGACATGGAAAAATGTACAAAACAATATCAAGCATCTATTTGGAGAATCTTTGCCAAAGCATATCTCAATAACCTTTGCACTGATCCCAACGGTACTTTTTAAACAATAAATATGGCATTACATAGACTTTTGCCTGTTTTGTTTCCTATAACATTAAAGTCATTATTCTGTTCTACATGTGGTTTCACATTGCCAGTGACTGGCTCTAGAGAGTAGAGTAGTATCTGGTACAAAGTGTTTTTGATATCTCTCTGATAAAAATTTTTGAAAATAATACCTATTTTACTCTGCATATATCGTGCTGCTTTAACCAAAAAACCAAGGAAAACTGCCATCACTGAGTATTTTTTCTAACCTGTAACACAGTATTCTCTGACCGAAATGTATGCTGGTGTAATTAATAGGTTTCACATGGAAAAACTCACTTGATAAAACTGTTAAAACCCCCCTAATTTTCCAGTCTTTTTTGGCAGCCAAACATATCTAAAGGACCTCATGGCTCAAGAATAAAGACTCTGGCTTTGGGTTATGTCCCACATCTTGTCACATTTCAGTACTAGCTTGGCATCATTACCAACTACAGCTGCTGAAGAACAGTTTGAAACCTGGGATGTGTAGTGAGAGAAAATGGCTGAAGCATTAGAGCATGGTCTCATTTCATAAAGAGCTGGCATCTCTTTAGTCCTCAAAAAATTATTTCTGACTCAGCTTGCAATGAAATCATATACCACACCTTTTCATTCCATGACTGACTGGTGAAATACTCTCTTCTGAGTTAATTTATGTATTCTTTTGACATACATCATCATAACTGCTGATTTACTGAAGATTTAGGACAGCTGCAGTCCATGTCCTGTGCAAATATTGCTTGGTACAATGTGTATAAACCACATATATTGATCATGGGTAACAGCTTTGAAACTTCCTTCTTATCCCTGTTTCCAGTGGTTGCCTTAATCAATGCCTGTGCCAAAATATTGACCACTGAGTTGTAACTGGACTGGAGCTTTCTCAGCCTCTCAAATTGTAAAGTGAGCCCTGATGTCCACCCTCCCATACTTGGCAGCACATAGTAGCATTATTTCAAATGTGAATGACAAAGAAAACTTTTATATTTAGGGTTGTGCAGTTATGTGGAAGCAGATAAAGGCATCAGGTGCATACTACAGTTACTTGACTTGAAAAAAAATATTAAAAACAGCAAAGCACCTTCTGTGTGTTTGCACAAGGTTACCTGGGCTAATGCCAGAACACCCACACGCAGACTGGTAACTTCTGTGTGGTAGAGAGGAGTGCTGTGTGAATCAGCAGCTAAGTTTTAGCATCTACTGTTGGCCAACAACTTACATGAATTGATGCAACGAGAGATGCAGCCGTTTTTGTTCAGACATAAAGAAAAAATGATGATGATGAAGCTGGGCTCAAAAATATCAGGTAGTTTCACCAACATTTATATCTCTTAATTCTTGTACAGAATTAAAGTGAACTAGGACCTAAGTTCATATTGCTTGGAAGTACTCTGTAAGACTGGTAATACTTTCATGCAGAGTACTTCACAAGCCCTATGAACTCACCACTGAGTTCAATTGTTTTAAACAAGAGAGAGCTGAGCTCCCACATACTAAAGCTTTTTATAAAGCTTTAGCACAGGCTTTTATTTCAGGTAGACTTAAGACTTTTGTCAGAAAGGATAGTTATAAAAGTTTCTGTCACTATGAAAAAAAGCAGCTTAGATGGGTTTACTTGGGTTTAGTCTCATTTTCTTTTCTGAGCCCAAAGTTCTTCTCCCCACTGTTAACACATTATTCTTTTTACTTACTGGATATTGTTTGATCAATCACAGTTAACCTACTCACACTTCATTGAGTTTCCTCATTTATCAGACAACACACCAAATGGAGTTGGGAGGCTATTGAGCCAGCATAAAATCAAATGGACTTTACTACTACAGTATTAATAAGCTTAACATCTTGGAGAGGAAGGAAGAAAAGACCGAACACATGTAAATTTCATAACAAGAATTCTCCTGGAGTAAAATATAAAATGGAAGGAAAATCTAACTCTTTAAAAAACATGTGAGTGAGGAGTTTGGTTCTGTAGTGAAGTATTGTTAGTCAAAGGGCTAGAAATGTTAGGAATATTATTTTACATGAGCCTTAAAACTGATATTAGAAGTGCCAATCCTTTTTTCAGATTGAAAATTTCAGATAAGATTAAATATTATAAAATATATGAACATTTTAGTTTAGTTTTATTATTGGGGCTTTTTTGACTTGTGACAGCTTATAAACTATTTGCTTCACCTTTCTAACACTTCAGATTAATAATGCTTGATGGTTGATTAGCACATTTATTCTGTATAGCTACATTTGAAGATTTTAGGTAGTAGGTAATACTGTACTTCACACAAGTATAGTATTAGATCCTAGAAATATAAAAATTGCATATTTATGTAATTAATAAAAGATTAATTATATTTAAACTAAAAGTACTTAATTAATTTTATATAGCATGATAATTGCTTGCAATTTCCATGTATTAAGTCAATACGTTTTTCAACTCGAGCTCTTTGCGCAACAAGTTCAATGAAGATGTAAGAAAATCAAGGGCCTGCAGATCAAATTGGCACAATCCTACATTAAAATACACCATTTATGTTTGTTTTCTCATTGATGTACTGATTTTATTGGTGGACTTGGATGTAAAATTGCTAAGAATATACTTTTTTCTCAAACTATACAATTTAAAAGGAAGATTCTTTAATAAAATTCAGAAATAAAGAGCAATTTGTCAGCTCCTGTGCAGTCACCCAGACCAGTACCAACATGAAAGATCTCATTAATTTCAGATAAACTTGTCAAGAAGATCAAAGTCAAATTAGTATTTTAATGCAGTGTACAAGTGTATTGAAGTATCATTACTAGATGGCTACAGGTAAATGCAAGATTTTCTTTTTTAAGCTTTCTTTTATGTCTGTGCTTACAGAGGTCTTCTTGAAGTTGATTGATTATTTGGACAGTACCTGACAAATATTTCAAATCATCAATTCATCATTTTACATGTGGTTTGTTAGATGAGCAATGACATTTGATACTTCTCCTGAATTTCAGAAATGTTTTATTTTAGCAAGACCTCCTTTCCATTCAGAATAAGGCCACTCTGAGATGTTCCTTAGAGTGAATAGTTGATTTAAATACTTCTGTGGCCTTTCTCTTTTGTCAGTTAATGTTGTCTCTTTATTGACTATACTTCAGCTCATCTGCATTATTGTAGGGCCCAGAAATCCTTTCCTTCTCTACAGATTTTCCCTTAAATTTCCAACAGGGCTTTGTAGTAGGTTTCATGGGGAAATGCAGTTTTTGCTGTCGTGTATTGCAGTTCATCTCTAATACATTTTTGAACCTGCTGGCCAGTTTCAATCATATCTGACAAAGGAAGAAACTGTGTTTATGTCAGTCTGCTTTTTGTGTTCATAATTCAAATATCTAACCACAATCAGAGTTTTGTGAACTCCTAGTGATATTCGTGTATGTAAATGCATTCAACGCCTATTAATTCCATTAAAACAGAGAGATACCATATTAATACCCTCTTTGAAGAAATTCTTACAGAAAATAAATGCACAGAGAAGTTGTACAGTGGAGACTTGGCTTCTGTCCTACTATCTTTTTTATAATTTTCAGGTTTTATTACTTACAGTGGTTTTATAACAAAGTGCCATCAATTTTGTGGTATATATATTCTTCTAGCTCCATCACCACATTAACAATTTGATTCCTTAGAAAGGATCATATCCTGAGCTACCAAGTGTTTGAATAAAATACTTTCTCATATGCACTTCACCCCATTTGTGGAATTGGAGAAATCAGTGAGAATTCTGGTTGCATTACTCTGAGAAGCAAAATGTGTTTTCTGGCAAAGGTAATATTACATATTCAAATAAATATGATTTTAAATAACGTAGCATATTAAATTAGAATTTAAACACATTGGAGAACAAGATATCTCCATGCATCAGTAGTTCTAGCTTGTTGGGAAAAGGAGAGTTTTCATGGTAGCAGTGAAATGTTTTCTTGGGGGTACAAACATAGGTGACACACAATCAGAGACACGGAGAAGAGCACAGGAATCTCTGCCACATGCAGATCTGGGAATGCTCTCCCCTGTTTGCCTGGCACGGGCTCGTGTGTGTTTGGTCAGTAAGGAGAGAAAGGGAGAGCAGCCAGGGAGGGAAGTGAAATGTCAGGCAGCTCCTAAGGACAACAGACCCCTGGGGAGTGGTGTGGGGAGCAGCCATGTGCAGGGTGACCCTTGCAAGGGGGATGCACCCTGAGCTGCCGACAGGTGGAGAGGGAGGGAAGCTGTTTCTGCATCTGGTTCCCAGTGCTCATTACTTACCAACAGACATACTCTCCATGAATTTGTGAAGCATATTTAAAAGCCATTTATACTTTTAGTTTCTATAATAGAAATTGTTTCTGGTTGGATTTAATTTGTAAATGGCTGATGGATTTTCTAATCTGCCCTGATTTTAGAAACAGTGGTAATTTTTTACTCACATTCTGCCATCACTCCTAGTTCCACGGCTTTGCTCTTCTGTTAGATAAGAAGGATTCTGTTGTATTTTGGAGAAAACCACAATCAATTTCTCGACTCAAGTGAAGCCTCCTGCTATCTTTGTCACCTTTCTCTGCTCCTTTTCTACATTTTTATTCTTTCTGAGGTAGGACTGCCAGAGGTAGATGTAGTAGTCAAGATGTGGGCATACCATCCATGCATCCAGCAGGACAATGATGTTTTCTTCTGAATTTTAGTTTTCTTTGCTTATTATCCTCTGCTGATTTATATTTCAATAACCCAATAGATTTTAAAATTATTCACTTAATACTAAGAGTTATTTCTCTTTGTAGAACTAACTACAATAACATAATTTATTTTCAGGAGAGGGAAGAGGAATTATGGTAACTTAGAACCCATTTTTATATACATGAAATTGCACTCTATTTTCCCAGTGTGCACTTACAGAAATGTTGGTGACTTCTCTCCAGGTATACTCTATTTAATCATCTTCAACTTTACATCTGTAATAGTTTCTGCTAATAACTTTCCCAAGATGGAGGTCACACTTAGGAGCTTAGAGTTTCCAGGATCATATTGGGACACTTTGTAAAGGGATTATGTTTCTCATGTTCAGTTTCCCTGGTACTGAGATTTTTGAAAGATCAGGTCTATTGTCACATTTTGGAGCAGAGACTTGGAATTTGACTGTAGAACCTCTCTGATATTAGTGATGTGAATTTGCTATTTTTAGGACCGCTGTCAAATTTTGGCTAAGTAAGTCTGGGGAAAAAATTTCTATGTGTTTATTAAATACTAATAGATTTTTCTTAACTATAAGACATCCAATTTTATTGTTTTGACTTCTTTATGGCAATTGTGTAGGGCATATAATTTTTAGAAATATTTCATCCATATGTAGTATTCTCCATTACATGCTCCTATATATTAAGTAGACTCTTATTCTGCAGTGCCTGGTAAGAAGTGGGGTCATTGGATCCCTAAAGCTGTTTTTTTTATCCCTGCCTCCCTGATAGCTTAGCAAAGAGGTGGCCTAGTCTGAGGACTCCAAAGCTCAGCAGAATGCCCAGCATTTCTATCATGGTATTGAAAGTTACTGTGGTGCTAGAACTGAGACTGTGGTAATGTCTCAGGCTTTCCTCGCTCAAACACGATCAAGTGGAGAGCTTCCAGATGTAGACTGATGGGTGCACGGGTCAGCTGCGCAGCTGCATATTAAAGAAGACAAAGAGAATGCAGTTAACAGGAAAAACCAAAAGCTAAATGGCAAAGGAAGAAGGAGAACCCTATCTGGGATCTTAGAATGAATCCATAATTCTTGGAGTCAATGTGTGTATCTGCTATCATCGAATAGCTTTGAAATCAATGAAAAGGTAAGTGACTTCTCCCAGTTTCTCTGTGTAGAAGACAGCAACAAGTTGCTGGGCAGTTTCCTTGTGTTGTCAGTCTAAAGGATCCAGTATTGTTCAGATCCTATGTAGGTATAACTGTATTTACACATGATGAAATTTATGGAGAGGTAGGGCAGAGAAAGTAGTATCTGTTTATCTTTCTCTCTTTTTTTTTCTTCCCTTTAAAGGTTTGAGAAGCTGTATTCATATTAAAGCAAAATAAAAATCAACAATCAAAGCCCAGCTTTTGAGATGTGTTGAAGTTGCAAGTTTCTTTTTCAAGAAAGTGTTGTGTGTGCAGCCTTCATTTGGAGAACTTCTGGAAATAAGAGGTTACTTTATACTTTTTCAAAAAGATCCCTGCTTCCTACAGTGCATGAAACTTGGTCCTCATGGAATGAATTTGTCCCTGATATTCCCAGATAATTTCTTTTCAGAATATGCAAACTGAATGTGCAGTAAATGAGGCAGAAATGAGGCCTCAGAAAAAGAAAGGGTTCAGGTAGCTGCAGAGCCCCTCAATAGGACTGAAATTCTATCTTCCTGCATGATCCTGGCCCAATTACTCTAGTAAAAGCTGGAAAAGTGGTGGAAGGTACAGTCTGTAAATGTCAAAAATGAAATCAGTGGAAACCCGAAACACACAAAGTGTTAACACTGGAAAAAAGCAAAGCTCACCTTGGACCTTCAGAATAGGTTGACATTACTGACTTTGCTCTCTTTACACTCGTGTATAAAATTATACCATCACCTCATCCATCATACAAAGTGTCTTTGAAAATGCATGAATTAATGTTTTTAAAGTACTCACAGAGGTGACCTGCTCTGAAAAGAAAGAGGAAACAGGCACTAGAAAGTGATAATCCATTTCCAAAGCATTGTTTGCAAGTCGTGTAATGTACATCAACATTTTGAATGAAGTTATCAATAACAATTGGTTTAGGGATTCCGACTGTGTAAAGTCAAGATGTTTCAGGTATATGATGACATATGAATTCTCCCATGAGATGTTATGACATATCAAGTACAAAGAAGCAGGAATCAAAGTTTTAAGTGCAAACTTAAGGCATTTCCTAACCTGCAAGTACTAATCGCACAACAATAAGTATTTAAATACAGCATATGTCCAAGTTTAATGCTTTTAATCCAGCCTAGTAATCTGTCTAGGATTATGCTCCTTGTTGTATTAAATATGAAATTTGAATACCCAGTCCACATGTTTTTACGGGCTGCTCAGCAACCACCTTTTTAAAGTGAGTCATCACATTCATCTCTTTGCCTGGTTTCATGATTTATATCTTAGAAAAGATACACTATAATGAAGAGTGACTGGATAAAATAAACGTGAAGTTGCAAAGATTACATATTTTTGCATTTTAAAATCATTAGCTGCGATTATTTGCTCTTGCTTTACCCAATTTATTGTGCAAATGTTACTCTGTTTTATTGTGGACATTATGAGAGGGATGGGGTTTCTCTTTATTCAGGGATGATTTCCTTCTTGCTGGAGCTGAGCACTTGGAATAGAAAAGATATGTGCATGTCAAGGAGTGTTACTTTAATTTTCAGTTAGTGAGTTTACCCCACTATAGTGTTGGGTCTTAAACTTGTCCTGTTGCTGGTCACTAATCACTAGATATTATGCAGATAACACAACAATTGAACTCCTCCGTACTCCCCATGGAAAGCTTTGTGGGTCTTGGTGCTGCACAGACACTGGGACAATGTGGTTACTACCAGCAAATTACACAAATAGATCTGGGGGTCTCCGACCAGGAGAAGGCTGGGGGCTGCTCCTGTAACAATCAAATCCTCCATGCCCACAACTGCCCCATCTGTGTTTCAAAAAAGGTTATATTACATATGACACACAGAAAGAGGAAAAAATGGGTGTAATCTGAATCCTCTATGGTTAGACCGAGTATAATTTTTTTACTTAGACATTCACTATTTCATTGTAGAAATAAGAGGACAACTTGAGGATGCTCCACTTACTGTTCTTTCCAGAATGACTTCCCGTCCATTAGAAAAATGTTTTCACACAGGTAGTGGATCATGTCTTATTCTGTTAATGTTCTCTACACCTTAAATATGCTTTTGATTTGTATTATTTATGTTTATAGTCATGACTTATGTGCATAGCAGTGTGCTTGTCTTATTTTTGTATAATAGCACAGAGGGCTTTTCACAGTGAGCTTGTAAAGACATCATTCAGTGGTACTAGCTATTTTTTCTGTGAATGCATTTTTCATTACCAACATCAGTTTATGAACATCACAACATTTAACTAGAATACAGTTAAATGTATTTTATTTATGGCTTATAAAGTATTTGAGTGCCTTACAAATATTAATTAATGTTGCCACATCTCTGTGAAGTAGCAGACTTATATTCAGTTGACAGATGGGAAAACTGAGGCATGGAGAGCTTATTTGAATGACCTAAAATCACTTAGCAGATCTGAGACAGTGCAGGCCTTTAATACGGGATCACCTTTAATCTCTGCAGCAGCATGGCTGTTATTTTAACATGAGGACAGTTATAGACTAGTGTCAGTGTATGTTCAGATACTAATCTCTACTGATCCATTTACCTACAAAACTATTTCAAGCCAAATTAAAACAGGTTTCTACTTCAGGCAAAGCTGTCTGTTGCTTGTATTGTGGTAAAACTTAATTTAGATGTTTCAAAATAAATTGGTTTGTCAAGGCATTGCTGTAATTGGTGTATCAGCAGCAGAGCTTTCACTCACCAAAGGATGATTGTATCAGAGGAAAAAAAATCCTTGAGGAAAAGCTGAAGAAGCATTACAAGTACTGAATTTGGAAGAGTATTTATATCAATACATGTATTACTTTACTTTCTTATTATGTTTCTGTTGTTGCTGTTACTGTTTTGATACCTTTCTTAAAAGGAACAACGATTTTTAAATTTGGAAAAGAAAATGGATAAATTCCTACAGGGTGGTAAAATCACCTTAGTGGACTCTTTTGTTCCTCTTTCAAAGAAATGGGAAATGTAACATAAGACTGATTTCTCATAACACTGGAGGTCTGTCAGACAGACTTTTTTGTTTGAGCTGCTCTACCGAACTCTCTTCATAGCTAACAGAGATAATCAGGCATTTCTAATGACCAATTTATCTGAACTGTTTTAAGGATCTATTTTGGGGCAAGATTAATTGCATTCTAGAAATATCCATTTCTTTCTACTTGCTAGAAAAGTCAAACAAGTTTAATTAGAGACTAATTCAAATGCAGGCATGCAAACTGGATGAGAT
Organism: Sitta carolinensis; assembly: GCA_032173965.1. NCBI lineage: Eukaryota > Metazoa > Chordata > Aves > Passeriformes > Sittidae > Sitta > Sitta carolinensis. The sequence continues at coordinate 14,234,735 of CM063284.1, read as the reverse complement.
GAATTACTGATTCTCTGTAATCTTACACAAGGTTACAGCTTGCCGATACTTTTAACTGGAACACTGAAAAATATCTCCTATTCCATTGATGGAATGCTTAAATACAGCAGCTTAAAAAAAAAGGGCAAGAAATGGAAATTTGATCTGTCATAACTCACTTCTCTAAATGTAACAATGTACAATTTTAAAAGTATGGCAAATTTTTATATATACTGGAATATTCATTTGTCTTTCTGAGCTTTTGTTTTAAACTTCCATTTTGTAACTTGTATAATTCCTCTTACAGAAGGCGTTCTATTTCAAAGTATTAAATAAGCTTTAACTTAAAAATTGAGGAACTTTAACTTCTAAAATTAGGGAAAATTTTCAATAATTTCTCATAAAAGCTTAATTCAACTTTTCTATTTTTAATTCACGCTATTTGAAAAGCTTTAAATAATGTTTTAACCACTTTTAATATTCTTACTTTTATATTTAAATGTGCTTTGCTGAAGCTGTGCTATAGATATTAAGGGTACATTTGAGTTGAAGCTTAAACAATATTAAAATTTCAAGAATTCTTCAGCTGAAAAGGAATTTAGGAAGTGTTTATATGCATTGAAGTGAACCTGAGCAACAGAATTTCAATGCAAATGTTTATAATATATATTTTAACAGGAAGCTTCAAAGGCTACAAGCCACATTCGTATTCAAGACATAAGTTTTTAAAGAAAAATTAATTGCAAAAATGTAGAAGAATCACAATGGTATATATGACATTACCATGAAAAAAATGCTGAAGGTTTATCTGAGAAAGGACAAAAAATGACTTAAAAGTGAAGGCAACAGTACAGTGTTACCTTCCAAGTTCATTACTGAACATGATGAATCAGTACAGAAATTGGCAGCAGTAAATCAAGGAAAACAAGCAATAGAAAAAGGGAAAAGTCCTGTATGAATGGAAAAAAACCAAAGAAGTTGTAGTACCACCTCAAAAAAGGATTTTAAATTATGCAAACAATGATTAGCAGAGAGAAGGAAGTGTAGCCATCATGTGGGTTCAGTAGGCAAGCTATGAAAAAGGATCCTATCCGGCAGTAAGGTGAGCTGGATAAACCTAAGGAATTAGATTCACCCTGATTAATCTCAGACAAGAGAAAACTGCTGCCTCTGCATTCCAGGTCTTTGGCATTCACAGGGCTGATTCATGCAATAATTTTAACCTGAAATTATTAAAAATAATTCTAAAAATAGACAAGCATTCTTATCCACTTGCTGCAGGTGAAATCTGTGACACAGAGAGGTAAGAATTCTGCCAGGCTTTCATAGATAATACTTCAGGTTCTGCCATGAAAGTACCTTATGTCACTATAATTTACAGCACCTCTAATGATAGCTCTGGGTTATGTCTGTGTTCAGTGGCTGTTTTATTTCTTTCCTCTCCATCTGAATAGAAAGCCTTGTATTTCACTCATGTAAACACTAAATTCATCCAGCCTTCAGGCAGGTTTCCTTCATATTCTTGGAAAAAAAGGGTACTTTTGAAGGAGGATGGGATGGGACTGGATATGTTACTTGTGATTGTCATTTTCCAAAGAAGTCACATATTTCTTCTGTTTTTTACTTTTCCTTCTGGCTAATACAGTACCAAGAATCAGCCATGGTAACTACCTCTCTTTGTTTTACTGTAAATTGGCAGAAGCCCAATACAGGAAAACATGATCAAATTACTGAGTTCAGCTACAGCAAGATGTATTTTACTGGTGGTTTTAATCTAAAAAACTAGATGGTAGAGATGGGAGAGTCTTATTTTCCAAGATGTTGGTCATCACATTACCTGCAAATTTGCTTTGCTTTTTGCCTATTGCAATCTTGAAGTGTGTTTTGTGAACTTAAAATAGTAGTAAAATATTCCAGAAGAAACAGAAGCAAATGAGGACAGAGGTTATTAAATTCTCATACACTTGACAGGTGAATTTAATAATTTTTTATTAGTACAGTATTACTGTGTCAGTGCTCTCTGTTAGCAATTGACACTTAGCTTAATTCAGTGAGGAAACTGTCTTGTTCATAACCTGAACTGCACCTGTTTAAATTTGGAGAAATTGATTGCAGGAGAAGCAATTATTTTGTTTTCCTACCTGTCCCATTATTTTTCCAGTTTCGCGAAATTCCCAGGATTGAAAATGTTTCACTTAAACTTTTCTCCTTGTTTTGTGAGAGGAAAATAAAACATAAAGGAACTGAATCTAAATTATAAGGTGAAACAAAATATTTCCTCTATTCCCAGAACAATCAGTTGGCTCTTGGGTATTCTTAGTTTCCGTGTTTGAATGTATTAATGAGTTTTGCTTTCTTAAACTGTAGTGAACCACATAACCCTCCCATAAATTAATTTTCAGCAGTTGAACACAGCATGTTTGGCTTTTGGGGACTTATACATGAAAATATTTTCTGTCTTGGACTCCATAAGTTCCTCTGCATGGCAGTAACAGAGACAATAGTGGAATGTATTGGACTGTTACGTGGCACACTCCAGCATTTGATTTCAGAGCCATCTACAAGAATCTCATGATGGACAAAGGTAAAAACCTAACACAGAAATTGAAATTTATAGGATTATCCTTAAAAGCATGAAAATATAATCAATAACATATTTTGGAGCAAAATACTTCCATGGTTGCTAGCCATGTGGAAACAATGAATATGATTCTAAAAGGGTTTACAGCAGCAGTGGTAACCTACAGCAATCCTTTATTATCTCTGTTTTCCTTTGAGCACGGCCCATCCAGCACTACTGTGTGAGAGCTCTCTTCTTTCTCATATTTGTTCCCATATTCAGCCGTGCAAAATACATACCAATGCCTCCACAATAATATATATTCTGCAGTTTTCAAAAATATTGATGAATTTCTTCTAAGTTATCAACTGCCAGAATATCATTGGTTTCACATCAGACTTCTCAATCTTTAAAAAGTTGATGGAAAAAAATGAAGAAGGAACTCCATTTCTGAATAAGTGAATTTGTATAAATAAAATTGAGGAGAAAAAAAAGGGAAACATTATTCAATTTATCAGTTTTGACATTAGTTTTATGAAAATAATTAACTACTTCTGAGTTCTTAAAGGTAGCTCATTAATTTCTAGTTTGAATGAGTTTATTCAGGACTCAGATATGTTAAAATAAAAACATGTATCAGCTGACTAATGTTGTAAAGTTACTAAGAGTAAACAGTATCATATAATGTTATAGCTTTTCATTATAGAATGTAACTTTGGAGACCATCTTACCTGAAAAAGAAAATCTTCCCTGGACTATCTTAAAACAAAGTTGTAGATGTTAAAGATAAACGCTCTCTTTTCTTTAGAAAGATTATCTAACTATTGCCATCATGCCAAAAATTACCAGAGACCTTGGAATATGCTTCCCAAACCTGGTGTTTTAACAATATTAAGGACCATTTCTCTCTGATGCACTGGGAATTTGTATACCAATAAACATGTTTCTGACTGAGCTGATTATATATAGAAAATGTCATGCTGACATACAGAAAGCATGCATGTTGAATAATTGTAAAATATAATATGTGATGAAAATTGTATGAAAATTTATGTGCGTTAATGTGTTTTGCCATTAAAAGTATTTTTGCTGTATGGGGAACATTTACAAGTAAAGCTTATACTTTTGTAATAGCTGTCAAACGAGGGGCCTACACCAGAAGCAGAAAATACCCATAATTAAATTTGGTCCAGACAAACAATAATGTAGGGTTGCTACAATGACCATGATTACTTTCAAAGTGACTACATAAATTATTAGGGTTATTTTCTGTGGCAGTCAGTTTTCCTTGAATGACTACATTATGCCTCCTTAATTGCTAATTGTTTGAACCTGGAAAGTGATTAGGAGAAATCAGACAAACCATTTAAAGTTTCTGGTGTAATTCCTGAAACGACTGTCAGCCTTTCGTGTTCCTTGTTTATGGGCTAGAAATATGGCAACAGAAGTCCTTTTGAAAATTCTAAAAATCAATGAAATAATTTTGTTCAATAGTTAGCCAAGAAAACTGGAATTTATCTTTGTTCTCAGTATTTTCAAACTGTAAAAAAAGGTACTCTTTCGTTGTTGCACTGATATTTCCACACTGGCAATTAATTTATTTCTTAACCTTTTGCATCCCTGTCCCCTGAACCTTGAGTTTTTGCTTCTGTAAATAGAGATAATTATTCTTGTGTCTGCAGATAGTTTTGCCTGCTTGGGAACATATTCTCAACATGCAAATAAGTTTCTAACAACATAACAAAACTAAAAGTCTTGGTTTCAGGTAAATATATAACAACAGAAACATGATATGTATTAAACCTTTTTTTATCTTGTTTTGTGCTAAATGGTGCTTCAGCTATTTTAAAGCTTCATTATATCAGCAGGAAATCATGTAGTAGCTTTAATATAAATTATTATCAAGGCTATAAGGGATTATGTATTTACATATAAGATCCTATAGTCAAAAAAGATCATAGAATTAAATACAGAACATAGTTTTTAAATAAAATATGTTACTCTATGTCCTAGGTTAAAGCTTATATGTTTTTCTAAAGTAACATTTGCTTTTTTCCCCATTCCCAAAGAACTAGAATTTCTACTAAATGGCAAAAGACTACCATTAATAAGTTGAGTGAGTAAAATCCAACAGCAGCAGCAGAAGCTGGCCTGGAAACTGGTAAATGGAAAGCTGTTCCTGTAAGGTCCTAATTAGAGAACATTAAACACGTCATGAGGATGTTGACAGTTTGCCCTCAGTGAAGTGCAATTTATCTTCTTGTGTGGTTTTTTTTTCCCAGCTATTGCTGAAACTTGACCAATACCCATGAAATCTTAAGTTTGCGCCAGTTCCTCATCGATCTGTATGAAAAAGCTACTAAAGGATGAGGTAAGGATATAATAAAGGATGAGGTAAAGATATGCCACAGTGAAATGCAAAATTCTCATCTGGGGTGAAATTGCCAACCTCTGTGCTATGCAAGTGCTTTCCAATTTGGGCCCAAATTCCTGTGTCTGGACTCGTTCTTACATTGCCTTCATCACTGAGATGCAGGGACTGCATGGGCCTGCAGCAAGAAATGCCAGAAAGGCCAATTCTTAGGAGTTCTAGAAAGTTTCCCTCACTCTCTTCAGAAAGCACTGTGTGCCAATTTCTAGAGGAACAGCAGACACTGTTTAGACGTTTTCTCTATTGAACATCTTTCTGAGTAGCTTTTATCTTTGAGAGGAAACAGTGGAGCTCTGGCACAGTAAAACTTGCTAAGCTGTCATCAGGTACAGAAGATCTGAAAGACAAAGGAGCTTTGAAGACAGTTAGACAGAAGTACTGCTAAAGACAGCAGAGATACAGAGATCTGTATTCTATTATTTAGGTCCCTGTTTAATTTACTCTACCACCTCACATGCACTTATTCAAAAATGTTGCTATTCTGGCCACTCCCAGTCTCAGGATGAAGAAACAGACCCTAGTGAAAGTTACTGGAGATGCCGTGAAAACTAGAACTATTTTAAGAGGAACTTAAATATGGTAAAACACTTTATTTGATACATAGATGACAGACTGTCAAACAAATTACACAAGACTGAGAACACTGGCAGAATGTACAAAATATAAATAGGCATTAAGCTTAATGAGAAAATATGTTATGAGGGAACTGTAGAGCTATACAGATGAACAGGAAGAATACCCACAAATGCAGAGCTGTGCATGAACACATGAATACATTCTGCCAAGAAGCTCAGTACCACTGTTGCTGGGGCTACTTCACTGGTTCTAATTTAAAACTAGCTCAGATATTTCTTCTACTTGGAAATTAGATATAGCTTATCTTGCATAGCGTTCAATTTATTATTTTTTTAAGATGCAGATTTATGTCACATGGACATTTAAAAGCAATACTGAAAAATGTAAGTTTGATATCAAAGGGAACTGGGCCTTGGTGGAAGAATTCAGATGGTACAGTCCTGAGGCAAGGGTGTTGCATGAACAAATTGAAAGGGTTTTTAAAAATTTTATTTTTGACATTTTATTAGGACTTAAAGGAAGCCCCTTCGGTTTGGACAAAGAGGAAGGGAGGATGTTGAGTAGATGAAAATTCCAAAATGGCATGTGGATTTTTTTTTTAAGAGCAATGTGAGAAAATAAAAGTTCCTGAGAACATGTACCTGAATGTGCAGAAAGTAAAGGTATGGCAAGCTTTTGAAAAGAAAGATACTAGTTCTTTTTCTCAAGTTTGGTTAAAGCTGATAAAACCTTGAAATGACATAATTTGAGAGAAAGACAGATGGAGAATATTTCTAGAAGAACAATTAATGATGCTGAGCTTGATTTGTTAGTCATCAGCATGGAGATGATAACTGAAGATCTGTCAGCTGATGAAATTGCTTGGAGAGAGCGCATAATGTGAGATGAGCAAAAGGCTATAGATACTGCCCTGGGGAATAATGAGAGTGGGGAAAGAGCAAAAATACTCATCAAAAGATCAACTACGAGAACAGTCTTGAAAAGAACTGTAGCGAAGAAAAACAGTCTTCAAGTTCTGTGGGTGTAAAACACCAGGAAGGCAAGAATGATCGATGGCATCAAAAACTGGAAGAAGGTAAAAGAAAGGAAGTATGGGGGTGAAGGACAGGGAGGTGATGCATGTCAAGGAGCAGCAGGAGTAGGCTTTTCCACATGGGGAGCCCCCTGGGAGATGACAGTGACAGCGAGATGGTCCGAGGTACTGACAGGAGCACAGTGGAGCGCTGGGCAAGGCAGGCCGAGCTGGTCGGGCTATGGTTGTTGGTGTCACCAAACAGTCCAGGTCCCAAGGCAAGTCCAGAATGATGAGACATCATCTGAGGTCAAGTGAGGATGCGGGTCAGGGTCAGGGCTGGCGATGGCAGCCACGTTCAGCGCTCCAGGGCTCTGGGCAGAGCGCAGCCAGGGCAGGGGCGCCATGGCCAGGCAGGGCAAAGGCACAGCCGGGCAGGGCCGGGCACGGGAGGCACAGGCCTGCCCTGGGGAGAAGGACCCGTCTTCTCCCTTAAGCTTTTAGCTTTTTTATTTTTTAGATTTTGTGCTGTTTTGGTGGATAGTTTTAGATTTCACATTATGCGCCACTATACTCTCTTCTCAAAGTAGATAGACAAAACAATTCCTTCTCCAGTTTGATACCAAGGACAACTTTCAGGCTCTAGAACGAAAACAACAGTGAAGTGAAAAGAGAAAAAAAAGAGGATGGAGATTCATAACCTGTAGCTATGGTTGGACAATTGATTCTAATATGCTAATGGACCAGAACTTATAAAAGTGGGAGACCTCGTGATCAGTTGTCCATTTTGTGACCATTTTTGGGGAGCATCTTGGGTGTGGTCTGGCTGGACTCATACTGCCCAAGTGTACCCATCAAAGCCTTTTAATAAATCCCTACTTTATCCTTTTGCTCTGTCTAGAGTCTGTTCCAGGTCAGCCTCCAGAAGGCATCACTGGCTCTGGCTCAGCTCTTTGCTCAGCTTTCTCCCCAGCTGAAACATTCCAGAGCCAGTCTCAGCCTCCACATCTGGCAGCCAAGCCAGCTGTGCCCAGGTAATTCACTGCATTCAATGGCTTGGGCTGGACCCCAGCACAGCTAAGGGGAATTTCGTGATTGGTTTAGTTAGAGTCAGGAACTCATCCCCAGGCCTATGTCTGACCATAATTCCTTCTTGCTATTGCAATGCGGAAGGTGGGAAAATAATTAATTATGATCTAGAGGGTGGAATGAGAATCACAGCTGCATTGTGATAAAAACAAGGTAATCTGTGTTTGAAGGGCTTAAATATTAAATACAACACCTCCAGGAGGGAAGAGTTAACAAGATAATAGAAATGCTATTGTTTTCCATTCCCTGTGCACTTTTAAATTTTCATATTGTTTAAATGAGAGGTTTCTTTTCAAGGCTTAGAAATTTCTTTTTAAACAACTCACAGTATACGCTAATAATTTATCATGGATGTTATTTCCAACATAAAATAAATTTTTATCTCCAGATCAATCTGTTAGGATTCAATTTTTAAAGAAAAATATGAATGTAGTTTTCCAACTAAAGGAGCTATCAAACCAGTGAAGGCTTCTTGCAGTTTTGAAATGAAATCTGAAAGACCTGCAGGAAAGTCTGGGTCTGGCAGGCAGCCAAGCAGGCAGCACAAATGGTAACACACAGCTGCAGTCTGATGCTGTATTATTTATTCATGTGTGTCCGTGGAGTAGAATCATGGAGACATTCATATCTCTCAGGAGTATGAGTGCAGGACTGGCTTTTTATAAACATGGAAATTATTTTTAGCAATTTTTAATGTTTAGAATTCTTTCCCTTGAGATGCGAAGAAAAGGAAGTTGAAGGGAATATCTATTTTGACATAGGTGAAAATGGCCATTGACTGAACTTCTGACGTGGGGAATGATATTTTAGATTGTCTGAGAGCTACTTAAGCTTTTTTAAAGAAAAAAACATTAAAAGACTGATAAGGAGCTAGGAACATATTCTGACATATGGTAGGAGCATATTAGTTGAAGATGCATAAAAATATACTTCTGATCTATGTCTGGAATACTAGATTGTCACTATAAATGGAAAATGTTATTAAAGGTATAAATTTCAGCAGGTAGGAATTACCTGCTTTTATTCTCTAAGCTGTACAGAGAGGGTGTTGCACGCTTTCATTATATCTTTGTCACAGTACATTTCAGTTTATAGACTTGTTTTAACCTTCACTTTCAATATTTTTAATAGTAATATTTTCTGTGTCTAATTTCAGTATACTGTATTTGCTATGAGAATGCAAATGCAACTTTTCAACAGTAAGCACTCTAGCTTAAAATCTTACATTACAAGAGCTTGTAAAACTTTAAATTGGGTAATATATCTTTCATTTCCAACAGGGAATAAAGGATATGAGCTGAAAAGAATTTTAACTGCAAGTCTGAAAGAAAAATTGTAAGATGTACAGCAAGTGAGGAATTCTATAGCAGATCAGCACAGCACATGGGTCAGAGGGTGAGACTCTCTCTGAGCACTCATCTGCATATACTCTCAATAAAAATCATGTCTTTGGTAGACAGTCTTAGGATGGATCCTTAAAGTATTTTTTATTTTTAAATTTTATTTGAACAGAAACTATATATTGCTAACATTTGTGTGTGATTTGGATGAAATCTTAATTCTAAACTGATCTATGCAGATAATTATCTATAAAAGATAATCAGCCTTAAGAGTCATCTTCCTATCAAGATGGGAAGGCAAGTCAGAGGATTCTAAATTCCTTTTTTGATAGATTCCTCAGTCTCTTTCTTTCTAACTCAGAACTTAATTAATAGAAAAGAAAAAATAAAGTTGATGATCCAAATATGTACTGAAGTACTTTTAACATTAATCAAATTTACCTGACAGTTCCCCATGAGTTTTGAAATATGATTTTGTGGTGCAGCAGCCAAGTTCTTTGAAGACCAGTGTTCTAAGGCACAGAAGGCAGAGCTAATTTATGTAGACTTTTCCTTTGTGTTCTTCTCACTGCAGTCGTGGCTGTTTTGTATCCTTGCAGTTCTACTGAAGATGCAGAACCCTTATGGGCTGTATTCATCTTCTCTGCTCAGCTGCAGCTCCCTTGCTTCTGCAAGCCTCTGAAAAACTGTGCTATGATTTAGGTGTTGGCCAGGATATGTTTTATATCTAAATATAACTCTTAATTACTCTCTGCAATTGTAATGTGGCTAAGTGACATTTTGGTGTATGAACTTAATATGAAAATTTGATGATAATATATTGTAGTTGTAAGAAGCCATTTTAGCATAAAACTGTTGATAGACTATACATTCTGATAATATCTATTTAGGAATTACTGAAGTAAGTAATAAATCTTTGAAAGATTTTCCAAGAGCAGGAAAAGCTTGGTTTAGAAAACTTTTTAATACTAGTTTTTCTCCAATTTTCTGGTTTTATTAAACTCTAATGAAACTGATGGGATGTTTCGGATAACAGGAAAGAAATATAAACCTTGTTACACTGAAAATGTTGTACTACAAGGGCACAGGTAGTGCCCCAGTCTGCATGTGCATGAGCAGAGTGCTTATTTGTGAGCTGAAAATTGCCTCAGAAAGGTACTGAACAAATGAGCTGATCAAGGAGCTGCTTGGACAGATAATTTATTGTCATTCTTGAAACTGTGGAAAGTTTTCAGAAAGCTGTAATGGAGCCACTGTTTTAAAACCAATGGTTATGCTAGTATTTTAAAAGAATATAGGGGACAGTATCGGTTTGATATGAGATAGAATCATTTATCAGGACAGTATTAATAGAAGCTAAGGGAAGGAAATACAGCTGATGTCACTCATTCTCATTTTATGGAACATAAGATGCAAACCAACTTAATATTTTTGAGCGGTGTTGAAGTTACCCTATTTATTAACAGCAGTTATAATGCTGACAGAGCTGAGATCTGCAAGTTAGTAGAGTTTTGTAGAAAGGTATTTTTACTACAAAATTAGTTAAATATGGAATTAATTGTTCTGCCAATTCCAGCTGAATATTTGTCAGCTTTGTGGTGTGTTCTTTACCAATGTAAAATTAAAATAGGTTATTTTCATTTTTATTTTCTATTGCAAAAGGAATTAATTGAGGAAAACCTGATGGCCAGTGCTATGCAGGACCCTGAGTTCAGTGCAAAGGTCAGACCTTACCTGCTTTGGCACCTAAGGTAGAATGTTCCATAGAAAACTGAGGTGCCCAAGTCAAAGAGAGCAGTCCAGCAAAAGCTGAGTGTGTTAAATAATTACCTATTTATACAGTGACATGCCTTCCTGGTTTTCAACTGTCCAAAAGATTTCCAGGTTTCTGACCTCACAGTGACCCTGTTTCAACAAGGAATGGAGTCCAACAGAACTCTTACTCTGTGGTGTTCTCCAATAACTGAACTGTATCTTACTTGCCCACATCCAGGGAGGGCTCAGGGCTCTGGATCCTGTATGGATGAAGATGCCAGTGAAAGAAAATAATTGACATTTTACATCATGTTTTATTTCATGTTTAATTTTTAATATTTCCTATTAGCTCACTGTAGATAATATTTCAAACAGAAGCAGAGAATGATTGTATTTCAGTTTGGGGATTAAATGAATTGGCACTTGGATCATTTCCCCAACATACCAGTTCTTAAGGAAATGTAGATGCATTTGGACACTTCCAAGTCAGAGGTGGCTTAGGTAACTCCAGAGTCTGTAAACTACCTTGAAATGACTGCACTTTCTGTTCTGGTAGTAGAATTTGTGTATCATGTGAAAAAATTGAATGTAAAGCAGTGGGCTGGTGTTATCTCCTTAACCAGGTACTGGTAACAGCCTGGATATTTTTTTATGATGTATCAGACTAAAGTGAAGTGTCTCTTACTGCCAGGAATCTCTTCTCCCAGATCTCTTAATACACACTACATCCTATTGCTGATTGAGAGATTTATGGGAAAGTGCTCCAGTTGTACATCAGTGTAGAGTCTGGAAATTAAAAGAATTTGTTGTTTTCTGTTCTGGGAGGGATGCTTTACTGAGCCCATTAGCGTGACACAAAGGAGCAGGGCAGACAGCCTTATTGAAATAAGTCCATTATTTCTAACAATTCCTATTTTAAAACAGTAGATGTAATTTACTTCTAATTATTGCTGCAAAGTATTTCTCTTGTTATAGAAAAGAAAATGCAGGAGGTAATTGAAAGCTTTTGCTTCCAAGATTGGAATCAAATTGGAAAGGTCTGCAAGAAGCTGGGGCTCTTTCAGATGGCCAGTGTTGGGACATGAATGGCAAATACCAAAAAACATCTCAGACCTTCCTGGGTCAGTTTATGGGTTCATATAATCCAGTGCCCTCTCTCCATCTGTGTTCACAACTATATGTGTAGAGAACAAAACATGATTCTTCCCAGGATAATCTCCAATTTCAAGATAATTTCATGTGCTAGGTTCTGTAGCTAATCTCCCATGATGAATTCCTCTTTTGTGAATTTATCTGCTCATTTTAAATTCATACTACCCACAGTATGTCAGAATCTTTTACAACTTAGGGGTTATTGCAAGATTTACCTTACATTTATTTCTTGGGGCTGTCTGTGTTTGATAACTCTTTGATCTTCCCCCATTCACCTTCTCCACTGCCTCTCACAGTAAGTCACTTGTTGTCTTTTCCAGGCTGAAAATCCCTTTGTATTTAGTAAATCCTTGTACAGAAACTGGTATGCAACTTTTGTTATGTCATCCTCCTCTGTGTCTTTTCATATTTTACTTTATCTTTGCTGAGAAGGCTGAAACTGAAGGGATACTCAAAATTTAGTTACACCAGTCCTTTTTTTTCTTTAAAAAAAACCCAAAATGCTTCCTCTTTTGCTTTTTGCTCTTTTTCTAGTAATCCCTGTTTATGCTGTGTGTTTTACTGACTGCTACTGAGCTGATGGTCTGTATCTTATTTCCTGAGTAGGCACCAGGTAGTTCAGAGACTGTCACTGAATGCATACAGGTAATGACTAATTTGTACCATTCAGCTTGGTTTAAATACATGGATATGGTTTTCTAAGGAGACAGCAGTGGCTGTTATCTCCCCTTCAGTAAAGTTTTTGATGCTGTTTGCCATAACATCGTTGCAGAATGTTTGTCACGTTTGTCAGGTAAGAGGACAGCGAGGCAGGCTGAAACGCCACTCAGAGGGCCATGGTTGGTGGCACCAATCTAGAGACCACTCACCAGAGGGGTCTCCAAGGGCTTGACACTGGGCCCCTCCCAGTTTAACATCCCCTGGAATGCCCTGAAGGATGGGGCACACCCCCAGCACCTTCACAGATGAACAAAACTGGGAGGAGTGGCTGGTTCACTGCGGGGTTGGTGCTGCAGGGGGACCTGGCCAGACTGGAAAGGGAAAGAAACTGGGAATGGAAGAAACCTTGTGACATTCAATAAAGGGAAGTGGGAAGTGCCAAGACCAGCCCCTGGGCAGGTTAACCCCAGCACACACTGGGGTCCAGTGTGCAGGAAGCAGCCCTGCAGAGGGACCTGGTGACAACGCAACGACAGGGCAGTGACCCAGTGCCCTCGTGGCAAAGGTGGCCAGTGGTGTCCTGGACTGCACTGGGAGGGGTGCTGCCAGCAGGTCAGACTCACCCAGGATACCTCAGATTAGAGAACTGGTAACTGTGTTATGTTCCTATGCTGTGTTTTATAACCTTCTGTCTTTAATAGCTGTTTATTCTTTTGAAGACTTTCTTCACATCCCCTGGAATTTTCTGCAATAGTCCTTGATGCAAAGCATTGTTAGAAGGCTTTGGAAATCCAATTGTATGAAATGGTCTCTTTGCATGCTGCTGATTTCCTCAAAGTTCACAATTGTGAGATACTACATCCCTCTGCCCATGCTGATTCTTCCACAGTACATCACGCTTACGCCTGTGTCCACTTATAATTTCTACCAGACAGTGGTAGAAACATCTGGGTAACTCTTCTTTCTTTTAAGTCTCAGAAAGCCTCTTCAAAATTAAGAATATTTATGTTAGTCATTTCCCATTCATATGGCAATGAGACCCAGCACCCATCCTTGAGTTCCTTAAGGCTTCTCAAATGATTAGCATTGGCCTTTGGCAGTTTGCTGCAATTCCTCCTGTTGATTTCTCTCTAGAATATTTTGTTGACACTTAATTTTGAATGATTTCTCTGGTATTTGCCCTCTGCTGGGAATGTTAGGTTGGCTATCTCATGATACTCTTCCATTAGAAATATGTAAGCAGAGAATGAGTTAACATATTCTGTCATTTCTTCATTCCAGCTGTCCTTAATCTCAGTATCACACTCCTTGTTACAGTGTATTTATTATTTCTTGTGTCTTTCATGAGGAACTAAACCCTCTTTAGCATACTTCTAATGTTTAAATTTCTATTCTTTTGTACTTTGACCTTTTTCAAGGACATCTTACTTTCTTTGACAGCTGCTTTTACTGCCTGTTTAATCCAGCCTTCTGTTTGTGTAATCTTTCTAAAATCTTCTTTGAACAGCTTCTCCAGTCCCAAGAAAAATTTGGTGGCTCCATTCAAACATAGTTATCTCCTTGAATTAATTTTATTTTCCCGTTTTGCAATTATGCATTAATGTAGTAGATGGTCTGACTTTTATCAGTCTTGCTATGGTAACATCCTAACAATTGTCACATTTTTAGAGTTTCTGATATTCTGATTGTATTATGACTATTCTGATACCATGCTATGTCAGCACCCTCATTAAAAACATTCTCAAGTACTTTAAAATGGTCCTACAGTGTTGGGTTTTTTCCTATCTGCAATTTATCCATTTTATTGAGATGAGGTTTATGTATTTATTATCATTAATGAACATTCACTGGAATTACATTGCAGCAATCTGTGTTCTGGTAGTTGTATTCATAGTTGCTAATAAATATTTTCTTTCTACTAGATAAATGCTTTGGCAGCAACTGATTTTTCAAAAAGAAAACCAGACGTGCTTGAAAAACGCCCTCTAATTAGAAGAATTGTGTAGCTAGAACATCCTCACCATCTCTACTTCATCACCATTTTACTTAACTAGAAGCTTCTCCTTTTTATCCTACTTGTTCCTCTGAGAATGAAGTTTTACTTGTTATGGAAAAAACCCCATAATTGTCAATAAGGCTCCTTTCCAAGCAGCCTTAGAGGTAGTTTTAAGGCAGGAGGCTCAACATACTGTGGCAAACTTAGTTAATTAATAAACCACAATTAGAGAGAATTATTTTCTTTAGCTAACTTGTATTTTTGTTGTTAGTTTCTATCCAGGATAAGAAATCCTGATTATTACAACTGCCATAAAACAATTCTAACTTAGCTCTTTAGTTACTGGACAGGAGTTGTGGAAATAGATGGATTAAAGGATTAAGGGTATATTAACTGTAATTATTTCAAAACAGGGAAACTGCTGGGATCTTACATGTGGCTTGTGTGGGACCACATACTTCTGAGTCGATGCACTGCTTCAGACCGTAAGAGTTCACTGCTTTGTCAAATGGCAGAATTCAGGTAGGTACCCAAGGACACTATTTACAATACAAGGAGGATTCACAACTACTTTTGGTTCCCAGCATCTAAATTTTATCCTATTTGAATGACATCTCTCTTAGCTGGATCATCCAATCCTGCTTTAAAGCAAATCCCACAGTCTCTGACACATCTTGAATCTGCTCCTGTAGGATGGCAGCTGTTCTCTCGTTCTCTCTCATTTAAGCAACTTTTCACTTGGAGATGTTAAGTAGCTTCCATCTGCCTAGAAGTGCCTGCTGGAAACCCAATTCAGATGAGGGTTTTTTTTTTTTTTTTTTTTTTTTTAGAAAAGCTCTCCTAATGGGCCACTTACATTCAAAGCTTTCAGCATCTCTGTGAAAAAGCAGCCTACCAATCCACAAAAGCATTTTACAACCAGACTTGTTAAGGAAACTGCAGAACATGTAGCATAATGAGTGGACACAACCAGGTTAATGCACCTGTAATTAAATATTTGCCTAATTTGGGAGCACAGGTAATGCTGTATGGGGGCGTCAGTGTTCCTAAAGGTCAGCTTCCTGTGTGAAATTAACTCTACATAGCTCAGAATAGCTCTGCAGTATGGGAAAGATGGAGAGGTAAAAAGACAGATCTGAAGAGAACTTCAATACAGTCCAAACCAGAAATTTGTGAATAATTTTTTCTACAAGGTTGACAAACCAACAGCCATAGATGTCAGAAACTGCCCTTTCTGTTCAGGCTGCTTTGTCTCAGTTGCTGTGGACAGGTAATACAGAATGGATTAGAAAAAATTCCTGCATCTTTTCCTATGTAGATACTGAAAATCCTTAATGTTGTTGGGGAAGTGACCAAAGCATTAAGGAAGGGAAGCAAATTCTCAAATGCCCCAAATAAAATCTCATCCATTAAGGAGGCAATTCTGAAAAGTCATTATCAAGAGGAACACACACGGCCTGCACAAACAGGTGCAGCTGTCACTTGTATCCAATCTCGTGGCCAGGTTAGATGGTTCTCAGGCTGTTTTGGTTCCCTGAGGTAGGACACTGTCACAAAGCACTACAGGCTAAATTACTGCACACCTTCCCATCCCTGAGTTAGCTCTCATTGTCACCAAATACCCAAAAATGCTCCTGCTGCCAAATCCAGGCACGCAAAAGCAGCCAGACTGCAGCAGCCTGATGGTCCCCAGGGCCATCAAGAGGTGAGCTGAGTGTGCATTCCCAGCAAGGCTGTGCAGGCAGGGCATGCACAGGACAGAGCACACAAGGACACAGCACTGGGACACGCTAACAGGGACAGCAGCCTCCTCCCTGCTGACCAGAAGGGGGTGAGGAGTGCAGGCACACCTACAGTGCCCGCTCTCCCGTTCCCGGGCTGGCATACTCAGCCTGGGCAGGAGCTGCTCCTGGATCCCTGCCTCTCCCACAGAGAGGAGACAGACAGACAGACCTCCCATTCTCCCCACTCCCACTGCATGGAAACCAGGCTCCTTCTGCCCTCCAACGGGTGTTGAAAGGAACATTCAGAACAGATCCCCTCAGCACAACTGAAGTATCAAGAGCTAAAAAAGCCCCAATGAATCATACAGATTCCATGAATATACTTCATATTTAATTACAAAGTGAGTTCCATAATCTAACAACATTATACTCTTAAAAAAAATTCAGAAGACTTGATTTTCCTACAAAATGCAGTGATTTTTCTCATTTGCTGTGTGTTGTGAAAGAGCATTGACCAAACAACCACCCAGTTGCTGGAACAGTTATTAAACTACAGAACTTCTTAGCACAGAAGCAAATGAGCTCAGGAGGCTTTACAGCAACAGTCCCTGCACATAACAAGGTGCTGCACCCAACCCCTGGGCATTTTACACCAGCTTGTGTTTGGTACCCAAGATCAACTTAACTCCTTTGAGGACATATTAGGCATTACTACAATTACAATTGTTATCTTGCAGAGACACAATTCTCAGGTTTTTTAAATAGTATCAACTTCTACAAGATAAAGAGACAAGATCAAGTATTTTAAGGTACTTTTATTTAATAAATAACTTCAGTAATAGCACTGTAAAAAGTGAACATCTGTTAAAATAAAAAGGCACTTAAAACAAGAATATGACTATGATGCAGATAGGCAAATATACATGGCACATGTCAAGAATGATGTGTGACTTGTCACATGACAAGCTACGCAATCTTAGCTACAGGGTAAAGGCAAATTTACAGCTAAGACTGCTCAAAAAAAAAAAAAAAAAGGAAAAAAGCTTGTGTTGATACAAAAATATTACAAAAAGAATCGCAACCAAATACGTTAAAAAGATTAGAAGGTGACAAAGCACCAGGCTTGAAAGCAAAGACACATTACAGAATAAAGACACAGCATCACGTAAGGCCCTTAGGTGATCTGAGGATGTCTTGGTAAGGTACTTCATGATACTGCCACCCAGGGCTTGAATTTACAAAGAAAAACTAAGCAAGTTACCAGTTAGCAACTTCTTCAGTAATGGCACATGTTTTAAAGCTATTTTTTTCCTTCTGAACATTCTTCTCAAAACCTTTCATTTTAACCATAACCTGACAATACACAACTTGAAAATCAAATATAAGTAGGCACATGCTTTTCAGTCTTTTACACTGCTCCCTTCCAGCTTACTCAACTTAGCAAATAGTCATACATCTAGCAAGTCAAAGACCAATTAACCACCAGTTCCATGCTACATGAGTTTAATTACATCTGCAAACTCAAGCCCTGATTTCCCTGTAAAGCTAAAAAGTTTAATACTAAATGGCTAGGCAGAGACCTCATGCTGATTGCTTTAACCCCTTCCCTCCCAGTCATGTCATGCAGCATCACACCCTGCACCAGACCTGGATTCACAGCACGGGAAAGGTCAGAAAGGCACCATGTGACCTGGGCTGACTAGGCTACACAGTCTCAAGTTTTTTTGTCCAACCGCTGGCACCAATTACCCTTATTTGCAAAAAAAAAAAAAAATAAAAAAAAAAAAAAAAAAAAATAAAAAAAAATTAAAAAAAAAAAAATTACATATGGTACATTTTCACACAGGAAAACACACCTATATGTAATGAATTAGTAAAATCACTGCAGTTTGCCCTAAATCTATCTTACTGTGACTACAAAAGTTGCTATACTGCATACAGTGTTGTGAAGTTACACAAGCAGTGTTCATTTTCCCTCATATTTAGGATTGACCACAGTTGTCACTGCACTCTTGTAAATAGGATTTTCACCCTAGAAAAAGAAAAAAAAAATAACGTTTAAAGACATGAAAAAAGATGCGTTTGCAAGAAGCATAAAAATTAGCATAAGAAATTACCCATTAATGCTTTGTTTGTACACACAAACAGCTTAAGTCAAACTAGTTTTCCTTCTAGCAACTTGAACAAAGGCATGCACAGCTAATAAATAAAGCAAAGGGTTAGCAGGATTCTGTTCCATTTGCACCACAGAATTCCTTGGAGGCAGCTGAACCTCGCAGGCTCATCTCAGGGCTGAGCCATCACCCAGGGCTCTGCAACCCAGGGCATTTTATAAAGAACAGAATTGTAAACAACATTGTTTGACACCAGGACTGACCACAGACCACATTCTGCTATAATAAACATTTAAATAGCTTATCTTACACTGTAACTGAATTCTGGAAACAACATGGAAAGACTTCTAGTATTTTGCTAGTACACAATCAATATTTACCATGAACATTCAGTATTTGTCATTTTCATTCTATTCCTGCAGGTTTCCCCACCCCCCCATAAGGGTAAAATGTACAGATAAAACAAAGAAACTTCTGTACTGGTGCAGATGCTGTAATAAAAAAAAAAAATATTTCTACTGATACAAAACAAAACTACAGAACAATTATTTACATCTCTCTTGCTGAGATTTAAACCCTCTAAATTAAGCTTATTTTAAGCTTCCTTTTTTCCCAGGTTTCCTTCCATCTCAGTAAATCTTACTCCATTTATGAAATCCTTGCACACCTCAGAGGAACAGCTTGAACTCGAAATTAACAGATAAATCTTCACAGGAGAAAGGATCACTGCTAGAACAGCCTGGAGCTGCAGCTCTGAGCTCTTAGCACAGCCTGAACCTCAGCCTAAGTGAATGTTGTCTGCCAGCATGAAGCTCTTCTGTATGCTGTATGTATCAGCATACACAACTGATTCCTGACAAAATTCAGTTCAGTGCTGATGTCAGCTTGAGTGCTGTTCTGGCCAGGCCTCTATCTGGCCTTCAGCAGCAAGTAAGGGAATCTCTGTCCCTTCAAAGCTCCCCCCCTCAGTCTGAGATGGGCTATACAACCATATTAATTTAACTATATTAATATTGAAGTCTATTTATAATATTTCAGGTTAAACAAAATTTTTCTACACTAAATTAAAGGACGCACAAACATCAGGTGTCTGTTTTTCAGGGTAATTTTCAAAAACGTAAATAAAGGAAAATCATGTGATGTGGCTAGTTCTCACATAGACTAATTATCAATGCAAAGTTCCCAATATTCCCCAATATTTTTAGCAAAAGGTTTGCAATAGTAACATGCAAATGAAACGGGAAAAACATCCAAGGATAAGGGATTTAATCTGGTACTGAAGTAGCTCTTTATGCCTCAAAGTTCTTGGAAATGTACACTGCGTATTTCCTTCACAAGTTTTAATGGAGAATTCTTAAAAATATAAATATAAACCGATTAAGTTAATGATGCAGAGGAAGTCTGTAAGCGTAAGAGGTTGCATCATATGCAGAGCAGAAGTTATTGTGCAGCTCTTCCACGGCAAGGCATTATGTAATACTTGTTACACTGTGTTGTTAGACTACAGCATTTTACAGAAGACTCCCCCCAGCACATACAGGGAGTACACATTCACACCTTCCAGCTGTAAAACAGAGAGAACTTCTAACAGATAGTCTAGGAATGAATGGGTCTAAAGGTAAGAACTAAAATTTGGAAATCTGCTAGATGTTACTCATAAACTAATATGACCCTAAAATCAGACTTAAATTTGCATAAGAGTGCAAATTTTTTACTATACTGCTTTTTGAAGAAAAGTCAGAATTGAAGTTTTCATGCTCTTGATCTAGCACAAGCCCTATAAGAATACTGAAACTCTCTCTTGCCTTCCCTTGTACTTGCACTTCATAGAAGCACACAGTGGGGTTTAGGTCACTGGATAAAGCACTTGACTAGCTGTCTTCCCCATGCCAGGTCAATGTCTCAGTTCCCATTACAAATAATGGAGATTTAGTCAATATTCACAACTCTTCAGCTTAACCCAACCTGACATTTGATCAGCTAAATGGCTCCTGAGGCTCTACTGCCTATAATTGCAACACAGGCATCTCATGGATCTGCAGGCTCCTTCCCTGCTCTCCTCTGGTAAAGCCCTGGCTGCTCCAGCCACATGCCAACCACTCTGTCTTGGGCCTGGCTTGGCAGGGTCTCCTGCAGACAGCTCTTCATTAAAAAAAACCCCACTAATCCAACATGATGCCCCCCTCGCTCAAGGCCCCTCACAGCTGGCAGAGAGGGTATACATTTTCAGACATAGAGGCATTCCAGTTTTTTAACTGGCTACTCAAACATGGGATTCCAAATTTGCTGTCTTAGACAAATAGCATGGTTTTAAATACCCCCTTTTCTTTATGGCACTGCAGAGAATACACTGGTTTAAGCATAGAGAGTTAGGGATAAAGCATTCACCGCGTGCCCCTACAACTGACAACGCCATGCACACTTAACCCAAAATTAAAATCAACAAACAGTAACTACATATAAGACTCAGTGAAATACTGAGTAAAATAAAGATAGAGGTACTTTTAAAAAGTACCTTCAGCTGAGAATAAGGATCTGTGCTATTGCAACAGTATTCCTTTTCAAGTAGACTGGGCTGTTCAGAGGACAACAGTTCAGTCCAGTGTTGCACAAAGATGAAACTATTACACAGGACGCTCGATAAACCTTCTTGTTCCTTTTACGCCAGGGGCTCACTGTTTCAACAGTCATGGTGGTTTTAAGACCTAAGTCACTTTAAGGAGCAGAATCAAAACTCATGCACACACATTGCTCAAGAGCTGGTTGTGACTGCTGCCAGCCTCCTCTGATGTCCAGCACTATTTCTCAGGACGCGGGGCCAGTGCAGCGCGGCCGCTCCAGGGATGGACAAAGTCAGGCCTCGGTCCAGACCCATCTCCATCCACCCTTGAAGCCCCAGACCAGCACTCTCTGAACACAGGATTCACAGGAGAGGGGCTGAAAACACAGCATCTCCACTCCCACACCCACAGCATGCTCCTCATTCAGCACCAAGGTAAGTTACAGGCATAAAATCCAAGGCAGGAGAAGAACAAGTCCCTGCGATCTTGAGTGCTTTGAATTGTTTGTGGGTTTTTTAAAATTGTAATCATTAGATGCTAATAAGGTTAAACAAATCACTAGACTTAGTGTCTAATATAAATGTGTTTATTGCTTGTGAAATTCGAGATGACTGAATTTGGAGTCTGTTTGAAGATGCTTAGCAATGCACAAGCTATCCCCATGCAGGAGTGGTAACGGCATTCACTACAAAACAGCAGCTTTGTGCTTTAAATTTGTGATGCAGTTTTTCAGTCCAGAAGAAATTCATCCTTAGACTTGCATGACTGCACCAAAGCTTTTATGGCTGATTGGGGTAGAACCTGGGTAAACAGAACTCTTTTTGACACAGCTGCCTTGAGCATTGACCCTCAGGATGTTGTGGCATCATCTGCACCACCATGGACCAGCACCAGTGAAATCTGAGTACCTGGTCCATGACAAACTCCATGGTGCTGCAGTCTGGGTCACCACAGAGCCCCAGCCTGTGTGTGGGTGATGGCTGTGGGAGAGGGGAAGGGTCACACAAAGTGCACGAAGTAATTTGTGTATGTACACACCTGGAGGGAATCCACTACGGTGTAATTTTCATATAATGGGATTTGAGATGACTTTCCTGCCTTGACGGCATCACAAGGCAACTCTTCATCTAAATGAGAAGCTATGGCAATAATCTAAAACCACCAGAAAATCTTATCCATAGGGAAAAGCAGGATGTTGTTTTACATCTCATGGCTCACCTATTCCAACAATTCTGACCTCCTCCTTTCTGGTGGTCTATAAGAATAATCTACCTCCCTCACCCCCAGACCTCTAATACTTCTATGAATACCAAAAATTATAAAGTAATTAAAAAAACCCAAACGCAAACCACACCCTTTCAGACGTTTAACCTTCACATCTGAGCAAACCAAAAAGGCAGAAGTCAATCCCTCCATTTGCACCAGAGGAAAGCTTTCTGCAGGAAACACATTTTGAGGAGAAATGGCAGCATCAAGGACATGTCATTACATCCTGAAGAGCCACAGGGTAGAGAACAAGAGCACAGAATGGAAGTTACACACCGTATGGTTTGTTAGGTGCTTGTCCTGCATGCAACAGAAAGTACACAATTAAGTGAACGGCAGAAGAACAGGTAACAGAGACTTAACCAGATGGAGTATGTGAAGTGTTAGAAAGGACCAAAATACTCCCCAGAATAATTGGCTTTGGGAAGAAAGATGAAAAGGAGATGAATGTGGTTGATGTAGCAGGCAAAAGGAATGTTTTTTACAATCTGTTTTGGACACACTGGAAAGTGAAATGATTGCAAAGAGAAAAGCAAAGTGTATTTTATCAGGAAGGGCTCAGAATGCTACACAAAGTATTTGGAACTGTTGTCACAGTGAGAGCGAGTAAGAGCTTAAATACTCTCAGTTTCTGTTTTCTCCCCTTACTTTTCCTTTACAAAATCTTTTGAATGCAACACTACAAAAGGGAGATAGCAGACAGTATAAAATTAGAGATACAGATCCTTCCCTTCCATTGGCTTCCAAAAAAAACCTCCATGGATGTTTAATGGATGTGTTGCATTCCCAACTTCTTCATTCCCCTCCCTCTAATCTCATCTCTGCGCTACTTCCTCCTAGTGCTCTTCTGGCATCCATTCCCCATCTCAGCCTCCCTTTCACTCCTTCCCCAGCAGCTGGGGGTCCCAGGGAGGGAGAACACCTCGAGCACTCATGGAAGGGCAAGCTGAGAGTCTGCAGAAGGTATCTACTCATCACTTCTGCTGCACTGACTTCCTCTCCTGGATACTGCTGTTACTTCTGGTGTGTTGGGTGTGAAGAGAACTGAGCTAAGCAATTCCAATCAAATGAGGTGCTCAGGCAGACTTTAGGAGGGAGGAAGAAACTGAGTTGGAAATGCATCTAGAGGGGACAAGAGTATTTTCTCCTGTCCCATTAGTGTTTTGTTTCTGTGGACACCCTAAAGCTATGATACTGCCAGTTCCAATAGAAATAAGGATGAAAAAATAAGGTGCATATTGAATTATAAAATTAGTAGAGTATATGTATTTCATACCTTAATTACAGACTAGGTCTACACTAGATTAATAAGGAAAAGCAATTTACAAAAAAAAAGTAATGCTACTCTGCATGTTCACAGAGCTTTTCTAATAAAAACAGTGCTATTTATAGGCTGGGCTATTTTAGGAGTATCTAATCTAGCTTAGCAAAAATATTGATTTTAAGCAAACTGACTGCTGATTTGAAGAAATAGAAGACAAAGCATCCCCTATGTGTCTTCTCTACAATCCAAAAATATTCTTCAATCCTAGAGCTGTTCTATTATGTATCCACACATCTACAAAAAATATTAAAAAATCACTTGTAGAATAGTTTAAGCCAGTACTGGCAGTATTAGTAAGTAAGCAATCTCACTGTCATAACCAGTTAAAAATTTTCAAGCTGCATTCTTGAAAACCCCACAATCAAAGCAGCAGTAGATACACTGAGCAAGATCAAACTGTGATTAACTGACTGTGACACACAGCGAGTTTGAAGTGACATGCAAAGGGGAAAACAAGGAAAGAAAATGAAAGGAGATACAAACTGAGACTTAGAGACCAGCTTTACGTCCATAGTTTGGATTCTTGAAATTGTTAATAGGGCTCTTGTATATTGGATTTTCTTGCTGAAGTAAAAGAAATGGTCAATGTCGAGTAATTCAACAGGAAAAAAAAAAAAAACAACATTCTCAACTATCACTGAAAAAAAATCATGCCATATATAAAGTGTTAGTAATTTTTTCCCCCCAGTACGAGATTAATCAATTTTCTTAAATAAAACCAAAAGGCTTCCTAGGACAATCTTTAAAAAATATTTTCAGATCAAGCACATGGGGGCGTTGACTTCTACAGAACTGTAGTGAACGGGTTCTTGATTAGACATTGCCCAGAGGCAGCAGCTGAAAGCCTATAGACCACAGGCTTGTTTTTCTTGCACGTTTCTCTGTTGACAAAGAGCTGGGAAGATTTCAACAAACCACCACTAGCCATGATTTCGTGACTTCATGGAAGTCTCCCCACTAACCCTGTGCGAGTATTTACAGTTTTTCCTCAATGAGTGCAAAACTTTCTTCTTTGCTTTCTACACAAGTGACTCATGCTTGTAATAAACATTTTAATACTATGTTGTAAAGTGTGGCAGGACTGCAAAGTGGAACTGTTCTGTCACCATCACACTCCCTCTCTAAAATGTTACTTAAACCCGAGTTTCTACTCTCTTTTCTGCCTCAAGAAATACATCTCTAAGAGGACTGGTTATAATCTGAAACACTTAAAAGTACATGAACAAAAATATTCTATTTTTCCTCCGCTACTGCAGCTTTTATACACAGAAAAGCTTCTTGACTCACCGTATCCCACTTGGCATTCATCTTCTCCTTTTCAAATTTAGCAAATTCTCTTCTGTCATGAATGATCATTAGTAGTTTCCAAATCAATAATAATGCAAGTCCAATAAGAACAATTCCAGCAACCACACCAGCTACAATGGGAATGATGTCAGGACCACTGGGGCATTCTGGGGAACAAAGCAAGGGAAACATGATTTTACAAAATGGTAAAGGCAATGCATATTCAGAAGCTGTTAATGTTTCATTTTGTACTGAAGCCAGTATTTTGAATATCAGATATGCCAATACTACTTTTCTTCCAAATAATATAATTTTTGGAATATGTACATCCTGTAACATTCCAGCTTATTTTTATCCTTCTAATTTGTGTTTCATCTTAGCAACAGAACAACCTGTTCTGATGATAAAGTCTATACACTGCTAACCCCTTAAGCTATTTATTTACAGTATTAAGAGTAAAGTAACTGGCAATTGTATTTAAACATGCAAGAGCTTCAAGTCAAAGCTGTGGAAGCTGGAGCACACATGGCAGCAGAACAAGCCCCACATACGGAAACTGAACATCCTGAGTTGGAAGAATCATTGATTCCAGCTCCTGTCCCTGCACAGGGCAGCCCCAAGGGTCACCCCCTGTGCTGAGAGCATTGTCCAAACGCCCCTTGAACTCTGTCAGGCTCAGTGCTGTGTCAGCTTCCCTGAGAGCCTGTTCCAGTGCCCAAACACCCTCTGGGTGAGGAACCTTTTCCTAATACTCAACCTAAACTTCCCCTGACACAACTTCAGACCACTCCCTCTGGTTCTGTCACTGGTCACCACAGAGATCAGTGTCTGCCCCTTCCCTTACAAGGAAGATGTAGACTGCAATGAGATGCAAGGTGATTTAAAGTGGCTAACACAGAAATAATAATCCTCCAAATTAAAACAGAACTCCACTATTAACATAAAACTCCCAATAATCACAAATTGAAGAAAGGCTTTTGCAGATGGGAATTCTTTGGGAGCCAGTAAGGAACAAGTGTCTGCTCCACAGAACAGAGCTCTGCTGGCCACAGCTTGTTCCTTCAGCACTTGGGTGGCACAAATCAAGGCACCTCCTCATGCATGATGGGCTTAATTCACCTCTGACCTAAGGTAACAGAAGTTTATATGTGAAGAAAAGGTCAGGCCCCAAAAGTGTAGGGCATGTATGGCTTGTCTAGGAGATAGAGCTCAAGTTCCTCTTCTATACTGTGGAATACTTTTGTAGAGAATTTGAAACATTCTGAATTGAAGCAGTATTTATTTCTGAGAGCCACTAGCCACTGGACTGTGTTAAGTCATGATCATCAAAATGATCAATTCTAAAAAGTCCTCAAGTACATAATACAGCACTAAATCTCTAAGGTGTGCATTTTCTATCAGGCTTTTAAAAAACGGGAGACTACAAACTGCTAACGTACAGAACCATAAAT
Organism: Sitta carolinensis; assembly: GCA_032173965.1. Taxonomy (NCBI): domain Eukaryota; kingdom Metazoa; phylum Chordata; class Aves; order Passeriformes; family Sittidae; genus Sitta; species Sitta carolinensis. The sequence goes on along the minus strand of CM063284.1, from coordinate 14,208,458 downwards.
TTTGCACTGTTAGAAGCAATATCCAGTGATTCAAAACTAACAATATTCTTGGTAAAAAAAATGGTAAATTACTGATAGAGCTATAGAATTGTTCTCATTTTTTTCCTATCAGAAGACTAATCTATTAAGGACTAACTAAACAAAATGATTTTTGGATCTATTATTGAAGGTACCACATTCAACTAAAATCAAAGGTTCTTAGTATAAAATAATTCAAATGGTTTGCAGCATAAACAATTTCATGTAGACTGATCCCAAAGTATTAAGGAAAAGAAAAAAAGGAACAAAACCACACAAAGACCATTGTTTATAACCTGTAGCAGAAGCCTAGTAAAAAAAATTATCAAAATTTATCTAAATTAGACTTGCTACAGGAGACATAAAAAAAGCCTGAGTACATCAAGTGCAAACAGGAAATGTTTCAACAAATACACGTATCTGATTTACCTTTTGCTTTTAAAAAACAGAATCTGTTTCCATCAGCCCAAGGGTTTCAGAAATCTAGATCTAGGGAGACATGTTTTTCTAAAGCCACTCAGACATGCTCAACTGTCACTCAGGGAACAGGCAGGCACCTGTTTCTGGATACATTTAACTCACCCAAATCAACTAGGGGCGCTTTGCAGCACCCAACCATTGCACAAATTAACAACAAAGGAGGAACAGGCAACATGTTCCTACCTGGGGTCTCCACCACGTGGACATTGGCTTCACCATTGGAGTTGACAGAGTAAGTGAAGTAGAACCAGCAGTCATCTACATCCTTCTCTTTGCAGTGGGACAGGGGATCGGGCTGGCCGGGCTGCGGCAGCTTGTCCCGGCTCTCCACGCGCGTCATGTTGAAGTGCATGCACTCCTGTGAACACGTCTCCTTCTTCTCCCCCTTATCGAAGGCTCGGCACTGCACACAGTCCCTGGGCGAGGGCAAAACACAAGCAGTGCTTTTGAATGCGTCCACATAAGACTTCTAGCATTTAATCTAAACAAACATTAAGGAGAAAACATAGGGAAAAACACTCAAGAAAACCAATCCTTTTGCCATAGAGGCTAGGAAAAATAAAGCAAGACATGGCTTTGTACCAGCCAGAACATTTATATACCTTAACAAAAAAGCCCTTTAACAAAAGCCCTTTTCATAAATTCCTCTTTCCTTGAATGACCCACAAGCTTCAAAGACAGAAAAAACCCCAAACTTTTTCAAAACCTCTACCTAGGAAATGAATAATCTCAGACAATACTCACTGCATGAACAGGGTATTTACAAGGGAACACACACAGGTTAAAAAGAACAAACTCAAGTGACAAGCTTTACAGTGGGGTATCACTGAATAAATTAATTGAAAAAAACACACTGAACAGGCTTTTTATACTAAAAAGACCAAGTTTTTTCCCAGCACAAAGTGAGTTGCACAAGAATCTGCTAAGCCACTAATCCTAAACTTATTTAAAGTTTTCACGCAGAAAATTCTAGGTTTCTAAAAACCTGGAATTCCAAAGGGAAGGATGCAAATTTCACTGGACTACACGGGGTTAAGATTTAATTTTTGACTGTCAAATTAGTAGTTTCAATAGTATTTCTTTTAAGCAAGAAGCTTAGCTGAAGTTTTAACTATCAAAAGCTTTATTTTAAAAATCCTCACATATCACAAACTCAGACTGCACAGAAGCTGGGACTTGGTTTTCTGGGTACATACTTGTGCTCTGCACAGACACCGAGGCAAGTCTGACACATTTCACATGTGGGGCCTTGGAATTTGGGATCTGTACAGTTACAGGTGCCACATTCACAGGTTCCTCTTCCATTGCAAATCTGCCCATTAGATGCCATACACGGTGTAGTATCCAAGGAACAATCACAGGCGCTGCCAGTGAAGTTGGGGTAACACTCACACACTCTGCACTTGCAGATCCCGTTTCCTGTGCAGTGAAAAGGTATTGCAATGAAATCCAGTCTAGTGTAAAAAAATCTGTGACAGTGAGAAATAAATGTTCACCACCTCAGGGTAGACCAAAGAAAAAGAAACCATGGTGGTGAGATAATGAAGACTCTAATGAATTAAGAGGTACAAAATAAATTTTAGCTCCTTGAAAGACTACATGCAGGCATTTGAATCCTTTTCCCGTTCTCCGATACATGTGGATTTGCTTTCATAAACAAAATAACAAGACTCAGGAATATCAGATCAAGAATGGTATAATGTGATGACCATATATATCCCCTGGGTGGAGAGCATTATGGCACTGCTGCAGTTCCCGATCTTGTATGCACACAGACAAACTGACCACTCCTGTCTTCATATCTATTACTTTACAAATGCATAAAGCAAGACTTAAAAAGATGAGGAATGCACTAAGTGAGTATTTAAAACACAGGAAAATGAAACAACTTTGCCTCCACAGGACACCGATGTTCAGCTGCTGCACTTCTGACCTCCCACACCAACCCAACTTCATGCTCCTTACACTCTGCACAAAAACCAAGATGCCTTTATACTGATCCGGATGACAAGGAAAGATCTTTGGCTACACCCCTCCTCCTCCAATGAAAATGAAGTGTTTCAGTCAATGCTTTCCTGACACCGTGTATTCTGGAACATCAGCATTGCTCTCATCTTTTGTGGAGCAATAGTGGATTCTGACCAAAACAGACAAATGAGGTACTCTCCTCAGTACATCAGAGCTTAGTGGCTTCTCTGTTTTATTTCTGTATCACAGACAACACTGAGGTAGCAGTTATACTCCTACTGGACACTTCCACATGCAAAGTAGCAAAATATCTTTGACACTGGCTGCTGAATGTTTTTTTAAATTGCTTTTGATTTCAGGAATTAACTATCATCAAAGTCTAGCTTCAAGAGCTTAAGGTGTTTTTCTGGATCTTGCCCATTCTAGTCTTCACTTACCTTTCAGAACAGTACCAAAGTCAAGCACTCACTATTACAAGTAAGCTGATGGCATTCTCTCTTTCTATTGACACAGTGGTTACACTGAGCCAGTACAACATTACAATCTCAGAACAGTTGTCTCAGCCTTCTCTACTGTAATACCTGAGGGTAATTTTGCAATTAACAGCAGAAGTCAAGTTCACTTTACACCCTTCTTGGAGCTGTGATTCAAGAAAGGTGAAATGTGCATTAACAGACTACATGGTCAGAGGGCTGTGTTATTAAAAGACAAGTGTTTGCAATCACTAAGTCTCTGAGTGTCCTCATCTTTGTTATCAAGTGTTATAAAGTGATCCTTTAGCTGAATATGCCTACTCTGCTGGTTAGAGAAGACGGACTTGTGAACTGCTGACCAGCTTTGCCTGCAGAAAGCTGAAGCATCTCTCACCTCCACAGATTAAACCATTTGATCGATCACAGTTGAAGTTGTCACATTCACAGTATTTGCCAGAATACACCTCATTGGTGTTTTCCCTTTTCTTGCACACACATTGTCCACAAATGCATTCTCCATTGTTACTGCAGATTTCTGTGCTGTTCTCCCTCCTGCAGTAAGCATCCATATCCTCACTATTTACTTCATCTGTGCTACATTCACATAGTCTTCCAATACGTCCTTCATTACATCTGCAAGGTAAAAATAAGACTGAAAATGTAACCTTAATTGAAAGTCACACAAAAAAAGGCCACAAGAATAGCACAAAGAACAGGAGTAAAAGTGACTACACTCTCAAGGGACGCTCCAACTTAAACTTCAAATGAGGTTTCCAGCTGACACCCATGTACCAGGCACTGGAGCAAACTGGACTAAGTTGCTTTCATGATGATTATCTTACCTGATATTCCAGGTGAGAGACTATGTATCACCCCCTCTAATTAAATTGTCACATAATCGTTATTAATCCCTTTCTCATGTGACAGAACAATAATTATTTCTCAAGGGACAGCAACTGTTCCCTGTAGCTGCTGTCATATTTCAATGAAAAGGTTTCCTATGACCAGCAATTAAGCAGGAGGGCAGATGATCTTCAGAGCTGCCAAACTGAGATCTTCAGGATCAGCACTTCTCATTATCAAAGGTAAGATATTGATGGAGGTTGCTCTTGTTCCCATCAGTGACTGACGGACTGTTACGTGGTATCCATCAGAGATAAGAGATCACTGGGAAACTGCTGCATTTACAAAAACAAAAGGCTGTGCTTACCCACAGGCTTGTTCTCACCCATGTGAAACCAAGTGGGCACCAGTTACAGTGACACCAAGTATAAGAAGGTTTTCTACACAGAGATGGGAAAATATGTTCTCTTTATTTAAAAAGGAACACCAAAAAGTCATCTATATCCTTTAAAGTACTGACTCAAAGCCAGATTTGAATTCTGACTCATACAATAATGCTGATCTAATGATCGGAACTTAAGCATAGGGATTATTGCAGAGATATGGCAGTATTTCAGAGTATCCTAAAAGAAACAGGCCTGTAACAGCAATTCTTGTTCTTCCACTAAAAAAAAAAATAGTAAACCCAAGTAAACCCTAATTAAGGAAACAAAGACCTTGCTCGTGTTTCTCTTTTACAAAAATAAAGAAAATGTCTATTTATTTACCTGCACGCACCACATTCAAATGTTCCATTCCCTGCATGGCAGGCTGGACTATTAGGTTCTCCTTCACTTTGACACTGACACTCACAGATGAACTGGAGATTAATTTCCACTTCTTCAGTGAATCCCAATGGCTTAATTTTAATTGTTTCATTTTGTTCCTTCTTTGGACATTCATTAGCCGTTATATTAATCTCAAATGTAACCTGCAAAAAAGAAAAAAAAAAAAGAAAAAAAAGAAAAAAGGAGTGTCACGTTACTACAAGGAATTTTGTCTGTACTATTAAAAAGAAATGCTGTGTTGGTCACTAAGTGCATTTTGTATTCGAGCAGCAGCACGTATACACTGAATTACCTCATCTCCAATTGAAATGTTAGAGCACTTCCTTCCATCTTCTAATGTGCCATTCACTCCATTTTTGCAGAAAGACTTGTAACTGATTGTCACTCCTTTTGGTAGCTTAGTATTTTCCAAGATAACCTCTGAAGAAAGGGACTGAAACAAGAGTTATTACCTAACCTCAAACTGAGTTGCAGAAGTGTCTTGTATGAAGAACAGACATTATATAATTATGCCCAGCCTAAACACCAGCCCCACAGGCACACTGGAATTACTTAAGTTCCAATGTGCTGAGAAACACCATCCCGGTGCTGCCCAAAGCCACACTGTGGTGAGCCCTTCTTATGTCTGGACTTGTTACAAGGTCAGGACAGGTTTCCACAGAGATTGGAGGCACTTGTTTACCCCATATACTCCAAAGGAGTGAAGCTCATTTACACACAATGCAGCAGTGAAGAAAATATTGTGGGGACAAACCCAGGAAAATGGCCTTAATTGCTAATACTTGTAGAGAAGGTAAAAGTGAAGAAGCAGTGTGGGTTTGGCTGTGAATTTTATTTTTTGAAAGGAATAATGTGAAAGGTAAGTTTTCCTTGTAATGCCATTTTAAATGGCTTTAAGAATGTATCTCTTTACTCATCTAACCTGTTACTGCCATAGAGTTTGAATGTTTAGTGTATATATATATATATATATCAGAATACTAACCAATACACCTTGGAGTCTCTGCTTGAAAAACTTAGGAGCAAGAAAAATTAATACATAAAATCTGAACTTACATTGTATGCATCAATGATCAGCTGAATCACATTGCTGGAATTTGAAGACAATGTTCCCACTGCTGATTTGGGTATCAGATTTTTCAGTTCCTTTCAATATTGACAAAAACAGAAGGAAAAGTACAGTCTTACTGGCAAACAAAGTATAATTTGCAGTATAAATGGTGATTAAATGTGTTAGTGGATTAACTAGTCAAGTACTTCAGAAAACAAAGCTGTGTTGTCAGTGATGAACACAATTTTTGAGGTTATACACAGCCCTACTAGCACACCAGCCATTTTCTCCTTTGCATTTTAACTTTGCATTTGGTAATAGAATACTAACCCCTTCTCTTGTGGTACAAGTTGACCACAATCTCTCTTCAACTACACTTAGAATACATTAAAAATAGGCAGGCATCATTTTCCAACCAAAAAAAAAAAAGAAAAAAATACAATTTGAATACAGTTTTAAAAAACCCAAACCCCAAAAAAAAACAGGTTAAAAGAAGGAAAAATATGCATGTCCTTTACACAGTCATTTCCTATTGCACAATCACATCTAGCAGTTTAGTTAATTTTAAAGATGGGGTATATAAATAGAGCACAAGAGACAAAATACATTCTTTCATAAGCATGTGTCCCCTGATTCAGTGTCCACACCCCTCTCAGCTATTTTGCTGTAAAAATGTTCACAAAAATTAGAACTGCAAATGTGTTCTCCACTCACTCATACCTATAAAAAGTAGCAAGAAGAAGGGGCACTTTCTCACTGGAAATTACACACAGAGTCAGTTTTGATTTGAAGAAATAAAAAAAACTAATAATAAAGTATGTGGGTAGCAAAATATTACTTCCATGATCACTTACTTCCAGAATTACTTTAATTTCAAATAAGTCAATCTTAATGACTTCAGAGTAATTTCTTTACCTTATAGACTGCCTGAAACTCTTCAGTAACAGCAAAGATTGTCTGAATGTTGTTCTCACTAAGTTTCTGTACCAGATGCGCAATAGAGGGATAATCCTAAAAAAATCAAGCATAAAATTAAATTCGAGACATATTGTTAGAAAATAATAAAAAATACTCTGACATCATAAATACAAATCATCTTTAGAAACATACATACAACTCCTGATTAGCCAGCTCATGTCACGGTTGTAAAGCAAACCAATCTCTGAAAACAGGCATCTGTTTGTCTTATAAAATGTAAGATTTCATTTATGCCTCATAAAGATAAATGTTTTTTCACATGGACATTATGACCTTCCATGCTATATAAAAGTTTAAATCCTTAATCTCCATGGTCTCAGAAAATTATCTTCAGTCCCTCAAATACTTTTTGCACTATTTCACGAAGAAATGATGAAATAAAGCTGAATTAATTTTAGGTTTTTATTGAACAATTTTCACTCAAAGTTAGGAATATATGAACACACAAATATATATATATATAGTTACCCCATGTGGTAAATGTCTGTCTTTGCATTTTTTGTCTGATCTCCCTTCCAGTAAACCATGAAGGCAATGTTAACCATACTCTTACCATAAACTTTGCATTGTAAGATTTCAGTCTTAAAAAACTATTCAAGCAGATATTTTACACTATTTCTCAGTAGTAAACTATTCTGAAAATGAAGTCTGATGAAATGATAAAATAAAGAGACAGCCACCACAGTTTTCCAGTGGACATACAAGCCTATCACTTAGGAGTTGGACTCCATTATCCTTGTGCATCCCTTCCAGCTCAGAATATTCTGTGATTCAGTGTGGCATACTGGATTATTAGTCATCAAAAAGTTTAAAATCCAGCAACACATAATCATAGTATGAAAGCTGCCACTTCTTGAAATTTTCCAATTAAGACTGGATTAATTCTTGCACATTAGTTTCAGTTTAGCTAAAGTCACTTGATGAAAACAGATAAATTTTCTAAGATCCAATGAGGTCTTTTGAGCTTAAGAATCATAAAATATTCATTTCCCTAGAAGATGATATAAAGACTTACGTAATAGTGGCTCATTGTGTACACGTTATTTTCCAGATGACATTTCCCATCATTTGGCAGAACAATTCCACCAAGTTTACCATCTCCTGCAAAGTGGAATCCAGCATCCGTGGAAAACACTAATAGTCTTGTAACATTCCTCCAGCCAATTTGTTCCTTGGGAAAAACACAAAGATTTTTGGTATTTGGTACCAATTTATTTTAAAGCATTGGGGACCAACACTTGACAGAGGAGTGCACGGAAAAGTAGACAGACTTAGCAGAAGCCTAAGACATTGCAAAAGTGTTGCCCTGGAAAACATTAATTCAGGAAAACCTCAGAAACACTTGTGTTTCATTAACTGTCTGCTCCAAAACATCTGCTGCAGGTTTTTCATGGAAGGCAAAAAAGATTCTTTTTGAAATAGACCCTGTTCAGTTCTCACTGGAGTATCTGAAGAGTGACAGGTTTAGAAATGAGGCTCTTCAGTGCCAGTTCCACTCCCATGCCATGACCAGGCAGCCCCAGGATGCTGGCGTGCAGCATTGCTGCAGCACTGAACTGCCCAGCATTAGACTCTGAAGAATCATCAGTTTTTGCCAACCTGGTGCAGATTTGCACCAGCACAGTGCTTGCCAGAGGACTGGCCCATATGAGCATCCTGGCTCACAACTGCAGGGTCTAATTATGTAAACTGCTCCTTCCTATTTTTAAAAATTTTTCAATGGAGCTGAAGCCCTAGCTAATCCAACGAAAGAAGACTGTGTCATATAGTAACAGCTACCACCAAAAAAACCCTAGAAGGCTTATGTTAAACACTGCACTTTAAAATCAAGACTCCAGATTATTTTAGAAAGTCTTGAATCCATTGGTCAACTGCAAAAATTATATGGTAACAAACCAAGAAACTTGGGTATTGCCTTTTTGGGAATCCATTTTGTACAGGTGCATAGAACAGACTGTCAGAATGACAGAAACAAAGAATCCTTAGGACTTCAAAATTAAATAAAAGACCAGTTTTCCATCTACTTTCTGAGAAACTAGTAGAAGTCACAATACACCAAATTTCTGCAACCACAACTACAAGAACCTTAAAGACCTTTAAAATAATCTGAGAATAATTGCTTATTCAGGATCTCATACACTTTTAAGCAGAACCTGACTCTTCCTCTAGAGCAAACTTTAAAAACTTTGTGATCACAGCACAGAGACAATCTCTGTTTGGCACTTTCACATTTCCCAGCTTCATTCACTCACTGAATTCTTCCTCACCTACCTTGTCTTGCTCACAGGAGGTGACATAATCAAATGTCAGCCACCATAAAACACTAAGGCTTCAATAAAACAATTTCATCTAACAGAACAGTAAAAACAACAACAAAAAAAAACCACTCACCCCACAAACTGCAACCTGCATTATTGCATCAAATCCACCTTCAGGAGAATCTAAGTTTCCAGAAATGTGCTGTTTACCTACAAGTTCATTGAATTTGTTTCCTTCACTGGTAAGGCTGAGCACATTTTTATAGCTAAATGGACTTGTACAGTTCTGGTCTCCTGTACAAGGATTTCTGAGTTTGGCTGGTGTTGTACTTATGTAAGGCATCACAGTTTTCTCCACAAAAGAGCCGAAGCCTAAGACAAGAACAAAAATATCCCTGTAAACTGAAGAATGGAAGTCTTGTTTCTATTATCACACAACAGAATTCAAAATGCATTATAGCTGAACTGACATCAGAAACAGCTCTTATACTTGTTTATGTCCCACCTGATCCACCAATGCCAAATACTTTTATGCTGTTCAACAGGTCCTATGTATTAGAACATCTGCCATAATACTGCTAAATTAAAAAAAAAAAAAAAAAAAGAAAACGCTTCATTTACAATCATGTGAAAAAAAATCAGGAAGGAAACTCGGGCTGTTTAATGTTTTTCTAGAATAGGCAAATCTTTCTTACCAATCCGAAAGTCTGAGGTTATTTTTTCCATCTCTAACATGAGAGCCGTTCCGAGACTTTTCACATTCTCTAAATCATCTTTCATAGAATAGGAGAGGTCCATAAGATAATACAGGTCAATGGGGTAGTCTTCAGCTCTCTTGAATGTTAATGAAAATGTCTGGGGCTCCCCTGTTTCAGAGATTAAACAACATCAGAAACCATTAAAAACTCCATAACTGCACTGGCAAGAAAAATGTCTTTCTAAGGAAAGGCTTGTAAATCCTTATGAAGGTTTTGAATTATAGGTGAGTTATCTTTTTCTCCTGTTTACTGAAATGCTTAGCGTCAAATTATGATGGAAAAAAGATAACAAGTCTTTCAAATGTTCAACTTCATATTTCTGAGGTACTTTATCTCCCCACAGAAAAAAACTGCATGCTAAAACTCAAGCTTCTTGTACTTCCTGCAATTTTAAATCTTCATACTTGCAATCATTCTAATAAGGTCCTTGAAAGACCCAATAGCACAAATTTTCAATATCAATTTTTCAACCAAAATGACTTCAGTAATTCTCAAAAGTTAAAAAACCCACCATGTTTTAATAGGGTTGTAAAAGAAAAATTAGCTCTGGATGGAATACTGCAAGTTACTTTGCATCTACCAAGCTCAGAACACAGAAATGGCAGTGAAAGAACAGCAAGTTAGTATTTGTTGTGATTGTAAGCCCAGACCCTGCATTTTACCTACAGAAGACATAGTCTCACTCTGATGTTGAAAGACAGTGCAGAAGGATTACACACACATACCACACAGCCCCTCTCCCAAAAACTGGAACAGTATTATTTTGTCTATTTTATATGAAATAAGGAATTAAATCAATAGATTTTCAACTCCCCTCGGTCACTGAGCTTAAATGGTAGTATTGCTGCTACTTAAGTTTGTTCAATAATTAGGAAACATTTACTAAACATCAGCAAAATTAGTAAAGTGAGAAAAACATTAATTGGGCAAGTTGAACAGCACACAGATCACACAGCTATATGACATGGATTTCACAAAAAAAACCCCAAACAAACAACAAAACAAAGGGAAAAAAAGCTGTAACACAAAAAATCCAGCACAAAAATCTGTTTAGATTTTCCTTAGCCAGTATTTCAAAAAGCCTGTACAGAAAGCAAGTATATCGCCCTCTGCAAGTACACAGTCCCTCAGACAACTTATATCAATGGAAGTGCTTAGAAAAATCTTTTGGATAATTAGATTCTGGTTGCCCAGGTCCCTGCTATGTTCTGATGAAGAAACTGCTGTGTCAACAGAAGAACAATAATTTGGTTTGAAGCAAAAAAGTTCACATTAGAAATAAATAGTAGCCATACCAAAATTGCAAAATAATTTTCATTGCTTTACTCTCTACATCATGCTGAGCCTGCTTCACATCACCTTCCAATTATTACTCCAACTACTACCAAGCAGCTGAGCCCAAGTACAAACAAGCTCTTCTCCCAGGAAAATACAAGGCAGCTATTCAGAGCATCTACAGTACTTAAGAACTCTCCTTGAGGACAATCTCCATCGTGCTCAAGTGAGCCACTGGCCCTCTTCCTTCCTGTCCTGCTCATCTGAATGAGATAAAGTTTTATTTAGGGGCTAGAAACGGTACACAACTACTTTGTTTTTTCTAACTGTGTTTATGTGTCCACATCTTTAGCCTCTGGAAGGTATTTTGTGCTGCCTAACTACAAAATCACTTTGTTCAGACACACAGACTTCAGGCAAAAAGAAATGCTCTCATAACTTGAAAGTTTTTGGTGACTCCTCTACTTTCATCCTACAGGCGCGCTGTAGAAAATCAACTAGACGATACTGAACACAAAACAATTTTAGCTTTCTGATCTGATACAATCAGTGTTGTATCAATTTTCTCTAAGTTCTATTGGGAAATTGGAACAAGTGATAATATCTAATCTTTCTTAAAAATCAAACAGTATTTGGAGTACCTAAACATCTGGAGCTGAACTGAATGGCTCTGCTATCATTCACATTATCTAAAAATAGTCATTTCTGTAACAAAATGGTTACACATGCAAATCAAAAAGTGGAGACATGGTGGTGACAGAAAAATCATCCCAAAACTGGAATGAAACCGTCCTTACCGACTCTTAGATGCAGTGATAATTTCTGTGGCTGGATCTGTGTAATGGCTTCTGGTCTCAGCTTTTCTGCAGCACCTTTCTTACGATTTGTTACTTCTCTATTTTCGAGCACCTGCTTGATACCTCTGGGATTTTCTATATCTTCCATAGGGCAGCCTTTACTCTTCAGTGCTGCCAAGTCATCGCACCGGGCAGATGTTGGCTCTCCTTCTTGCAAAAAGTCCTAGAAAACAGGCAAGAGTATCAAGTTTACAGCTATGTCCAAGTTGTTATACTCTACCCACAACTCCTCTTTCAACAATGATCACATCGTTTTCTTTTTCCAAAGTTCAGTAACAAAACACATGGTCTTGAAATATAGTAAATGATACTACATACATTCAGTGACTACTATTTACTCCATAAGTTTGCATATACTTATCTGTGTATAAGATGCAAGTAAGAGGAAAACCAAACTAAAGCCCCATGTCATTTCCATCAGAAGTGGGACATCTGTTTAAACTGGCTACTCTAAAAGTGACTGCAAGTAGAAAAATCTTTCATGTTCACATAGTTACCAATAATGTGAACCTACTTATACAGCCTGCTTTTAACATTCTTTCCTTTTTAATTAAGATTATATAAGTGTACCTTGGTACTCCACAACAAAGTAATAGCTATATGCTGACAGAGCAGAGCAAAGACAGACAATTCTTATTTTGGAGAAATTCAATCTGAAAGTAACACGCATAAGCAAAACCAACCCTAAACTTTATTCTGAACAAATTATCATTACCTCAAACTTTAAAAAAGCTCCAACCTCGAATATAAATAAATAAAGCTTCTAATTGAGAAACCTGGCAATTCTGAATCGGCCCTGTCCCCAAAACAGGCATATAAATAAATGTATACTAAAGCTTGTCAGTTTTTGGTGACACAGAACTACAGGAAATTTGATAGCTCAAGGCAAATTATAAAATCAGTCAGTTTAATTAAATGCTGCAAATTTATAAGCTGGTTTGGGGAATAGTAAGTAGGCAATATACAGAAATAAATTATCATCTAGCAAGAAACAGGAAAATTTCTCAGTTTCCAATAACAAACCAAAGAGCTATAGAAAACATTTTCTTCTCTTTCTAACTTGAAGAAAATATGCCAGCATATACTAGTTATCTTACATTTTGTAGTTTTTTGAACTTAGTTTTTCATAACCTAAGAACATACCTTTTATATTTCATAATGAAAAATTACCCACCCACACAAACGCATCTCCTACTCAAGTCTACCAACAACAGAAAACTAAAATTTGAAAATTTTTCTTTTCGAAGAAAAACAGCCTTCAATCTCTTTCCCTACTCCACCTACATCTGTATAAAATTAGGTCTTACTCTAATGTCACCAGAAGAACATTATTAAGCATATTCAGACAGATTGCACACTGGAATAGTTTTAAATAACTATGAGACAGACTATAGGGTCTGTATACACTTAGGATTTAGAGAAGAAATAAACACATTGTGAAATACATTTATACTGAAATCAGAAAAATCATAGTATTTGATTTTTTAAGTACAAATAAGTATTGAAGAACTAGAGGAAACTACTATTTATGACATTTCTATATGGATAAAATATTCACTACAGTTTGGAACCAAAGGAAAAAAACAAACCATAAAAAGATTTCTGCAACACTTACTGTCTTTTTACACCAGCCACAGTTTGGTCCTGCTTGTATACATTCCCCACACGACTTTGCATTAGCTTTTATGCAGTCGCTTCCACCTAGCAAGGAAGGAAAATCTGTCACTTCATTTATAAAAAGGTGTTTACAACAACAGCATCTCACTTTGGTTTGCTCTCGTTTGGTAAACTAAGTTCCAACTACAAACAGGTTATTAACGTGAGATATGACTGACCTACTGCCATTAGCATTTGTCTAGTGAGGACATATTTATCCACATAAATAACTGCTAAACAGACATAGTTTTAAATTAACTACTGCAGTGAAATCAAGTGCCTTACCTTGCTGGGCAAATCCATTCCATATCAAGCAACAGAGGACACCAGCACACGTGAGCAATTTGAAATTAATCTGGAAGACAAAAACAGAAACTCAACTCGATGATGATTTACTGAACGAGTAAGCACAAAAAATAATAATTTCACAAAGCTGTGGACATATAACTGCGTTTCAGAGAAGACAAGGAACACAGAATAAATGCAAATCTAATTATCTTAGCTGTACCAGCTGGACAGTTTTGCTCTAATACAAACCATGTCTGTGGGCTACACTGTATTTTGGAAGACATCAAACAGGGTAGCTTCTTAAATTATTTTGAAATGCTCTTCTGCTAGGTAAATCAGTAAGCTATGAGAAATGTGGAAACATTGTTCACTTGGAGGGAAGAACCCAGACCAATCTTTTAACACCTTATAAAAAAATATTTATGCTCTGAATGTTATCAGAGAGAGATTTCCAAATAAAGCTACCACAACAATACAGGACGGAAACACAGCATCTATACTCACATCTGTTTCAAGATAAACATCAAGGCCCTTTACAAAATATTTTCTTCAGAATCTTCAAAGGGCACTTTACAGACTAACTTTGCACTTTATACAACAAACTAGAGATTTCCTCTCAAAATATGTAGTGTAAAGCACCCTTGACATAAAGTCTACCCCTGCTTTTTCTTCTTTAGACAACAGAAAATTAATGTATACCACCCTTATCAAAGAAAAAACCACTTTGTTCAGTGCTATAAATATTAATGAAAGCCTAAATTTTTCTAAATTTTTTTCTACCTTAATATCAGGTAGCCAGGCTCAGTTGTCTTTTAAATTCTGATTATTTTGATACTTTAAAGTTGTCTTTTAAATTTTTTGAAATTTTAAATTCTATTTCTCTTTTATTTGTTATAAGAGTTCTGAGAACTTAGATGATAATGGCCAGTTTCCTTGAACACCCTAAAATGCTGTTGCTAATTAAAGCCTCCCCAGTCATCCCGGAAACAAAAGTATTCTTAATAAATTTTTGTTTTAGAATTTATCTTGCAGGATAGCCAAGGAAAAGTGAATGTGGCAGAATGTCTTAAAGGAAGCATCTCATTTTTTTAGAAGACATACTATTTCTTGTATAAATTAGCAACAAAGTAAGCAAAGCTCAAATTAGTACAGCAGTTGAGCTTTGGTTTTTGCACACTGAAACAGTTGTTGCTTTGCACATTCAGCCAGACCTATCATAGAAGGGACAGCAGCTCCAAAATCTGATGGGGACAGTTTCAAACAGAAGCCAAGCCTCTGCTAACAAATTGTATCCAACAACAGTATTAGATGGCTCATATTTTTCTGATAAATCATTTTGGCTCACTTTTCAGTGTATGCTATGGTGAGAGGAAAGGCAGTGGAATTTAGACACAGGAGAATTGAGAATATGCTGTTGAACTACTTTGATAGATGTTATGCATAAGCACAACAGAAATTACTGGTCAACAAAAGAGGGAAAAATTGAACTGTGAATTATATCTTAATTGAATGCTACTTACTGCATATATGCAGATCGAATTTCTCTCTGCATATTGCTGCAAGTGACCATTCCTTCATTCACAAAAACTCTCTTCCAGGAACACTCTTTTATTAAGTCCCTTTATAAGTGATCACCTAAATTCAACCTGTGCACCCACAAACCTTGATCAGAGGGGAGCAGCGACCCAAGGAACGTGAGCAGGTGGAAGACAGATGAAGAGACTGAAGCAAGGCTTGGAAAGACAGTGGTTACATGGTTAGGAGCTCACCTACCAAAGCAGGACTCGGGACAGCAAGTCCTTACCAGGTTGCTCAACTTTTAGGTTCTTCTTTACTGGTTTTATGGTAGGTATGTTGCCTTCAGCAAACTTTGTTTCCCTCAAGTGGAAGGGTATTTCCTTACTCGAGAAGCAGTTTTGCTTTTAGTACAGCCCAAAATGGTGTGGACTCTCCAGTAACAAAAAAGCCAAGCAGCTGGCACCAGGTGAGTACCATCTTTTTTTGTTAGCCTAGATGAGAAAATTATAAACGGTTCACCTTTTTAGGGCAGACGAAGAGTGGATGCACAGCAAGTCCACACAGACTATACAAATAAGTCAGCAAAGATGTGACACAGTGCTAAAGCTATGATTAAGACCATTTGGAAGAGAAACGTTCCAGTGGAACTGCATGTGCATGATGAATGCAGCTCTGGGCACAGAGTCCCGGTAAAGCTAACAAGGAAAATGTCCTTTCCCATATATGGCTGCGCCAATGCCTCTCCCGGGGCGACGCACGCAGCTCGCTTCCTCTACCTCCACAGCTTAACGGCTTCTCCAGCTGCTGGAAAACGCTGGCAAAACAGGAGCAGAGAGCCACTGCTCTGCCTTCAGCTCTGACTGCTGTCCCCCACAAGCAAAGCCACGCACACCCTCGTCCTCCTCGCCCCACCGGCCGCTGCAGCATGGAACGCATCCCGCAAGTCCGGCTGGCACCGGGAACTGCCCTCGCAGATTTTTCCACTGGGGTAATAAACCCAAACAAACAACTCCAGTTACAACACTGAAGGCCAAAGGAAGCCTTTGGAAACCCTTGTGGAGCTACAACTAAATGTCGTGTCAGTATTCAACCCCAGATGACTGCAGAAAAAACCCCAGTTGTTACAAGAAATAAATTAATATTTTTACGCAACATCAACTATTTTCTATTATACTTGTTCTTCCCTTTCTAAATCCTTGAAAAATATTCCAGAATCATTGAAAAAAGTGGGTTTTTCTCTCCCTGAAAAAAAAGCAACTCAAAGCCAAGAGACTGAAATCTCTTTAGTAACCGTATCACCACTTGGATCCTTTTTAAAAGGCTGCAAATGGTGTGCTGTTGAAAAACTGATTTTAACGTTATTTCTGCACATTTGTGAACTATTTTTGTTAAATACTTTAGGAAGACAAACAGGGACATAATCTTAAATGTTTAGATTCAATGCTTTCCAAGTTGCTGTTTTTTGCTAGCTGTCCTGACAAACAGTAATGCTTAAAGAAAATTTTTTATTTTTAAAATCAGCTTTGATGGAAATTTCTGGAGCTTTTAATTTGAAATGAGAGACTCATTAAGTGACAACGGAAAGAAGGAAGGATTATTTCTCCATAGAATTTTGAATTTGTAAATTAAGTATTTAGACCCTTCACATTCTGCTAATCATCAAGATATTTAGAAATTAACCACTCCACAGTACTGAAGCCTTTTAAAACTTATTAATTACAATGGCAGTAGCATCCCTGCAGGAAATTAACTGGGCAAATTAAGAAGAACAGTAAGAGTTATACACACATTTATTCTTTTGAAATTAAATACTGATGGCTATGCTGCTCTCCACTCATCACTCTCCAGCTCGGCACTGCCAAAGGCCACAGTTTATACAGATAAAAAGGCAATATTAACAACAACGTATTAGGTTCCTGCAGTATTACTCCCCTCAGCTGAGCTGCTCCTCATCTCACCCAGCAATGCAGTATTCACCAAGCTGATGGCAAGCACAGGAAAACACTATATGGCATCTGCCCCTACTGCATTCTGAACTGAGCCTTACTGCAAAGCTTTCCATTGAAACACGCAACCAGACCACGGGGGAAGCATCTCAGTGTGCAGTAAGAGCCGAGCTGTTGTGCAGATGCCACCTTTTTAAGGCAGTATCCAGACAGCCAGCTTACTCGTATCCCCACACACCACTCTAATTGCACTTATAAACCTAGAAATGAATACACAATTCACACTTTTGGACTCGTATTCATGCTTTCTGCAGCCTGACACCTCTTAGCATGAGCTGTACTTTCATGGGGTTCAATCTTGGTTCAGAAATGCTGCGCAGCACTGATTCCTCCTAGAGCTGATGTTACATTTACAACCACTTTCATGTAGTGCAAGGATGGAAAGTCACTTAAGAGAGCCACCCCACCCTCCTTGTTGATTATTCGCTCTTGTTAATTGACCTCCTGGCTGATTATTCTTACTGCTTTTCTTTTTGATCAATGCCAGCATTACTGTGGCCACCACAAGGGTTGGAGTAAGAAAAGATCTGTCTGAACCTAATCCAACAAAGAAAGTGTCTTGTTTCTTCCGCCTGGGTACAAAATCGCTTATCCTAGTGTAGCAGAAGTGGTGAGATGAGGATGGAGAAGAAGAGAAGTTGAAGGGTGTGGGGAAGCAAAAGCTCCTGCAGCTCAGCCAAGTTGTGCTGGACTGCACTGGTCACACAGCCAAGCCCCCACCGCCAGGCATGAAGGCTCTGGTTAAAAAAGGAGCAGGAAGAGACACAGTTCTAAAATAAGCAAAACGAAATAGTCTCTGGAGATGCCCGTTTCAGAACTCCATGGCTACCCTGCTGAAACAGTTCCTTCTTCCCTCCCTCCAGAACGTTTCCTGGCATTAGCTGAGGGCCATACTTTTCAGTGTGTGTTTTATTGACTGGCAGAATTAATCCCATTGACGTTTCTGAAAAAAAAAAAAAAAAAATGGGGGGGGGGAAAGAAGTAACTGAAGAACCAAACAACCTTAGTGATACGGGACAGCAATTACACAGACACTACAAACCTCTAGCAACGACCTGCAAATACTTTTGACAAGCAGAACACCCACAACAGATGTCGTTAATTACAATCCCCAAGTTGCCGGCACATGAAACAACTCTAAACATACCTGCTTGTACAACCATACACTGTAAAGAAGCAATTTACTATAAAAGAAAGCAGTAAAATGGTATCTTGCTGTTCTGGTTTGAGAGAAGCATATTGCTGAGTAAGGTACCAGTGCAAAAAAAAAAAAAAGAAAAAGTTTTACACGAATGAGTTACTTTTGATTAAAGCTTTCAAGAAGCCTGAGTTCAGATTTTCCTACAGATCTTAAATTGGTAATTCTTCATTTATGACCTTCACAGCTATCTTATTTACTTAATCAGTGTTACTTTGATACTGAAGTATAGTTGGAATACATTGAAGAGTAAATTCCTGGACCACCATTAAGAAACTACGCGATGAATTCTTCATTAAACAAGCAGAGATTTGGGATAAACACTGGTGCTTGAATTGCCAACAATTTTAATCAAAGAACCCAATTCTAAACTCGGCTTGCAAAACTGTTTGTTCTCTGGATGCAGACCAGCCCTACGATGGCTGACCTTCACAGAGGCCCAGCCCCTGACACTGCATCATGAGGGATGAGCTAGCAGAACATCCCCATGTAGGAAAAGTGAATATGATGGGAAAAGTCAAGATGGACAATGGAAGTGCAGTCCCAAGAGCAGGACTTTGCAATACACCAATCCAAATGGGAATGCTAGAAGCAAGCCTTCTTTCAATAGCCTATCTATCCACCAGCCTAACAGCATGACTTCAAGACCACAATGTTCCTTCTGCCCTGGTAACTTCACAGACATGAATGCAGCAGGTTTTGAACTGTTTGCAGTAATACGTAAAGAATGGGATGTTATCCCAGACTGAAGTGCAAAATAAAAAATTCTTTAGCACTGAAATAACTTTTACACAAGAAGTTCAGCACATCAAGACTGCTTACTCTATATGTTTCCTGAGAAAGCTTTAAGGCATAACCACTTTAGCTACCATGATGCTACAGCATAAAAAAATCAGCAGTATTTCACATTTGACTTCTGTCAGTTATTTCTAAGTTAATGGAATAAAACAAGTCTCCAAATACTCATGAGAATCATTTCCATAAAAACTGTTTTAGCAGGGCATCATATATTAAAATATTATATAATAAACCAGTTAAGACTTAAGTTTCAATTTCAAGAGAGTTAAAATCTACAGCAAACCAGTTATCTGCTTAGGTTAGGGAGACCAGCTCCTCCATTACAGTATGGTCCTGTAAGGTGTCCTGCCACAATTAGTGTATGTCACTCTCAGTTCAGAAGATTCTTCTGCAGGGTTGGGACTCCAAAAAGAGATGAGAATACACATTTTTGCATGACCAAACCATGAGAAAAGATATCACAATTCTAGAAGTTTGACATTGAAACTACTGCGCCCCACTCCTGTGCCCAGTAAGTTAGACAAACAGACGAGAAACGCAACTGCTAAGACTCTAAGTTACACTACATTACTACCCACTGTTTATTCATACAGATCTAAAAAATTTCCCATGAAATCAAATAGCTTAAAATTCACCAAAAAGGATTGAATTCAGTGGGAAAAATCAGTAGGTGTTAGGTTCTAAAATAACCTTGTGTCTTTTGCTGAAATCCCAGCATGGGCACCTACATCACACAGCCTCTTCAGCAGAATAAATGAAAATATTCATGTACAAGTATGAGCAGGCTGAGGCCACAGCTCATGAGAACAGAGCTGGAAGGCTGTTCATGGTATCATCTTGTGTCCCTAGAGTATGGGTGGTTTGTTAGTTTATATAGGAAACAGCTGCTTCAGGACTGACCCACTAACTTCACAAGCACTCATAGGTTTGACCATATTATTGCTTTTACATAGAATTTCCTGGTATTTCTTTCTGGATTTCAGAGAAGCTCTCAACTTTCAGACATGGAATGAAAAGCAACTGGGTATTTTTATGCAAAACATTTTTTTGGTTTTGATTTGAACTATGGAATGGAAACAAATCTACCCAAGTTAGGTGCCTGGTTGCAGAGAATTGTGGTGGGGAAAATTTTTCTTGAAGGAAGACATAAATTTCATCTATAATCAGAAAAAATACAGGTAGCGGTTTCAGAACAAATGCAGATGATAAAGTTTTCTGGTATCTGACATGTCTCCACAATGAGAAAGATAAAACGCAGTAAGATGCAGCTGGGACGTGACAGAAGGTGGTAAGGGATCCCAGATATTATACAGAACTGTGGCATACACAGGAAGTAAGGTAACTAGGTTCTGGTCCCTCCTCAGCCCCAAAGGGTTTGCGTTCCCATTTCTTGGGAAAGCTCTATCATCCTTCAGGATATATCAGAAACAGCTTTAATTAAACCAAAGCTGCTACACAGAACAAAAGGCACAGAGACAGAAAACAAACTGAAAGTTTTGTTTCTAGATTACCTACTGAAGGGCTCATACAGCAGGAGGTAGATAAAAGGGTGTAAGTGGGGTTCCAGATACTGTTCCCTGTAATATTTACAGATTTATAGCATAATGCCCATGAGAAAAAAAACAGATGTGGGTTCATAATTTGGAGTATGAACTCTGTTTCTTTCTCACCAAATGCTCTACCCTGATGGAAACTGAGGGGAGACAGATCCATGTTCAGACTCAAGACATGTAAGAGAGCCTTGACTGCAAAGTTCCTGTGTCATGATGATGACTCTGACCAGTGCGTGATGGGCTGAAATCCCCTCTACTTGCAGACCTGACCAATCCATACTATATGGACTTCTCTAGGGACTTAAGTTAAAAGTGAATACAAGGAGCCAGAGGCAGCCAGGGAGCTTCTGGAAAGCCAGAAAACCCTACAGAATGTCAACTTTTATGAAACATAGCAAACCTACTAAGGCGGGGTAAATTACATACCATGCCCGATTTCATTGTATTTCTGTACTTATTTCACTGTATTTCTGTGTTTTCAGTAGCAAAATCTATTGATAATTTCTCTTAATGACAAACTCCTGCAATTGGAAGCACATCTAATAATACTCATCACAAGAAAAATAAGTGCCACAGCAAATTGGAAAGAAGACTACAGCTACTAAAGCTCACTCAATTTATTCATGGAATATTCTGAGATGGAAGGGCTACTCAAGGAATTTGTGAAGTCTAACTTGACACTGAAGTCCAGCTCCTGGCCCTACACAGGACAGTCCAAAGAATCACATCATGATTTATCTTTTCATTAAATATTTCTATTTCAGAACCCGCATGTGTCCAAATTTAATGCTGACAATGGTGACAGAAGGTAAAAGAATGGAAAAATGTGCACAGGGGCAACTTGAAGATAAGGCTACTGACAGAGTCTTCATCTTTCTAGTCAGCAAACCCCAAGTGCAACCTTGATCTCTTCCCCTTCTTAGGCTTTTTGGAGAGCACTGTGGTGCAGGCAGGATTAACACTCATTAGTCACCATCACTTTTGAAGAAAGGACCTTTTTTCTAACAGTATGTCTACACAATGCCATGCACCAACAGCTTGTAATTCATGACTAGATCTTCACAGTACTACCATACCACACACAAATCATTACTAATTTAAGAACACTACTTTGCTGTATTAACCATCCTTGTCCCTGGCTTAGTTTTTATGCACATGATGAGACTATTTGTATAACACTTTCTTGACCTGTTGAATCATAATTTGAAGCCAAGACTCCACAGTTCAGAGTTACTTTGGAAAGCATCTCAGTGCTTGAAAGACAGTTAGTACTTAGACACAGCTCACAAGAACAAGCAACCTGTGCATGATGACCACATATACAAAACTGTTCAAGAACCAAGTCAGGTACTCTTTCTCATGGAAATGTTCCTTTTTATTTAAATATTTTTACTAGGCAGTTATTCCCAAACTGCAATTTACAGCATAAACTTTGATAGCTGTATTTTGGAAAACTAGACCAACAGGTGTATTGTGCTTAATGTTCAACACTAAATTAGGAGACAAATACAACTCTGCATTCTCTCCATCAGAGCACCCAGAGACTTGCAGCTAAACCTTATTAAACATTAGCAAAGTGCATTACATGTTGATTGCCTATGGCTTATACCTATCTAAAGCTATAATATTTACATTTCTGACAATCCAGTTTGCAACTACATCTTGCTCTACACGTCTCAAAATGTCATGCTTATGAAGTCCCCTGTCCGTACATCCTGCCCACAGAACCCAGGGATTCACACATGGATACCATGAAGCTCTTTGAATTTTAGCAAAGGACAAAACAATGTCCTGTACTGCTTATGCTGGTATGCAAGCACCCTGCAAAGGCAGCACCTCTCCAAGCCTAAACCACTAAAACACGCCAAGCCCACTGCTACTGATACTGCGGTTGAAAGTGTTTGCTGCATCTACAGCACCTCTATACATACACATCTAGAAAGCTTCCTTTTAAGGATAAATATACAACGTGGACATGTACCAATGACAAAAATATGTAACTTTTCCTTAAAACTGTCAGTGTCAAAAATATCCCTTTTCCATACTTATTCAAACATAAGCTTCCAATAGTTCATCACAACCTTACTGACTCAAAGCACATTGTCGCCAGATATTTGTAAGAATTACCACCATACTTGATCTTGCTGTTATCAGTAGGCATTTTTCTGTAACAAATATTTCAAGATTTTCATTATTAAAAGCATCTCCTCACACAACTGTGATTAAAACAGAATGTTAAAAATCTGTTGTTTCAGTTCTTTTCAAATGCTTTTAGAACCATGAGTTGTTTTTGTCATAATAACTTTATTTCTTCTCTAGTCTAAATATAACACCATTTTTTGAAGGGAGAAAGTGTGAATTTGATATTTAACTTGTTTACATAGTTTTTTTCCAGCCTACAAGACTTCTTGGCTAAGTTTAGCATTTCCATCACAGACAGATTACAATTAGGAGTGCCACATAATGATTTAAGCCATTCTAGCAGAAAACATGAGGGTCTGCTCCGTGTGGTAGGATTAAATTCCTACACACACTGCACCACTTACTACTCCCATAAAGACACTATTTAATTTTGTGCAACTTAAACCTCACATTTATCCACATGGGGAAATGAAAAGTTTAGTTAAACATATAAATATAGCTCTTACTCAGCTGACTGTAACTGATGCTTCCGAAGCTGTACTGCCTCCATGACTGTCACAGCATCTGGCTAAACTTACTTTAATCCAAGCTTTTCCGTTAAAGGAAAAGCAGAACAGAGGCAAGTATGTTCTTAAGTAAAAAGCTAGAGAATTTCAATAAATGCAGTGTCTCATCCATCTATTTCTTTAAGAAAAAACAATTGCAAATGTGTTTCTGGCTATTGCTGCAGGTACTGCAGGAAGCCAGCAGCTGGCACACCACAAAGAGCTAATTCAGCGGAAACTCATCTGTCGTTACATGGCAGAGTTCACCCACCAGGAGCTATCATTAACACTCAGGGTACAGTTTCAGCAGCCAAAACCCAGAGGGAAGCTAACTGCAGCTGAAAGAATCAGCAGTGCTGCGGCATCTCCAAAACAGCAACCTCTGACCCCTGCATTACCACTCAGGGACCTCCCTCACCTCAATGCCAAGCCAGCTCCACTTGGAGCTTGAGCCATCCCTTTCCCCTCCATGACAAAAGTTACTTTCTGTAAGCCTCAGTGAAAACCAGACCTCCACATGGACAGAGAAGCACTGAGGAAACAGCTTCTAAGAAGGGGCTGTCAGACTGACTGCCTTTCGAAATTACACTGGGCTGTCTGATGCTAAACCAGCCTAAATTCAGGGTGTCACAGGCCAACCATCCTAAGCTGATCTTGGATGAATTGTTTATAAATGCTCTACAACACAGCCATCCAATTTGGGGAACTATTCTGATTTTATTTTTACATGTTATTAGAATAAATTAGTTTACAAAAAAAAATTAACATATACAAAGAACAAAATACTGAAGGATTTTAGGTTTCTTGTTGTTGTTTGTTCATATTTTAGTTTAGAATTTGAATAGTGAGCACATAAAATAATATTTACAGATAATATTAAAATATTTAACATCAAGTTTTAAAAAAGACTCACTATATATTCACTATTCAAACACAATTTAAAATGAGACTTGTACTGAGACAATTCCCATCCTCAACGTTCTTTTAATGCCAGGTAAGTGTCCAGAAAAATGAACATGCAGAAATAATTAAAAACTGGTCATCCCACAGAACTACATACAGCCTTATAAATCTGTATCTGTGAGATCTGGAATACATTTTAATTATATATATATTTTTAATTTTTTATACATTTGTTATATATTTTTGTGTCCGTAACTAATGATGATGATTAATTCAATGGCAGGGATACCTGGCTAGGCAGAAGCACAAACTGAAACAAACAGTGTATTTCATCCAGATTTTGATGCAAATTTGAGCACCGCAAAAAGCTCATCAACCTCAGGAAAAAAGTAATTCCATCCTTAAAAGAAGTTTTAATAAAAAAAAATCAAAACCACATCACAAAGTGCTTCATAAAGAGCAGTCATGGCCTGAACAATATGCCTATTCATACACTTCTGCCGCTTTCCAGAGCAGGATTCTAAGTCTGGAGTCAACAAGCTGCTTCTAAGAACTCTGCAAAAGACAATAAAAGATGAGGTTTCTCTCAGAAGCCAAGTACATCTACCAGTTTGCTACTAGTGAACCCAGGAGACAGCTCAACTTCTCCAGACCCTAAAATTCCCCACTTTGCACCCTTCGTCTCTGGTGCCAACTTGGGACGATACTTTGCCTCTTAGCTGAGCAGTAACACCTTGCTGAGTGATTTCTCACCTAACCTAGCAAGTTAAGATGGATTACTCAAGTCAGAAGAGCACTGAAGCAGGCACGAGCAGATGCTGTGAGGCTCCACGGCAGTTTGTGCCAACTTATCTCTGGACTGCCACAGTGCCACACACTCTCACTATGAGTTGCACGTCTTCCCGTTCCTCCCCTGGCTCTGAGGCATGGCCCTCACAATGTACGTGGTCTTCCAGCTGCAACGGCTGACCTAGCTGAAAATTAATTTTTTGCCAAGCTATTTTTCAACCGGAACTGTTATTTCAATAACTCGGTGTGCGGCCCTATATTTACTTCCACAGCTGACAGAAGCAGGATGGCAAAACTGTACAGCTACAGGCAGGACGGACAGTTGAGACCTGAGCTTGTGTAAACTGCTGTAGAACCATATTCCTATGAAAATTAAACACAATTTTAGTTGAATTCATGGTTCAAAACACACTGGAATATTTTACAAAATATGAAATTCAGGTACATTTGAAAACCAATTGTCTGCTGCAGAGTTTTGAGTTATCACTAATGAGTGAGGGAGCTTGTTTTTTTTTAACTCTGCAGAGACATATAGAAGAAATTGCTTCCAGCTACAAGCAAATGTTAATCATATTAAATACAGATATTAATTTAGAAAGTGAAACTGCATTGTGAATTATGCACAAAAAAGAGCCAGTATCTGTGCAAACTCTTTTATTACTATCCAAACACTCTCCAGGCCAGACAGCTGGCAATGGTAAAAATGCTGGCAGCAATCTTGCACAGTATAGTTACTCCTTAAAGCTGAAGTTGAGTTTTTCACTGAAACCAGATATCTGTAATATGGCTGTGTAACATTTTAGCCCAGCCTTTGAAAAGTTATGTAAACAACATGTGTAGTGGAGGGAGACAAAACATAAAAAAATTGCTGTTTATTGATTTTATTATGCACTTTTAACAACCTATAGCTGATATGTACAGCATGTTCTTCCAAAAAAGGAAATTTACTGTTTCCTTTTTTATGCTGAAGTCCACACCCAGGAAAAATTACACTGAAGTTCTTGTACATTAATTTCTCACACTGATTTGTATTTGCATAGAAGTGACATAAACAACACAAAATATCATTCCCCATTTTTGAACTGCACAGTAAAAGCAAAGCACAAATGTTATCTTCTAAAATGTTACACTTTCAGATGTTTTGGAAATGCACGTAAATTATATTTGTATGTAACTGAAAGACAAATTTTTATTCTGTCCTGACATAAAATCAGCAAACTGCAAATTCAAAAACTGTCAAGCCTTGTATTTTATGCAGATGGGCTACAGCATGCCTTTCAGCTTTGGGGCAGTCTCCACCTGGCATCACAAAGTCAGCACAGTAACACATACTAAATACAACCTTGAAAAAGCACAAAGGGAACCTCTGAAAAGGTAATTTTTGACTTTATCCTCAGCCCACTAAAACTAATTTCCTAATACACAAGAAAATAAAACACCAGCATAATAAGAAAAAAGCCCAGCCAGAACTCACTGGCAGCACATCAACCATGCTTACCCTAGCCAACCCTGTGGATGATGATAGCAAAGATTTCCTCATTTCTCCTTTTCATTAACAGAAGAGGGAGCATTTCACTTGCTGACTGGACAAGCATAAAGCCCTTAGCCACTCCACTCTCAAAAACGTGTTAGCAATATCAGAAGTCATCCCAATAGAAAATTTATTCCAAATTTATCAATTGCCAACTACTAAAATGTGTCATCTTTTAACAAATGGGAGACTGCTTTGATTTAACATAAAAAAGATTATGTTCTTTTGTATTTATCTCCACTTCAGAAACAGGTCTTCCTTTTAGTTGTACTCATCTTTATACAAAAACTCTTTACCCAAGATCTGGAAAACCAGACAGCAGAGGGTCTAGGTATAGCTGGATGTTGCCAATTTTATACTTAAGCAGCTGAATTTGTGAAGGATGCTGGTCAAGCTACCAGAATGCCAGGTCCTTCCAATGACCTCCTACGGTCCCCAGGATGCTCCTGGATGCTCTGATTACACTACTGCTCACTGGAAGAGCATTCTCTGCTTTGTGGAACATCATTCCCAGCAGGTCTTGCCAGCCTACAAGGACCCAGAGCAGATGAGGACAGATCAGATGGCCTTGTAGAGCAGCTTCCTGCACGAGGAGATGTGACTCCTGGGGCCACTGCCCAAGGTTAGCACATGTTAAGACACATTAAACTACTATTCCACCACAGAAAATTAAGAAACATCAGAATGACAGCTTATCCCCCTTTTCCCCTTGCAGAATGGACACATCCTTATCTCAGTATTTACTTCAAGGGCAAGATTATGCCAAACAACACATCCCAGTCTCAGGTTTGTTTTCCAGAGACCAAACATGCACTGAAATCCAAGACACTGCCTTTGACTCATCACCATTTCCTAAGTGAAATACTGACTCCTTCTAAATTAATCTAATACAATTATTTTTCTTCTCTTTTAAATAACCAAAAATCAGTCATCTTTGAATGAGGGCAAATTCAGTGTTTCAGTTCAGCCCAATATATAATAATTGTTTTTCATTCTACCACAAATGATGAGAAAAGAACAAAAATTTCTCTTTTTCCATTCAGATTCCATATCAAAAATGCTTTTACTTGTACATCTATAAAGTTAAAAAAAAATTGCTAATAGCTATAACAGAAAATTAACTACATGCAAGTACTTTTTTCTAGTATAAATACTACAGAGAAATTTATAGTTTAAAACAACAAGAATTCACACAAACAACAGCCCTTCCTGCTTTTGCACTAGAATGTATCAAGAGCAGAAGTTAAAACTAAGTGAGTCAAAACTAGGACTAAGTTAAGTAAGTGATCTCATACAAAACACAAAGCAGAAATAAGAACTACAAATATGATGCCAGTCGTTCGGGGGAGGAAATACTGGCATCAGATATTGTAAATGTTACAGTTTATGAGTATTATAAAGAGGAATCTACACTTAAACATGGTCTTACAGATTAGAATTTTTGAGAAAGCAACTTTTATAGTCTAATGATTTGCTGACAAAATGAGAGAACTGTGTTAATTTAACAAAGATTAGTGAAACATTTTTATGCGATAGAAAGGAATGAAAAGGATAGAGAGAAAAACTCAGTATCTTCTTAGCTCTTATGAGCAATAACCAAGTTAAGATTCCACCCTTGGCTTTGTTACTCAAAACTTTCCCCTCTAATAAAACCACAAGAATACTAATGGTATTTTGTTGCTGCTGTTGGAAAAGAAAAAAAAAGCACATGAAACTACTTTTAAGACAGAAAGCTTGTTTCATAACCTGTTTTGCAGCTGACTGTAAAGAGAAATGAGAAATATATACAAAAAAATCACTAATATATTAAAGAGTTTCTGCTCAGTGACACCCCAGAGATGATTAGAAGTAGGAATTTTATCACCTTTTGCAAAAGAAAACATTAATTTAATAGTCTCATCAGGATTATTCCCCTACCACGTGTTTGGTTATGTGCAAATTTTGTTACGGATTAGAGAATTTACCATCTCTCTGAACATTTCCAATCCACTAATGGGAGAATAGCCCAGGAAGTCCACTAACCACCCGATTAGTTTATGAATAGAAGGTGGTTATTACAAAAATATAGAATGTTTAATAACAACATTCTGCTAAAGAGAGCACCTTTAGTACTGAAAAAGCCAATCATATTATTTAGTGATATATAACAAGGTGCCAAGGGTCCAAATTTTTGTTCACATCAGTTAGAATTTTCATTTTCTGTGTAATATTCCCAACATACGCTGTTTAACAAGCTTACATGCGTCTTAAATTGGACTAGAAACTTATACAGCTAAAGCACATGACAATTTCTTACAATGAAGCTGTATATACTTTTTACTGGTACTTATGCTAAAAATCCACATGGTGGGAGAAAAAGAAGTTCAGAGAAAAGTCTTTTCATTAATTTATTCTGACTTACAGTTTTAGGAGTTTAGGTTATTGGACCACACCTATGCAGGACAAATTAGGAAAGAAAAAAAATAGAATTTGTCTTCCCGTTTGTGGGTAAAACACAAAAATGGCTTTGTAGGCTACCCCAGAAACGCCATAATCACAACGACTCACAGATACTGGTCAATATTGTGGTCCCCTCTGGTTACCGCATGACAAGAAACATCATCCTTTACAGAAAGTTGGCAACACAACACACCACAGAGCAGAGCAAGGAGGAACTACACAGTAAAAAGGAGAACATATCTGCCACTACAAATGACAATACTCAGCAGCATTAGAACTATCAAACAGATTTTTATTTTCTGACACAAAAGGAGCATCAAATCAGACATAGATACTGCATAGATACATAGATAAGTGTCTATCCAGGAGATGGAGCAGCAGAATTTGTATATCTATTCATTTGCTCTCAAATCTGAGATACTCCCTCCCTCTTGAAAAGCAAATAAACATCCTCTTCAGAAAAAAACAGATAACTCTCCCCTACAACAAAAACTTACTCTCACGTATAGCTTTGAGATGTGTTTGTCTAAAAAAACATCCCTGCACACCTACACCAGAGCAGAAGCCTGGAATACCTTGAGTATCAAACCAGCAACGTTAGAACTGGCAGAAAGAATGCTGCTATCAGAACGGAATTCAAAGCAAGGCAAGTGGGGCAAGTGAAACAATTTGTAGAATCAGCAATATAAAGACAGACGGGAGATGAGATGCAGGAAAACACAGTCTGAACTCTGAGCTGTCTGCTACTGGGAGACCAGAAATTTTCTACCGGGCACAGAATATAGCAGCTGACTTAAAAATCTAGTCATAGGGGAACAGTACACATACTGGCAAGTACTTTTTAATGACACTTCCAAAATAAATCTAACTACATATTGCCTTAATTATATTTTTAAGATTGATTTAATTTATATAATTGCTTTATGAGCTCTACCAATAGAAGTAGCTTAAAAGAAAAAGGGAAAAAAAAAAGAAAAAAAGGCACTCCCAACAAGGATTCCCTCTCAGAGGGCTGACAGCAGCTCCTAAGAATCAAAAGGATGCCAAGGGGATTGGCCATCCTAAAAAAAAAGCTGGAAAAAAACCCTGACATTCTAGAAGAAAAAGCAGGCAGAACAGGCTCTGCTATTGTAAAGTATGGATTCTGTCTCTTCTGGATCTATCTAATCAATGTCTTTTCCAAGCACCACGTGAGGTGGCATGAGCAGTCTTAAAGCTAGTGATTAATACTAATTTAACTTCATTTTAACAATGTCACACTGATTACAATAGTCTGTCTTACATGGAAGGGGTACAAAACACATTTGGAAAGGGATGAGGAGGAAGAGGAAGGTCAGGTATACCAACAGCCCGCAAGCCCCACCCAGCCTTCCTCCACAAAACCCACTCTCTACACCACGCGAGGAGAACTACCAGAGAAAGTAGCACAGCTCGCACATCCACCTCCTGTGCAGCAGTGACAGGTGACACAAGCAAAGCTGCACGAGGCATCACGAGCAGGTCCACACTGAAGAAACCCAGGCCCCCGGACCACATGCAGGGGAGGAACAGGGACTCAGCACGGCCATCCTCTAGAAGGAAAGGAAGCCCGATGCTGAACTAGACCCTTTGCTTACTTAAAGGGTCCCATCAAGGGAAGGTACTTAACAGCCTTCGCAAGCTATCAGCAATCACAGCTGCAATACCTCGTTTCAGGACCAAGAGACACAGCCAACCATGAAGTCTGTAGCAGACTGATGAGAAGCCAGGAGAACCACAAGCTAAGTGCACATCACATCATTCAACTAAATCCAGACTGGGTGGAAAGGTAGGCATGACAACTATTTACAAACAACTGATGGGTACTCATACCAGCAGCAGCAAGGGAATTATATTCAGGGCAAGGGAGACCACAGCACATGCCCACCCATGTGCGGGGACACAGCTCTCCCCAAGTTTGCCTTTCTGCTACCCAAGTTATCTACTTCCTGAGCTGCTGCTACAGCAAACAAGCTTTTTTCATATCTGAAATACAGCAGAGCTAGCCAACAAGAGATATAGACAGGATGGCTTAGAAGGAGGAATGAAATCATGAATCAGGAAGACAGAACAGCAGGAAAAGTTCTCAGACACTTTTTTTTCTGCTTTGGGAATCACTTCCCAAAGGAAGTGGTATAAGGCTAACCACTTGAGTCATCTAAAACACTCAAGACAAAACACTAAAATTCTGCACTCCCATCGAAAATTCATATATATTCTTATAAAAACAAGCATCCCTCCAAATCAGTCCTTCACTAGGGTGGGCATTACTGGGGACACGGCACAGATCAGATGCCTGAATACAGAGAGCAGAATGAGCTCCCCGGCTGCACCCACAAAGAACACCAGAGTTTTAAGTGACATTTCATTTTGAAATAAATATGGTTCCTTTATCATGTGACTGGCAAACAGATACAGCACTTACCAGCTCCAACTTTGACTAAGGGAAGATTATGCATGCCTATCAGCTTTTCACCTTCCAGCTGAAACAACTTTGAAAAGGACAAAAGTTGAAGGTGTTCACATTTTAAACTTGTCTTGTCTTGCCAACCTATTGCCAATGGCTCACTGTTTTTGCAACCATTATAAATAGAGCCTTAGGCAAGCTTGCAAAATGCTACTTAATCATTTCCCAGAGGCAAGTAATATTTTTTGTGACAGGAGAATGAATCATCGGTTTTGTTGCTGGGATGGATGCGGACAATGAATGTCTTTACTATTCTTAGTCTTGTTTAATTTAGTCTAATTTACATCTTTCTAGTAGTATAATACTACTTAAAAAACCGCCATACAAACAACCAAGAACAACAAAACCCCCTCACTCCTACCAAGCTGCCTCATTTCTCAAAACTAGTTTTCTCATGCTACCACCATCACCTAACAAATGATCTGTGTGCCAGTACAAGTCATTTAAATCTGTTTCCACATACATGAAGTCCTGTTTCATTTCAACACTTTAGCACACATGTAGCATTAGCCGTGAGTGGTTCCACTAATGTAAATGGAGACAATCCTTACTCCTGAAGGTTTGTGTATCTTGGCATGAGCCAGACTGTAGCAGCAATGGCAAATCTACCAGAAAAATCAACATTTTCACCCAACAGCTATGTGCACATGTGCTGGCAGGAATGGACTGTTGTATCCTATCAAGGACAAATGAAGAAGCAAACATGAACGCTGATAAACCTTTTTTCATAAACAGTCACAAAGACTGTCCAATAAGTTTAACAGGCAGTCAGACATTTATTCCATAACATAAAGACATCTGACATGGGCCTAAACGGTGAGTCAGAATGAATTTCCCATCGCTTCATGTTTCCTTCCAACCACAAGTAAATGAAGGCAAAAATAGGAGACAAAGCACTGCGCTACTGCTGTAAGATTTTTCAGAAATCCCCATGTGGGACACGGCATAGAGGCCTCACATTCCCGCTTCCATCCCGACACAAGTTTACAGCAAGCCACAGAGGCTCAGAGGCAATTTGGCGGATCGCTGCACCGCGACCATGCCGTCATTCCAACTGCACGTACCCCGGTCCCAGAGCTTCCTTTCTACGGATACATGCAGGTCAAAACCCTGGGTACTCGAGCTCCTACACTGCCTCACTGCTTTCGCTCCCATTCCTCTAACTCCAGCGCCCGCTTCCAGCGGAAGGTTCCTTCCCTCTCCGGACGCCCTCCCTTGCCCGCCCTCCCGGGAAGCCGCACGAAACTTTCCCAGCCGAGTGCTGCCCCTTCTCCAGGCACCACCGGCGGGCGGCGGCCGGCACAGGGCACGGCACGGGCTCCGTCCCTCCCGGAGAGCAGGGGTCCGGGCGCTGCCCGGGCAGGGCCGGCCCCGAGCGGACAAAGGCCCGGCCGGCCCCGGCGGCACGGGAGGCCGAGGCCGCCGTCCCGCCACCACAGGAAGCCGCAGGCTGGGCCCGACACCTTCCCGCCCACAGCGCCGGGCGGGCAGGGCGGGAGGCGGCGCCCCCTCCTCCGCCCGGGACCGGCGCCGAGGACCCGCACACGGGGCGGCGGCGGCTCCCGACTTGGGAAGCGGCGCTCGCAGTCCCGCGCCGCCCGCCGGAGCCCGCCCGAGGCGCTGAGCCCCGGGGCGGCCACAGGCACCGCTCATCTCGCTCCCGGCCGGCCGCGACCCCCGCCCGTCCTCCCGTTACCTCGGCCATGGCTCCGGGCAGCGGGCGTGCTCCGGCCCGCCCGGCTCGCTGCGGCTCCCTCTGCCCCGGCGTCCTGGGCTGGGCTGGGCAGGGCGCGGCGGGACGCCCAGGCTCGCTCCTCGCTGGCCGCCCGCCGCCGCCTGCTCCGAGCTGCTGCGGGAGCCCGGCCCGCGGGGGAGGGGAGGGGAGGTCCGCACTCCCCTTTACCCGCCCCGGAAACACATTCCTCCCCGCTGCCGTCAAGCGGGCCAGGGAGGCGGCGGCGGCGCGGCGGGCATGGACGGGAGAGTCGTGCTTGAGGCGGGGCTCGGTGCCCGCTTCCCTCTCGCTTCCCTCCCGTTTCCATCTGTGCCGCCCGCCAGCGCCTTATTTGGCGGGGTTTGCCCGCGGCCGGGCCCTGCGCTGCGGCCCCGAGCTGCGCCGCTGGGTGGGGACGGGGCTGCGGCTGCGGCTGGGGCTGCCCGCGGCCTCCTCGCCCCCGCCCGTGTCGGGAGCTGTTCGACCCCAGCACTTTAACACAGGTCTTCTTCTGCCCCCCTCACTGCCTGGTTCCACGCGCGGAGACAGCGGGGAATCCGGGCCAAGGGGGATCGCCCGTCCGTCTTGCTGCGGCTATTTCCAAAAGCTGTGGAAGTCACTAAGTGATTGATGGATGTGGAAATCACTAAGCGATAAGTGGGCTTGTCTGTGCTAATGCACGCCCCGAGCTAAAAAGTGGCTTTCCCCAAGTCCCCCGGCTGGAGCCTGCTGGTGTTCGGAGCATGCCCTTGGTATTTTAAAGTGCCCCTTCAAGTAGGTGCTTGGGAAATTACCGATTAAAAAACTTAAAGAACCGTGTCATTTTCCACCTTGTAGAAGGTAAGGTGTTGGGAAACACAAGCTATGAACTCACAGCTCAGAGCTCTAAGCACTGTACCTTTATGTGTGTCAGTTCTTGTTTTTGTATGGTTAATTTAATCAGCAGTGCTGCAACTTGTTTATAATTTTAATCACTTTTCCTCTGCTTGCTTTCTAGCTGCATTTGGAAGTGAGAGAGGAATGATGTTTCTGCTTTACACAAGTGTGGCCTGTGATTCAACCCCGTGTTCCACTTGGGCAGTGCAGTGGTTTAGGGTGCAGTCTCAAAACAGCTGTTTTAGGAGAAGTTTTTTCTGCTGGTACAGCTGTAATTGCAAAACTGTTTTACTGGTGTTAGAAAATAAGATTGAAATGACAGACTGCTGCTCCAAGCAGCTCCATCTAAAGCAAGTACTGGACAAGTGAAATGGTAGATACTTTGGCATTCAGAGATAAGGACAAGCAGGGACTATATGTTTCAATAGGTGTCAATATATACTATTAGTACTGCCAGGAAAGAAGAAAGCCACCAGAAAGCCAAAGTTTTAAAAATGGTAAAAATTAATGCCATGCAAAGTAAAAGCAAATACTGGAAGGATAGTGATCTCCCAAAAATGTAGGTAAATTTAAGCATTGGAAGATAAAAATTACTTTTATCAAAGATATTCTTCTCTGCTTCTTTATTGCAGGGAAAAAAAAGCACATCTGGTGCTAACTACAACAAGGTTGTGGAATTTGATCCTTGTATGGGCCATTCACTTAAAAGATGGACTCAATGATCTTTGTGGGTTCCTTCTAACTCAGAATATTCTGTGATTCTTTGATTTTGCCAGAATATGCAAATAGTGAGCAGCTGTCTACTATAACGTATCACAAAGAAACAGTGTCAAAAATGTGCTGTCGAGATCACTGGGGCTCTAAGGAGTAAATAAAACTCAACAAACTGGTTCAAGTGCTACCCAATGCTCTGCTCAGATCTTACTGTGTCAAGTAGCTAGTGGCTGGCTGTGCTGAGCCATAGGAAATCGACAGGAAAACGTCTCAGGAATGGCTGGAAAAAAAAATCACTGAATTATTTGGCTGCTTTCTGGACTCCTTTGGAGAGCACAGATGGGTATGAAAATCATTTGTTATTTTCCAACACTTCTGAAGTACTAAAGATGTCAG
Organism: Sitta carolinensis; assembly: GCA_032173965.1. Classification (NCBI taxonomy): domain Eukaryota; kingdom Metazoa; phylum Chordata; class Aves; order Passeriformes; family Sittidae; genus Sitta; species Sitta carolinensis. The sequence continues at coordinate 14,173,121 of CM063284.1, read as the reverse complement.
GAATAAAAAAAGTGCTGGAGGTGTCTGAGCCAGTAGACACAATTGTAGATGATGTCAAAATGTTTAATGTAGCATCTCTATACTGCAGTGTACATGACATCTGGGAGATTGAGTGTACAGTTTTGCACAGGAGGACTCAAGAAAAGATGGGTTTTCGTGGATTGAGTGGAAAGCTGGGAAGTGTTTGGTTCACTGCTGACTTATCTTGCAGATACAAATTTTATTGTAACTTTTACATGAACACGAATGCCAAACCAAGCTTTGGTTTGTCCAATGTTGCCTTGTAAAGAAGCCAGCTCTGTAAATCAGGGGTGCCCAGCTGCAGCTCCAGGGCTCGGACTGAGTACCCCTGTGCCAGGCAGCTCTACCACAATCTCTCCCAGTGCCAGGCTGGCACCCTCTGGGGAGAGGGGTCTCTTGAGTGCCCCGGGAACCAGTGCCTCCAGAGAAGCAGGAGCTGGTTGGTAGGAGAAGCTGCAGCAGCTCCTGACTGCTGCAGTTATCAGGGTATTTCCTTGGCTGCAGTTTCCCATTCGCCACATGTTGCTGCCACGCTGCTGAGCTCTGACTTACTAAAGCCCACACGGCCAGGGAGCTGTCACCCTGCTTTCCAGCATCTACTCCACTCCTGCAGCTTGCAAAGGGTTTAGAGGGAGATATTTTTCAACTGGGGCCTCAGCGATAACAAACAGGAGTGCCATGGTTTGCACATTAGTACCCAAATGCCTCCCATCAGGGCACCCATTAGGCAACTTCGTAATCTCACCAGCCACTAACATTTCCACCTTTACTTCTTCATACTGTACTAGATATATTGCTCACCTCTGACCCAGGGAGTGATAACTTATCTGTACTGCTCCACTTTCCCAGCAAACTTCTCGTTACTCACGGCAGAGTACTTTCCCTTTTCACCTCTCCTTTTCCTTCCCCACCTCTTTGAAATGCTCCTACCCTACTTAAGGTATTTTTTTCTTTCCGAACTAAAGAAAACCAAATTGTAAGCCTTAGGTAGAAAAATCAGGGCCTAGTCACAAAAGATAAAGGGTGGGAGAGAAAAGAGAAAGTCAAAGTAATTTCCCCAAGGATAGCAATGGAGCCAGGAAAAGAAAGCAGTTTTCCTGGGAATGTATCAGACTGCAGCCGCCTGGGTTGAGCTGGCTGCAGGAGCACCCAGTTTTCCTGGCCTGACCTTGTAGCAGAGCAGCAGCAGCTGCGGCCGCTGTTTTATTCCAGCAGCAGCTGTGCAGTTGCCAAGGGGCACAGTGAGCACAGAGACCTCACTGGCAGCACTGGGCTCTGGCTTCCAGTGTGGAGGGTGGAGGAGATTAGGGCTTGGTCACAAGATTCATAGAGAAAGTGTTATTAGAAGGGTCACTTAGTACAGGAAGTGACAGTGCTAAATGGCTGTGGTCATTGCTTTTGATAATAGCTTCTATTTGGCTCCTCATGAGCAGTGAGCAACGCTTCTCTGGAGGCAGGCAGGGAGCAAGTCCAGCAGCCTGTCATCCACGTACAGCATGCCCATGGTATGGAATGCTGTGTTTACAGTGGAGCCAGGTTCTCCTGCCCCACACAAGGAGTGAAATGAGTCACAAACGTTCAGCCAGGAAATTGCCATCGATTGCATCCTGTGGGCAAAGGTTTGCTCTGCAAGGTTGTCTTCCTGCTGTTCACTGGAGCAGTGTGCAGCACTTAGGTGCAATAAAGCTGATATATTAATACCTGGTTTATGATCAACACTTAGATCTCCGCTTTGTTCAATCGACAGTCCTGTGTTTAACATGAGCCTGGAAAGGTCAGAGTCCACCAAGCCCTTCCTTCAGCTCACCAGCTTTTAAAAAGCAACTTGTGGCTGTCAGGCAAGAAGAAAGGAGAGGTCACCAGAGCACATGGCCCTTCTGGTGGGACTGTGCCCTTGCTGGTGCAGAGCAGGCTGATGTAACAGCTTCTGTTACAGCTCCCTGATTCTTCCTCTGACTCCTTTTCTACATTGCCTTCAGCTGAGGAGCTGCTCTCCCCTCTGTGCATGTGTTTGGGCAGGCTGAGCTGTTGCTGTTACAATCCCTGCTGCCATTAGCATACATGTTCCTTCTGTTTCTTCTTCCACATGGACTTATATCTTCCAAAGCACTTTTGTGGCTTCTATGTCATTGTGAAGATCGTTTGTTTTATGTAGAAATTCTGAAGGTACTTTGAGCCTCAATAAGCAAGGCAGGAATCCTTTTTCATCTTTAGGCATGAACCCCAGGTTACCCCCTGTGTTCCAAAGTAAAGAAGTGAGCAGAAGTTAAGCAAAGGGACTAAAGTCTTTGAAATGTATGTTAAAGCACTCATGATAACACAGGGCAAAGAACTTCTGCACCAGTTCCTTATGTTGCTTGAAATGAAGCATGGTTTCTAGAGAACTAGATTTTAAAACTTCAGGCTTGAAGATAACTTAGTATTTAATTACCCAAGAAAAGATGCCTATGGGAGATTAAAAATATCCCCAAAGGATGATAATTCTGAATGCACAGCAAGTTTCTGAGATTCAGCAGTTAGTTAATTCTTACCATGTGCTGCTTTTATTCTGTGAGACTCTAATATCACGTGCCTACATATTCTGTTCCCTCCTTTTCAGGGGATTCCCACTGTTTAGACAAGCAGCTCATGCTCATTCAGGGAAAAAATTAATTGCACTGCCCCCAAAGAAATGAGCAAGGACAATTGCAAGAGCTTTCCTTGAAGAATTCTTTAGCTTTGTTTTTGCCCAGAGGGACATCCTGCAACGTTTTAAGCTCAATGAAGTAGTTATTAGTGCATAAAATTACTGAAATTTAGACCTTTGCAGAGGAGAGGAAGGATAGAAATGATAAAGGAGGATTTGGTATTATCATCAGCAGAAAAATTAGGAGATGGTAGCACTCTACTAGTACTGAGAGTCTGTCATGAGAGAGGGAGTAAAGGCAGATTTCATGTTCATTGGTATATAGGGGAAAGAGGAGCTATGTGGAAAACAGAATATTTTAAGCAAGACTAGTAGACGAGAAAAAAGACAAAAATAGTCTGAAGGAAATAAATAGTAATGGTACCACTGGGAAAAGAGATTTGGGCAAATAGAATCACTATTGTATAAGGTGGGTATCTGTTCTTGTAGAAAGCAATAGCAAAAAAGGCAGAAGAGAATATTTTTCTAATACTGTTTCTGTCGAGTAGAAGAGTCCTATATTGAGATTGTTTTAAAACCTGAATTTATCCTCCCCATTATTTCACACCTGAAGTTATTTTCATTATTATTGCGTTTCTGCAAATAATTTGACTTTTTCTAGTTATTTTTTTTAAGGCTCATATCTAAAATGCTTTGATAGAAATGATGTTTGGATGAAGATGCCAGAGATTTACAGCCAGAATATCTCACTTGTGCACTCTCAATGATCCCCATATGATGTCATCTTTCTAGAACAAGTGCCATCACTATTCTTTTTCTTAAGAGGTTATGTCTGAACATTAATAGCAGTTTTGCTTGAATACTGATTTATCCCACTACCTTGTCATCTAAGCAGAGTCTAATACAAAGCAATTCTGACTTTCTGTTGTCTATTCACCCAGCTTTTCTTGCCTTCTTTATGATTCTGACAGCAGTTGCAGTTATTTTGTAGCAGTAAGCTGTGTAATTAGCAGAACTCATCAAGCAAAGAATTGAGTTTATCAGTTTACAGGTGCAGGCATCATCAGGTTGGGGTATTGTAGTTTGCTAGTATCCTTGGCAGTAAGATATTCTGGCCATGGCTGATGTATTTAGAAACACAGGGTTATGATTTTAGCTGGTTGTAGTGAATCAACAAGGAATGAAAGTGAAAAGACACTTGTTGATGAAGTTACATACAACAGAGAGATTCACAAGCAATTCTGAGAAAAGCTCAAAAAGAGCAGGGTTGAACGTTGCAAGAACATGCATTGATCACTCTAGTACAGGTTAAAAATATATTTTAAAGTTACTAGGATTCTAATGCACATGTAGGCCATCCTGGATGTCCCATTGCTCAGGTGATAGAAAGGCATTTGGCTTTCAGCCTTTTGCCTCACAGCTTACTCAGGACCTGTGGTATTTTCTCTAACCCCGTACTTGAGTATGTGGCATTGGATTTCTGCTGTAGCTGAGATTTAGCTAAAATTAAACTGTCTTCAGACTAGTAAACATAAATCTTAATTCTCTTTGCTTGTCAGGTATCTGTACCACAAAATATCTTGTACCATATATGATCCATCCTCCATCTTACCCCGTCCTTCCTTTTTATTCTTCCAGTTTTCATCTTTGATCCTTCATATTTCCTTACCTGCTTTGAACAGTCCTCTTTTTCTGGTCTGCAATGTGGGCTCTGGGCTGTTCCTTTTGCCAGTGACACATACACTCTCATGCTTACACATCCCTGCTGCACTGATCTGTCCCCAATTCCCATTCAGAAAAGATGAATTCCAAGAGCTGTTGAGACACACAATGTCCTCTGAAAATAAACCTGCAGGTCCCAAGAAACCCCCGCCAAGCTACTTTCCAGGTTGGAGTCTGCGTGCTATAAACAAAGCTTTGGAAAATGTCAAATTCTAGTTTCTATCAAATATACCTGTCCAGTCTCATAAAGTAGCCTGGTTTACAAAGCTGTCATAAGAAAGGTCAGGGATGGCTCTAATGCCTTTAAGATCTTTGCCCTGAGAATGGGAGGTGGCAGGAATTATTTTAACTTCATTTTTTGTATCTTAGTTTTACACTATTGAAAATGGCAGGTGTGTTTTTACTTTCCAAAGGAAAACACACAACTTCAGGAAAATTATTTTCTTAGATGCCTTCAGCCTGATGCATGACTATAGCAAAGCTGTATAATAGGTATAAACAGAAATTTGGCCTTGACTGAAGGCAGTAATACTTACATGATAGTTTTGTAGGTTTATGGGGACATTGCTGAAGTCAAGTTTTCTAGAACTGAGATTCTTAAAAAGCAGTAAAATGAAAAGAAGATGCTGTTCAATTTAAATCTCTTAGGTGACATAGCTGTGAGATAACATGTAAGTCTTAAATTAAAATTAGTCTGTGCTGTGTCATTTCATTGTCTAAGCAGATCTGACAGAATAAGTTTAAAAGCCACGATTAATAGTACATATTAAATTAGCTTTGAGACATATCCATTTTGATAGTTTATCTTTTGGCAGCATAAGTCTTTAAAAAAAAAAAAAAAAGGTTGTGGCATTTTTGTTCAAACCCCCGTCCTATTAGTTTTATTCTTTATGAAAACATCATGAAAGGCTAACGCTATTTTAAATTAATTTACTTTCTTTTATTATTGATCAAATATCAAAGCAGAAATATTATACTGGTGTAAATATCTATTTGTGGACTATAAAACTATTCTGCAAGACGTCCTCAAAAAGAGATCTGCTGTACTCAGGCCAGTGGATTCTCTTTACCAACTTGGCAAAGATGAGAGCAGCTCTTCACCCCTGCTGGTTTCCACAGGTCCACTGGCCCCATCGTTATTGACAGCTTGACAAAGAACCCCAGCCCATGATCCATCCTGCAAGCAGGCAGCACCAAACCTTCCCTGAGATCTGGCTCAGCCAGAGGCAGCTCCTTAGATTCTAGGCTGATACCAGCCAGTGGACAGAGTGATTCATGCTGCCTGAAGATTAGTGCCTGGAAAGTCTTGCATCTCTCTCCCTTCACTGTAATAGCCAGCTTGTACTTGGCACTTAACTTCCCATGGACAAAGTGAAGTGTGGAGAACCCTCCCTCCCTTTTATGTCCACAGTTATGAATAATGGATCTGAGTACTGGGAGAAATGTGTGTGTGCCCAGTGCAAGCAGCCACAGGAAGTTGTGAGCGCTCTGCTAAGTAGATTAGAGACCAAAACCACGTCCTGAAGTTTTATAAACTTCTTACTCAGTTCTTATTCGGTAGAACTCTCTGTGAAACATTTCCACTTAGTCACTGGCTATTCAGCACAAATGATTGATCAGAAACATTCCTCTAATGTAAATCAGCCTTATCATGTTTAAACACAAATATAACTTCTACCAGCCAGGATGTTATGCATACTGGGAGTGGGAGGGATGCAAACAGCTGGAAGCATTCCCTGTTTACTGAATCCACATTGCCATAGTGCTGCTTTGCACAGTTGGAAAATTGCTGTACAGAAGGAGCAGTTCACGAAGAATTTAAAATTGTTAGGCCATAAGAGCTCATGATTTGCTTTTCATTTCATGCTTTGATTTCAGTCCTCTGTTTGGGTTAAAAATAAGGAGACAGAAATAGTAAGTATACTGGCATTTTGTTTATTCCACTAATTTCACTGCTGTTTTATAGCAGAGAATACCTTCCCACCAACTACTTGTTTCACGTTTCAGAGGTTTCTTTCATGCTGCCAGGAGATGTATTTTCTGTCTTTGAAAGTACCATAAAAGTACAGTGAACTGACTCAAGCTGACTCATGGCTGGGGCAGATGATGCTTACAGCTCAGCTGATTCTGGATAGCATCGCAGGTTATTTATACAACATGTTTAAGGCTTTCAAGTGACTTGTTTGTTCTTCCTTATTTAAAATTTAATTTTATACCAGGCAGGCCTTGGGTATTTATGTAAATATTTTATCTGCTACACCTCGTCCTTTTACTGTAGGTAAACCAAGCACAGGTGGTGTAATTTTTGTTTGGAGGCTTTTTTATTTTCTGCTGGGAAAGGATGGGACTGAAGTGAAAATGAAGGTTATCATTCTTATTGTCTGGACATTTTTGCCTTAGTCATACTCCCAGCCTTGACTTCTAAGTGCAAACAGGAACTTGAGTCACTTGTGGGAAAAGGTGCAGACTTGCTTGCAACACTTCACCTGCAGTGGAAGGTTTATCCTTTGCTCTTATTCATCTGTTGCAGTAAAACCAAATGACACAGCACTGATAAATCCATATACTGAACTACTCGTATCACCTTGCTCTCTTTATCTTACTGGACTTACTGTCTTAAGACCACTGTGGTATTTCTGGAAATAAGATTTTCTTCCTGGGACACAGAAAAGTGAGCTAATTTAAAAGATATCTTTTTTTCACTAGGTTATTTTTATAATTTTTTTCTTTTCACAGAAGTTATTGAATCACCTAGTAAAAGAAATACTCAGTTGAGATAATTTATGTCTAAAAGAAAATCCCAGGATTGTTGTGTTAAGTGTTTTGCTGTATGACAGGGAGATCTCATCCACCAACTGCACAATATGCAGTTAATTTCTTAAAGGAGTTCATTGACAGTTTTCTCACATGGCACTTAAGCTTATATCCAATGATAGAGTGTCCCCTCAGTGACGCAGAGTGCTTTCCTGGCAGAGCAAGGAATGTGAATTCTGGTGTCTGGCTCCTTAAATTTTAGATTTCACCCCCTGTCATCTTCCTTTCTTTCCAGTACTGGTAAATAAAAGACAAAAATGTATGTGATTGCATTTCTTGAAGTGAGGGAAAAGAGGTGGATTAATGACTGTGTACATGGAATCTGAATCTCAATCTATTTATGTCTGTACATATGTATGCATATACATAGATGTACACATACATATGTGTATGTGATCTATAAAGGTTTTTCTCTTCTGTACTAAAAACCTTTTTTCAGACTACCTCAGAGTGGTAACTCTCTTTACTGTCTGGTTTTAGTACTGATCCAGAACATTTAAATAACTCATCTAGAGCAGGCAGCTGTTTACTGATTTCTAATTTGTGTCGGCTGAATTCAGGACAAAAATAGTTCTGCATTTGATTTCTTTTGCAGTGTTATTACAATATTCTCTGAGAAGAGTAACAAGTTTCATATTAGCATTTAAGTTCCTGTGTTTTGTACCCCCACTGATGTACCTATGTGTTCTAAATAAGTAAGATTTGTTACTCTTTATTTTGGATAGGTAATTGCTCTAACTTATGCTGCTATATGACCCTGAAGTGACACCGCTGCTCATGATTTTTCTAGGGAAAACATGAACCTTAGTGAGTTCATGAGAAACTAGTGAAGCCTCTTTTGCTAAGTGCTTGTATCTTTATGATTTCCTTGCTTTTTGAATGAGCTATGGTAACATTTCAATTTGATATCAAAATTTATTGTGCAACTAAACTGTTCTCCCCTTCTCCTGTGGGGTGTTTGGGCAGCAGCATGCAGACTGCAGTACTTCTGGTTGCTGCACCCTGTTCCTCTCAGCATGAAGAATGTTCTGTGCTGCTGGCATGGCTAAGCAGCCCTGGGTTTATGCCATTTGCTTCATATTAGGCCCCTGGTTTGAGTTATCTCAGTGAGGAAATGTCCCATGGTAACTGCCAAAGCTTTTTCTTTCACAGCCGTTTTTCTGATGGTGCCCCAGGCCCCGACCCCAGCTCAGCCTCCTCACAAACCCTCACCCCAGGCTGCTGCTGTCAGCCTTGGAGCTGCTCTAAACACTGTCCCTGTCCTTGAGTGTTTTTCCAGATGCTCAGCTGCTGCAGTACTTTTGGCTACTGGTTCTGCTGGCAAACTCCAGCTCAAAATACATTCTTCTGTTAAAAATATTCCTCAGGCAACCAAAAATATTCATGTCTCATCTCTTTCTGCATTGCTAGAGATCCGCTAATGGGATCCAAACACCAAACACTTTGGGACACACAGAGATACACCTGTTTCTAGTGATGTGTTGAAAAACCTTTCATGTTTCCATGTTAACTGGGCTAAAAAATGAGCTAGTAGTGTAAAAATATAATTTGGCTGTGCAAAATTGAGATGCTGCATATATACTACTTTCTAATATACCACCACCCACTTGAAATTATTATTAAAACATGCCAATTGGGTAACCCAAAAGAAAAGCCTGTCCACCTGTTCTCTGTGGCCTGCTTATTCTGTTGTTCCACCATCCTTTGAAAATTATTTTATTGAAATCACTTTTGTGAGCTGGCTGGCTCTTTTCCTGGAAAATAGCTTCTGAATAAATAATGGGATGTGGTGGAAACTCCATGGAAACTGTGGGGTTGTCAGCTCTGTTTCCATCTGTTGTCCTCATCCACATCTCCATTGTAACCAGTGGATCTATTAAAGTGTAAATCTTGTGGTTTCCTCCCTGACAGACTTCTAATCCTTTTCCTTCACATTCTACTGTGTGGACAATTTTCATTAGGTCTTTTACAAGTCCATGAGTTTTATCCAGAAGGGATGACCATCAGTAATTATCAATTTGGTTGTAATAGTTTGGTAAACCTGTTAATCTAGTGTCCATTTGCCTTACTAAAATTGCAATACTAGAAAGGGAAAATAGCCAAAATCAATCATGATTTTGTTTTTTGCAAGATATTCTGTGCAGCTCTTTTTGCAGATGATGGGCTCATTTTATTCTGAGCTCCTAAACTAGAGTTCCCTGTGAGGTTTGGTATCTTAGTCAGAGTGTATATTTAATATAATACCTATATAAATGAAAAAAAATGGAAAATGTGAGCACTTTAGAACAATTCTATTTCACTTGACAAACCCAATATTTTTCTACTACCTTAAATACATTATTCTGTTATATTTTGTTTTGAGTTTCTATTTTCATAACATACAGCTAGTTTCTTGGTTTTTATGTTCCTCAGTTCTGTAGACAGTGAGAGAAAATAACACCCTGAAGGTCCTGGCAGAGGCTTCTGGAGATAGAAACTATACAGTAGGTGTGGTGTGCTTTTCCTCTGGGTAATGATTCTGCAAGGCAGGGCAGCATTGCTTCATGTGGGATTGTCTTATTTCAAGTCTGTTAAAAGAGTGGTTACATTACAATTTCTTTTCCCACTTAATATTGCCAAAGTATTTTTAAAATGGGATTTCATTAAAACAGGTCAGACTTTGTCACATACATATAATTAGAAGAAAAAAGGCAGCAACTTTATGAAGAAAATTAAAAGTACTTGAGCTTAGTGGAAGATTAGACACTAATCTTCCACTGGAGAGTAAGGAAAAGGCATGGCTGGCATGGACTGTCCTCCTGTCTCTTGTTTTCTTGAGCAAGAAGAAAGGAAAGCTGTTACTCCCGTTGTTTTCTAATAAAACTATGAAAGAAAATTGAAATAGTGCCAATAGACCTGAAACTCTTGCATTCTTCTGCATTGCTGCATTAAATTAAGTCCAGTAATGGAGAAATGTACTTCAGGGCTGAGCATCAACTGAGTTTACTGCAACTTGTTAAAAAGAAGTCTTTCCATTTGCAATGCATCTATATTTAAAAAAAAAAAAAAAAAAAAAAAAAAAAAAAAAAAAAAAAAGGCAGCAGCATCTTTTTTTTTCCTCTAGTTTAGTCTGAAAACATTTTTGTGAGCCAGAAGTTGCTGGACCTGCCTGTCTCCGAGATCTGAGCTGTACCTGATCACAGGGCTGTAAAGTTCTGCTGCCTCTGGTGTTGTCCAGCCCACATCTGCTGGGCTTCCTCAGAAACTCCTGCTCTGCTGAAGGTCTGCCAAGTAAGAGATATTCCAGACAGACCGTTTCACATTCAACAATGCAGGTTTTTTTTGACAAAACTTGGTTGCAGAAGTGATCTTATAAATAGCTCGATCTTATCTTTGGCTATGGCACCAAGCATGGAGTTGGGAGATATTACCTTTTAGTGTGACCTTGGACTAGTTTTAGCTTAAATAAAAATTTAAAGGAGCTTGTAAGCAGAGTTTCACTTTTCTAAGCCTTCATAAAATTTGTGATGCAGGTATCAGCTTGCTGTAGCTTGCTAGCACCCTTTCCCTGGCACGAGTAGGAACACAAGCTGTGACCCTGGGCCATGTGGCTCTGGAGCAGGACTTTGAGGGAAGTGCCTGCTTGCTCTGGTTCTTCTTTTGATCATTGCTGGAGACACAAAATAGATCAAGTGGCTGTGCTGTGATCATTCTTACTTTTTTAGTGTTCAAGATGTACAGGTCTTACTGAAGCCTCTTCTGCTATTGAGCATTAAAGTATCCCCTCTTCCTGTGGACCTGCTTCCAGACACATTTTCTGCTGCTTACCATGACATCAGCTGATTTTGGAGCCTTTGTGTCTGTGAGGGCATTTGACAGATTTCTCTCCTCTGCACATCTTTATAGGCACTTAATTTTCTGAAGAAATTTCTGTCTCTCAGCTGAGATTTTTTTTATCAATCTATATAAGAAAATTAAACCATCTAAATATGCAGAATTTGGACGGCAGATGGAAGGAGGAGGATTAACCTCTACAAGTATTCAAAGGACACTGACATCAAGGAAGGATAGGAATTTGTTAGGATTATCCAAGACCTTACACTAGACTCAAGAACAACTAAAACCAGAGCAAAAATGTATTTTTGGACAAGTACAAGGAAAAAACTCCAAGGTTTACTGCTTTGTGGACCAGACTCCAGAAATAAACCCCTTTTGTCTCATCATTTATAAAGTTCTCTGGAATTCTGTGGATAGAATCATGCAGTACAAGGATGGAAAAGGTGACCCAAGAGTCATGATTGAGGTTCTCTAGAAAGAAACAAATTTGTTATTGGTGTCATTTATTGTTATTGGCAGTCTACAAACAGAAAATAAGACTGAAGGGAAAGGCTCACCCATGCCCTGAGAGAATTGTAGACTAAAGCTCTGATCTGCAATTGTGTATGTAGAGACAAAATGGAGACATAGGAGTGTGGAATTCCAGTGCCTGGTGGGCTCTGCAGAGTAAGAGCTGTGTCAAGAGACCTGGCTTCAGCTTGTGTCCACTCAGTGTGCAGGTAGCACCATCCTGGGGGTTCAAGTGTTTGATCTGGGAGCTCTGGGAGGCTTAATTGTTGATGAAAATCACCCCTCTCCTTCATCTTTCCCATTTGACGTCTCTGTCCTGTTCTAAAAAGTGCCAGAGATGCCTCTTTGCTGGTAAGAGTCCCAGCAGTTTCAGAGAGTGCTCCCAGCCCAGGATCAGGTACACAAGTTCCTGGTGCGTGTTCAGACATCCTTACATGATACTAGAATGGACTTGTCTGCCTGACTAATCTGATCTGTGAGTAGAGAAGAAACTGCCATTCCTCTTAATTTTTTTCAATTTTTTTTCAAAAATGGTTGGCTCTTGAAAGTGTTTGTGGCTTGGCCTCTAAGTCCTTTTCTAGGAAAATGAGAAGCTTTTGCAAACCCTATGATTACAGGACAATGCAAAACAAACCCCAAACCTATGTTTGTTGTCTTGTTATGGGACTAACGTACAGAAAACTGCTTGGGGGCACTTTATTTTAGTTTCAGACATTTATTTTCTCATGCACAAAAAATTATTGGCTTTCTAATTTTAAAAATTGTAACTGGAATATCTCAACCCTCTAACTTACTTAGGGAACATATTTGAAATTATATGAAGTCTGTGTTGTTGAGATGAAGGTATGAGATTAGTAGCAATTTCTGTACTGCTTTCTGAGGCAGTGTTACATGAATTTTAGTACATTAGTCATTCATTTTTTTTTATTGAGGGATCAGAAATGCACACAGTATTGGAAGTGCAGCCACACCATAAAATTATCTATTTTTAAGACACAAAACTGTATCTAATTAAGCTTTCTCAAGACCCACACTCACAGTTGTACTCCTTAGTTACTCATTAAACCCACTTTAGAGCCTCCGCATACAAAAGGACATATTTTCTTCCCTGTTTCCATATCTTCACAGCTCTTTCTGTCTTGCTTCCTTTTCTATTTTTCTTGCACATCAGTTCCTCCATCATCTGTTCAGTTCAGTGCATTCTCCCAGCCTGAGTAGAAAAACTTTGAAAATCCTGAGGGAGCCCTACAGGATGGAAGCAGCAGGAAATGAGGGTGCAGAAACCAAAAGGAAGCTTTTACTCATTAAATGGTGTGGCACTTTTTGGAAAGAGGGGAAAATATGTGGTGAAGAGAGAAAGATTGTACGTGCTTAAAATCCAGCCTGAACTGGGGCCATTCCCATTCTGCTTCTTCCTAGTGTCTGCCTTGCTGAACTCAGGACTTTGGCCTTTATCCCTACAGTTAATGAACAGGAGAAACACAAACCCCCATGAAGCTAGCTTACACCAAAAAAGATCTGTATAATATGCTTATATTTGAGGACCTCGAGAAGTAATCTTTGAACTGAAGTTTACTCCAGTAAACAAGACAAGAACAGAGTGGGTTGTGAGAGTAAATATTTCTGTTTGAAATATTTTTTACATACCAGAAATAGCTGGTGTTTTGTATGAGCTGTAGATATGCAAGCCGTTCTAAATCAGTATAATTTTCCTTTCAAAATGTAGTGTTTATCCCTCTTCTAAATCTTTAACAAATACTTTAAATAAGACTCATAACAATTTTTCTATTGGATATGTACTGTTCTTTCTTTCAGCTCACAATTATTTTATTCAGAATTATTTTTGTTTTCATCACCAGCTACTCTGAGTATCTCTGTCTTTTGCTTACTGCCATAACTAGTGTTAAATGATAAATTATCTGGATTCCAGGAGAAATTAGCTTGATTACTGATGGCTCTATAGCAATGGCCAAATGAAACACGGAAAGGTTTGCAGTAGGCGTCTAGGAAGGCTGGGAAGGCTCTGTGGTTAACTGGAGATGAGCTCTGTGGTGTCATGGTTATGTTCCTTGTAATATCTGAAGTAGCTGGGGAAGAGCTTGTTTATGCATTTCTGCACATCAGCCAAAATTGCTGCAGAAGCTACAGTCAAGCTTCTGGGGTTTCTTCAAGCCAAATACCATGTAAGATATAATAGTTACTGTTTCAAATGCTTCCTAAAATCAAGTTGTTGCAGATTATATCCATGAAATAGTTTTCTTTTTCATAGTAAGAAACAAAGTGTCTTTGTTAGTCAGATGTAATCCCTTTTTAATAACCCAGTTATTCCATTGTCTAGACCCTATTACTGATAGCTTCTATTAGTGGAGCAAATTGTCTCTAATTTGAAATTCAGAGTGGACAACATGTCAGTATTTCTATTTTACCCTTTAAAAAAACAAATCCCTTTTCTGATCAGTTTTTGAGTGTGAAAGATTCTCTCATAAACCACATTTAATTCTGTTCTGAATTGGTCTTTTTCCCTCCAAACGGTAATGATCACATAAAATGGCAACACAGAAGACCTGTAAACCTCTCACCAATCACCAGACTTCATGTTTGTGTGGCCATAATATCAAATTTAATGGGTCTGTGGATATGTCAGTGAAAGAGATTCATAATGTGAGAAGTTAGATACTGTAATTCTTTACTCAGCCCAGCTTTGAGCTCAAACAACTGACCTGATGGGGCTCTGAAAGGACTTCTTTCACACACTTGTCCCCCATTGTGTTCTGCAGGGGCCTTCTCAGCATTAGAAATATCTGACACAATTCCTGCTTTGTAGCAGTCCTGCTTACACCATGTTGGGTCCAAAGTAGCTGAAATACTGAGTCTCCTACAGTGAAAGAGGCTCTTTATTCATGGACTGTAAAGCCATAACGGATCCTTGAGATCAAACTTGGTGATCTCCTACATAACACAAGACTTGCATAAATGCCTGTTTGAATAAAGCATGTCTCTCAGAGAGCTTTTCGCTTTTTGCTTGAAAGCCTCAGCTGATGGGGAATCCACCACAACCAGACCTTGCATGTTCTTTTACTGTTTGCAATTTACAGCCTGAAGTCTGTTGCCAGTGTACAGCCTAGATCACACTGCTCCTGTTTCCAATCTGCTCTTTTTTCCTCTGGACTGTGACCAACTCACATTTTTTGCTTTTTCTTGCAGTAGATAGAACAAAATGTAGAGTAGAATAATACCATATGTTTAGAGAAAAAAATATTAGTAAGAATATTAACATTCAATTTCTCCATAGTTTTATTAAAATATATGCTACTAAGTTCCTAATATCAATTTTCAAGATTTACTATAGAACGTTAGTGAGAAATATTTAGGTGTGTATGTGTTAAATGCAGGTAAACCCCAAGGGCATTTTCAGACAGCCTGGCAGGAATTTGGGTCTGAGACCTCAATACCTTTGTAAAGGAATGCCTTTGAAAAGTAACGTTTCAGTTGCTTCCAGTCAGTCCAGTACAATTGGAACAGGTCAACATCAAGTGCAGGTATTAGTGTGGCTCTGAAAGTGGTAGAGCTGGATCAGCATTCAGCTGGTCCCAGGCAGAGGATTCTGGTGCCTGAAGCCGCTTCTCACTGTCTGTCCTTGTGTATGAGGCAGGTGTGTTCAAGCATTCCCATGCTGTTGGGAAGCTTGCAATCACTCTCCATTAATTTGATGTGATTATTGGTGTGATGATGTTAAAGAAAGTTTCAAGGAACAAATACAAAATTAGCAACTACAGTTCCAAGTAACACACAAAAAAAATAAGAGTCTTTACAAAAAATGGGAGAATTTTTATATGCTTTCATTAATTATATGCAGCTCATACAGCAGACTGTCAACGCACACTCACAGCTTCACAACAGTATTTTTGGAAGTGTATTTCCTGTAAGCCAGAACGTGGATTTACGCAGTTCTATATTTTTTTCATCAGTTTGCTTACCTTGAAACAGATATTACTTAGCTCAAACTGGCTGGAATGTTTGGTAGGACAGGAATTTAACTTGAAACTGAAAAATAAGATACCAGTAATTACTATTACGTGTCCCTTAAAAAGCGCATGAATTTATCTGTTCTTCCTCCCCTCGTTTTTACTTATTGCTGAACAATTTTCTAGGTTAATGATACTTCCAGGAATAAATTCTTCTCCCAAGGCATCTATTTTTCCACCTCAAACTGGTCCCTGAAACTATGTGGAGACATACCTTGTTATGTGTGGCAAAGAGGAGAAGCAGGGGAGAGGTATCCAGAACTCTGTTTTTTTAGGATGGCTATCATGGAGAACTGAAATACCATAATGTTCAACCAGTTACTCAGAAGTTATTCTTGACACAAACAGGAGCAAGTTCAAAAGCAAATAATACTACTAAATTACATAGTTGGAAAAAAGCCCATGAAATGCAGAATAAGCAAAAATACATGAACAGAAATGAAAGTAGAAAAAACCCCCAACACTCATATCTGGCAGAGGCTCTGGTTAGCACTGGATGTCCTTTCTCCCTAGATGAGTCATCTCTCAATCTAGTGGGTGCTTTACACTGTCTTGTTCCTACAGCTTGAGGTTGCTTTCTCAGAAAAGTCCCCTCCTAGGGGGCCCCTAGGTCTCTTCCTAGCCCACTTCATAGTCCAGGCTGCCCTCCCCATCCCTATGTCAGCTAGTTAATACAGGCAAGGAAGGATTTACACCCTTCTGCCAGTAAACTGGTGTATACAGCTTCCTGCTTCAGTGAGTTTAGGATGGAACCTCAATCGTGTAATCATGGACATGGTTCTCTTTTCCAAAGAAGCTGTGCCAATTGCTAGCAGTAGGCAGTAAATTGAAAGTTCGCTTTTTTTTTAGTTAAATAGTGATGTCACACATTCACAGAAGAGTCATAGTTATAGAATCATTTAAGTTGGGAAGGACCTCTAAGATCATCAAGTCCAGCCATTAACTCAGCACTGCCAAGTCCATCACAAAACCATGTCCCTAAGTGCCATCTCTACACATTTTGTAAATACCTCCAGGGATGATGACTCAACAACTTCCCTCAGCAGCCTGTTCCAAGGCTTGACAATTTTTTTCAAGGTATTTTTCCTAAAACCCGATTTGAATCTCAAATTCAAATTGAGGTCATTGGTGCAAATTGAGGCCATTTCCTCTTGTCCTATCACTTGTTACTTGGAAAAAGAGGCCAACCCCAACCTGGCTATACCTTCTTCTAAGGCAGTTGCAGAGATTGTTATGCACCTCCTTTTCTTCAGGATAAACATTCCCCGGTCCCTCAGCCACTCCTCCTGAGATGTGCTCCAGACCCTTCATCACTTTATGCTTGTTGAATCTGTGAAGTAGTATTAGGAACTGATTGCTTCAATGTTTTGGAAATGAAGTGTGAATATTCCTCCTGTAAATTCTTTCCTTTGGTTTCCTTCCCCCACCTCTCCCCCCCCTCCCCTGCCCCCCAGTTAAAACAGACCCATGGTAAGCACAGAGCTGATAAAGCATATAAAGTTGTAATAGCAAAATTTCTGTTTCTGGGCTTCTAGGTCTCTTGGGACAGGGAAAAAAATACTTATAGCTATGTAAAGAGTTAAAGTGAGTACTTGATTTTACTTGCAAAATGAAGCACAGGTCCTTTAACAGAATCCCTGTGATAGGTAATCATATCACTTGAATCTTGTCCCAGCAGTTATATTTTGAACTGTGGAGGTTGCCAGGCCAAGTGGGCTTTACTTTGCATGCTGCTGTTGTTTCACATTGCACCAAAATGAGCATCCCCTTGCCTGTCAACAAGCCACTAGATAAAGTATCTGTTTACTTTCTGAGGCTGCCAAGTTAGACAGAGTTATAAATAGAAAAATAACTCTGACAGAGTAAGAGGGGTGACATTTTATTGGAAAGTTTATCTGTCCAGTGGGGTTTAATAGCGTACTTAGACTCATGTTTTGCTCCGTCTCTTTAGCCACATTCCAGGCTGATGTTTTGAAACAAATTTTTGGCGTCTGAACCAGAAAAGCATCAATACAGCGGTTGTTGTGTGCCATCTAGTGTTCCCCGTATGAAGCAGATTCCTGAGCAGGTTCGCCTGTGTTGCAGGGAAGGATGTGCCACATCCTGCCCCTGTAGGACCATTGCGCTCCTGCCTTCCGTGCGCAGCGCTGAGCGGCGGGAGGCGGACCCTCCGTGCTGCTGGCTCCAGGGCTGGAAAAGGGCTGGAGGAAAGAGAACCATGGGAAGGCAGAGCACTGAAATAGGTCTTTCAGATTATAGATAGATATCACAGTTTAAACATCACCTGCGGCTTGCACTAGGATATAACCACCACTAGATCACATCACAATGCACTGGAATAGAGCATGCCAATGCTGTGACAGTCCCTGAATGGGAAGAAGAGAAATTTGGCTTAAAGCAAACGGACTGAATGTCCCTGTGCTGCAGCTGGATATAGCATAAGTTTAATACAGACTCAGATCCTGTTTTGGTTACTGCATGGGCCTCACCTCCAGGGCCCCTGCAGGAGATTCCACGCTGAGAATGAGAAGAGCAGTTTACACACTTCATCTCTAAACTATTTGGGTTTAGAGATGGGGTTTATTTGGTACTGTCACTCTTCCAGTACATCTGTTTTTATTGATCCCAAAATAACTACACCAAATACCTTGAGATGGCTGTTCTAGTAGGTGACTAATTTTAAGTGGTGTAAAAAAATATGTCTGGAGAGCTGAGAAACTTGCTGGAAAGGCAACAACTCCAAAGTGGTTTGAACCTTGCCAAGGTTATTATGAAAACTGTGAAAATTCAGAAAATTGAATCCACCCGGCCCAAGACTCCGATAACTAATCCATGGAGACTGTTATGTAGCTCTGATACTGCTTATGTGAGTTTTGTGGATGACCACAGGGCAAACATTTGAAACCACACATTGTTCTGGGAATTAATGAGGAAGTGAGGTGTTGTGAAAGAGAATATTAAATGGAATTGAAACCATTTGAATTAGAGAAAAAAATACTACTGAGTGTGGGGAGGGAAGGAAGCAGACCTGAGCAGCAAGACTAAGTTCAAGCTGGATTTTGACAGGACATGTTTTTGTCAGGACCTTTTGTTCCAGTTTAGGTAAATGTAAGTTAGTTTGGAGAAATAATCTTTACCAGCAAAGGTCACCATAAGGAACTGTAGATAAACCATGCTGAAAGACAGGTTGAACTGGTAGCTAATTTTCTGGGTATTCTATGGTTGTAGGTGAAATTCAGAAGGAATATGCCTTTTAGTATAATGCTTATTATTAGACAGCTTATTATTATGAAAACTGTTTCAAGGAGAGCACTTTATAGAATCTCTAGGAAGAGTTGAACTGTTTGACATTAAGAGGGTATGATAATCTTATTTTTGGGATCTTCAGAAATCCGGGGCAATTCACTGTGTGCATGCAATGAGCCCACTTGATAAAAACAGTAACTGAAAATAATTGTGGTGACGACCACATGTGAGAATGTTGCAGATTTAGAAGCTGTCTTCATATGCAGTACAAAGCCCAAATAGGAAATTTTACACCTTCACAGTGATGTTATCTTTTAATTCAGTTGCTTTTGGCCCCTACAACCTCTTTTTAATATTAGAATAAACACTTTTTTTCTCCCAGTACTTACTGTTTTCAGTAGTTAAAGCAAAAAGTTAAACAGGCTTTGCAAAAATTGATTTAAAAAATCAATGCATTTGAACTAGCCCAAGAGATATCTCTTGCAGACAAATGAATAAGCATGTGCCTCTTTTTACTAACCACTTGTGCATTCTTTGGATTTAAGTCAAAATCCTATCAGAAATTCAGGATTCTTTTTCTTTTAAATATAGTTTCTCTAAATCATGGGCTTGTCTCTGACTTCTCCAGTTAGTTTGTTATTGACCAGAATATTTAGTCGGAGATTCACATGCAAACCAGGTCGCCTTTGCTGCTTTCATGATCCATTGGGTGGGTCACTGCTTAGTGATGTCTCCCCTGGAATTCAAACAGAGGAAAACCTGGGAAGGAGTTATTTCTGGGAGGACTTCAGATGAATAGGTGATCATTCTTAGGTCTGTACAAAGGAGGTTTTTTTTTTGGTCACATCCTGTGGATTTTGATTGAAAAATGGAACTTAAAGACAGCAGAGGATACCAGCAAACTCTGTATCAGGTGTGTGGAGGATATAAGTACACATGGACACTGTCACCCAGAGGCTGTCCCAAATATCACAGAGAATTTGTGAACTGTGTGTGTTCACAAATTTCTCCAGACTTTTACACTATGTATTCCCTTTTAGTGTGTGTTTGTGTATGGTATGCACAATACAGCTACCAGCTGATGGGGCTGGGCACTTCCTCCTATACAATGTTAATAATGGGGGGAAAATAAACATTGCACACAGCAGTATAAAATGATAATGCAGACAGTTTCCTAAATGAAAGATGAGATAAAGCTTGAGTCTGTAACTCAGGAAACACATCAGCATTTTCATCGCACACAGCCTGGAATGCTAGCTATCAACAATAGGCTGGACACGTAAGGGGAGGAAAGGAGAGAATTACTTAGTCTAAACAATTTATCTAAGAGGAGTTTAATGAGCTACTTCTGTGTTTCAGTACAAACACAGGGCTTTAGCTCAAATGAACAGATTCTTTAAGGCAGCATCTATAGGATTGTTAGCAGCAGTGGAAGGGAAAATGGCAAGAGGGTTGTGCAGAGGAGCATTGTTGTCACTTTGAAGAGGAGAGCTGCTCCATCCTGGGATAGGTCAGGAGAGGTAAATGTTTATGAGGTTACTTACACTCTCCTCTGACCTTCCACATTGTTTGGTCTCAGTGTTCCTTCATTTCCTATTTTATTCTGTCCAGCTCTGAAGATGCTTCCAGAGAAGACAGTGCTACACATTAAAATGTAGAATTTTTCCAAGGAAAAGAACACTAAATCTCTGAGAATGAGTTATAGTTGCCAGTTAAATTTGTCTCTCTGTTGGACAAACATACATAGATGAAATGATATGGTGAAAATCTTCTGAGCACTGTGATGTGAAATGGGACAAAGACTGTCCAGAGTCTCATTTATTTATTTTTATCATGGTAGAGCTTAGCAGCCTTCATCTTGGACCAGTGCCGGCAGAGCAGTTCCAGCATGAAATGACAGATCCTGCCCCAAAGTCTGCAAAAGCTGTGGTGGGACACAGCAAAGGCATAAACAACCAAGCAGCGAGCAGAGCACCTCAGCCAAGATGACAGCCAGCCCTTTGTCCATTTTTCTTGGTTTGGAAGACAGGTATTTGCTAAGGACAAACAGGACCCTCTCTTGAAATGGAGAATGCAAAAAAAAAAAAAAAAAAAAAACAAAAAACAAAAAACCAAAAACAAAACCAAACACAAAAAACCAAAAAACCCCACAAAACTCTTCTCTCTGAATTGTTATAATTTTAGAATTCAGGGGCTCTTAGGCGAAGATGTGAGGATATGGATAACAGTTCTTTACTTGTGTTTAGCAAGGCAGAACAGAACAACAATAACTATGATATGAACCACAGACAGAACCAGGGAAACAGTCCCAGTTTTCCCTGCCGCTGGCACCCTTTCCCCGTTGGTGCAGTTCCCAACACAGGCAGCTGTGGTGCAGAGTCCCGGGATGCTGCAGATGGATCAGGAGCTCCCCGGCGGTGGCTGGAGCTGCAGCATGAGTCCTGGCAGGCAGGGGGTGCGGGCTGAGGCGTGGAGAACACTCGGAGCAGGAGCGAAGGGACAGCGAGGGGGGCAGGAACTGCAGCGGCTCCCGGCCAGGCAGACAGGGGCAGGGTCAGGATTGCTGGGGCACACACGGAGAGACCGTGGCAGGAAAACCCCGAACTCCACTTTAGTGGTGCCAGTGCAAGAAGAAAAATCTTCCCCCGAAGTCTGAAAACCACAGCCTGCTGTTTTCTTCTCCCTACAGGCACACCCCCCAAAAAAGAAGTGAAGTCCACGTGTTCCTCCCTTCCCTCTACCTCAGCCACTTCTTTCGTCTTTCTTAACTATCCTTAAGTGCCCAGAATCAGTTCCCTGGCAACTTATGGGAAAAAAATTCTACAAGAGGACCTAACCCCCAACACCATCATAAGGGTTTCTTTTGAAGAGAGGTAACAGGCCTGGACAGTCAGGTATTCTAAGAAGTGATGGTGAAAAAGATAATCAGGGTGAATCTCTGAAGGTCTGCCATGGCTTCCTGGGCTTCCCTTTACCTAGAAATCAAGCTTTCACAGTGAGGACCAGGAGGCAGAAATCCACAGTAGACACAGTTTAGTCACTATGGCACTCCTGTGGGCCTGTCAGAAACACCCTGACAGAGCTTCCTGTCAAAAAAGCTGTGGTTATAGGGCTTCTGACGTGCTGATTCAATAGTAACCTGTCCCCTTCAAGCAGCAGAGAGTGGAGAGAGGCACTTCTTCCCCAGTGAGAGGTGAGGGGACCCCCAGGACACTGAAGCCAAGTACAATTCTTTGCTTTGAAAGTTTTCAGGATACATAAATGGAGTTGTCTTTATTCCAGCTGTCTTTCCTCCTGAGAAGGCTGGTCTCATTTCTGAGTGCCTATCAGGGGAGCTGGAGAAAATCAGAACTATGACAATACTTGAATAGCTGGCAACCTTCCCATGCTTTCAGATGGCTTTTAAAACATAATGCTTTCGATGCATGCATTCCTAGGTAACACCGAGGCTGAAACTTCAATTTCAAGGTAATTAAGTTATCTGCTCCTCACCATCAGGATTTTACTGACTAGGGCTAAAGGCCCTGAGAACCAGAGATCACATCAGAACAATGGAATTGTGAGGCTGGAAATATCTGGAGTTCTGTGCATATTTATACACTCACTATGACCAGGTATTTGTTTTAAAGAAGTGGAGTCTGGAACCAAAACGACGGGTCTCATTAAACTGCCAGAAGGTCAGTAGTGCCTGCCAATTCACAGGCCCAAGCCAGCTGGTCTGAAAAATATCACAAAACTGTGAGGAAGCAGGAGTACTAAAGAGCTTTACTCACAGCCTTCCTCAGACCCCTGCAAAGCTGCCCCATCCCTCTATGGGCAGCAGCCTCTTGCCTGCAGGAAAACCAGTTGTGGCTGTCCTTATCCCAGCTGCAGTCTTCACATAGACTCTTCATTTTCTCTTGGGAGCATTCATAGGCTGCTTGTATGCTCTTAAACTGACGTATTGGAGGATTCCAAGCTTTTCTTTAAGTGTGTTTAGGGGAGATTGGAGAAAAAAAGTAGTTCTTTGGAGATGAAGTAATGGCAAATATCCTGGAGATGGAAAAGGGAGGCCAAAATTTCGACCTTGACAACCTTGGCAGTGGAATAACCTTTACTATGTAGTATTTGAATAAATGCATAATGCTATTTTATGATCCCTTGAAAGAGGAAAACTGTCTTGCCAGCAAAAGAATTCTCCTATTGACAGTATTGAATGTTTCAACAGAAAAGCCTTGATGAAGTGAAAGCCAAGAGCATTAAGGATGTTGAGGCCTATTTTCCCCTGCTTTTAGAAGCAGCATGAGTTGGTAAAAAGACACTTTGTACCAAAATTTTTCTGGCTGTAAATATTTTAGGAAATATTTTCTAGCTTGTAAGGAGATACTTTGGGACAAAGGTCTTGCCAAAAAAACATACCAAGAAAGCTTAGAATTATGCTCTAATTTGCAAGGGTTTGATTGTTCTGCCATGTGGTAGGACTTTTTACTGTGCCGTAAGGTAGGTTAAACAGCAAGTACAGGAATAGTGGAATACAGCTCACAGATCAAGTATTATGAAAGTCTATCAGATCAAAATTGCTTAAAAGTTTTAATAGATGTATGACTATCATCTCAACAAATTACTAGTGACCTGATTTAGATTTTAGTGCTTGATGAATCTGTAATTCTAACTTTATGACATTAAAGATGGAAGTGCTTTTAGGATGTGTAGCATATGGAAATATTTTGCCAAGATTCTCCTTAGAGAACCCCCAAAGAAGACTTCTGCTTTCTCCTGCCTCTCCATTCATCCTCCCCAGGCCCTGTTCCCATTGCCTATACTCCCATGCAAGAATTTGTAGCGAGATGTCACAACCACTCTATTACTCTACTCCAGTGTGAGAATTTTCTATGAAAAAATAATTAAAGCCATATATTGTCAGTGTGGTCTAATGGAGCTTGTGATTGTTCTCAGATGAGCTTAATGAGATAGTAAACAACACTTCTGTGCCTAAATACAATACAATACAATATTCTGTGCCTAATTCCAAAAGGGGGTGGGGGAAAGCATGGAAAGATGTAGAAAAATTAAGACCAAACATTAGAGGAGAAACAAGTAAAATGCATAACTTGCAACCAGTTCACTCCACAAAGGGTCATCATGAGCAGTCACTTTTCCTATCAGGAAATTAAACTGAATATATTCTGGGGAATGATTCAGTTCCAAGGATTTTTATGTGTATTAAGCCAGATTCTGATCACCTACCATCATTACTTAGGCAATGAAAAAACCCTGTGAGTGTTTAGTCTTGGCAGGGTGAATTCACACAGCTAAAATTAAGTGCCCAGGATTCTGCAGTCACTGCAGGGACTGAGTACCTCTGCATACCTGTGTAGAGAAAGTAAATGAAATGCTTTTTCCTTTGTTTAAGTAGGAAGCTTACTCTCTTGTGCATGTTGATGTAAGGCTCCTGTATGTGGAACAAAGTGCTCTGGGAGCAGCCAACATCAAACACTACTTCTTTGGATGTATCTGACATGCCTGATGCTTGGCTCCATTTGGAATTGGTGTCTTGATGCTTTTAACTGCTTTTTTTTTTTTTGCTGAATAGGTGCCCACTTGCTATGGAGGATGTGATGGTATTTGCTTACCTTGGAGCTGATCAGGACTGCTCATAGGCAGGTATGTGGGTAGAAGGGTAATTGCTAAGAAACTTCTACACCACCCAGGCTTGTGGTTTTGCCATAAAAGTCCAGGACACCAATGAGAAAAATGTTTTGGGACCAAACCCAGGAATCCCTGAGGTCGATGCAGATGCTTTCTTTGGGGTCGACAGATTGCAAAGTGGCCTGTTTCTCTTTCACTTGGAAGGAAGGCAAGAATGGAAGGTGATGAAAGAACTGTGCATTGCTTTCTATTATAAACGGAAAACACAGCTGAAAGCTTTTCCTTTGTAATTGTGTTTCAAGTGGCTTTAGGAGTGTATCTTTCTAGCCATCTAACCTCTTACTGCCCCAGTTTCTGTATGCCTAATATGAATTTATTGTAATGGTGGTATATTTGTGGTTGAATTTATTATTTAAAGCCTTATTTTAAAGGCCTTAGACTGTCATTAAGATGTGTGTGAATGAAGCCAGCAGGACTTGTCTAGTAATGGTATGTGGTACTGTAAGGATTTGTTTTCTGTGTGCCAGCTTTAGCAGACAAAAGTAGGAATTATTTTGGAGAAAGGACAAAGGAAATGACAATACAGTAAAGACAGTTTTCAAGAGATTCAATTTACATTGACCACTCTAGTGATTTTTAAAATTTGTATTGTGAGGAGGAGTCTATTTCTGTGACAGACTCCTCCTACATCTCCATGGTCTCTTTTCCTGTCTGCCTAGTGGATACTTAATTGTATGTGAATATTTTAACAGGGAAACAGTGTATGGCTAAACCGGGTCAAAGAAGATTCATGCAGCTCTCCCATATAATTTACAGGAAAAGCCTGTGAAAAGAAATCCTTTCTTGCTAAGTGGATGAAATGTGTGTCTTTCTTGCCCCTGTTTTATTCAGAATATTTATGGATATGTTTATTTATTAATGATATTTCTTAGAAGCAGATGTAAGACCTACTTCCATTCTCCAAACCACTTACGGTAACTATATCAACTTTCTGGATCTGTTGCTTACTCGGAGACTGTGAGTTCCAGGAAAACCTGTGTGGGTGTTAGCAGGGAGAATTATTTCTTCACTATGCATAAGGCAATGCTTCCAAAAGCTTTTGGTCTTGAAAGGTGGATACCATGGCTCTCCATATACTCCTGTGCCCCTCCAGGGCCTCTTTCTGCAGTACAAGTGCTAGTGGTGTGTCAGACTGTGACATGGGACGTGTGTGGCACATGGAGCAGGGAGGACTGAGACAGCTCTATTATATCTGCGCAAATCCACAGCCACCCACAAGTGGCACATGTGGTCATGGAGCTGGAGAGGGAATATGAGATTGTCTTAAATGAACCATGAAAAAAAAAATCTAAATGTAAGTTTCTGCTTTGCTGTAGCAGAACAGGTGAGTGTGCTGTGAAAATGAAGGTGTCGTGAGTGCTGCTTCACAAGCTGCTCTGTAAGCGATGCAGTGCGGTCATACAGACGTTGGCTTTTGTGGATTAATGCTGAAATTTTCAGAATATTCTAGGGAATTTGAATAACTACTCCCAAAGCATTCACGAGAGACTTTTCTATGCTTTTCCTGCCAGAATGAATGGAAAATGTTCTTCTTTTCTGTGTTCTTCTCTGCTCTTTAGAGCTGGTGAGTGTGACGATGAGCCTTCCACAGAAGCATGAACTTCAGATGAGGTCCTTGGGGGCACCAGGTAACTGAAACATATAAATAGTACACAGGCATATGAAAAGTGAAAACCAAACTTTGTAGCTCAAATAATTTCCACAGGAATGAGTGGAGGGACTAATACTTTAGTGGGAAAGAAGACATCATGGATATATGGAGAGGGATAAAAAACAGAGAGGAAAACCAGATTATAGTGTAGGGAAAAAAAAAGCTGATGGAAAGCTTTTCAGGCAGAGAGTTGGCTGAAAGGAGGTTTGGAGCTGTGACAGAAGAATCTAATTCCTCTTTGACTCTTATTCTATTCAGGAAGACAGGCAGTTATAAATTATTTCAAAATGGGGAGGTTTGCATCATAGGAATATTTTCTTTTCTCCTCAGAAAAGAAAAGAAAAAGACTCCAGTTTGGCTCAAATAGCTCAGGTCAAATAGATAAAAAATATTTACCAAGACTTTGCTACTTGTGTCTTTACAGTGTGCCCTTGCTGGGGTTTATCAATGCCAAGAGCACATCATAATTCTAGAAGAAGGGAGGCAAGGGAGACCTAATAAATAAGTTACAGGGAAATTTATGCTTCCAGCCACCTGCTACCCAGTCAGCTGTGTTAATGCCTGGCAAAATCGAAGTCCCTGTGAGATTTCTTGTCTCCTGAATATTAGTTTCCCCTGTAGTAGGTAGATACCTCTCTAATGGGTTTCTGGCCACCTGCAGACCTGTCCAGCTGGGTAAATTGCATTGCATTGTAATGAACCTGCTTAAGCAACCAGGAGGAAAGTTGCTTCAAAATTATTTCTATAATGGGAAAACAACCCCCTTAATTAAAATATTATGCTCTTAAGTATCAAATAGAACAGTTAGAAAACCAAAAACACTTAATAGGAGCTTACCTTTTTGTCCTCTCTTAAATAGTAATGAGTGTATCTGATGATACCATTGCAGCTCATATATTACCAGGACGTACTAAGTTGGTGATCTGTGTAGTGAGACATATGGGGACATTGCAGGCATTATCTGGACATGCTGTTGGGATATTTTATTAAATACATTTTCTAGACACTACATTATGCACCTGAAGCCTAATGTATTCATAGTTAATAAATTCTAATGGATATATAAATGTGCAAAGAAAGTAAGGTCAGTGAGAAGGTAGATGTGTCCCATAAATAGCATGCTTCAGAGCTTTTGTCTACATGATGACAAATCTCACCCTCCTCTTATTTTTACCCTCCCCACACTAGAATACTTCTCCTGGGAAAAGTAGCAGAGGGATCCAATGAATATATGATTCATGGGAACATCAAGGAGGAATGGAAAGGATAATCTAGTTTTACACATTGCCATGTGACTTGTCACAGAGAATACTGTCACTGGAAAAATTCTGACAGAAAAGAATAAGGTTTTTCAAGCATGGCAAAGGTGATAGACAGGGACAGACATGCTTCACCAGAACAGTTGACAAGATGCTGGCCTTACTGGAAGAATTCTGCCTTGTAGTCTTCTGCCACAATTTTGTTATTGCAGATCTCTGTTTTAATCTGCGTCTTACAAAATGAAATGGTCCTTATCTTTCATCCCCATCTTGTAGGGATAGAACTGAGCTTCTATTACCAGGCAGACACTGGATACTGTAGTTGTGGTCACTGGAGCTGTGGGATTTCTCCTTGAGCACCGTACACTGTATGGTTACAAGTCCCTGCAGAGTCTGTTAAAGAGCATACATTTGTCTGCAAATGCTTGCTGTAAACTGCTAAGTTTGGCTTTCCAAAGTTAAGAGGAGGAGAGTTTTCCAGAGGCTTGATCTGGGTGTCACTTCATTTGCCTTGTGGTGCCTTAGAGGGGCTGGGATCCTCTTCTGCTTTGCAAGCTCTCCCAGCAGCCAGGATCGTGGGGCAACTGACTTTGGGTGACAGAGATGGTTTGTCAGGTAGAAAGGGTCTTATATTTGCAAAGATGAAGTTATTTTGCCACTTTTTTTCATAGTCATAAGAAAGCGAGAAGAAAGATTGGAAGTGTGAACTTTCCTGACCCCTAGGTGTGACAAAATCACTTTATGGCCCTGATAAATACCTACCTCCTCTGTGTGTTATGTCATTGCACTGGAGCTGGCGCTTTTTCTTTTGGTTCTGGTTGAGTAAATATCATGATTCTGTCTGGGCTTGCCATCCTTATAGCTTCTCTTGATTTTCTAAAAGAACTTCTGTGCTGAGACATTTCTCACTGGGCACATATTCCTGAACCCCAGCACGAAACAGTCAGCAGTTAGTGGCAGCAACTACAAACAAAATCCATGCCAATTCCAACTTTGAAAATTAAAATATAGGGGTTTTCCTACCATTTCTGAGACTCTGCCCCTTTTGTGATCTTTCTAGGGCTACATGAAATGTGGTTAATTAACCTGCCATCACCTTCTTTTCCATGAATCCACAGTTGCATTATCTACTTGGTATGCTGAAGCTTTTCAGTGATGTATGTTCTTCCCTGTGCAGACATTTTATTTAGCCTCTTGGTAATCTACTAAGTTAATTAGTTAATTCAGTTTTGCATGGTTGTTTTGGCTTTTTTTTTTTTTTTTTTTTTTTTCCTCTTCTGTGCTGGTATTCCTAGTCTTAGTGGTCTTACTATTAATTTTGAAGCAGAAAAGCCACATTACTGTAAGGTGGATGGTAACTCTTTCAGTTTGCTTCTTAGCCCTGTTTTGAATTTGGCCATGCTATTGTGGAGGGAAAAGCTTCTCTTTGTCTTTGCAGAACATACCTTAGAATATCTCAGTTATCAACGTTTTTTTCTTAGATCTTAAGGGGTTTTTTTTTGTCTGTTGTCCTATGTTTTCAGTGAAAAGGAAAACAACAAAAAGAGGAAATTTGCATTCAATAAAGAGGGTATGAAAAATTGAAGCTTGAAAATGTCTTCCTGCTTGAGGGAACCTTAGGATAGTGAAATAAATAGGCAAAATGGAGAAAGATAGCTACCACTGCAATGCAGTGAAATGGAATTAAGGAGTCTGAGTGATTCTTTCTTGTAAAGGTCAACATCATTGACTGAATTTTTGTGAACCTAATAAATTCTAAGATATGCTATAAATAGGAGCATCTCAAGGGCAATACTTAAGTTATTCAATTGAAAAATGGGACAAAATAAATAGTAAAATGATAATTAGAAATGGCAAATCAAGTTAAAATGGTCAAGTTTAGACCTGGCTTTCTTGATAATACAATTTTAAAATGTTACCAAATCAATTCTTATTTAGAATGCATTTTGTAAAGAGATTAATTGACTTCGGATACAAACTGGGTTTCTGTACAGGTTTTCAATGATGCCAACATTATGTGTATTTGATTATTTCTAAAGGCTGTAAAAACAGTGAAAATCTCTATTTACATATTTGCAATTTGATATGAATTTTAACCTGTGAATTTTACATTTTATAAGAAAAGGAACTAATGTATTACCACACTACTTTCACTGTAGAATGACACTATTTTATTTTAATTTTCACTGATAAAAGCACAATTTATTAGTAAGGAGGATAATTAGCAACAGGCTTGTAATAAATACTGTCAGATTTTTTTTTTAAAATCACGAATTCATGGAATTCATATAATTTATACCTTGTAGGCGATCAAAACAAATGATCACGGTGATTCATTCCAGTTTTAAATTATATTCATAGCTTTATAGAAAATGGTCACCAATTTTATATTAATGTATAATGTTTATTTTTATTCTATAAATCAGATTTGAGGCTCATCTTTTTTCAGGAAGAAGAGTGTCAGTTCTCAGCATCTAAAAATGTTCTGTTCCCAGATCCTGTAAAAGCTCCTGTTGTGCATTTCATCCTGACTGTAAAAATTTCGTTGTCCCAAGATCATGTCATGTTTCAAAGATGAAGTTTGTCTTTGATGAAGCTGGGGCTTGATCAAGTAATTGTATTATCAGGAGATGAACAGGAGCTGGAGAAGGGATTCAAGCTGGTTGCTGCTCTCTGCATCAATGCAGATGATGCCAGCTGCCTCCTGGCCTGGCTGGCTCCTTGCTGTGTTCTGCCTCCACTGATGATGCTCCAGCTTCACCAGCCAGCCAGGAACACCCTGCCCTCAGCAGAACACAGGCTTTCACAGGCATCCCTCATATAGAGAGTGAGAATTCACACAAACAGGGGCAGCCCTAGGTTTGTAGGTGTGTGTTTTACAAAGCTGTCTCTGATAATAGTTTATGTAATATTTAGCCACTTTCCTGAGCTAGTGCTCATTGGTCAGAGTGGTGAAGGACAGCATCCAGGTCATCTCTGTAAGCTGAATTGTCATGTTAAACTGAATGAGAAGAAAAAGGGGGAGCTGTGGACGTACTTTCTATTATATAATCCACTTCCTTGGTTTTGAGAACTTTTTCTGTCTCCTGTCCCTCAAATAGATATGCTATACTTCCAAATTAATGCATTTTGACTACGGCTTCAGCCTTTTTCCACTTGTTTGTCTTCTGGGAGCACAAGCAGCAGATCAAGGTAAAGCAATAACAGGAAAGCATCTGAGCTTAGAAGCACAATAACCAGAGGCACTCTCACAGAGCAAGTAGTAAGGTCATGGAGAAGTCACAAGGAGGGCAGGACCTAAAAGAAAAAAGGACTGAAACAGGATATGTACACAGAAATAATGCTGATAACATCTTTATCTTGTGTTCAAAGCACTCTGACCCCGAACAAACAAGAGCAGTGTGACTCCATGGGTAGGAAATAAAGGATGGAAGAGTAGCAGGTGGCTTTGGGCATCTGTAATTCTTGTCTAGCAGAAGTCAGGGTGGTGATGGAGACTTGCTTACTCAGGTCAAAAGGATTCAGGATGCCAGCAGATACGTAAGTGGTAGCAAAATGCCTGAGAGCACTGGGGGAAACAGCTGAAGCAGCTGTTGGTGTTGCAGGAGCAGAGGACCAGGACGAGCATCTGGAAAGCATCAAGCCAAGAGAGGAGCCATCCCTGCAGCAAATTATACCAGTTAAACTGGCTTTTGTTCTCCACACTGGAAACCTTTAGTCAGTATCTTCCACCTAACTTTGTGAGTGAATTTTACTTTATTTCTCTGTACTGAAGGTCTTATGAGGTCAACCAATAATAACTTGGGTTCTTAAGCTCTCTAACATGAAGTCAAGACTGACTAGGAGAGAAAAAGTGTGAAATAAGTTGTTTTAGGTTAACCTTGGTAGGTAGCTCAGCCTCACACAGACCCTGTCTCACTCCCCCACAGCAGCTGGGCGAGGGCACCAGAAGGGTAACAGTGAGAAAACTCATAGAGTGCTACATCAGCACAACAGATCCCCAACACATCCACACACCAGTGGAGTTTGCCTGTTATATACATCTTGTACAGCCCTCCCACTAAAAATAGGCTTTTTTTTGCTACTGAAAACCATTAGAAAAGTGTGTGGATTTTTTATCTTTAGGGTAATTGCAATTAGGTACACCGAAAGAGAAAATAAATACTCAAACTACTACTTTTCAGCTTGTTTTGAGGAACCTAACAGCCAGCCAGAGCTGTGCTCTATAATTATGGTATCCAAGATAGATGAACCTAAATAGTTTTTGTATAGATTTCTGAAAGATCAATATTGCTGCTTCTTTTTTAAGCCTCTCCTGTGACATAGATAGATACATAGCTAGAAAAGTTATATATTTGGCTGCTGCAGGAGTGGGAGAATTTCTGACAGGTTCCCTAAATATACTGAAAGAAACAATTAGAGCTTTCATCATATTCTCTGACATGGAAAAGTTTAAGATGTTACCTATAAATATAATGTACTGGTTTCTTCTATAAAAGTGGTCTAGCTTTTGGAGGAAAGAAGGTCCTCTAAGTGTATAGTATTTGGATACCTAAGCTTGTAATTAATAATTTGAAGGGATGTTGGTAATGATGGGTGATTTCCTTTCTCTTCCACAAACCCCAGGGGCAACAGAAGTGAAGGTCATCATGGCTACTACCAAGACCTGCTTTTGTTTCTGAGTCCTGTTATATATTTTCTTGGGATCTGAATTTTAACAACAAACTAAAATGCAGTTTGAATCCCACTGTTCTTTTTCCTTCACAGAGGTAATACAGAGGACCAGAAAACAATGTCAGGAAACCCTTGCTTTTATTTTTAGGCCTATTCGTTAATGGTTTTCCCTCCTCCCCTCCAGACAAACTCCTGTTGATGCTGATGACTAAGGATTGCAAAACCTGCCTGTTTCTTCTTGTGTGTTCTGCTTGGTGAAGTTCAACAGTTTGGTGAAGCAAATAGCAACCCCCTCCCCACAAGGGCAATGCACTGCCCACATGAAACTGTGATTGTGATTGAAACAGAAAAGTGGTAGCTGGAAAGAATCTAAATGCACATTTCCTCCTGTCACTGTGTGGTTTTTGCACTTACCAGATGGCAGTTTCATACTTGCTGTGAATCCTCCTGTGTGCCCTGTAGGCAAAAAAGGCAGTCCTGCCTTTCTCCCTCTCTGCTCATCTCCTTGTTGGCTCCCTTGGGCAAGATCTGGCAGAAAATTTAGCTCCCAAAAAAGGCACAAAGAACTTCAAGAGCAGCTCTGGTCTGATTTACTGTGTGGTTGCACAAGTGGCAATGCCAGTGCCAGCAGTGGGGTGGGAACATGCACCCAGGGACCCTGGGATGATAGGATAACACTTGGTTGGTGGCCATGCGGTCTTCAGGTGGCTTAAACAATTTGTGATATATAGTCAGGTAGGGAGGCTTAGGCACTGGTAATGTGAATTACTGGGAGGTGTGTAGCCCCACAGGAATTCAGCAGTAGATGCCAATTAAAGGATCAAAGAGCAAAGATCCAAATACCAAAATTAGGTGGTGATATTTGCAACAGAGAATGATTAGAATAGTGAGGTGCTAATTTATGCAGCTGGAAGAGAACTTTAGAGAACTAACAGGTATGGGTGAAGTAAAAATAATTAAAATTATATTTAATGAGAGAAGTAAGAAAGCAGGCTAACATTATTTGCTCTCTGGGGAAATGAGAAGGAAGATAAATGAGAGTGAATAGAAAAGATAAAGAAGAAAAAAGTAGTTAATGGAGGATTTTTCAATATTTTTTTTCCCTTTGTCTAATGGTATTATAGAAAGAAATAAGAAAAACATAATTGTGACATTAGGGGAATTTCATATTTCTTGAAGATGAACCCAACTCAGC
This sequence comes from Sitta carolinensis, assembly GCA_032173965.1. NCBI lineage: Eukaryota > Metazoa > Chordata > Aves > Passeriformes > Sittidae > Sitta > Sitta carolinensis. Next base: position 14,139,874 of record CM063284.1, on the reverse strand, counting down.
TCCAACAGTATTTGATCATCTGGATAGACATCAGTAGGTAAATCCTCTGTCAAAATGAATCATTTCTAAGGAAGCAAGATTTAAAAAGCTGATCTGTAGATGTTCATCTGTAGCTAAGGTAAAGTTTGCTTTTTCTGGCTGTAAAACACCATATTTCTGCCAGTATGTTGTGGCAAAGCATCTGGCTTATTCTTGCTCACAGAAAAGGACATAACTGTGCATTGTATTGTATGGTGAAACTACTGACTTGAGCATCTGTTGCAATTAGGGAGGAATTTATTGATATATTAATATCAATGCCATATGGCTTATAGAGAGTTTCTTGCTCTTAAAATTCCTGCTATTTATATAGGGCTGGTTAAATGTAACCAGCAAGTTCCTCCAATTGTGGAAGCTTCACAATCTTTTGTGGGCACTGGGAGGGTGAGAGCCCTGAAACAATGCTGATGGCATGAAGGGAGGCAGTGCCAGAACTGGGGACAGAAAAAAAGTTCTTGATTTCCGACTACAGCATTTGACATTAACCTATTAGCTTTCTTGGGAAAAAAAACCACGAACAAACAAAAAAAAAAAACAAACAAAAAAAACCCCAACACAACAAAACAAAAAACACAAAGAAAACTGTAAGGTTAGCAAAACCAGTGTATTCTGCTAAAGTAAAATTTATTAGCATGAGAAGCCAGTGGGAGAAAAGTCAGCAAGGTCCAAGTGCTCAGCTGTTTGCTTTACATTTCTTGAAGGGGGAGAAAATCCTTCTTTGCAGAGCTGCAAAGGTGCCCCAGTAGCTACAGGCACCCTTCCATAGCTCATCCCTGTGTTCCCAGTAACTCCTCATGCCCTGAGTCCTTGCTCTCTGAACACCATCTGAAGAAGGTGTCTTGTTCATCAGAGGGCACTGTGAGTTTTAGGCAGTGTCTGGCAAGTGCTTGGGCACAGGTAGTGTAATTTAGTTATTGATGTGTGTATGTGACTGCTCAGTACAAACCCTTTGATCCTGCATCCTGGTTTTGCTGGCAGGCTCAGTACCTGTCCTTATCTCCTGGGCTCCAGAAGGCTCTGCAGCTCAGACTTCCAGCACCACGGGCTGCCAGTTCTGCCTGCCAGCCTGTACAGGGACTTTGTTCTGTTTTATTCCTGGAGTCTCTTTGGATGTGGCCTTCTCTCACTCTGGTGGCAGCAGACCTGGGTGCAGACGCCTCTCTTAGGCTGTGTCTGATGTCTCCAGACTTTGGTGCTTCTGGGCAAATGACCTGTGTGTACCTGGAATGTGCTCAGCCTCACTAGTCTCTGTCCATTAAGAAGCAGTGAGGAGGGAGGGTAATTAACATGGAACTCATAACACACTTTCCTTGAGCTCTGAGTATGTATTTATCTGGTGGTTTCCTGTCAGTGAGTTCTCTCATGTCTCTTAGGGGGTACAGAGACCACTGCAACATCCTCCTAGCCCTCTTAGCTTCAAAAGCATTATATAGAATTTATACTTTGCATGTTTTAAAGCACAATTAAAGGTACAATTTGATATGTCTATGGACTGTCTAGAATTGCTGTCTGCCACAGAGTATTCTTATAAATGTATAATTGATATTAATTAACATGGGTTACAAAGAACCAGAAAGGCTTTAATGATGTTCAGGGAATTCTGGAGACACAGAATGCTTGCAAAGAGAAATTTATTATTGTCTTTCCTGATAAAGCGATTTTTCAGGTGTGAGCATATATTGTCGCACAGAAGTACAAGTTTACAACAAATATTGTGTTGTGGTTTAACCCCAGCCAGCAACTGGGGCACCACAAGCCACTCACTCACACACCTCTGCCCCTGGGTAGGGAGAATCGGGAAAAAACTAAAACTCTGGGCTTTAGGTGAGAACAGTTTAATAATTGAAACAAAGTAAAACGTAATGCTACTAATAACACAAATGAAAGCAACAACAATAATTGTAATGGAAAAGAGGGAGAGAGAGGAATAAAACTTAAAAACAACCCATGATGCACAGTGCAATTCCTCACCACCCACTGATGAATGTCCAGCCCATCTCTGAGCAGCAACCTGTGGTTCCTGGACAAGTCCCTCAAATTTATATACCAAGTATGATGTTTTATGGCATGAAACAGCTCTGTGGCCAGTTTGGATCAGATGTCATGGCTGTGCTCGTTACAGTCTTCTTGCACACTTGCTTACAGGCAGAAAAACTGAAAAGTCCTGGATTTAGAGAGAGTGCCACAAGCCACAACTAAACCATCAGTGTGTTATTGACATTATTCTCTACTAAATTCAAAACACAGCACTGTACCAACTACTAAGGAGAAAAATTAACTCCATCCCAGCCCTAATCAGGTATGCATATGTACGCATAGGTGTGAACTTTATCATAGATCTTAGAAGAGAACTCTACAGTGTAATTTCTTGTTTAGAAGAGAACTAAGAGGTTATCGGTCATATATATGAGCACAAATACTTTGAATTAAAAGAAGCAAAACATTATTAAACTAGAACAAAATGTTTGTTAATTTCAGGCAAAATTTGAAAGAAATATTAAACCATATTAGTACTGTGAGTTGGGCTGAGCGCAATTACATTATGATTACATTGGCACATTGATGGATTTCTATAGTTTTAGATGAGATCTAAAATTTGTATCTCCTGAATTTTTACCATACTGGAGTATTTATTCTTTCTTATGTCTCACAGCTAAATTTACCTTGCTAGGTCAAATGATCTAACAGTTACTGTGTTCAGAAAATAGAGAGAGCTGACAGCTTGTGGATAAGGTGGTTGTCTCCAGGTACAGCTGCTAAAGGTCCATGATGCTGTTAGTGATAAAGCAAAGACTTTTTGATTTTTAACATACATGTGTTGTAACTACTATGCTGTTATTGCATATGGGACATTTGTTACAAAGCTGAGCCAGTTTGCCTTTAGTAATCAGTCATTTGCTGTGAGAGGTTTCATTTCTTGTTTGAAGCTGCTGGTGTAAGTGTTTCTCTGAGACAGGATGCTAGACTTGATAGGAACACAGAAACTGCCAGGTCAGTTCAGCTTGCAAACTTTGCAAAATACCACAGGACTATTTTTAACCAAGCCTCAGCAAACCATCGTGACTGCACCTATGATACCCTGTGACAAAAATTAGGCTTGATTGCAGTTTCTTTTTATCATGGTATAGTTTTTCATCTGTAACAGTAATTTTTTTCCCAGTGTGAATGATGAACGTAGAAGAATGGTCACTTCTAAATAGGTTTGTTCAATGAGAGAAACTGAGAGAGAGAGAGGTTGTGCTCTGTTTGGCTCAACTGAAGTCATCCCATGAGCCCTCAGCAGTTTTCTGCCTTTATTATGTCTTTTTTCATGTTGCCTCTGGTTCCCATAGAAAACCATCAGAAACTAAACTGCCTTTTTACTGAGTCTCTGGCCTTCATGCATAGCTCTTTAATGATCCTGCTGATGTATTTATTGGCCTTCAGCAATTAAATGAGACAAAATAGCATATACAGCTTTTGGAGAAGAATTCCTTTATTCTGGCTATGTCTGAACCAGAGTTTAAACAGTTGAGCTCTCACTAGTTCATCTTATTAGTACTGGTATTAAAATCAGAACCTCTAATATCATTGTATGGGTTGATTGGTTTAAAAACTCAAGAGGCATGTTGTTAACTAACACTTTTATTGTTGTTCTTCTGAGCCTGTAGGTGCAAAAGCTTTGAGTTTCACTGGATTTCTTCTCTGCAAAGAGAGCTGGAAGTGTCCCTGTTCAATGTCCTGAGGCCAGCAGTGGAACTTATGGGAGTAATGCCAAATGGATGAGGCATGGAAAAAAATCATGAATTGAAAATAGTACTAACTAGGCCAATCTAATTAATACCTTCTAAACCTAGGAGTCTACAAAATGAAGGATGTAATTAGGAATAATGTGAGTCCTTTGAAATCCTGGCCTTGAGACACATGGATGTTATGTGGTGTAAATAGAAAACAGGATTTGGATCATTAATAATATTCCTAAAAGAAAAAGACAGTGAATGGAAAAGACTAGGCTCAGGATGGTCGGGCATGGAAGTGCTTAAAGGTCAGGACTCCTCAACTCCTGTGATTGTGCTCAGTGAGTTGTGCAAATTGAGCATGGCAGACAGTATGAGACAGAGTCTTGGGCCCCTCTTTTACTGTTTAATGTATGAACATTCAGCCTAAAAACCCCACATGTTCACAGGTAATCTGTGGGTTTTGGGTTTTTCACCTGGAAGGTGAAATAGGTATTGCTGGTAGGAAGCTGTGGCATCGTTTAAAGCTTCACTGTGATTTAATGGAGATAGATTCCTTCTTGGGCTGCAGAGGCTCAGACTATGAGTGCTTGAGTGTCAATTAATTGAGATTTTCCTTTTGAGAGTGAAAGCCTGCTGGTAGGATAATTCAGGGTGGAAATCATTGGTGCAATGATATTTTCTTTTTGACATAGCTTGTGCTTGGGTTCATTTTCCTTGAACTTGCACAGCAATAGCCCATGCACAGGAAAGACCTGTCTTTGGCTATCTCTGCTGCATCATCCTCTGTTTCTAAGATGTGTGGAAAATACAAGAAGATCCAAATGACCATGAGCTTTTTCTCCTCTGTTAACCATTGTCTTTTCCATACCAGATCGGCTCAAAGACCTCCTATCTGCCCGGTCCAAAAGGAGAGCTTTGCCATTAACCTTCCATGTGCAGTTGCTTGGCAACACAAAGTAAAGATCTAAACAAAAGAACAAAGAAAAATTATTTAATTCCCAAGACAGCCTGAACAGCTTTGGAGGTAGTTGCTGGTAGTAGTCTTTCTGTTGTTTGGCTTATGCTACAAAATTTTGCTCACAAAGTAGTGTGACACCCTCAGTTATCACCGATATGCTGAAAAACATCCTTGTTGCAGACACACATATGGCTGCAGAAAAGAGTGTTTCCTGGCTTGGCTCTCGCTGTCGGGGGAGGAGGTGTAAACAGAACAACAGAAAGCTGCAGCTTGGTGGCATATGTTCCCCCTCACCTGGGAGCCCTGGCAGCAGAGTCCCCAGCTCCTCAGGGCAGAGGAGTACCCCAAGCATGTGTCTGTGTGACCCTCGTGTCCCCGCTCGTCTCATCTCTGGCCGGGGGCTGATTTGTGCACGTCTCCTTGCTGTCCCCAGCGCCGGCTGACATGGCTCATTATGTACCGCGTGGCAATTGGCACTTCCACTCAGTGCTGGAATGAGATGAGTCCTCGCAAGGCGTGTAATGTATGCGCTATCCGTGCCAAAGTGGAGCCTATCTCTTGTAAAATGGCTTTGATACATCGATAAATGGAACTAGCTGACAAAAATTCCTTAACAATGAAGTATCATTTCAAAGCCAATATTTTTTTAGAGTGCTGAAGGTACAAGGAGCCCTAATGATTAACAGAGGATCGTTATGTATGCAGGTGAAAAAGAAAGATGACAAGGATTTTAAATCAATCTATCACATTATGCAGTTACCTGCCAGCAGTGAGTTTTTCACCCCTTTCATTTTCCGCTGCCAAATACCACATATTCAGGCTGGTAAGCAGAACATTTGGGGGCAGAATTTACATTAAAAATGAACCTTTTACATAAATTATGACCTCTTTTGTTTCCCTCCTGACTGATGCTCTTTAGCTGTCACATGCCCATTGTAGAGGGACTATTCTTTCCCTGATGCGTGCATGTAATTCTCATTAACATCAAGGCGACTTACAAGTACTCATTTGGGAAAGACAGAACTCAAAGTGCCTCTAAATGCTTATGACAGGGGTGCCCAGATTGCCAGGTCCTGCAAGCAACAATCCAACAAGTTCATCTGGCTGAGAGCCTTTCCCTCTCCAGAGACTCTCTCAGCCATCCTGTGAGTCCCACTGCTGCAACCCAGATGTCCCCCCAGACACTGACACAATCCCCCTCTGCTTCCCTCAACCACCCCCCCCAACAACCTGAATCCTTCACTGCCTCCTCCAAACTCCCACATCTCCAAAGAGCCTGCGCCATCACGCCTTGGTGCTGTGTGTCCCTGCTGGGTATAGCAGCAGCACTAACAGAGGCAGGCAGGCACAGGCAGCAGCAGCACCTCCAGCACCTGCAATGCCACAAGGCTGCTCCCTCTGAGTGCCACATGGCACAGGCCTGTTCTGCAATCTGCTGGCTCCTTGCTCATCATGGAGCTTCTCCAGCTGAAGAGGGATGAGCATGTGTGACTCATCCCTCCTGCCTCCAGCAGGCCCCCCTGAACAAAGTGGCCTTCTTACCCTCCACACACATCTCCCATCCTCCAGTTTGATCTGCTGTTCTCTCCCGGTCTGGTGCATCTGGTGTAAGAACATGAGAGTGTGCTGGGAGTAGTGGTAATCCAAAGTGTGTGTGGATCACACACCCTGCGTTGTGGTCACCAAGTGCTGGGGCTATACAGCAAAGGTGCCACTGAGGGAGGTTACCTCTGAAAGTGAGGAGCTATTTACACCACGAGAAATGCCTTCAGCTAACATGATTCCCATGTTAGGCACATGCAAGGAATTTGTTTGCCTGCAATTTCTCTTATTCCCAGATCCTCTTGCAGCCTTAGTACTGCCACAGAAGGGGTGAGACCAAAACTGAGTCTCCTGCAGACTGGTGTGATTGATAGGTGAGGGAGAGGAAGAACTGCACAGTTTTTTCAAGGGGAAGGGGAAAGGGAAGGGGAAGAGAAAGATGACTGATGAAAGTTTGATAGGACTTGTGTTTAGTGCCTATAACTTGTCTCAGTTGGTAAAAGAGCACTGAGACTTAGGTTCTCCTTTGAATAGGACTATCATTTCCTCCTCTGTAATTTCTCCTTCCATCACTGTAAAATAAAACCCAGCCCAATTAATAGCCTAACTGATGTAGGGGAGCTTAGAGAATAAAAATACTTCTATATCACTGATTTCTAAGGGCAGTCAGTCCCTATTCCAGCATTTGAAGAAGCTGAAGATTAATCACAACAATATAGTAACTCACAAAATAACAAGATATCTACAACATTAAACAGAGATGAGAGAACAGCCTCATGGAGGAAAATTCCCTGCCAGTGGCATTGGCATAATCTTAAAAGTAGTAGTCATGAAAGAAAGAAGTATGACAAAACTGCAGATGTGAATCATGGTTTCACCTTTGGTAAGAAGTAGCTCTGTGCAGAGGAGAGGAGACAGTGAGCTGCTCCCTGGACTACCTTTTTGTGTGCTGAGGCTGGGGAGATTCTTAAAAACATGGGGATATTGGGCACTTGAGGTTCAGATGAGTTTAGAAAGCACTTTTTAATCTCCAGAATTTGCTCAGTATGAAGACTTGTGGGTCTATCCTAAATTAAAACAACAGAACAAAACATGCCTCCGGTTATTGTATAATTCTCTGTAAAGATGAATCTGGGGATTTGTAACTTTGAGTTAGACATTTGCCTCCTGCCAGGTAAAGGAATTAATTTAGTTTCATATGTTGCCATCAAGTAAGTTCAACAGGCCTAACAATGCACATTGTGATATTTAATTATGCAGTTATTTTCAGTAGGAAATGTAGCTCTCTCCCCCCCCCCCCCTTAATTTTCTTTATCACTAATGTTATTTGGCAAAATGTCTTCTTTTTAGTGGCAGAATGGATGGGCAAAGCAAGAGTGGCAAAATGCTCTTTTCAGAGAGTGAAACTGGTAAGTGCTTGACAGATCATAGTTGTATTATGTGGCAGAGCTTTCAGGCTGGTAAATATGTGCTGCAATTCTCAGTATTTGCTTTCATGTGGGAAGGGGGTGTAGTCTCAGTATTTCACCTCAGGGGAAACAGAGTCATCATACTGGTACAGACCAGGTGTACTGGTGTCTGTGCTGAGACCAGTCTGGTTTTCAGTAGTTCTAAAATATAACAAATCTCATTGACTCTAAAAGTTCAAGTATATTTCAAGAGTTGCTTCCTATATCTGAAGGATGAGCTGTAGAAATTAGATGTGAGAGAGGATCAAGGCTGTGGGAGTGGTAAGCAATGCATATATTGACATTTCAACCCTCGATTGAACCAAGAAGCCTTCATTCAGAGGTGGATGTAGCTACATGGCTGCTGGAGCACGAGGGATTAGTCTTTTACCCAGACAGACACCTGAGAATTGTGAGCTGAATTGCCATGTGGAGGTGCCCATCTCTACTCGCAGAAGGAGATTAGATGGCTGCTTTAGACCTCACTTTGAATGACTAGAGAGGATGAAGATGAATCCCACTGTTCGACTCAGCACTTGATCTCTTTTTTGGTGTTTTGCAGGAGGATGTTAACTAATAAGTTTCCTGCTTCCATGTCCCTTTCTTTGCTTCTTTCCACCCTTGTCCTTTCCACTTCCTCATGATATGCCTGAGCAACTCTTTGGCTGGAGACAGCAAATAGATTCATGGAAGAGGATCATAGAATACCCTGAGTTGAAAGGTTGCAATATCAGGTTTTAAATTTTGTTGTGTGGAGTGGAAAAAAATGAGATGTTCATTTTGTCTTGCTTTGTTTTCTTTTTGGTAACTGACTGATAGCCTGGTGACTATACTTACCTACAGGATTCAGACCCCTTTCTGCCCTAAGTTCCTCTGAACTGTCACCCTGGGTTGTACTGGATTCCTCTCCACTTCTAGGAAATCTATGGATAACTAACATAAAAGTTTTAATAGCAGAAGTTTTGTAACTTCCTTGTTTCAACCCTGCTTCCAAGAAATCTATTCCTCTGAAAGCCTTTGTGTTTAACTAGTTAGGATTTTCAAAGATGAGCAAAATGAATCTGCAAAATACTGCCCATTGTCAATACATTCAGGATTTAGGCTTCACCCACTCTGTGACTCTGGGTGGGAAATCCCTTTCACCTTTGTTTGTGCCATTATGAAGCCACTGAACTTTGTATAAACTTGTCCAGTATGATTTTGAAGTGATAATTTGGGTTTTGCTAGCAGGACAGATGATACCTTTCTGAACTAATTTTAGTTGTCTGTGCTGAGCTCCGTGTTGTGGCTACACCATCACACTCAGTATGGGGTCAGAGTGTGAACACAGCTGCATTCCTCAGACAATTGAACATGTAAAGGGTGTAATGCTGTAGTTTTAAATAGTAGCTTTATGTTACATCCGTTTTATGTAGGAGACTTTCTGTATTCTAGGACTGCCTTCATATGTGCTCAGATGCAAGGGGAGAATCACTGCAGCAATTCAATGGGAGCAGGCAACGGTAATGTCTGGAGCAAGAAGGAAGGAGCTGTATTCAATTGAATCCAGACAGGTGGACTTGTGCCAAGCTAGAACTCAATTAAAACACTGGGATTAAATCCACTTTTCTAGTAGCACCCTCTTTAATTAAGTGCTGAAGGCAGTAATATGACTAAGCTGTGTATCTTCTTGTTAGCCTTTCTGTGCAAACTCTTCGGCAAAGAGACAGATGAATCTGTATGTTGAATAGCTACAAAAACTGGACAATTTGCCACAGCCAAATGCTCTGTTTTCTGAAAAGGCAGCAGTGTTGGTGACAGCTGGTTCTATTTCACAAGCTAAAGAAAACAATAGAAACCATTGTCTGTACAGAGATGAAGACATATGTTAGGAAACTGCAGTTACACTCATTGCTTAATGAACTATTTCTCTTCACTTATATTTAGTTATTCTATCCATGTAGAATCTAGGGTCACACATAAAATATATAGTATTTTAACTACTCCTCAGTAACTCTTTTGATATACTTGAGCTTGTGTTCAAGCAGGTTTCAAAGCAAGCTTTAAAACTCTTTTCACCGTGCCAAATCCCTGCTTCAGGGGATCATTTCATCTTGATTGGCTGACAAGGTATGTTTTCACTCACTCCGTGGGGGTAGTTTGTTTTAAAGGTCTAAAAATATCCATGGTCTTTGGAATATTAATTCTTGGAGCTGGACCTGCATTGCTCTTCAGTGTTTGGAAAAGAGTGAAGTCTTTGCAGTCAAATGATAATGATTTGTTGGAAGGTGGAACTCAAGCTTCTAAGATCTGAATTATGGTGCAAATAGAGTTCAATTACTCTAGAGATGAGATGGAATTTAAAAAGACAAATCCTGTCACTACCAATGGTCATCAAATAGATTTTACAGTCATACAGTTTTGTTGTATGTAGAATATTGAGAAGATGCCAAACTTTACAGATATATTTAAAGTATTCTTGCTGATGCACATGATGGCCACCAGATTCTTGGGTCAAAAATATTGGATAGATCCTATGTCCATGTTAATCAATCTCTGTTTTTATCCTTTTTAGCGAACTAAAGAGAAGAGTTTAAAAAACCCTGAAAAACTGCTGAATGATTGTGATGTGCTTGCCAATAGCAAATAGGCCAGCAAGTTCTCGAGACTTTGGCTTGCACTGAATAGTAATTTACAGCAAGAGTTGAGCACTGGAACTGATTTTGGGGGGAGGAGAAGACGAGACTTGTCTTCTAAAGTTTCTTTTGTATTGAGAGAAATAAGCTCTCACAAACTGTAATTCAGAACAGCTAAACTGGATGTTTAATGAGTTCTGTGAGTTATGTGCCTGAAGTGAACCCATATCTGCTGCAGTCATGCACCAAAGAGCCTGTCTAGGGAGCAGAAGTTCCTCCAACTGCTTGAGGAATGTGGAGCTACTAACCTTAGAGAATGATGTAAATAGTGGCTTTGTATATTTATTAGCATCAGGAGTTGTTTGAAACTTGCCACCTGGAGCCTTCTTACATTCTGAATGTACATTACTTCTTACATCCTGAATGTACAATACAAACTTACAGATCCTGGTTTTCATACAGTAAAGTCAACAAATATACTGCATTGAATGTAAAAATAGATTCAGTGCCAGGAGCTATACCTAAACTGTTATGATAAAAGTCTGAAAATGGGATCTGTGCAAATGGTTACAATGATTATTTCATATTTGAAAGCCTGTGTGAATTGCTAATGACCAGTCTTCTCTGCTTCTCCAATTAGTTAACATTAACTTTTCCTTTTCAATTTCTTCTATAATCTTTTTTTTTTCTATGGCACTTACTCCTTCTCTACTAGTAGTCCTCTAAGACACTGACATTGTTTTTCAATTGGCAAGAATGAACAGTAGCAGTACATATTTCTCCAAAAAAGCTCCATCTGACTTTCTGTGCTGTTTTACTTGAGTAAGACCCATCAAACGGGGTCTGGCAGCACCATTAGCAGGAAGAGCAGTGACATTTTAATTGCTGTGTACTTTCTCCAGCTTCAACATAACTCAGCAAATTTGGGGATTTCTGATTACTTCCATTTAAAGGGCTTGGAAATGACTAACCATTTTCCGTTTCTCTATCATTTACACATTTTGTTTGCACAATACCTTCCAGATATTTGATAACATATGCACCTAAGAAATCATGGATGTCTCCTGTACACACTCATATTTGTAACATGCACTGACCTGAGACAATAATCATAAAAGAAAAAAGGTGTGTTTTTTAGAATGATTGAAGAGAGACTCAGTAAACCTTAATCTTCATTCTGCACAGTGAGGATGGAGAAACAGAAACTGTGCTTATAAGTGACTGTAATAAGAACCATAGAGATTTGCAAGTATATTGAAAAGTAACATGAAAATAATATGAATGCCTCTATTTCTTTAGTGCAGCAAGCACCAAGACATCAGAACAAGTTTCTTCAATATGGTGATTTATATGGCATCTACTGGGACCTGTCCTGCTTGCCCACATAAATGTGAAAAGAAAGAAGACATGTCATGACCCTTTTGTTATAACGTATATCCAGATAAGAAATATGATTTTTCCTAATAAGAAACAATCAGAAAAGAACTCGAGGTTTGCTGCAAGCACAGTGGTGTCAATAATAATAACTGTAATAATTCTTACTAACACTTCTGATGATAGTTTCTTCCAGCTCATTTCAGGGTTCTGTCAGGTTTCATTAATATACTCACTAAGCCTTCTTCTGTATTAAAAGCAGACTATGATTTTGGGTCAACCTTCATGCCGCCTGTCATGGACATAAGTATACTTGTTGCTGAGAAAAATACTTAACAAACCATCTAAAGTAATGGTTAGAAGTGTTTGTGAAGTTCTAAAATAAAGCTGTAAGTTTCAGAGGCTTCAGACTTCCTGGAGAGAATTAAGGACAGCACTTTTGAAATAGGTACTTTTTATTCACAATCACCAGAGAATGAAACTGTAGGAAGAGCAAATCTCTAAGAAGAAAACCCTAAGCTTTATGTGAAGTTATACACATAGATCAGAACAAAACCAAAACACAAAAAGAAGTGAGAAAATGAATAGATGATTGTGAGGTAGGTGACTATAGGTCTGAACTGCAGCACTGTAGGAAACTCTATAATTACCTTGTAGACCCAGAGCAAAACCAATTTAAGAAGCAAATTTAGCAGGCCTATAAAAAACTAGGTTGAATTCTTAGTTCTAGACTCTGAATAAAGACATGACTAGACGCAAGGCTACCTGAGTATGAGAGCAGGATAAAGATTCTTTGAGGCATATCATAAATCTGGAGGTAGCAGTGGCTGACACAGTGATGAAGGATCCAGTGTTCTACCTACCTTCAAACTACATATTTGCATCCACTACTGAACCTGAGCCAGTGGGTTTTGAGACTCCTCCTATAGCCTAAGTGGTGAAATTTTGCTTCTGCTTGCTGACTAGCAGGTGGACAATGCTCCCAGAGGTCAAAATATTGTAAAAATCAGTCAAAGCATTTAAGATCCTTGTCCTTGGTAGAACCAAGCCAAGCCACAACTAGTTTTCACACAATTAGAAATGATTATGCTTTTTGAAATTCATTCTATCCATCTAAAATATAGGCCCTTAAATCCAAACTATTAATTTAAGCTACTGTACAGACAAAAGAAATTGGGGCTGTAAAAGGAAAATTCACCTCATCAGGTAGGTGTTTGAAACAGTGAATGTAACTCACACTTTGGAGATCATGACTAACTTAACCAGTGATAGACAAGCTGGATGCTACTCTTGAAGACTAATTGACCACATTTTTCCTAGCATCCCATGCTTTTGGTATAATCCAGCAACTGCTCTGGAAAATACAAGAGACAGAGCTGGCAATAAGAGTACTTGACAAAGACACTGGGTTCAGAACCACCTGTAGTCTCAGCAGCCATTGCAGCTCCTGTCTGTGAGGTTGGAAAGTACATTTTAAATATCATTTAATCTTGCTTAAATTTACAGGACCATGAATTGTAATCCTGTAGGGACTATCACAATATAGACATTAAATACAAATTAATTTATCTCAAAGAATATAATATGCATAAAATGGTAGAGCAAAATATTTGCCAAACATTAAAGATTTTCTCAAATCTAAGTTAGGAAGCGAACTAAAAAAGCAGAGAGAACAGCCTGAAAATACTTCTCCTTGTAGAGAAGCTCTTTGCATTTCTAAATACCTTATACCATCAGAAGGAATCCACAAGCCTGACTAAAACCTTCAGATATTTAATAACTGCACACACCTTTACTTTTAGGCAAACACTCCATTCTAGCACTTCTAGCGCTCCTTCACTTTCTGGCATAGAACCACTGCTGCATCTCAGCAGATATGTACATACATGTGCTTTCTACATTTAATACATGAACAATGTAATGTTGGTTAAAATGTATATATTGTTAATCAGCAGCAGCTCTGAAAAAAGTTGGCAACAATGCTGAAAGCTCTATCACCACTGATGTCTAATGAAGTGCCTTTAGCAAGAATGTGCCTATATGAAACCACAAAGGTCAGGCTTGAGTTGAGCTGTCCACTGTATTTGAAACCCAGAAGAAACAGTAATCTATATTAAAGTTCACAGCCTGTGTGAAATGAGACTTGATTAAAATTATACAAGTTGTTAGCTCTGAATTGGTTCTTCATGTGAAAAGAACAAAACTCACCACATGTAACTGTTCGGTTAAAAAAGCAGTGAAATCTTCTCGTGCATTTAAAGCAGTGCTTAGCATTGTAATAAAATGCATGGCTCAGTTATAATGTGGGGTCAGTAATGCAAGGAGCAAGAAGTACAGCGTTAAATTAAAGAAAATGAGAGATCTGACTGACTATCAGTTTAGCACTATTACTCATGATGAGAAGTAAAATGAAGTTCATGACCCCATCTACTCTGCCTCTACTCTCTGCTCCTTTGTGTCCTTCATCAGGAGGCACCTCCTCAAGGAGATTCATAAATCCATAGTTTTCTCCAATGAATTGGCAGACACATTCTAACTCTTCTAACCATCATACTTCTGTAAACAGAGAAAGAAAAGCTGCTACTCTGATGCAAGTTACTACATCTTCTGAGTTGTGAGATGTTTGGTATTTTTCTCTTAAACCATATGGTGACATCCTCACAGCATTTTTTCAGTCTGTCTATCTACTGCTGCATGCATTTGCATACAATATACAGCACAGAAGAACCAAATAGTCTTCATATTAAGTTATAATGATTATTATAATGCATATAACCTATTTATTACTCATAGTAATAAGCTGGTAATGGTTTATTTTACTTGGAGAGCAACCTGATCTTTTCCAGAAAGCAGCTATGATTTAAGTTTTCATAAGCAGGACTACTAACAGGATCTTTGGTAAGACACTTACCCTATCAAGAAATCCATCTTTTGCAATAATGGCTATTAAGAGCCATAAACTAATTGTAGATAATGGCCTCCCATTCAGCAGCAGTAATTCAGCCACTTTATCAAGATGTATAGCTTTAAGCTGACCACTTTGAGACCTTGGTACACATGAAGAAAACGGTATAGATTGTGAAAAGACTTGTTAAAAGTAGCAAAGATGATCCTTGGTCACCTAGAGACTATGGCAGTGAAATAAGATTCCAGATTCAGGTGAACTTTCAGTGACCTCTTGCAAACAAGGTAGTGATGCAAAATAACCATCAAGCCAGGAGAGGCTCCGTCATTGGAGCAGCATCATCTGAGAGAATGGGAGATCTGGTTCCACACTGGGCTTCCCAAGCTGGTAAATGGGAGCTGGGGTGCCCTGCACTGTAGAAGACAGAGCCTGGAGAAATGAGGCTTAATTGGCAGCCCTCATCTTAAGAAGAAAGGCCAAGGAAATGTGAAAGGAAGATAATGTGGTGTAGGGCATGAAAAACGCATTTGAAATGCAGGTTATGAATACAAAGTGGAATCACTTCCTGCATATAATTGTTTGGAGAAAATGCTAAGTGCTTGGTGTTGAGGGCCAGTGGTCTTTCACATGAGGAGTCATGGTACCAACTTCTCCTTGCCTCAGTCTCAGATGTATGCCTGTGAGGAGAGGGTCTGCAGTGACACAGGGTCCTCAGACAGGTGCAAAGGAGAGCCGCTTTATTCCAAAAACTCGGCCTTTTTTAAGCAATTAGCTGGGTATCAGTTACATAGTTTTAAATCATAACAAATATAATTCAACCAACCAACCTACACCATGATATGAACATGTGATGGTTGCGTAACTTGTTTTTCTACCTCTTATTCAGCTGTGTCACTTTCCCATAGTCTTCTGCTTAGCCAAAGCAGCAGGCCTGAGTTATGATTTTATAACCTTCCATGTAAGGTTTTACCTACATGCAACACATGGTAGCTCTAGAACTCAGGTCCATGTGAGCTGTAGGTGGGACTGACTTGTAGTTAATTACTTGTTTCCCTGTTTAATCCATCTTCTGGAAACTGATTAAAAGAGGAAGTCATAGAACCAAGAATACAAAGGTCCTTTCTGATTTACTCTAAACACTTAGTATTTTCCTGCTTTTTTTCCATTTTGCCAGCCATGCTTGGGGTAAAACCAATACTTGCCTACTTTGATATTCCTGTGTTCTCATCACTTTGCAGACTTGTTAACCCTTTCCAGATGTTGCAGGTTGACTTTCAGAAGGTTCCAGTGGCTGTCTCCTTACTGCTTCACAGACATCTCTAACACTACTTTCAATCAGTCTGGTGACTTTCCTCTTCACTACACAAAAACACATTTAAAAAAAACCAACAAAAAACCCAAGTATTATTCAATGGATATTTTTCAGTTGTGTAAATAGAAGTTTTTGTTGATGATAGAGTGATGAGAAACACAGATTAGCAGGTTAAAAGTAGAGAAAGATGAAACACTGTAGTCTACTTAGTAGTCTCAAAAGACAAAATGAGAGTGACCCACGGACCCACTCTGGTATGCTCAGAGTTATAAAGCTAGTAAATAAATATTTAGCAAGAATATTGATTTTAATATTTAATTAATGCAAAGATATCAGACATGATGTTGAAAGCATTGAGGGTCCCTGAAAGGTAGATTATTTATTAAAGATGTAATGCCTGTGTCTCTGATTTGGAGTACATATCCCTGGCAGGGATGTGGAAGAGGAGGTGTGGCACAAAGTGGGTTTTTCTCTCTTCTGACACTTGGTATGTGTGGCACCGTGTGGCTTATTTCATGCTATTCATTCCTTAGTAATGCATAGGGAAATGTCATAAAAGTATTTGAGCAGTGAAGGAAGCATAAATTGCACTACAGAAAAATATATTAATAGTAGAAAACCACACAAGCCAGTAGTTCAGCCCAGGCAGTTTAGTTTGAAACAAGTGGCATAAACCAACATGTTGCAGAGGAAAGGGAATAAAGGTGTAAAGATTTCAAGATGAAAATGATGCAGGAAGAATGCCAGTCTTCCAGCCCTGACATGCTGCCTTGGATCTTCAAAGCCACATTGACACCCGTTGCCTCCCTGAGTTAAGTAATCCTCCATTTAGGTTCAGCAAACAGATGGGTTGGTACCCCCACTCCCTTCTTCCATGCCTGTGGATTTTAAAAGTGCCTGGCAGATGCCAGAGACATTTTTATATTGCAGATATTTTTTTAGAATTGTGAGGGAGTTTTTTTTGTTCTGTCAGGGAAAATGAAGTAATTGAAATGAAGGAGTTTCCTGGTAATTCTCTTAGCAGTGCCTGTCACCAGAAGTACTTGTTTCCTCAGGCAAGCCCTTTATCCTTCAGACTCTCAACATCAAATCCCTCAGTCTTTGTCATGGCAGCACCTGCCAAACTCTGCCAAACCTTGTTCTTCCCTTCTACCCTTGAGAGAAACACCTGACCTCTCTCTCTGGTACCAACAATGCTCCAGTAAGACTGCAATTCCTTTTTCAATTCACCTCACCCATTATGGAAACACGATTGTGTGTGATACAATACAGTGCGTGGTGCACAGTGATGCAGTACGACGACAGGGACGTGAATCAAATGTCTGAGAGATGACTAAAAACAATGTAAATTTAAATAGGAGAATATGATTATTGAAGATGGAATTAGGTTTGGACACATGATAAGACTCCATCCATCTGTGAAAAATGCCAGAAGATTTTTAATGAGATTTTCAGTTATAAACGTTGAGACACCATCAGTCCTGAGGTGATAAGATTAGAGCTTGATTGTGCGTAGCTATGAGAATGGAAACATATATAGAGAACTGACCTACTGTGGAAAAGCAATTAGGGACTACAGGGGGACTAATCAGCAAATAAAACAGTATACAACATATCCCATGGCAAAAAAAAAAATAAATCAGACATATTCTGGTATAATTTAACTGACACTTGTAGATAAAATTGTGGTTATGGGTGACTTGAGGCATAAAATGATTTAAAATAGGAAATTAAAGCTCTAATAAATTAATGTTGCTTGAACCAATATGCTGTTAGGCATAATGTATTGCAAAGGACAGGACAATTAAGGAATGGGAAGGGAATTACTTCTGGGATCTAATGTCCAGATGCTACAATCTGAAAATTCAACCCAACTTTGACATTTGACTCTGGCAAAGTGGCTTAGAAGAATTGACTTGGGAATGGACTAATTGTACACATGAAAAGACTTGAGAGGGTCAAAATTATGGCTGCATTAGCTTGCACCTGTCACGTCTTCCTATGCCTCATAAAAGGTAGTTCTGAGGCTGGAGGAGCTTCATCCCCATGGGAACTGGCAGCTTGGCTCCAGAGGGCAGGTTGGCACTGGTGGGCACTGCTGTCCTTTCCGTGCTGCTCAGGGGCCTCACCCAACCTTCGGCAAGCAGTGCTGCCCCCACCCCTCCTCTGCATCTGCCTTTTGCTGTGCAATCGTATTTTATGTCCTCCCAAAAGGAAAGGAAATGGGACTGGCTATATGGCTGCTGGATCTAGGGTGGTACATTTGATTGGTGAAGTAATAAAGGGGTTTGCTTTCATTACCTACCTCCTACAGACCATGACCCTCATAGCTGTGCACTTCTGGCACTGTTTGTCTGTAGCTGACCCGTTTGCTATTTTCATCTGCTTTTCTTTTTCTTCAAGTTTACAAGTTATGCTCTGAAAAGTAATTCAGATCCCATTGCACCATTTTTGTTATGCAGCCTATTTAGTGTAGAAAACTGAAGGATTAGTGCCTAGCCCTTGTTAGCTTCTAGGCAAATTAATTTTCCCTGAATGAAAGAAAGAGAATTTTCTTAACTTTAAATACTTGTCTCTCTTTCCTGAGCTTCATCCTCACCAGATTCCCTTTATAGATTTCCCTTTTTCACTGATCATGTCCATTACCCTTTATTTTCCCTTGAAGAGCCCCATGGCTGGTTATCACAGAAGAGAACAGAGTGCAATGAAGTACACGTCTAAGGAATTTGGCTATTGTGGTTCTATGGACAACAACTTTCACAACCACGTTTTGGGACCAATCCTGTTCTGAGTAAGGATTTTGCTCAGGTGCTTGCTGTAGTTCCATCATATATTTTAAACAGGTACACACAACGCTGTTTTCTTGAGGAGACAAGATTCAATCCATTCTTTTTAACTGTTAACAATGATCAAGTATATTTCAATAAATACAGAATTTTTCCCATGAGCAGTAAAGTGGCCAAACTAAAATGTTTATACTCCACCTAATGACATGCTGACAGTCTGTGCTTTGTTCATGTGTGTAATATAAAGAAAAGATTTGTCAAACTTTAATGTACAGAGCACTGGGTATTAAAAGGTGACAAAATAGGTAAGTATTGCATAAAGCAGGATATGTTAAATCTAAAGCTTCTGGATGGATGCAAGCTTCCTCAAGGTCTCTCTGCACATATATTCCACAGGTGAGTTTGGCACCCAGCTGATGCCAAACCAGGCCCAATAAACTACCCTGGCTGCAATTGCTCCAATCATCAACTTGTGCTCTGCCTTGGGAAATTTGGCCACAGTTGAGTAAGTCCTGATGCCTCCCTGGAAATTTGCATGGAGCTTATCGGTACAAACCTTACCCCAGGAGCAGAGACTCAGTGGAGTAACACATCCAAAATGGGCAGTACTTGGCAGTAAATCTCACACCTGCACAGGGTGTTACATTGGGAGGCCCGTGGCAAGGGGCAAATTTGTCTTCTTAAATCCCAGCTGTTTGGCTAAAAAAAGCAGTGTGGGGGAAGGTATTCCAGCAAGGAAAGAGGAAAGGGTCAAGCAAAGGTGAATGCCTCTATCAAAAACAATGAACAAACCCACCAAGGTGTCTGTTGGAGCTGTCTACTAACAAATATAATTGTGATTTAAACACTGTTCTTGTTGCAAGATGCTAAATAAAATCATCCATTTAATAATAGCAATCCATTTTAGTATAATAAAATACATCAGCTATGGGATATTTTATGAAAATGTTTAATTCAACTGTTTCTTTGGAATGTAGTAGTCATAGTTTGGAAATTTAAGTTACAGTTCAGTTTTATGTGTTTTTTTATGCTACTCAGTGTCTGAGAATACAAATGTCATTTAAAGTTAAGGCTTCGCTGTTCATTTTGAAACAACAATTTACAAGTGTCATATTGTCATAGAAAATAAAAATTTCTGTAAAAAAAATTTGCACAAAATTTTATGATGGTACAAAACATGAAGCAATAATATACCAGTAAAATGAAATCATTTTACTACAGAAGATTTTTATAGTTTTTCAATAAAGAAAAAAATATGTTATTTTACACTTTAAAAATTATGAAACAATCTAAAACAATATAAACTGAACATTTTGTAACACTGCCTTTACAAATTAATAACTTTATAAACATATAATTTTTTAAATATATTTATCAGTGCAAGATACTTTTCAATGTAAAGTTGCAGTATCATTTTTCCTTATTGAAGGGCAACTTTTCTATTACCTTCAGAGAAATCAAATCTTCAGCGCTAGATCCTCATTATCATAGCAACGTCTGAAGACCACAAAGGAGATAATTTTTTTTAATGTTCACTATTCTCAGTATGTTAAAAGAAGGAAAAAGCCCACCAACTACCAGCTTTTCTGTTCAAATAGATCAAGACCCAGAGCTGGTCCAGAATCTATTGAAATCAGTGGGAATATTTCAAAAGGTTTTGGGCTTGGGCTCCCCAATGGGATTTTCTCTTCAAGGCAATATAAGCACGTAACTCTTAGTCAAGTTAGTGGACTAGAAGTTTTTTCAGCTGAGAATAGACCCTTAATTCCTGACTCACACAGTGGTGGTGTGCTGAAAATAGTTTTGAAAAATCCTTTACTTCTTTGGGTTAATTAACTAGCTGCTGCAATGCCATTATGGTCAAATTACAGTGTTAGAAACCAATGAAAATTCTACCTCTGACAAAGTGAGTCTGCCGCTTGGGACATCTCACGGACTAATTTTGAGGCAAAACTTTCAGGCCTTAGGTGCACTGTCTCACCTTTTGGAGGACCCAAGGTTGAGTGGCTGGGGAGGTAGCTCTTCCACCAATCTAAGGTTTTTGACGACCTGAAGTGGGTGTTTGGGTTTTCCTGAAAGTCATCACCTTTAGGACCCCTCTGAAGTAGCAACTGTCCATATTTTTTTTTCTGTCGGGTCTTCCTTTAAAATATTTTCAACTTCGAACCTCATTTTCACCTACTGTCTCCCTCCTTTTTCTTCAGTTTCTGGGTTACTAGTGGATTTTCTACATATTTTTCTATTTTATAGTTCATACTGTTGAAATTATACACTTCAAAACATTTGGTGTATAAATAGGAGTGGATTCTTTTGCTCCAAGTAATTCAAGGCTGAATTAGCCCTTCTTTAATCCTAATCCTGTCCAGGATATTTCATTGCTCTTTTACAAAAGCAATTTTTGAAAAGAATAACTCATTAAGTCCCAATCACTTCCCTGACTCTACTCAGGAAATTCAATGAGGAAAAGCATGAGTTCAGCACTTGGTAGGATGTTCCTTTCCCCATGTTTGCACTGGTTTTCTCTGCTGGTTGGTGGATACCCAGGGGAAGGTTGAAGCTGCCCCAAGCTATGGCTGAGCTGTGTGCAGGTCACTGCAGAAACCCAGGGCCTCCCCTTGCACCTGCAGGAGGGGAGTGGCCCCTCTGCCCCCTCGCTGCCTTGTATGGACCCCTGAGGGAAACATGCTCTTGTTTCTTTTCACCCTGTTGGACCAGCTGCATAGGCTGTTGAATATTATTTGACCAATAGTATTTGCCCTAAAATATTTTTAAAAATTGCCACACCATTGTCAAGCACATTTTCCCAACAGCTTAGAGTACTCAGTTCACTGCATTGGCCACTGCCTGCACTTTGTGGTCAAACAGAAACCTCCTGGTATGAAATGCCAATTGGATATAATACGATGGTAAGAACATACCCTACATACATTGTGGGATTTCATCCTGCCCTCAGCACCCACTCATAAGCCCAATTTGCTTTCATTAGCATGAAAATACATGGTTACTGAGAGAACAGAACTCAGAGTTCAGGCAGGGGCAAGAAGAGGAAAGTTTCTCATTTTAAAGGCAATCTTTTCTGTAAGGGAAGCATTTTCCCCAGTGTAATTAACAGGCAAACTGTTCAGGATAAAAGACATGTTTCATGACATCAGGAAAAAAGATACTGTCACTTTATGTTGTTAAGAAGAAACCCAAAGTTCTACTTTGGAGGATAAAGTTAAGAATTTTCCCTTATTTTTTAACACAAACTCTAATAAAATTCTTTGCCATTACCAGCAAGTTAAAGCTGAAGTTTTCTTTCCTTGGCAATGGCAAATGCTTATGCAACCTACTCAGAGAGACAGAGAGACAGAGAGAAAGAGAAGAGAAAGGGAGAGAGATTTTACATTTGAAAATACATTCTATATGAAAGAACAATAAAAGGGGATATTGCAGCTTTATACAAAAGGGTCAGAGACATGAAATTGAAATACAGAAAGCAGAACAATCAAGCCAGGTTCTCAAATCTGATTAGCCCTTGCCTTGGCTGAGGCTGTTTTCTTACATTAAAATATACTTTTCTTTTAGTCAGTGAGCCATCAGAATATGATTAAAGACAAGGGCGTAACTGCAGAGAAGCTGTAGTTAATGTTAACACAATGAGAAGCAGTACAAACAAAAAGGCACTTGAGAGGACATACACTAGCCAGTGCCAAGGACTTTTTTTGTTTAGTTTTTAGGCAGTACACTTGGTTACCAGTTGTGTCTGATGATGGCACATACTCTTTTATGGAGTTCACAAGCACAAAATTTAGTACAACACTGAAAAACATCAATAAAATTTGACTGTATTGCTTCGTAAACAGAGCTGACACGCTATATCGGTACTGATGCAGCAGTACTTTCAAAAACATCCTAACCCTTCTTCGCCTATGCACAACACGAGCAATTATACACAAATACAGGTGCAGAAGTCCACTAAATTGCTGTTACTCCAATATTTTCTGGGCACTGAGCTACAGACAGCATGTCCATCCAAAGGACCCCACTGAATACATTTTGTGACAGCATCTTGGATTTTGCACAGTAAAACCAAAATTATTCATTAACAGAAAACAAAAGAGAGGGAGAGAAAGAAAGACAAAATGAACTATAAGTCAATCATACTTGGTCTCAACACCAGCATTCAATTATTTCAAATAAAACCAACAGAAAAAGCGGACTGTACATGATTCAGATTGTTAACACATATTGTTGTCCATGTTCATCGGTTACACACTCATTGAAGCTCCTGAGAAAAGCTTGGCTCAGTGTCATCAATGCACTTTTCAGCCTGTACAGTAAAAGATCAACAGTTCCCCAGCACGACCGAGCTATGTCCTTCCATCCCGATTCTCTGACTTCTCCAGTTGCTTTATGCCTTCATGCTTCCGAGTATGAATTCTGTGTGTTTAGTTTATCTTTTTTCAGTTTTACACCATCGACCAGTTCAAAGTTATAATTC
This sequence comes from Sitta carolinensis, assembly GCA_032173965.1. Classification (NCBI taxonomy): domain Eukaryota; kingdom Metazoa; phylum Chordata; class Aves; order Passeriformes; family Sittidae; genus Sitta; species Sitta carolinensis. The sequence continues at coordinate 14,116,693 of CM063284.1, read as the reverse complement.
TCCAGTGCAGACAAGTTCCTCTCTGACATCCCATTGTGCCAACAGGCACAGTACAGAACAACTCCACAGATGGCTCCTAAAAGCACCCCAAGTGCACTCATGGCTATGATGGTAATGAGGATTGGATCTAGAGTCTTCAGGACATTGCCTGGCTTCCTGGAGATGTTGTCATCATAGTCGTCACCTGTACGGTATGGAGGTGTAAACCCTGAAATTCAATAAAGAATTGCAAAATTTTCAGAACTGATCCTAGTTAGAACTTTGTTTAATGAATTGGAAATCTTGAGAAGACCATCAATTTTTTTAACATAAGTTTTTTACATAATTTTAAAACCTAGCTTCTTCAAGGTCGTCATAAATAGCTGAAAACTGTAATGTAGCCTAAATAGCTGTGGATTTTTTCCAGACTGTTCTCCAGTCTGCTGCTGCTCCAGTAGAGCTCTGATTGTGCCTTGGATTAAGTGGGCATCTTGGGAGTGATTAATGAGGCCTTTTGGTTATATTTTGCCATGTTGCAGTATATAGCTCACAAATGTTAGTCAAATCCTGCTCAGCTCAGTGTGAGAGGTTAGAGCCTTAGACATCAGTTGGGAATATCCAGCCATTTTATTTCTACTTCAATGACTTCAGGATTGGATCTTGAAGTACAAATAGTGGCAGAACTGACACAGAAGAGCACTCTGCCCTCTTGTGTAAAATATTCACTGGGTATCATAATGTTTTCCCTCAACTTTTTTGTTTATGAAAATAATCCAAAAGCAGCAAACCCTGTAATTGTTACTGGAAAAGCCAAAAAGCCTTTTTGGATAAGCTCACTCTCTTTCACTGAAATCAATTATAGCAATCCTGTTGACTGTAACAGAAAAAAATTAAGCTCATTGCCTGAAAAATGAAAGTGTATTTTATTATTGGAACAATATGACAATTATGATCCATTTAATGATCCATTTACTGTTATCATCATTGGAAATGATAATACTTTGCTAGACTGGTCATAAAATGGCATTTTCAGCCAGGTCTGTGAAACATTTAACCTTAAGACTTTTGAGCCTAATTACTGAGGCACAGTGCGAGTCTTAAGTTGTAAGACATAATGCTAGTGCTTTCTTCAGCAGTGGATAAGCCTTCTAGGTAACAAAATATTGAGAGGCCATAATGTGCTTGCATATATATGAATATAATGCAACAAATTAGGTATATGAAATTTGAAATGTTTGAGATAGCTACAAATAACAAAAAGTACATGAGTCCATACGATGTGGAAAAATAAAACTATTACAACCCTCAAATAAATGTAAGTCTTATCATCTCATCCATAAAAATTAAAACACCTTAATACAATATGCAGTTAGAGAACAAATCTATAAATAAATAAATAGAATGCAAAAATTCATATTAAAATACACATTAAAATTCATTCCCTTCTAAAAAATAACACAATTTTTACCTGTTTGATTACTTTCTGGGTCTTCTTCTTCATCTATTTCATTCTCCACATCAGTTGATTCTAATGAAGCAAAAGAATTGACATTGATTATTAGGGTTACAAACACTGATTGACTATCATGCTGGCAATAATGGTATAGCAGATTTTCCTGTGTCAGAGCATCATTATGGTGACTTGACAGAGCTGTTCATTATAATGGGCTCTGAAAATTAATGGAGAAAAAAGAAAGATTAAAAAACTGCTCTCCGCCCAGTCTTGGCACAGTTTTAGTTATCAGCAGGGGTTTTCCCATGCCTGGGAAAGAGAAATCAGTGTGATGAATTAGCATCTCGTTCACTGTATTTACAATTTTGGAGCCCAATTCCATAACACTTCATCAGCATAGGCATAGTTAATCACAAGAATAGTTTCACTGGCTGCAGTAAGACCACTTGTGTTTGGATTTCAGACTGAGCTTTTGTGTTTAGCTCCCTCAGGCAGAAATCTTTTCTCAACATTTGGTTTGAACAACCAAAACACAGGGGTAGGAAAGAAGCTATTTTCCTTTCTCATGCAGGAGTCAATTAAATACAGTTTCTGTGGTCTCAGCACCTCCTTTGGCACCGGGGACACTGCAGGAGGACGAAGCAGTGCGTCCTGCCTCCGTTTCCTGCCAACTGCCACTCTGGTGGCATTTGATGAACCCAGAGGTTGGGCCACGTGGTAAACAGAGATTGTACAGTTTCCTCATCCTGCAGTGAAATTACCATGTAACTGAAGACTGTCATATTACCCTCAAAAGGATGTTAGCTACAAAAGGTGAGGAACACCCTCTATTATTGCTCTTAGTTGTATTGTTAACTCACACAGAATAAATTTATCTTCTTAATGCTAGGAGTTCTCATTTCTATTCCCTCTTTTATATAAAACTAATTGCTTCATCTCTTCCATGAAGGACAGTGTTCTGTTGCTTGTATTTATCTAGGGGTGCTGCTGCCAAATTACGTGCAGTATGCAATGTGCATATGATCAGCAGTGACTGGAATAACTCAAGACTGCCAGGAATAAAAGGGCTCAAAGAACATCTCAGGAACAGCCTGGCTCAGATATGGGAAAGGCCACGTCCTAACATTGCTTTGTGTCCCACATGTCTGGGAGATGACGACTACAGCAAATGAGCCACAGCAAACTCAGAATGACAGGGCAGCAGAGGACAGAGCAGGGGCCTTATCACCCTATCTGCTTATCCTGTAAGGGTTCGATACAGTCCTTTAAAAAAAATGTAAGAAGGCTTTGTAGTAAGTGATCTAAAAAGGGTGAAGAAATAAAATTAGATTTTGTGCATCAGTTAAAACAGGGTCCTGCAATAGGAAAAGCGGAGAAATTTAAACAGGACAGCAGTATGAAATACAGGGAGAGACGTGAGAATGTGAATATGCTGTGACCCATGTCAGTAGGATGCCAATTCTGATCCAAACTGCTGCCATACCAAGGTGATATCAGTGGCACTTACTATGAATAAAGCTATGGGCTGAATCAGGATATTTTCAGTGGAAACACAGCTAATAAATATCTATCCATTTCTCACAGATAAAACCAGCTATGTAAGCAAAATAAACAATGTTTTGAGAATGTTCTCTATGTTCTTGCTTGTCACACTTACTTCGGCAATCCTCTTGTGCTATGTGATTGTCAATTTTAATATCATCCACAGCAATTCCTCCAGTTCCTTTTCCAATTTCTCCCTCAATAACGACCTGGAAAAACAAGATATTGTTCACATTGGTTTTCACATGTTAGCACACAACTGCAGCAGTCAGAATTTCTTAATTAGTTATTAACACACCTCTTCACTTGCCATGATGTCACACTTGTGCTTTGATTGTGCCTGAAAATCTGCATTGCCTGCCTTTATGAATTTATACAGGCAAATGTAAATTATGTACTGTCATGACTTTATGAAAGCCTTTTACATCAGCAAAACTGTGGCAAAAAGGCAGTTTTGTGACTGATGATAAATGATTTATAAAGTGTTTATTTTGCCTCTGATAAGAAAGCTCTTGTATCACAGCAATTTGAAATACCGTGAAATATTTCACTATTATTAGTCACAGCAAGCGTATCTCATCTGTAGGTGTAATATTGTCTACATAAATCCTTCAGTGACATCTTCTACTGCGGTGTATAAAACACGACCAGCAAGGTGCTGCTGGCCTTGGCCGTGGTAGTTCAGCGAGGAGCAGCCAAGCTCACCTGGTAGTGTTTCACAGACTTGTGAAGAAGAACACGTCCTTCCTTCCAGTAGTTTGCCTGGTGCCCGCTCAGGGTCCACAGCACCTGATCATACTCATCTGGCTTTTGGTAGCGCAGTTTGATCCTCAGGGTGCCGACGTGCGCGCCGGACATGTGGTACCAGAACGTCATGCAGTGGGCAGAGCCCTGCGAGTAAATCACGGGGCTCAGCAGTCGGACGACTTTGCCTTTCTGGCTTTCATCGGCTTGTGAGTAAATGAAATTGCCATCTCCTACTGTGACAGAAGAACTGTGTTAGGAATAGCCACCAGCTTTAATTTTCTTTGTTAATGTAAGAATCCCCACCACCCTTGATCATTTGCTTTCTTTCCATGCTGATGGGTCAAGCATCACAAACAAGAGAGTCAGAGGGCATTGTTTTGGGAGCCCTAGGAAAGCTGATATGCTTTAAGAAGCAGGCCACAAAGCTGGGGTTCTTCTCCTACGAGGACAGGCTGAGAGTTGGGGTTATTCAGCCTGCAGAAGAGAAGGCTCTGGGGAGACCTTATTGCAGGCTTTCAGCCACTAAAGGGGACTAACAACAAAGATGAGGACAAACTTCTTAACAGGGCCCATAGTGACAGCATAAAGGGTAATTGTTTTATGCTAAAAGAGAGTAGATTCAGACTAGATATAAGGAAGAAATTTGGTGGGTGGTGAATCATTGACATAGGTTGTCCAGCGAAGAAGTAGACACCCCATCTCCAGAAACATTCAAGGTCAGGTTTGAAGATGTCTGTGGTCACAGCAGGGAGGTTGGACTAGATGACCTTTAAAGGTCCTGTCCAACCCAAGCAATTCTGTTATTCTACACTTTCTTCTGGCCATCTCCTCTGCTTCCACTGGGATGTTTTGTGCCAAGAGTGAACCCTAACAACATGCTGACCACTTGAAACACACAAGGCAGTTGCTTCTGCCAAGGGAAGGAGGCACAAGTATGTTTGGTGAAACAGCACGTGCTCCATAAGTCAGTGTGCACCTCTTGAAAATAGCCACCCCTGGTTTAGCAGGTTAAGAAGAAATCCCTGTGGCCTACTCTATGTTAATTGTGCAAAGAGCTATTTTTAAAAAAAAAAAAAATCTTTTAGAAGTAATCTGTGCTCAAGGGGCAAGATTAGAATGGGAAGAATACTGAAGGGTGAGATGGCTTTGAACAGCAATGGTCAGAGATCAGGAACTGAGATTTAAAGAATGTTCCCAAATAGAGGCTGAGCATTGTCACCTGTGGTGTCAGAGTTATGCCCTTGATTTTTGTAAGAATGTATTGGGCTGTATATATTTGTGAACCCTTTTCTGAAAGAGAAAGACTGTAGCTGGTGCTTTCTCAAGGGTATAATGGATTTTTACATGTTGAAATCTGAACACCTAATACACTTAACTTGGAAACTTACTTTCTTAATCATGCTGAGAGAGAAGCGTGTGGGAGTGTGATTAGTTTGGTACAGAAAATTGCTAAGTAAGATACTGACGATAGAGAAGTGCTTCTGAATTACATCAGCCACCCATCCATTCCAGTCAGCTTTTGAACAATATCTTTGCAGAGAATCATGGTGGAAAAACACAAAGTTCATCCTGTTGTGTGTGTAAGACTAGATTGCATGTGCAGTGCACTCACAAAAAAGGATGGGGTCAGCATTTATTGACATCATCCTATTGAGAGTAGGAAGGATAAAAGCAGTAATGAGAAATACTGTTTCTCAAGCATTGTTGAAATAAGTATACATATCACTGTTATACCAACACTTAAAAGAAAGAAAAGTAAAAAGAGGCAAAAGAAGATGTTTTGGAAGGGTGGTGTTTTATCAGCATTGTCTTTGCCTATATATAACACCCTTGAATTTCATGTGAAATAGTGTATAATTGAGACTTACTGGACTGCAGTATAGACCTGCACCAATGAAGACAGGAAGATGAGCACTGCTACTCTGGTAAGCATAAGAAGGACAGAGTAGTGAGATGGGAACCAGGAATGAAGAGGAGTGAGTTAAACTCGATAGCTAAACCTAATAAATAAGAACGGAATGTATTTCTTCTAACATGAGACAAGGGCGTTTTCTTTTGTTTGGATCTTCCTGTGAGTAGGAGAGGTATCCTGCCCAATATGCCTGAAGAATTTTATAGGACAAGATGTTAAATTGTAAAAAAAAGAAATTTAGTTGATTTTCTTTCTTTTTTTCTTTTTTTCTGTCTTTCTGCAGTAACATCTTGTCCAGCTTCTTAAGCAGGAATTCTTATGTCTATATGTTCGTTCCAACTTTGCCTCTGTGCAGAGCAGCACGATATGTGCAAATCTCATCAAAGAATGGTAATAGGGAAATCCAGAGGGAGGAAAGAAAAGGAAAATAATCTCTGCATGAAGATGGGTGTCTGAGCTGCAAGACCTAAAACTGGCCAGATTTCATCACAAGATATATAATTTGAAGTGACATCCAGTGTATCCTTGCTGTCTTCAAGCAATTGCTGTTGAAGATTACTTCTGTGCATATTTTTTAGATTTACACAGGCTGTCTGAGAGAAAGATATGCCTGGGACTTGCTCACTGTGGTTCTCCCAATACACAGGGTGGCCTTGTTGTGCAGCTGAGGGTTTGTTTGGGACATCAGTGTCGTTCAGGCTGCTCATGGTCTGCGTTCACATCCACCCCACTCACTTTGTGCCTGGGGAATTGCAAATCTGGCAGGTGAAGGTGCTCTGAGAGTTCAAGGAAAATTTTGGAAAATATTGAAAGTGCAATAGAAGAAAAAGGGGCTGCCTGTAAGATACACTAAAGCTACAGCTCATGGAACAAATAAGTTTTCTGTACTAGCAGGGCCTGGTGGAAACAACAAAATCTAATTTGAAGAATATAATTTCTTCAGCTCCTGATTGAAGACATGTTCCCTCTCTATAATCCTTGATGGCAAAGTGCAGATAGCTCTCATTTTCAGAATATTATTGCAGTGCCAGGTCAGGAACTCTGTCTTCATTGTCTTAATTAGAGCTTTACTTATGCATGCCTTTTAGATTTTGTCAGTCTCTGGCTAACATAGCTTTTAACCTCCTTTCAATGTCAGATCCTACTGAGCCATTTCACTTTACTCTACATCAATTTTTCCACCATTACAGCCTTCACTTCAGCTAACTGCATTTAGTTAATTTGATGCCATTTATTTGTACAATGCCATTTATAGTCAAAGTATTACAAGTTTTTTTTTTTCCCCTGAAACTACTGTACTTGTCTTAAGATTCAATTGAAAGTGTCTCAGAATTTAAAAAGTCCAATTTTGTCTAATTTCCTTGTCATTCTCATTAAGCAAAGGGTAGCAGAAGTGGGAAGGGGGATTCATCTCAACCCATTTGATTAATCTGCACGTATGCAAGCGAGAACACTAAAGCAAGAGGCTGTGCAGGTCACACAGTGCCCTCCCTTCTCCACTAGCCTGAAGCAAATTTATTGCCTAATTATGCTGAGCTATGAGTTAGTTACTACAAAACAAACCAATCAATTCCCCAGGGTGATATTTCTTGAAAAACTGCTTGTGAGCAAAGGATGGCTATAACCTCCAACTCCTGCTGGAAAGGGAGGGGCGTGGTAACACTCCCATCTGGGAAGTTTCACTTACATACTGTACTTTCCTGTGGTGGGTAGTCCCTGTAACTACAAACAGGAATAATGTGAGGTCATTACCTGACTGACTGAATTAGTTGGTCAGTGATATTTGCAAAATATTTGGTCATTCCGATATTTTTCTACCCAGGTGATGATTACCAAAGGCAAGTCAGGGCAAGGGAGTATCTCTAGTTCCTGACAAGAAACAATTTTTATTCCCCAACAGAAAGGACAATTACAGTCAGTTATGATTACCTATAATGGATTAAGTTACTTGAGAACCATCTTTGTTACTTTATGTATTTTAGGTATAATTCACACTCCTGTGATTTTGCATGATGTTGGTATTAAACAGAACAATCTCACCCCGTGTAAAACAGCTACATCATGAACTCATGATTACCTGAGTGGTCTTGAATTGGTCCAGTTTTGCTGGTCAGGATTGCCCATCTTAAATCCACCTGGTTGTCATGCTCCCAGTGGCACAAAGTCTTTTGAGATCCCCAGCCAAAGCCACAGTTGTATAGTTGCAGCTCTGCAAAGAAAGATGGAAAAGGGGGTGGGTGGGTATGTGTTGAAATTTGATTACAAATTGCATAATTCAGATTTTGTACTTCAAAACAAATGCATACATTTGACCATCTACAGAACCATTTCTTCCTGAAACTCTGAGAAGCCATAGCATGAGCAGCCCTTCTGGGAAACAGGTGAAAAATCATGATATTTTGTAAAAGATGTGGTTGCTACTTGTCTCTTTATGACCCATATTATAATTTTATTTTTGTGCTTAGATAATTCTTCTGATTTGCCTGCATTATCTGATAACCACATTGTAGCATAAAAGACTCATAAAGAAAGTTCTGGCTTACTTATCAGATGTATTTTCTGGTTGTCAATATCTCTTTGCACCATAATGGTGCCACAATTTGCAACTCACAACGAGAATTGGACAAAAATAAGAACAACCAGAAACATTAATGGAATGTCCTTGGAAGGAAAGGGTTTCTGGTGAAGTCTACAGTTCTTGGCTTAAATAAGGAACTTTTTTCAGTGTCTTCCAGACAGTTAAGTAGGCCCACAAGATGGCAGCATTGAAATGGACAAATTGAGAGGGAAAAGGGACAAATGTGGCTGATTGCCAAATGAACTCAAAATAAGCTTCAAAACAAGTGCTGCATAAAATAAGGGAAGTCTGGTATTATGGTCAGGATGAGATCATATCTTGTTTTCAGCTTCTTTTCAATTCTGCCCAAAGGTTTAATACATAGTAGCTTATTTTCTTCAATAGAACTTGGAATTTCAATGGAAAGATTATACGAAGATAGCATATAAATCCTTTGCATTTCTTATTTTCAGAAGCAGTTTGAAATCTTTTGAGCATTTGGTTCCTACCTCATTGGTATGACTTTTATCTCACCTTTTGCAGTGACAACTCCCAGTAGAGCAATACCCTCCCAACAGCAATGTGGCCAAATCTTGGAGTATTTTCTCAGGAATGACTCACGCCTTATTAAAGGAATAACTTCTGTTTGCTTTAATGAGATGCTTTGTGCAAGTATGAACGAAGAACAAAGGACTCTATGCTTCCATCAATATCAGCTCTGGGGGAAGAATTGTGTTTCTTTCCCATTATTAATAAAAAAAGTCAGGAAAGATAATGTAACCCTCAAAATCTGCTTGTTTATTGTGGGAAAATAACAAGTAATATGGGAAATGTGTTGAGGCCTGCAGCTGGCCAGACCTTTGAGGTGGAGCTCTTCCAGTCTGAAGAGGCAAACACCTCTTCCATGTACTGAGCTGTCAGGGAAGACTGGTAAGGCTTTTGAACTCACAACCTAGATTTTAATGGAAGGTAAACTAGAATAATAATTTTAACAACACAAAACCTCAGGTGTGTAGGTTGAGACAGAATGGTTATAAAAAGTGTTCATCTATCATTCTCTCCTTGCCTGCTGTGTCCTTGTTTGGCAGGGCCTTGCTCCCAGACACAGTTTTTTCTCAACTCACCGGATTCCTGCATTGCGGCCACTGTGCCCTCTCCCCTCTGGCCCCTAGAAAATGTCATTCTGTCAGCAGAGACATCTGAGCCTATGGTAGCTCCTGCCTCTCTGCTCCTCCTGTCAGTGCCTTGGCTGTGCTGTGGTGTGTCTTTGCACGGAGCCCTCATTCTTCACTCCTTTCTTTCATCCTCCCCATCCCGTCTGCCTCCCCCCTCTCTCCTGCTGGCCTCCAGAGGGGTCTACTCCACATTGTCACGAATGCAGCATCCTAGTCGGGAACAAATGAATTCAACAGATAATGTCTGGTGCAGGAATTCAATGTGGGGGAAAGATGTTTCCTGGAGGACCCTAGCCCTTTCTAGGAAAAAAGCAGATTGTGGTTAATAATCTCTCTTTGGGCTCAAAATGTTGAAGAAGCAGAACTCAGTCTATGCACATGTGAGTGCAGAAAGGCAATCCATTATGTCTCTTTTTTCAGTATATGAGGCATTTTTTTCTAGACAATGGGGCCATGATCAAAGACATCTTGCCCAAAAGGGGACATCTGAAAATCAAGGGGGGCTTAAAAAGAAAGAGTGACATTGCAATGAATTAAAGAGTTTTAAGATTGTGAAAAATAGCCTTCCATTGTCAAAGAAGCCTAGGGAGAGCTATATTGCATAGCTTTGACATCAGAGCCATGAGACAGAACTTTAGAAAAGGTTTTAGAAAACGTAGAACAAAATTAATCTTATTAATCCTGAAGGATTATATCATGCAAAGTAGTGATAGCCTGTGTGGTATTCAAACCACAAGAAAGGAGAACAGTGGTAGATAGATCACATCCATCTGAAGATACCACACAGCATAAATGAGCACGTAGCACAAAGACATTGACAGGACTGGTATTGTTCAACTCTGAATAAAAATAAATAGCAGAACACATAGGAGAAGTATGTAAATGAGTGATGAATCCAGAGACTCAGAACAGAACAATATTCCAGTTTTTCCATTTCACAGACTAAGTACTGTGAGATATCCAGTGAAGCTCAATGTAGATCAAAGGAAAAAATTTTTCATATGATTACCACTCATATAAGGAGTACTTGCTCCCTTGAATGCTGCTAAGATTGAACACAATTCAAAGAGAACTGGACATGGATAAGGAAAACATCCAGAATTTAATTGTTAATTCTAAAGTGCAGGAAGTGACAAAAGCTTTTTACTTCATACTCTGATGACAGTTCTGAACACTGAGATCAGAAGGAGAGTTTCAAAACGGAGCTAAATTTCACAGCTTCATCTAATAAATACTTTTTTACACTTTCATTTGAAATATATAGTCCAGGAAATTGGCAAAGAGCCTAAGTCTGATATGCTTTGGCCATGCCTGTGTTCCTTGGCTTCAGACTCAGAGACAGCATGGTGTAGCATGAAAATGAACTTGTTTTCCACGCAGAAGTAGAATCCATTGAAACTAAGGAGAATTTGACCAGTAACCTGCACACAGTTAGCTGTTTCTTGCTAGGTTCCTATTGTTTTCTCAAAAGTTATTGTGTTACTATATTCCTTAGACAATCACAGCAATGGGATTGAAGGTCAAAGGCAAGGCATTTCAGACCGCTCGTATTTTATGAGCTTCTTAAACATGCCATCTCTTATTGCCTACTCTTACGTCTCTTCCAGTGCTTCTCCCAGGGACCCATAAAAAAGGAAAAATAGGCCTGCTAGCCAATTAATAATGGACACTTGTAGCATCAGGATAGGTTCATTACAGTTCAGCATGGACAATGGATCTGCCCCCAGAAAAGACAGACTAGTTCAGCCCTTCTATTAAAGGTCCCAGGGGGCAGATACAGTAGCTCACAGCAAGCAATCTGTCCTCTTCTTTGTCCTTGAACTATAGCTTGGCAGCTCTGGTGGAAGGAAGGAAACTAGGGATGAGTAGTAATTGTTGGGCTCTGTCTGCAGAGCTGGCCCATTCCCATGCTAGGATAATTCTCCTGCCAATAGGTGATTGATCTCTAGGTTTGTATGTATTGAGAGGACAAAGAAAACCATCTATTATGTAAGCAAATAGCAGCAGCTCAGAGGAGAATCCAAGAGGGAGGTGTGACGAAATCCCATATGCCTTTTTCAAAATGTAGGGTACGTGATGCTGAATTAAAACAGATTTATCCTCTCGAAGAATAACCAACAGCTGTACTTTTTGACCACATCTTGCTCACAGCTGGGACCAATACTGCACATGACCAAGAAAGTAATTTGAAAATCTAGTTGAGTGAGTTTCTTATGAGCCCATTAATCTTTTGTGGCCCACAGACTTTGACATATTCTTCTAACTCCTTCAACAAGAGGCAAGAAGAAGCATGATGGCATTAAAGATGATAAGAAAGTGCTCTCTAAGATGCTCTTGCCAAAGGGTAAATCAACATTAAAATAGGAAATTACAAACATAATTTGGACCACTTCAAAGCAGTATATTTGGTCTGACTGTATTTGCATTTCACCTTTTTATACCATTTATGCTGGCAGCACAGAATTACCTTAAATGATAGTAAACGATAATTTAACTGCCTCAATATCCCTTTACAAAGTTGCTCCAGCATAAATGAGACTCAGACCTATTCTACCTTTAAATTGTGTCTTAGCAGAGATTTTTACTGCAGGACTTTTTAGTTATATTTTTCTGAAATAGCTATTACATGTATGAAAAACAAGGGTACTTCTCAGAACAGTCTGCTTTAAAAAGGACTCAGATTACACACTGAGAACCCATAATGTAAATGAACAGCTTGCTCTGTATGTAAATAGCTAAGAGACAAGCATTTCAAATAGTCCTTTAGAATTAACAAAGATGTGTTCAAAAAGACTAGATGTTAGAAAGTCTTAGGGCTGAGGACAGGTATTTACCTTGACAGATGAATTTGTAAAAGGCGTCTCTTTAAATCTGAGGAGGAAAGTAGATCCTCTCTTAAAAAAAACCTCAATCCAAACCTTTTAACATCTTTAGCAGTTTGAATCGTGATTCTTTTTTATTTTCTTTCAATTCAGTCCCCTTGAAATGCACTGTAAAAGACTCCTTGATGGAACAACTTGTTTACACATAGAGGCTTTCCAGCTATTTGCTCTTAACTCTTTCCATAGTGTATGAAAGCTGGTTGGAATAGGATAATCTCAGGCTTTGACACACACAAGCATGTTAGTCTGGGATAACAAGATTAGGGATATTTGCAGGCTGGAATGCAGGCGGTAGGACAGCAGTACCTGGTGCTGGCACCCATTGCAGAGTACCTGTGCCATGGCAGGCACTGCTGCTGAGAGGGCTGGCCAGTCTCTGTCCCCAGTCACTGTGGCACAAGCTGCTGTGGCCACCACTGGCACCATGTAGCTCATGCAGGGTCACCCTCTGGAGCCTGCAAACTGCAACTGATCTGGAATGGCTCCTTGGCTTGGAGCTCATCATTTACCTCATGGTGCATTAACATCTTAAGGCAAACCAGGCCTTAAAGGGAATTAAGGCCAAAGCTGAAGGCTCACTCCTTGATGTGTTAAATTCCTACCTTGTTCAGCTTGAGAAGAGCTGAAAGAGTGCACTTATCCTCATGCAGCAGAGGGCCAGGGGCCCCAGGCAGCCCTGGAACTTCAAGGGCAGTTTAAAGCACCTTGTTTGTGGCTCACTCCTGGCTGCACGGCCCCTGCTCCATGTGCTTCACTGTGGCACTGGGGTCCAGCCATGCCCCCTCGGCAGAACAGAATGTTTATACCACCTCCATGTCTGGAAGGGCTTCCCCATGTTGAGGGAAGTTTATGTCTGCCCCTTTTTGGGAGTTTTTGGCTTGTTTTCAGCGAGGGATTTTGAGGCAGCTGGAAACCTTTTACGTCTTAAACTGGAAATTCTGGAAACCTTATTCTTATTTATTAGTGTCTGGCTGATCTCTATCTATGATCTTTGTAATGTGCTGCCATGCGGGAGCCTGGAGTTTGGGATGTGAACTCGTCCCTTATTCCCTGGAAGGAAATGGTTCCTACCAGCACAATGCAGGGAAGTAACATTGGCATGCTCTGAACAGAGCCTCAGAAACTCTTTTAATAGAGAAAAAACTTGGCACATCATGGAGTAAGCAAAGGTACTGCAGGAGGGAAGTAAGGAGAGAAAATGAGGATATCTTAATCTCTGGCAGTAACAGTCAGTCTGTTACTGGAGAGTCCCACCCAAGCCAAGGGGATTAAACACAACCTGCAAAGCAGCTGGCACTGCTCTGGAGGGAGTGAAACTGCACAGCACAGAGGCACTTTCTAAATTTGCAATTTGCTTAAATGCAAGAAGATAGTTTAAAAAAGCAGTAAAAAAAAATCCTTAATCCCATCAAAATAGAAACCTAACAGATAATTTCAAACAGAAAAAATTAAAATGCTTCGCTCTAAATCCACTGCATAGAATCTTTTCTTCCTCTGCAGCCCCAACCCCTTTGGAGAACTTTGAGATCAGCAGCAGCCATCCAGCCCTTCAGTAGGGCTGACTATGAAGAGGAGGGTGGTGAGCCGTCCTGAGAGGGGGGACTGGCTCGCTGTTGTGTTTGCACTGGTGCTCTATGATCTGCCTCTGCATACAAAGCAGGGCAGAGGTAAAAATAGTGTATGCTGACTTCGCCAACTAGGTGACCCTGGAGACAAATTTTGAGGAGAGTAAAAGTATTTGCCTCTGCAATATCTGAATGCAGAGGCAGAGACTGGGAACAACGTCTGAGCTAAGTCAGCTCTGTCCCTTAATCAGATCAACACCATCAGTGTCCTTTAGGAATTTTTTTTCATTATTAGTCCCTTTCTTTCTCTTGAAGCAAGAGTGGATTGTGTCACATGGTTGAGGAAACAATGATAAACACTTACCCACCCTGTTAATAAATCACTTGCAAGACTGTGCCTGACTGTGCTTTAATGGAGGAAATGGGAGTAACTGAAAACTGACCTCTTCACTGCTCCACAATTATTGATGCAAAGGATTTTTAACTCGGGCTTATAGATTCTGGAGTTTGGGTTTTCTGCCCAAATCCAAATTCTCCCCCACTCCCAGTAAATTGTACAGGATATTAAAAAAATGGTATGAAAGCTGAGGAAGCAGCAAACTAAGGAATTTAAAAGCTGCTAGCTATTGTATTAAGTAACAAGGACCTGCTGCCAGTGACAACTTGGTTTTCCCTTTTCAAGTCCATGGTAGCAGTTTATGTAAACCCATTTCAAGAAAACTTGTTAGAAAACAATATTGTAAAACTGCCAGCTCCTGGTGGAAAAACTGGCAAACTTTACTTGTCTTAGTTTTGTAAAACCACGGATATAAATAGTGAGTGGGCCTGTGTGGCTGTTTTTGTTTCCCCAGAGTTTGCAAACACACTTTGTGTCACTGACATGCCACATTTAAACAGTGCACTGTGTGATTAAGTTAGTTTAATTTTCTCAGCACTTGGCATTTGCTGATGCAGAAGGAAATCTTGTTCTCTGCTGTATCTACATGTGGATGAAAGGAATAAAATATTTACTGTACAGAGCTAAGAGACCAGATGCTTCTTTACTTCAGAGACTTTAAGGAATGGTAAGTCAGGAAGTGCTGCAATTCATTATTTTGTCTCTGGCATGAAATTTGGGTATGGAATTTATTGTGGTTTTAATAAGAATTTTTTTTTTACCTGGTTGTAATGTATTGTCAATTACTGTCGGCTTTTCTGTATTCAGCACTGTAGTCCCACCTGGAAAAGAAATTATGCATATCATGATACATGTGACACAACAAAGGACACAGCAGTCATTAGGAATGACTTATATATAAATCTGAATTATTACTGTCCTTATTATTAGGTAACTGAGTATGCAAGCTTAAGTGAGCGAATGTGACATTGAAAGTTTTTAAATCTGATTTCCTTTATCAAAAAAATAACACAAGAACTCTTCCTTAAATAAAGCAGTGTATCTTCGGAGTCCTTGCAAACAGCAACTAAATCATCCTCAACACGTCCCTGTGACCATCCTTGGTTTATAGACACTGATTTGCTCCAAATTACAGGGGAAGTGAGCAAATGGTCTTTAGGGCACCTCCTAAGAGTCACCATTTTGCTCATTTACCCATGACCTGTTATTTCTCATATCAGGGATGTGAGGTAAAACTGGATCTTCCCTGGATGTTGTTTCATAGCTGTGTTGTGACACCAGCTCACAGGAGAGGTTCATGGGAATTGCCAGACTTTAGGATCTAGTCTAAGGAAGGCTGCACTTCTGTCTCAAAGTGAAGGAAGAATTAAGGACTTCCCCTTTGTCCTTTTCTTCATGCAGATAAACAAGAGGTGAGTGGGGTCACGGCCCTCTCCTAGGCTTACTAATTGATATTTTTTAAATACTTGACTTTTTAAAACAAGCCTCATATTCATAAGGAAACAAAAAGGAAATTAGTACAATTATAAATGCACGGTGGGGTGCTGATTACCAGTCAATGGCTCCTCTTTTCTTTTCTCCAGCAAGCAAGTGCTTAAAGCATTATAGAAAGGATGACTATGATGACTTCCAATGAGAATGAATGCCCAAGCTGTATCAGCTTTATGTTTGTAAGAATGATCTGATGGGAAATGCTATAAACCACGCAAATAGAGTAGCTCTGTATGGGGTCCAAATAGAGCAGGAAGGAATTTGGCCTACAGCACAATTACAGTTAATTGCAAGGGAGGCTTCATTGTGGTACTCACATATGTGCAAGGGCTGTCAGGGAAGCGACTCTACAGTCGCGCCCACGAGAGCACGCACGCCACGCTTGCACTGGGAACGGGTAAGAGAGGGTAAGGCACTCAGGAAATCCCCTCTGCACTGCCCTGCTATCCTTAATGGGCCACAAGACTTACACACTTGCCTTCTATGCATTTTGGTGGAAGAATGTTTACAATTAATTAATTGGTAAAATCAGCATTTTACTGATATAAGTAACATGAAACGTACAGTGCAGCCTTCCTCCAATGCTCAGAACAACCAGGCATGCACTGCCTAGGGTTTCTAGGTGACGTAATAATAATTTATACTTAAGTGTCTGCACTTTTGTAGGAGGGCAATGCAGTAATTTTCAATATTAATACTGAAAAACATCCAGTTTCCTAGAAGAGATGGTACTCAGGAAGGCTGGCAGCTGTTCCCTTGTCTTAGAGATTATAAATTGCCCCCTAAGCACAAGCTGCAGAAACTGCCAGAAGGTTTTTCTTCTGCTCAATAAACGTTCCCTAAGGGACATATGGGATGAAGTCCTGAGCTTCTTGAAGTGCAGAGACTATGAACATGGAAGGTGCTTGCATAGATCTATTCTTTCCCTGACAGAGCCTCCTGCTCTATCATCTACGTGCAATATGTCTCTACCTCTACTGGGCTTTGCAAGACAGTGTAGGGCTCTGAAGGAAGCCCTAATGTTTCCTGAATAATAAATAAATAAATTACATTGTTTAGTAACATTGAAAGCTTTCTTAGCTACCTTAACACAATACAGACTATTTTATTAGACTCCCTTCATGGCTGTTTTCAAAAAGAATAAGGTTCATCTGGGACACTGATTTGAAAAAAAGTGACAATGACCATGCACTGTCTTTTCCACTCAAGAATTGCTTTTTCAATTTATTATTTGCAACATGCAATTACAGGAGACATTGGGAAAGCTTAGAAAGGGTTTGATATTGAAATTTCATTTTCATTTGTATCTGCAGCCTCATATTCTACTTGGCTCATTCCAAAAAGCCAGTCTCTTACCTAAGCTCACCCAATGTCCTCTTGGACAGCTATTGCCAGATTTTAATGCTATTTTATGTCATGGATATAAAAAGCAATAAACAGTTATTAGATAAGCACATCAGGGACCAGTGATGAAATGACTTGTGTCACTGCATCTAAAACCAAGCTCAATTACTGCAGATGTATAGATTTAATCAAACAGACATGGAGATTTGTGGAACAAGTGACCTTCAAGTGGAGATCAAAAACATGCAATGTCAGCTGTCTTAGAAGAACTAATGAATCTATGGAGAAGTGTGTGGATATGAAACCTAGCAAGCTTCCTCTGTTCCAGATGCAGTCTATGTTACATCTCCCCCTCCTATTTTTCTACTGGTGATGGCAGCTTGGAGAACATCAGCCCCTCTGTGGCTGTAATGCAGTGTAGGCAGGGAAGCTTGTGTAAATATTTCTGGCAGGGTGAGTATGTGGCAGTATGCTTTGATGAAACAAATCTGTTTCGTTTCTGTCTGGGAAAGGTTTGGGGATGAGATTTGAATCCTATACTAAGTTATAGGTAGGAAGCCAATATGTAAACCAAGCAATATTTCAAGTTCTTCAATCTCGGACAATAAATCTCAAGAGTATTGTCCAGCTTTTCTTCTTAGTAAGAGAAAGTTTGATTAGAAGATATGATTAGACACAATTGCTGCTCAAAAAATTGCCCTCTCTTCCATCTAGTCACTATTATTTTCTTCAAAAATTACATAGCTGTGAAAACAATCAAAAGTATTGTCATATGTAAAAGGCAGATGCCCATGTTTTGACAGCACTAACGATACAAACTGCATACTAATGTCCGTTAATATTGAGTGCTTAAATCAGTGCAAACATTAAGCTGCTGATGGATATGAGCTACAATGAAGCTGCAATGGAATGAGGATGGTTTCTGCACCTGTCAGTTGGTAGTCATCACCTGTGCCACTGTGGCAGTTTGCCTGGTCGTCATCACACTCATCCATGGGCTTGCCTTCGGAAACAGTAGGGACAGCGGTTGGAGCTGAAACAAAATCCAGTGATTCAGTTAAAACACGTTCTGGAGAACCAGCATGCAGTTGGAAGTAACATCCTGGTGAGAACCATGTGTTGTGTCTGAGGATTGAAGCAACTCTACTTTTCAGGTTGTTTTGTACTTTAGAATGGGGAGTATCTGTTCTGCCTCCTGCACTGCAGCATATCTGAGCTCAAGGGCTGAGCAGAGCAGCAAAGCCCCAGCCTGTCTATTGACTGGCTGATGGGTGCTTGTTATTTCTATCAAGGAATAGAGAAAGCCTGGCAAGGCAGAATGAGAGTCCTGGAGGGTTGTGTGTGTGGGGCAGAGACCCCATAATTTTATGCTCTCCAAAGTCCCTGTGAATGGGCCTGTGCAGAGGAGCAGGCGGGGTGCATGCTCAAGGTGGTAATTCTCTAGCACCCAATTGTTGCTGAAGAAACCTTTCTGCAGGAACACATGTAAGAGAGGAAATGTCTGAGCACGCTTCTGATAACAGCAGCAGGAAGGCAGTATGATGTGGAATCACTTTGTGCTCAATGAGGACACATGGAAGGTGTTTCTTTTGTTTTTTGATGAAGTTATAAATAAATAAGACATCAGTGATGTCAGTCATCCCTCCCGGCCACCTGCCTGCTTCTTACTGGTGGTAACTTTTTGGTAGCTACTGCCTAACCAGTAAAAGTCTGAACTTTGTTATTACAGTTAAAAAGATTTGTGTAAAATGCCAGAAAACACCTAGCCCAGTATCTGCAAAGCACACTACATCTGGAAAACCAGAACACAGAGACTTGGTGCTATGTTTATTTTTCATGCAGCACGTACAGTTCCCTGGCTTAAGATAAGCACCCTGGAATGTGATTCAGGCTTTTGTCTCTTCTCACTTACTGTTATTTTCATTAGCAATCTTTTTCATTCATTATAGTCTATGCAATAATGTGTGTCTTTTGCAGATTCTTCTTTTCCCTTCTATAGCCCTCAGCATCTGCTGGCAACAGAAGATCACATACATGAACTTCTTGGTTTGAAAATGTCAGGAGAGGAGATATTTTTTGAAGTAGTTATATGCCTCTTTAGGACCCTGACCTATGCTTTACAGGTTCAATCTATCCCTAGTTAAAGAAGCAGTTCCGTACCTATTATGAATTATGCAAAACATTTGTTACCCACATTGCTATAAAAACCCCTCTGGGGGATGCCTCTAGCTTTCTACATCCAGTTAAGTTTCTTATCTTGATCTTTGTGTCCCTGTATAGCCTCAAGCTTGCCTACATCTCTGCCCTCATTTCACATATGTTCCCTTGGGATGGTTCAAGCACACAAAACTTGCCCTTGCTCATTACTGCTGGAGAGCTGATTTCTGCTCCTCTGTGTGCCAACCTCCATGCTTCTTTTCTCATCTCATCTCTTCTTTCTCAGTAAATCTCAAGTGACTTCATTCAACTCCCTCCTTAAGATGCAATTATATAACATTAAGCATTATTGTGCTTCTCCCATGGGATTCTCTCACCTGTCCATGGGTGACCTACAGGTGAGCATACATCAAAAGTATACCACAGCAGAAAGAAAAATGTGAAAAGATGTGTCCCAGTCGAAAAAAAAAAAAAAAAAAAAAAAAAAAAAAAAAAAAAAAAAAAAAAGAATTGTAATTGCTGTTTCATTTTGCCTAAAGGCAAAAACTCCTCCATCTCACTGAGCAATATATTCTTGTAAGGTGGTCCACAGACTCACTCCTGGATGGCTGGGTGGCTATAGGAGCCCTGTGGCTGAAGGGCTTTGCCCACAGGTTGTGAGTTTACATAAGGCAGGTGCTGGGTTTTCTTTTTTTCTGAGCAAGTAGCACAATAGTCTGCAGGAACTAAATATTCCCACAGGAAATGGGGATTTCCTGCGGGAACTAAGAAGTATTTCCAACCTCCCCACTTTCCGGGCCAAGTAAAATCGTACTTATTCAATCACTACACTAAAAAAAACAACACAGAACTCATCAGTTCTCACAGCAAATGCCTCCCACACTTCCCTCTTGGGGGAGAAATGGTGAAAAAGAAATGGCGGTAGAGCAGTTGTTTCCATTCATCTTGGGAACTTGTTCAGCTGCTTCTATATGAGGTGTCATATGTGACCCCAAATAATATGGTTTATTAGTCAGTGTATTTTTAAGCTGTGTGATTTATAAGCCTCACCATTGTACCATCATCCACCAGATAAAATTGTTAAATTAACATAGCGTTATCTGTAGTTATCTACGAAGTTAAATAATTATGTTTATATAACAAAAATCAAAGCAGGCTTTATGTCACAGTCCAAGGACAAATATCTAAACTTTGCTTTTCCTGGTCTTTCATCTCCTACAAACTCTTGCAAAATTAAAGCTTAGTAAAGAACAAAGAGGCCCCCTTTACCCCCAAAAGTAGCACCACAAACACTCTTCAGTCAAGATATCTTTGCCCACCATAGCTTGTGGTGTGACTTTCAGGTCCTTTGAAGGATAGAGGGACATTACTATATTTAGTGCAAATTTCTGTATTTTTATATATTTATATATATTATTTATTTATATTTTATATTATTACTGTATTTAGTGCAAAGCTCCCTCTTCATTCTCAGAAAACATCTCCTCCAGGGTTGTATCATGGTAGCATAAAATTTAAGTTCCTGTCTTTATTCTCTCCTAATAGCTAAATGATTCTCAAAAGTATAATCATAAGGCTGCTTAAGGGGATGGAAAACCATGTGGAGAATATCACTGTGATTCAACAAAGGAACGGGAAAAAGAATAATAATTGTGCCTTGGGCACATTCAAATGTTGCAGAGAGAACCTGAATAGGCCAAGAAACAGCCGTAATGGCAATCATGGAAGCGAGAGTCCAATGTGCTGCCTGTGCAGACACAGCAGTCTTCAGCAGCAGACCAAGTAGAGAATGTATTTATGAAAATAATAAAGTGCATTCATTTCTAGCAGAGCAATTACTTTCAAGTTCACAGCCCAGCAGCTCCATCCGCAGCCCCAGTCCGCTGTGCGTGGCTCGCTCAGGGTAGACGCGTATGAATCGTGTCGATACAGGTTCAAAAGTCCGCAGTTCAGGCGTGTCATAGTTGGTGTTGCCTTCAAAAGTCTGCAAAGCATGACAAATGCTACTGGTTAAAAAAAAAAAAAAATCTATTTTTCACACTCATCTTTTTTCCTGCATTCTCCAGCCTTTGAATTAGGTGAGCAGTAGGCCATATTCTAAAGGCATAATAAGTGTCAGGCATTCCTATCCTAAATGAGAATGAAAAATACATTGTTAAAGCTTCTCGGAAAAGTAATGCATTTCATTTTTCATAAACTCAGTAGCAACCAATCCATCAGGGTCATAACAAGAGCTGAGTGTTTAATGAGACATGTTTTTAAATGACACTCTGATCTGAGGTTTAACTGGGTGACATTTCCAACACTTCTCAGGGAAAAATGGCTGAGGTGAAGATCCTGTCACCTTTTAAGTGGTTACAATAATAATCCAACTATTCAAGAGAAAATTTCAATCTGATTTCCCCCAGTGACAGAGCTTCACAAGTTGTAGCAATTTCAAAAGGCATAAATTAAACTTCAGGAGCACTAGCTGCAAGAGTTCTTCCAGTGAGCCTGCTATTGAAGAAGAATTAGAAGAAAGAGAAGAAAGCTGCTTCCTGACAAAACTGTAATATAATCCAACAGGCAAGGCAGGTCAGCAAATGTACATTTCAGACAAAAAATCTCTTCTCTGAATTGCACTTTGGGTTCTTCAGACATAATACAACTCTCAATGGCATTTGTTTGATACCTTCAGTTTTTCCTTTTCAGTAATCTTTTGCATATAGAACACACTATAATTTGTACTTATAGCAACTTCAAGTGCCTCCATGTAGATGATCAGTCCTTAGAAGGAATCAACTGAACAAAGAAACGGTCCTCAGCATGAAAGCTTTATAGCCCAAGATAGGCAAAAGCAGTTATTTTTATAACAATTTTATAGCAAAAAGTGTCTTCAGAATACCTCGTACAGAAGTCTCTAAAGTACAAAATATGAAAATGTATATAACAATGAAGTACAAGTATTTTCACGTTTTCCATGAAATTGTGAAATGGCAAAACTTTAAAAAACATCCCTGAATTGCAGTTCAAGTTTAAGATTAGAATTGCAACCATAAGGTACTTCGAAGATATAGTTGTGAAACTGGAAGCATTCTTCAGGAAAAAAGCATCAGCCGCCCTTCATTTTGGATGAGAACAAAACCCAGCCTGCAATGAACTCCTTCTATACATCTGGGGCAGAGAAAACAGAGGCCATGGGAAAAGCTGGCTGAATTCCTAAGGCAGAAAACCAGCATAGGTAAACCTGATTGCTTCTTGTATTTTCAGTGCAATTATAAAAACCTTCCTTGTTTTTACTGTACACTTCTGCTTCTGGCCACTGGTTACAGAGCACCAGTTGCAAAAGCCAGTGGTGATGGGAGACTGTGAACAACTAAACTAAAAAATAATTTCGACATCAGTGCCTCTTCTCCTACTTCCTATGAAAATTGCACCTCCAAGGTGGCTTCAAGGGGCACTGGTTGACCCAGTGTACTGCCAGTGCTTGGAAGACAGTTGTCACAAATTCATGTGTAGAGGGCCTGTCAGATCTAATTGACATGGAATTACATATTATTATATTTGAATAACAATATAGTGCAAATGATCAGAAAAGCTTCCTACTACATGAAAAAGAATGAATGCCATTTTATGTGTAAAAAGTAGACAGACACATGTATCTGAGGAATCCTTGCTCCCTTTTTTAATAGTAGTCTTAATAGCAACATATAATAATGAAAACTGATTTATAAAAGACATCACTATGGAGTACTGACACATAGACATTAGGATTCAATAGGCATCTAAAATTACATTGAATCATTGTCCTTTGTAGAGCAGAGCTGCCTGTGATTCAATTTTGACTATTCATTTAAAACACATACTGATACTCTTTGTGGGAGAGGAGAGAGGAGTGTACAGCAGAACTTCACTGTGAGTGTCCTTTATACAAGCTATGTCACAAATTGCTTTACTCCACTACAAAGATAAGGTATAATAAATAATAGTTAAACGAAAGAGGAGCTAAGATGGTCAGTAGAAAAAAATCTGCCTAACATATTTTAAAATCAAGATAAACATTGCAGAAAAATTTTAAAGGTATGTTCCAAATGGCAGGATGTTCTGAAGTTTCTTGCACCAGAAATGATGAGAGGAACAGTAAAAACAACAGCAAAAAACTCCCACAAAACAACTCATCCTACCCCCATAAAAAGTGGAAGGAGGAAAGGAGTATGAAAGAGAAAGACAACTTTATGGAGTACAAGCAAGCCCATGGACAAGAAATACAAATTGGATCTTGAAATGGAGTTCTGCATGTTTATTTGATGATTTCTGATTTTCACTCCTTTGAGTGCTTGAGCTAAATTACAGGGGGAAACATTTTGCGCACTCAAAAATAGCTGAAATTGGGTCAGCCTAAGAGGAAGGAGTTATGGTAGTCTTTGTGAAAGCATCTGCAGGAATGAATGACAAGATCATGTTAAGAAGCAAGGTGATGCTTCACCCTTTGGACACATTTTGTTGTTATGTTTAGCCCGTCACTGCTCTTTCTTCTCTGAAATGAAGTTGTTTGTTTATTGAAAATCACAACTTTAACCAAGTGAAACTATGTGTTTCATTTCATATAGCAGGGCTGTTTCTAATCCACGTTCCTGCTGTGACTCATTATAGCATCCTGTCCCATCCAGCTCTACTTACAGTTAAAAACACTGCATTCCAGTATTAACATTTTAAATTCCTCAGGCTCCAAAATCATGGGATTTATCCAATTCTCTTTAAAGAAGACTTGTGCTTTGGAATAAGTTTATTAAATATATTGAATTTGTAGGGAGGATTATAATTATGCCACAAGGGATTTGAATTCCAGCCCTCTCCATTCCATTAATCTTGAAAGTTAATTTCTGGTGGTGATGAAAGCTGAGGATGGGCTCAGTGCATTAGTTAGCACACTAGTTTTCTTGTCAAACTGCTAACTTCTGACAATGATGGCAAGTGCCTGTATTAGAAAACAGAAAGCCATGCAGCAGACGGCACGCTGCTTCGAAAGCATATGGCATTATTTTTTTCCCTCGTTGAGCCACAGTGTAGAAGTACATGTCAAAACAACATCTATTTTAGAAAGAAAATGGTAAGATCCCATTGTTGATTTACACTCCCTTCACACTTTATGATGAAGTCAAAACTCATGGTAACAAGAGAAAGGAGATGACTGCAAAGGCTGAATCCGTTTAGTTTTAATCCCCCAAACAAATGATGAAAAGTGAGAAAATGCAGACATATTCAGTGAGATTAAAACAGGAGAGAATGAAGTCCAATATTTACCAAATGTGCCTGGAAAAGCTACATTCAAGAGCCCACTCAGATTTTCCTTTAAGGAAACACAGGTTCCTCCAATGGATGAGTCTATACAGCAAAACAGCTTTTACATCTAATTTTCAAACTAACACAGATGAGATACGAAACAACTCCCAGGATTCCCATCTGCAAAGCACCATAATGATTTGCCTTTTGAGGACACATTTTGGTATATGATTCCCTGGTCATCTCAGTAATACAGCACCAATTTGTTAGCAGGGTTGCATGCCTAGTCATTTCCTCAAGGAACTGGGTAGGAGGACAAAGAAAGAATTGTGCCTTTTGAGGCATAAATACACTTTGTGAGCAGTGACAGCAAAATGGGATGGAAGACTTCAATGGGCTTTGGTGTAGACAAGATAAACCCAGTGCAATTTAGGTCCTGAAATGCATACATCCAAGAACAAATCAAAACAGGTTAATTTTCAGAAACTCTTCTTTCTTTTCCTTGGAATCTAATCCAGCAATTCATTTGGTCCTCCTCTGGAAATGCCTTCCCAAGCAATCTCCAAGATGCTTCCCTTGTGACAGTACAATGGTACTTCTCATTTGGGATGGGATGACATAACAAAAACTTCATCACTTTCTTTTGGAGGGACTTGGATCAGATCATTACAGAGAGCCTGTGAAACTCTCAAAGCAATTTACAGGCAGCTGAGAAATACAACAGGTACCCCATTGAGGTGAGTAACACCATTCTCATCCTATAGCTCTGACAGAAAAGAAGTAAAATAAAAGTAATTCAAATAAATTTGTCTCAAATATATTTGTTCACTGTCAGTTTTAGAGTTTGGCTTTTTAGAGTACACTTTTAAATCCCATTGCATGGGATTTTGCTGTAAGTTGTACCAATGTAGCTAGGAGTCAAGCCTGAACTAGCTGTTCAATAAGCAAAACTTGCTGCCAGAGAGGCCAATGTCCTAAGGCCAGCTCTTGCCTTTAGGCATGGAACATCTCCCATAACATTCCTTCAGGGCTGAGTTCTCCTACTTAGCTTCACCCCAGCTGTGTGCCTTTTGTAAGGTCAGACAGAAATGTGTAGAAACGTAAAGCAAAATTTTTTTAAACTCAGCTTTTCTTTAGTGCAGAATTTTTGTCCTTACCTTTATCTTTTTCTTGCTGGAATCCATAATCATTTTCCAATCTGTTCCATTGTTGCTGTAGCCAATTTTGAATTTTTTCATGAACACTTTGTTTTCTCGGTGCTTGCCTCCTTGGACAATTATGCCCCTCACTATTTTTTCCTCACCAAGGTCTACTTGAAGCCACTCATTTGTATATGGATGAGTAGTTGGTGGCAGTGCCCAACCTGAGCGGCTCGTTATGAGGCGAGCATTTTCTGGGATCCAGTTTCGATCCACTTCAGTAGATGCAGTAATCTGAGAGTCAGGAATAAGGCCAGACACCATACCCAGCATCCCAGAACAAGGATAATCTACAGAGAAAAAAAATCCAAATAAATTAAATAGTTATTCTGAACAAGTGCCAAACCAGCAACAGGACACATCAGTCAATTCAACTATCATAGCTAATTATTTATTTCTTATATTCAAAATAACCTATTAGATTTGTATGTAATTTTCATCTGTTCAAACTTGCACATCCTAGTTTTAGTAGGAAGTACCAAAATACCACAAGTATTTTTGGCTTGGTGGGAACCAAAAGCATCAGAAAATCCTATTCTATTCTTGTTTTTTATTCTTCTTGCTAAGGCAAAGAGTGCAGGACCATCTGAATTTTGGAATATTTCATCAGAGAAAACTTCCAAACCCAGCCAAAACCTGGTTGCAGATTACCTAATTTTGTTGACATTGGAAATGGAAATCTTCATGCATTAAAATATAATTTATTGTTGCATTTGAGATTTTCCTAATGAATTTCTTTTGTCTCTCAGACTTTTGCAGGTGACACAGACTTCTTTTATGATCCTAGATAAAAATAAATTAGAAGTACCTGCTAACAAGGAATAAAGAATTCTAATATAGAATGTAACAGTAGTTCTGATTATCTACAGAACTGTAAAAGATCTATAGAATCTGAAAAGATTTCATAGAATGACTTAGAATTCTTTAACAAAGTAATCAGTAATCTTATTTTCCTGCTTTATGGAAACCAGTTCTAAGAAACATTTTCAAGACTAAAGAAACACCTTAAGAGAAAAAATATCCCTACAACTATTAAAAATTAGTGCCATTGAACTGTATTAAGTGCTAAAAAATGTGCTAGAATAATTAGCTTTCTAAAGTCTAATTAATCATTAACATTTTCTCACAACTGTAAATTGTATTTTTACAGATAATGGTGCGTCCACTGTATAGAAATGATAGAAAACCTAAAACTGTAAAAAAGATATTTCTAAAAAATTTTTTACAGGTAACTGTGTGATATAAAAGAATTACATTACAACACTGTTCATGATTGGGAACTTGACTACAAACACCATTACTTGCACAGGCTTTATATCTAAGTGTTTGTACCTTGCAGTCCTTTTAAACCTAGTCATGTATGTTCGTTCCTTGAGAAACCTGCTGAGAACTACCTATGAATAGCAGACATAAGAGAGAGGGACTGGAGGGTTACAAGGGAAAAATAAGATGGGAATTTGAAAAATATCTGTGTGTCTCAGGAATTTTGCATGAAGCTGTAAAGTGATTGGAATATAGTGTCAGAAAAATATTTAGATAACACTAGATTGTGGGTTGTGGTGTTTTATTTTCTTTTTTAACCTTTCTACATTCAGATCATGGTGGAAATCATGATCGTGAATTTTACTCATAAAAATAAATCCCACAGCACAGGCACAATAAATTGCCCATATCTTATAATCTTTCCCAAGACCTACCTGTTATCTTGCAGCCATACACTTCGAATCTCAGTGAAACTCCATTTTCCCAAGACACAGGTCTAATTCGCACAAACCGTGTTAAAACTGGTTTGGCAAAGGGTCTGTAAACAACATCAGTGGGATTGCTGTTCCCTTGGAACACCTTAGTGTGGAAAGAAAAAGTATATATTTGTTAGGCTTTCTCTTAAATGGTGTTTACAGTTCTGTGTTTTACAGATTGTTATGATATGAGATCTAGCCAGGGTTGGTTGTGGGGGCTGAGACAAAAGACTTGAATGGGAAACTATTTCATTAGTCTCCTAACACAATTTTTGCAGACGTTTGCTTTTCTTGGGGGAAAAAATTAAGATGTAAGGTGTTCAGTGATACCAAAAAAGTTGTTCCTGATGGCCAGATCTATATGCAGGAATGCCAAGCACTGGTCTTTTTCATCCAATGACTTCTGTGTTCTGGAAGAATCCCCCAGTGCCCCACTAGAGCGGTTTTATTTCTTGTATGCTCATAGAATGATGCAGTAAGCTACAGATCGTTATGCTCAAATTAAAGATTTGGATTTCAATTAGACCACATAAAAACACACACATACACATCCTGTATGGAGTTATGATAAAAATATATATTATTTTGCTAACCTTGGGCTTAAGATTTATTAAGGTGTATTGTGCAAACCTTGCTTCGCCAACCTCCTGTTTTCAAATCCTATTCAACAAGTTCTCAGAATTCCTTTTTCCTTGCATACTGAAATTGAAGTCTATTTAAAATCTGTATATCAGGATCCAAGATTTTCTGTGTATCCCCTGAGGCTGGCAGTCAAATTAGATGAACAATGAGACTTCCACCAGAAGCACATGATTCTGCTGCGCTTTCATGTTGAGGATCCTGCAGACACACTCTTTCCTAGCCCAGCCGAAACTTTGCAATGTTCTAGTCCAAAGAAGGTGATTCAGCTTCCTGCTTCTTTCTCACGTAAAGGGACCGATTTCCTGTTGTTTTCCATGGATGCAGACCCCTTTCCTTTTATGGGAGATTCTCCAATTTCTTACACACACTGCCCTACTTTCCTGTTTGTTCCTTACAGTAGCTGCATTAATTTGGAGCGGAGGCCAACAGCACACAGCTGTCAACTCATAAAGCTCAGTTACATCTCAAGTAATTTAAGATAAGGGTAATGGAACTGCATTTCTTTCCAGCAATCTTTTTTTCCTTTTTTTTTTTTTTTTTTTTTTTTTTTTAATTTTTTTTTTTAATTTTTTATTTTTTTCCTGTAAGGAATTGCTGTAACTTTGCATCTGACAGTGAAAAGGAGTCTTTCCTCAAAAGTACACAGATTCTTATATGTAGTTAGTGCAACACTGGTATATGGATGCCTAGAGACCTGCGCTGCAAACTTTCAATTTGAACTAAAATATCTGGGAGGGGGACTGGTGAATAAGTTCTTCTTGTATTGATCAACAGCAAAATACTGCCATTTTAGAAAACTGATTTTTTTAATGAAGCCTTCATACAAGTGACACAGGTTTAGGAAATGTTCTCACTAATTAAGGACAGCACGTGCAAGAGAAACTCATGCAAAATACTCTTGGAGAGTTTACAAATTGAAGCTGGTAATGAAAATCAGGCATGGTCTGATTTTGAAAGAAGCATTTGTTCAGATTACAGAATCCAGAGCCAGGAAACCCTGTGTCTCATACCAGCCACTGCGCTGGCCCCTCTTATAACTTTGGGCAAGTGAATTCTTGTATCTGTATATACATCACTGTACAATGCCCACATTATGTCATTTGACTTTCAGAACTTCCAGTAAAACCAGGATAATACCTGTCAGAGAGAAGCTTTCAGCATTCATTTTTTATTGTTTTCCAAAGTGTTTCAAAAAAGCAAGATGTATTTATAAGACACTGCAACCACATTGATTAGATAAATGTAGTGGACTTGGCATAGCACTTACAGATGAGTCAGGGACAAACCAGTAACCAAATATTTAGAGCTAGATAGGGTTTACACTGATAGAGTTTGATATTGCACAGCTCTTCTGTGGCTTTACAAAAGGGTCACAAAAAAGCTGTTTTGAAGGGAGGTACCACAAAACTTTTCCAATTGCATCAGCCCCTGGAAGCCTCTGGGGTGCTGCTCTCAGGCACATCCTGAGCGAGGTGGGAAGGGAGGCACAGCCTCACTGGGGCTATTCATGTGAGAGCTGGAGCAGAACAGACTTCTCAGTAATGAGCTTTATGCTCACAGCAGTGGATAATGACAATTTTTCTTATGAGTGTCTAAAGCTGTTTCATTGGGAGGTCACAGAGAGCAAATCTGCTGATAAATGGAAAGGTGATAAAAATCTATAAGGATGGAAAGATGTGCCTAATCATCTGTCTGCATGACCCCCATCACTGAGATACTTGGAAGTCTAACGAACCACTAATGACTTGCTAGCCGTCCTTCGTGGCCACGCACAGGAAGCTGAGGCACTGACACATTGCATATCCAGAGCTTCACTGCAGATAATGGACAGACATATTTTTTGAAAAGTTCTGCATAATGTTTTTCTCAAGAAAAACATTTCAACCTCTGAGAAACAGGGAAACAGCAGAACAGTCCAGGAAAAAGACACAAAATGACTCAAATAATGGTGAGTTCAATATATAGGGCATCACCTTACACCATTTTCAGGTGTTCCAGGCTTTGAATAAACAATTTCTGTGACCCATTACTACTGAAACATAAGCTGGCTTTTGGATTTGGGAAATAGTGCTGATCACCCTGACTAAACTTTATTCCTCTTTTTCAAATAGATGACAGCAGCTAAGCAGTTCAACAGACTATTTCTCATCTGAAGAGAGATAAAAAAAATTAAATACTTACAACAGGCTTATTTCCCTCCTTCAGTGTAATCCAGTCCTCTCCATTGGAGCTGACATCTACACGATATGTTTTCAGATAATATTCTTTCTTTGTTTCTTTTGAGATGGCTCCTTGGGTTCCAATTCCAGAAACAAAGCGAAGAAGGCCCAGGTCTACCTGTGGCAGAGAATAATTTGGAATGTGAGGACAACCAGTTCAGACAACATTGCAGCAGTGGCACCCTCTATACCTCACACTGTTTTACAAATATAATAATTATTTCATATAAAGCAAATCACAAAATATTGTTGACAATAACAGACATAATCTCCTCTTTTGTAAGCAGTGTCATCATAGAAGATGGGAGAATTTGCCTAATTAACCAGGAATGTTATTAACACACCAGAGAATTCTCTTTCCTCTTTGAGGGAGGACCCAGAGACACTGTAAGTGTGAGTGGAAACCACCAGACTGCAGAGGAGTCACTAGAGAAATTCCTCAAGGACCAGTCTGCTGAACAACCTTATTTAATACTTTCATTAAGCACTTGCATATATGCCAATGAAATTCCCTAAGGACACTAAGCTGCAAGGTGTTGCCAACACATAGGAGACTCATGCAGTGAGAACTGAGTGACCCTGAGGACTGTGGAAGTGGCAGTAGAAATGGGATGGGATTTACTAGGATAATGTCAAAGTTGTGCACTTAGGGAATGATAACAAGAATTCTGCTAAAACCCAGAAGATTATCACTTGCAAATAGAAGAGAAGAATCCCAATGTATATTAGTTGGTCACAAGATAATTGCAAATCACTGTGTGATTTTGTCAGAAAAAAGGCAAATTAGTTGCTAGCACTGTATGATGTATTTGAGAAAAACAGAAAGAAACATTAGTACAAGTGCAATAATTCTGTTCCAACTGTCAAATGCCATGAACTTCTACTATTAGAAAACAAAATCATTTTCAACTCACTGGAGAAATGCACATGAATGTGTGTTAGAGGTCCTCTCTCTTCACTCTTCTCTCTCTTTCTCTTTTTTTATGGAAGTACATTGTCCATTACAAATAGACAAGTGATTAATTTGACTTTGTTCTCCCCCATTATTTTTTTTCACGCAGGTCTTTTCCTTATCTAGTTAATCATGTGGCATCAAAGAAGTATCAGCATATTTGGGAGAATGGCATGGGATGCAGGAATACAGCTACTCAAGTAGTTGGCTACTCAGTTCTGCTGGCAAAAGAAACCCTTATCCCAGTGCACAAGTCCAGCTGCCAAATAGCTGAAATTGGGCACAAAACTTTCTTACAGTCAGGTTGGTGACCACAGTTTTAAAACCTCCACCATTACCTTTTTTAGCCATAACAACAAACCGATTAAAATCAAATTCTTCACCCTCTTTCTATGCAGTTAGAACCTTCTCATTATTTCCTAAATTTAATTTCAGAATAAAATAAAACTCTTCACAAAATATTAATCGGTGTCATTTATTCCTCTAACTTCAGTTTTCCAGAGTTTAGTAGGATAATGACAGGTTAAATTAACCCTTCTCAAATGAATGGCTCCATGAATGTCCCAGGCTTTTTCATTATTTCCAAAGTACATAGAATGCAGAATCTGTGTCCTGTGTCCCACAGGCATTCTTTTTCCTGGATGTATGTCATATATCCAAAGGCATTGGAGCAGTTAAATCAACATGCTCTGCATTCTCTCTCAGAAGGCTGAAGGAAGTGCTATTGAGGACAGAGTGTCTGCTCTCTCAGTGCCCATGTCATATGCAAGGCATTTTGGAGTACTCCAACACAAGAACAGCAGCCCTGTGTGTGACAGACAGAACTGGCTTTCAGGGCAAGGCCCCTGCCCCAGTTTGTAAGGCTCATAAAGTCTATATGTAACATTTTAGCCCTTGTCTTTAGGGTTGAAGTACTGCAACATTTTGTTTTTGTACGACAAAAAAAATAATTTCAGTCTTAAAAAAAAAACCAAAAATCCCAGCACCACCTCACAAAAACAATCAAGTGATTTAAAGTAACTGGAGAGTCTCAGATGTTAGATTGTTGCAATCTGAAAGTTAATGGGGGAATCTGGGCATCATTGCTCTGAGCAATCTCAGCTTAACTTCAAATGCTCTCCAAGCTGTACTCTGCTGATTGTAAAGTGTGCTGCACTGAGTTATGTCCAATACCACATTCACTTCCAGGCTGAAGTGCACTTGAAAATCTGGAAGTCTGAGGGAGCGCAGAGCTAAGTTATTTAAATGATCTGCTTCTCTTACAATTTGAAACAGCTCTTCAGTTTTGAAATGATTAGGGTCCCAAGCCTGTACCATTCCAACTGATTTGAAATTATTCTAGTAGAGGCTTTTTAATATACAGTAAGTACTTCATTGTGAATAAAGTCAAGCAATGTCCTAGTACAAGAGTTCTAGGTATTTGAAGCCAAGTTAAAATTTAACATGGGTGGCATAGGGACATTTGATTACTTGATGCCTGACTTAAAAATTGCTACTAGTCACTGACCATTCAGGCCTCAGTCTTGTCTTGTCAGAAAACTTCAGTTCCCCCAAATTTTGCTTGGTCACAATTTCTGGGATTCAATACACCTTCTTATCTCCAAGGCACTCAATATTCTACAGCATACATCTGACTGCCCAGGATTAAGTCCCAAACACACAAAAGATATAGACATGTTACTTTCATGCCTAAAACCTGGCAGAACTCTCTCACTCGGAGAGAGGGACACTCTGAGAGGACTTCTGATTTATTGCCTATAAGTAAGGAATAAGTAAGGAAGGAAAGGCAACCTCATTAGCACTCCTGGCTCCAGTAACTGAGAAAGACATTACTGGAGGAAGGAGGGCTCTCTTTGTTAGGGTGCACATCTCTTCACATAGATGTGCTCTTTCTCCAGTCTCCAGGTCAGCGAATCTTTATGTGTTCTTGAAAACTGGAACTATGTCAACAGTAGTCCTCTGCTGGAGTGCCTGGAGTCTGACAGCTCGAGTGTTCAGCACAGTTTTAAACCCCTTGCAAAAGCAATCCATGACTCCAGACCTGTGGCATGCCAGGGGCTGTTTGCTCACAAGCTGATAGAGGAAAGAAGAAAAACATTTCTCCATCGGTATTTCATGAAAAAGAAGCAGTGTAAACAAGAAAGGTGAGCTTAAACAACAGAGAAGCAGAAGGGTCTCTTGGAATTTTTAGTACTAACTCTGTGTCAGTGAAAAGGTCCAGGAGAGAGGTAGGGCTTAAGGCATTTACTTCCCTTTGACAGTTCTTTGCAGTGGCCTCCTGAGGGGAACTGCTCCTCTCCAGGTGCATGCAAACAGAATTGCAACACTGTGCACCCCTCTGTGGTGCCTAAGTATGTTTGCAAATTAAGCTCTAAATGTAGCAATCTTCTCTAAGTAAGGTAATAGAAATGAATTATGTAGAAGACTACCTTAGAAACTGCACGACACATTTTAATGGGCTGTTAAGCTCCCCCTCGTTAATCACTTTGTGATGCATTTTGTTTTTGTTCCGATGTTTTTAAACTTTGCTTTCTATAAAATGCAAAAAGTTGTCCATATAATACAGATTCTAAATGTCACTGTGACAGTTCAGAATTGAAGCTTAACTGTATCAATTGCTAGTAACAACTGAAAACTGAAGGTACCAAAGTGTAGCTGTGATAAGACACAGCTCTTCTCTATTTTTCCCAGAGGAATCAGTGCAGAGGGTACTAGCTCTGGAACAGCTGTGTCACCAGAGAGGAATTCTTTTGCATCTTGAAGGCTTATGTCTATAGAGCCCACCTTTCTCTATAAGTTCCAGTCAACACAGCATGTCCTGTCCAAAGAGTTAACATGACCATTTTTTTCAGATGCAGGCTATTCCTGCTGTGATTGTAATATAAGTCTTTAATAACTAGCTTTTTGTTTTGGCCTTCTTGTCCTTTTTGTATCAAGAACTTGTGTTTTATGTTAGAGTGACTGTGAAGAAATGTGGTGTTGAAATACAGTACTTTTGAAGATGAACATCAAATGCATTTCCCTGCAATTATTTGACATTTAACATTCTGCACATATGATAAACAAACATCTGGTATTTATTTAGGAAAATGCAAGCGATTTTTTAAGTTATTGCAAGCCTTATGGCTGTGATCTGAGATAGGCAGCTGTCTCCAAACCTGAAATCTTCACATTTCATTTCCATGACCAGAGTTTCAGCTTTGACTAACGGCAGCATGTTTCAAGTTCTTTTTTTTTTTTTTTTTTTTTTTTTTTTTTTTTTTTTTTCCAAATTTTCACTTTCATTCAGATTAAGAAGCATTATCTCTCTTGGAAAGTGATGCTTAAGGGCCTTACCCAAAAACACAGCCTTTGATAGTTGCCTGTGCTGCAATGTGAACATCTTTATTTGAAAGTGCAAGTCTGGGAGCAGACTAGCCTTTAGAAAAGGGCCCCTAACTTACAAAAAATGAGGAGCATCTCGAGTGTGGGTTTTTTTTTTTTTCAGGAGAGAATGTTCATTTTTTTTTCAAAAGAGCCTCCCTTGTTCCTATTTCTAAAATCAATTTATTTCCTACAGAAGCATATTGCAAGGCACTAGCTGTCTCTACATATGAATTACTTCCTCTCCATTTATTCTGCAATATCTCCTAGCATCCAGGAGAAATATTCTTATTGCTGTATTACTGTCTCCAAAAAATGCAGGTGGATGACATACTTTTAAGACAAAGATATGCAAGGGGTGTCATACACATTTTATCTGAAGCGAGTTAAAGAGAAAGAAAAGAATTACATTTAGCTCTGCATAATGCATCCCGTAGCAAATCTGAGCAAACTGCTGGATAAAGAACGACACACAACATACACGGCTTGAAATTAATACTGCTTCTTCCTGTCGCCACACATAACTACGCTGCAGTATGGAAGACCTTATCTTCAGAATGAAAATCTGCCTTGCTAAATAAAATACAGTCATTGAGGGAGCTGTAGCAAGGGAGCAGTTTTGCCAGCTTTTAACACTCCTACTGTAGGTCTGTTCAACAGCCTGAGAAAATAAAGTACTGAGTGCTGGAGTTTGATTAACAACAGGAAGCTTTTTGTTGTGGGCATCTCTTGCGGCTTGAAAAGCTGTACAATCCATCAATTGACACAACATACCAAAGCAAATATTTTTAGAGAACCGTGTCATTTCCCTAGATAGCATACAGTGCTCTGAGTCAGATTAACTGTTGTGACAATCCACTGTTCTGTCAAATATTTAATTAAGAGTTGATCTATTTTCTTAACACTGCTGTTATTGATTTGGCCAATCATGCTTTCTCATGATGTATATACAACTATGACTTAATTCCTTAATTTCTTAGATTGTAATGCTAAGTAAAAATGGGGCAGGCTACAGTAGAAATTCTGAAAATAATCTAATTAATGTGGTTGGAAAATTACTTCCAAAAGTCTTCATTCTTGAAATGAGTAGTCATTAAAAGAGCACAGCTCCTTGATTAATGACAGGTTGTAAATATTCATCCTGGATTTAAGTGAAAATAGTTAAGCCTGTAAACTACCTCAAATCTTTATGTACAGCTCTCAGTGATACTCTCAGTGGCAGCTCCATAAAGTGGGGAGAAAATATTGCTTTTATTCAGATCTCTCCTGAGTCACTGAAGTCTTTCTCATTGACCTTGACAGCAACATCCTGAAAGCCTCAAAAGGGAAAGCAGCTAATCACCTGCTGACTTGTAGTCTGTGCCTAACAACTGTCCCCAGTCAGCATGTTTTACTAAACTGATGCTTATGTGACTTGGCAAAAATGAGGAAGCCTGGAAGAAGAGATGAGCAAACATTCAAGCCAAAGACATAGGAATTCTTGGCGGCAAAATGGAAATGAACCTTTCTTTAGCAGTTGAAATATATATTCCTCACAATCTTCACCTTCTGCTCAAATCCCTTTCTGCAGAAGAAAAAAACCATAAGTGTAAAGATTCCTCCAACTGAAAACAAACAATAGAGTCAAAAGATGCTATCAAGTTGAGATACTGATGCTGGGGTCACAGGATTGAGTACAGCAACTTTTCTCAGAAGCAGATCAGCCAATTTTTATAGGAGAAAATTAAGGATAATGGTGAAAAAAACATGACTGGTAAACATAAGAGAACCTCAGTCATCATTATGAGGCCAGCTCAAGAAGAAAAAGATGCAGAAAGCGTAAGAAAAATGAAATCCAGAAACATAATGAAAAAAGAAAAGACAAGAAAAGAATAAAAGAAAAAGCTTCTGTGTCTCTGACAGAGAAAAGATAATGCTTGTGTGGGCTGTGTTGCATCTGGATTCATGGCACATTCTCCCACTCTTATGTTAATTTTTTTTTGCATAAATCAGAAGCAACTAATTAAAAAAGAAATATTTAATTCTGACATGTTCTTTGAACTGGTGTTCCATCTGGTTCTGTTTGAATAGTAAAATCTGCTGTAGTCATAAAAATTGGCAAGCAGCACTCTGGTAAAGAGAAACAAAAGAGACTCAGTACAGCAGGTTAATACACTAGCATTTTAACTGGAGACATTTCCAGAATTCAGCACACCAAATCGCTCCAGTATGGAAACTATAAAGATCAGATGTGAGAGAGAACTGCTGCGAGGGGGCCGGGAGTGGCACTGCCACCGGCACAGGAGCTCTGTGACCCTCGGGCTGCGAGTCCCTGCAGGAGCCTGGCTCACAGGCAAGGGCAGGGCACTGCCCCCGCTCGAAATGCATCCAGGGCACACGCAGGGACAGGGAACCATCCCCCTGCGACTCCTTTGCAAGCTCCATCTCACGCATTCATGTGGGGCTTTGATGCAACGCCATCGTTATTCAGAAGACTCAGAAAATACCTTTTCCCTAATTTATTTTTCTTACTTGAACACTATTTAAAACCTGAGCACCAAGATACAATAAACTCTGATAACAAAGGAGGAAAATGTAATCGTATTGGGTTTTCTATAGACTCTGGGATCTAAGCAATCAGCATCTTATGCCATTCAAATCCTCTCTGTAGCAATGGAGAGAAAGGCTGATTAACTCCCAGTGCTTTAGAAAAAGATTGTTTTACATCTTGCAGGAACATATCTTGCTGTGAAATATTACTTCTTTAAAATGAAAACCTTTGCTTCAGCATTACATTAACTTGCAAATGGATAACCTAA
The DNA here is from genome assembly GCA_032173965.1 of Sitta carolinensis. Taxonomy (NCBI): domain Eukaryota; kingdom Metazoa; phylum Chordata; class Aves; order Passeriformes; family Sittidae; genus Sitta; species Sitta carolinensis. The sequence continues at coordinate 14,079,318 of CM063284.1, read as the reverse complement.
GACATGTACAATGACTTGGTCAAAAAAAAAGGAGGAATGTGAATGGCCCCTTTCTCCGGCTAAGATACTTAGGAACCCTTGCTGAGCAATAAATGAGTCAGGAACGTAATACTTTTAATTAACGTTTTCTGAATACTTATTTGTAATTTACATTTAATTTTAAACCTGAGCTTAATCCTCTGATCTGGAATGAAGACAACTATTTAGTACAGTTTGAATGTGACCTTCCCTGGTTTGTGTTAGAAACTATAGAAAAGGGAAACTCTATAGCAATACTTGCAGAACCACTCTTTTCTGATAGAAGGACATAATTGCAGGACTTTCTTTCCCCTAAATGTACTGAGCAACTAATGCACAAATGGGAAACAAGTAATCCAAAGCTTCTCTCCCAGACTTCTTCACATGTGAATAACCAGTCTTCGCATGGAAAAAACTGAATTTCGCCTATTAAGTTCTTATGGTTTTTTGGTGCCAGCTGCTGCCCTGTCAAAATCAGGGGGTACAGGCAGAAGGGCTTGATTTATAATTGTGGTATTATAAGTACAATAGTACATATGTAAACACATAGTAATAACTTCTCCTTCCTGTTTCACAGCATACCTGTACTAATGGTAGGAAGCTACTAAGCAAGGGATGATATACTGTGCAAAACTAAACCTCTCCTGTCGCAGACAGCACTCTTGATGGCTCAGATAGATGTGACTGTGCAATCACTGTGTTCAGCGTCACTTCCACTGAAATAACTGGAATTTACCACACTCAGATATTTTTGAGAGTTCAGGCTTTGGGTTCTCTATAAAAAATCACAGTGAAATGAGGAAAAAGTGCCAGTGTCTGTGATATAATACTTTTTAAGCCTAATTTCACTGGAATAGGCGTACAACCTGTGTCACATGGAAATACAAGTATTTTCTTTTGATCAGCTTTCTCATCTTGGAAAGTCGGTGCAGTCTCTTTAAATCAGTCATTCATCCACAGGAGTCTGCATTCATTTATTGTCTGTTAAATGGAACTGTCAGTTTTGTTGCATCAAAATTCGATTTTCTATTTCATACACATTGTATATGATGATTTTAATTTACTGCTGGGTCACCAAGCAAGTCATTTGTCTTTTAAAATATGAGTTTCTGCTACCTTCTAGAAAAATGTCAGGTAGCTACAGTTAGACAGTGTGGCGAGGGTGCTGTAAATGCATGGTAAAAAATGAGAGACAGACTACACATACAAAGATTATTTCAATTTTTCTGATATGTCTCTCACAGCTCTGAGGAAATGAATACATGTAGATTAAATACTTCTGAGGCTGTGATTTGGAAGACCCACTGCTCCTGTGCTGCAGGAGGAAGTGGAACAGCAGAAGGGATGGCACAGGTTGCTGACTACCAAGACAACTTCCCAGTGCTAAAGCAAACCAGGGAGACTGGCTGCCCCCAGATCTGTCCTTCCCTCAGCAAAGTAAGCTCAAAATTCTGGCAGGAGTATTTTATTTCCAGGGTTTCATTGGCCAGATAATGGTGCCTGGTTTTTGTACCCCCACTCTACCTATCTAAAAGTTACTCTATCTGCAGTTATGTAAAGAGAAAAGCTATTGATTTTTAAGTGCTGTGGCTTTTAAAAGTAAACACAAGATGTATTTTCTTAGTTAAGTATATCATGAAAGGGGGGAACCCTCCTATGGACTAATTTTTAAGGCCTGATAAGAACATTTAAAAATTATTCTGTGCTATGTTAACCCTTCAGTCCATAGCCTAAAGTCAGCAGTATTTGCATTGGAGAAGAACCTGCTCCTTTGTCTGTTATGGCTGAATAACACTTAAGTCTTTATTACAATAATCTTTAACCTAAATACAACCAGTTAAAATGTAACCCTGGTTTGATATGTGATAGGAGAGATTGATCCTTTCACCGTCTTCAAGAGGATCAACACCAGAAATGAGTTTAGCCTGAAGTGTTCAACACAGAATGCAGCAATGGAGAGAAAGACCAGACTACACAGGTACAGCTGGTTGGTGAAATTGTTAACACTTCGTCCCTGATGAGAAGCCAGTTGTGCCTGAAAACAGAGGAACCAAATCTCAGCTTAATGTTTGGTCAACTGTATTTTCTCTGCTAGCAGCTTTTGTTTACCAGTCAGCTTTGGAGGTTATTCTGATGTCTTTTTAAAGACTTTTTTTGAAACCTCAAATGAAAACATTAGAGGCAAAGACAAAATGAAATTAAGTGTTTACTTTTTGAAAGATACTTTTTATTTCTTTTTTCTGCTGGGGAAGAAGACAAATTGCTATCTGAAGGGCAGCTATTTACCACTTAGAAGAAATCTCATTTATCCTTTCACTCTACCTATTTTGCTACTGCTGTGAAAATGTCACCTAATGGGCAGAAGAGAATTGAACTGGGACAAAAAAGCAGGATGACAGGGGAGGTAAATAATAGCTCAGCAACAGAAAATCTGGAGCATGGATTCTGGGATGGGGAAGGGCCCATAGGACTCATGAACTCTACAGCTTCATACTACTGTGCAGGTGTGGAAAGAGTGAATAAAAATGCATAATCGTCTCTGCAAAGCACTCAGCAGCACACCTCTCATCTCCAGCCCAGGGTCGGCCCCGTGAGAACAGAGACCTTTAGCTCAGTAATAACTCTGCTGATTATAACACACCTCAGCTGTGAGCTCCTACCCAAGGCTCTGTTTCCAGCCACTGCCCTCAGTCACTTCACTGCGAGCCTTGAGCTTTACCTCACCCTGACACCTGCCTAGTCTTGTAGATTAATTTCTGCCAGACTCAGAAAAATCTCCCTCTGAGATACCTTCCTCCACATCAGCAGCAGGTCCTGGCTGTGGTGTTGCTTAAGATGTGTTGCTTGGTACTGGGTGGGCAAGGCTGCCTCAGCCCCCACAGGGTCTGCAAACCATCTGGGAGAGAGCTTCCCCAGGCAGCAGAATGGCACAAACAACTGAGTTCTTGGCGTGATGGCAGTGTAAAACACAGCAAACTATAACAAATATTTTGAGTCAATGATGAATGGAAAAAATAAAAAGAAAAACAAAAGAGAGAGGACCACTTTGCACAGTGCAAGAGGATTTAATTTCCGTGAAATAAAGAAGAACAAGATGTGATTTAAAAAAACCCAAAAACCTAAACAGGCCTGTGGAGGGTAGTTTAAAACTAGTTTTAGTTTTGATTTAAAGATTTTAATTTCTTTGCCTCCTAGAACCAACTAGTGAAAGTGAGATAAATTTACAAAATTATTTTAATAGTTGCTGAATCAGTGCTTTTGGTGGACACATTTTTAATTTGCTTTCTCAGCTCTAAAGGGCCATCTGTCTTGCAGCCATTGTGGGGAGGTAGGACTGGACTGGGAAGTGGATGCATAGGTAATTACAGAGCTACATACATACTACTCAGATCTCTGCATAATGGATCCCCTGAAAAAACTGAAACTATTATAATGATTAGGCTGCCGTGGGGGCTTGGAGGGGCTCTGCTTCTGCTGCTCCTCCATATGTTGCACTCAGGATTGCTTGAAGCCACATAGGACTCCCCTCTGTATTAGGCCTGATGTTGAAACATGTCAGAGGGAGGTAGAGAGGATTTTCTTCTAAACTGCATTTTGCACCTGCACTTCTGGAGCAATAAGGCTGCCAATGGTTTTGCGCAGTTCTCTGAGCATCTCTTCAGCCTCCCCAGAGTGATAAATCTATGGCTGGGAACTTTCTGATAGTAAAATAGCTCTTAAAGCACTTTGAATAATCAAAAAACCTTCATACTTTGTAGGGCCCTTTTATTTCTCCCTCTCCCTCTAGTCTAATTTCAGTACTTGCCTTTGTGAAACTCTACCATTTATTCCCATGCCACAGTAAATAAAGGTATGAATGTATCCTGCTGGGTCAATTAACCCCGGTTCTGCGCTGTGTCACAGTCTGTGCTGGCTGTGATTTCCAGAAAGGAATATTCTTTTGTCATTCTTTGCCCATGTGCAAAGCATGTTAAGACCGCTAAGATAACTGTAACAGTTTTCCACACAAAGCTAACTCTGCTTTTTGTGATTTCTGGAGTGCAGTTATGAACTGTAAAATGACATGAACCAAATCCATGACTTATAATCTAAAGTGGTAAAGAAGACAAAGAACTGACAGTTTTTGTGCTTTAATGTCAGTGTGCTCCCTAATGATGGGCAAGCCCTACCACAAAGCCTTGAACTCCAGCTCTCAGGCAGTCCTTCAAAAGCCAGGAGAACTGGGGGGCTGGTATTTCCCAGTTTTCATGTTATTCTATGCTGTAATATGCCACACTTCACTTATGTACCAAACTCCAAAAGAAACAGAAATAATAATAAAAATAACAGGCATTGTTGACTAGCACATCCATGAGTTTTTATGTGAAATATTTAGATAAGATTGCTGGGTAAAGTCAGCCTAAACAGCTGCCTGATGTAAGAATAAACCTGTTAGTGAAACAAATGTGCTGTGCTGCAGCAAATATAAATACTGACTATGTTTTAAAGTGAATACCTGATAAGGAAATCAGCTATGACACAGATGAAAGGTTGAGACAACAAATAATGAACTGCAATTATTTTCAGAAGTGATATGGAAATAAATCAGTATTAATCTATAAACCAGTTCACATCAGTGATGTATACTCCTGGGTTTCCCTTACAAAGGAGCAAATAATAAAGAATGTAGGTTAAAAACTAAAGGAATGAAGACAAATGTGAAGGCAAATTCCTTCTCAGACTTCCCTCTCAGTTCTGGTGAAGTAGTGTATACAGAGAAATGCTTTAAATCAATAGGAGTATATTTTCCTTGCACAGTGCAGTTACTGTTAAATAAATAACTGATATTTCAATTAGTGAAGGCAAGGGGAATCTCCCAGATTGTTTTTTGAGGAGACGTATTGTTACCTCTCTGGCCTTTCTCCAGACTCCTGAATGCTGCAAGATGCAGAATTTAGCACCAGATCAGCCGACATTGCTAGGGCTGACTGGTCTAGAGGTCTGGAATTACCGCAGGGGTTGTAGGTGCCAAAGGGATGGGTGGACAATGAGATAGAGGCTGGCTGTAGCATTGTGCTTTTTAAGTTTTCGAGATCTTTGTATTGTTATATGGTTCGTTCTATGTACCCGCTATGTTCTTCCCCTGTTTGAATCCCCCCCGGTTACTGTTACCTGTCAATCTTGAGTTATGTAACCCCCAAGACCCTGCCTGTCATTCTGAGACTTCAGCCTAGAAGGTTCTGATAAGATCACAGAATGATTGGATGGAATTCCTGCTTTCCCCCCCACTGTATTCGGGTTTGTTCCCCTACATGTCACTAAGTTAGAGAGCCGTCCCCCGCTTATCCCTAATTGGTCCCAAGTCAGACCCTACCCCGAGTTCCTCCCCCTTTATCAGCTGCTGTATTCAGGTGTGCAGTGAGGTTTCGCCTGGGCTGTCACCCGTGTCTGGGGGTCCCCGCTGCGGGACGAATAAAACCAATGGTTTAATCCCAAGCGGAGTCTCCCTCTTTCTGTCCTGCCACCGTCGCTCGCTGCTCGCAGACAAGCCGAGACCCGCGGGTTCCACAAAGTTCGTCTCGCTACTGAGTCGTGCCCTCGCTGCAGCGGTGCCAGGGCTGGCTGAGGCAGAAATCACGCAGACACCGCGACAGCTGGCAGGCCGAGGCCAGAGGGAGCAGACCAGGCTGGTGCTCCCTGGGCCAACCCCTGAGTCTGCAGGTTTACACATGGTATCAGGTCTGTGTCCCACTGAAAAACCCAGTAGTATAAATTTGGGCTGGATTAGCTGGATTTTTATCATATTAGGCAGAACACAAAATAAGAGTTCATCTTAGGGTATGGCCCTATGACAGCTGCAGAATGGCAGATAATGCAATATCCAGAGCATAATGTCTACTTATGTTAACCCACCATTAACCTTTTTGAACAAATTTGAACTGGCAGAGAGTGTTTATACCATACTAGTGCTTTTTGGTTAATGGCTGCAAAGTTTTGATCTGATACTCATATTCTTAAAGCTGGATTTATGGTTTTGTCCTACCCCAGACATAATGTGAACTAAATATCTCGTGTTATTAACAAACAGGTTTTGGTCTCTGGGCAAGCTGGAGCTCTCGCTCACTGTTACAGGATGAGAGAAAAATTGTGCCACCCAGAAACTGTTATCCAGCTTGGTGGGAGCGTAAAGATTTGTGTTATATGCATTAGAAGAAACATTTTGATAGAAAACATACAGATCCTGCAGTAAAAGTACCCAGAAGGTGTTGCTCCTTGTGGGTTTGAAAACCCACCCCGTGATGAGGATTGATGGCAGCAGAGGTTCCCAGTGACCCTGGTAATAGGCAATCGGTCTCCCCTCAAAGCCACACACGTGGGTTTCAAGTGTCTTTAGCTGACAACACCTCTCCCTGTGGGCACTCCTCCGCAGCTCCCCTGCTTCTGCCCTGGGGCTGCTGGCCACAACCCATCGGGACACTCCTGAGCCAGGTTTTGTCATGCACAATGGCCCATGGGTCCTTCTCAAAGAACTGAGAAATAAGAGGCAAAAAGACCCCAAGTATAAAGATTTTGCATGTTATTTTTTCAGATATGTGTAAATGTAACTGCTTTCTTAAATGCAAATATTAAATCTACTCTGTAAAAACACAATTACTGCTGACATGGCAGGCATCAGTTGTCCCTTTTGAAGGAATGCCTTGAAAATGCAATCATAAAATCCTTGCACATTATGGATTTCATTAACATTGTTCTCCCCTAGGATTCCCAATTGCACAATAACAGGAGTTCTTTAAATTTTAAATACCACAGACAGGAACAATTTCACTAAAACCAGATGTGAAACCCTTGCATGGGCCTTCTTACTGGTTCTAAGTACTGAAACTGGCTGGTAATTGATACCTATTAACATGTTTGTTGTTCAGATTACAGAAATGGAAACACTATACTATTTTTCCTGTGAAAGGATACGTTAATGAGGGACAATGACTTACATTGCAATGGCAGTTCCCTGCTCTTGATTAAATTAAAGGGCTGGGTTTTTGTTTTTTTGTTTTTTTTTTTTATTTATTTTGAATTATGCTGTTTCAAACTGAAGGGCAGTCAAGTGAGTGAAACATAAGTGCAATAAACAAGTAGGCTGAGCTTAAGGTTGAGATGCTAATAACATCCTATATAACAATAAACTACCTTCATGCATATTTTTGGCAGCCCTTGTAGCCTCATGCATATCTTTATTCCATTCATATTGGAAAATTCACAGACTTATTAATGTGTTTTTAAAGAAGAAATTCAATCTAGAGTGACTCTGTTTCTGGTTAAGGAATCACTCCAAAGCTCATGTTAGCTGAACAATTTTCAAAGTGTGTTCGAGGGTAAAATAAAATGGAGAAAAGTACTGTGCAAACTTACAGTGTGACTGTACTATGGCAATTTTGAATCTAAGCTTTGACATGGATGTTCAAACAACTAAGGAAAGGAAGGGAAAGGCAACTTTGACTGAACAGAGCCCTATAAGCAGGTGGCACTCAGATGGACTCAGGAGTTCATACCTGTCAGCCACAAAGGAGAAATCTAGTTTTTCCGCAAATGAATGGATTTTAGGTCCACAGATGGAACTCATGCAAATCCATTGCTAATAACAAGCCAACACTATTTTCCTAATTATTTTCATCAAAATGGTCCAAAAGACTTCAACAGCTCAAAGGAGACAGTAATATCTCATGCCCTCTAGACGTCCTCTATAGATACCAATCTCCTTTGGCTGATACTCAATGAGGTTTTCTGTTTCTTTGGTCTTAACAAAAACATTAACCTTGAAGGGAGAGGCAAAAGGAAGGGAAAGGAGAACTATAATATTTACCCAACACACTGAGGACATTAATATTTTTAGCTGAATTTTCAAGCTGTTCTACCCATGTATGGCTGTACATAGCTCATATATATGCCCTAGTTGCATATGCATATTAGCAGGTCAAAGGCAGATATCAGTATTTAACCAGCTGCAGTGTTTGTGCAGGTGTGGAAACCTGCAATTATGAAAAAATTAATGATTAACTGATATATTTAAAACTTCTGTCTCTCAGACAAGGGCATATAGGCAGAAATTTTCACTTTGAAAGTTCTAAGTTCAGCACTGCAGTATCCTTCAGCTTTGTTTTTTCGCTGTTGAATATCTTCTAGAGTTCTGCACTGTGCAGCAAAAATCCGTTTATGCTGCACTGCACAAAAGCAAATACTTCACCTAAATGACTAGTTTATAATAGCATGCACAACAAAGCAGAACAAAGTGACCTCAGTCCTTCACATACAAGTGCCTTCCTCCTTTTCATAAAATATTACAATTTTTTTCCTATGGGTAATTTCAGAGTACTTTATCAGTTACATGTCCTTGGTTGTCTGTAAGCTCTTATGGAGATGAACATCTGTTCCCAGGGATATTTGTACAGAGGAAACATGGAACTTTGATATTTTATCCTGACACAAATTCACAACGTGCGCTTACTGCCAGTGGCATCGAGACTTTGTAGAAGATGGAGGTTCATATGCACAAGGACCCTCTTATTGATGTTTCTGATGGTCTGAAGCCCTTAGCACTCATCTCAAGATTGTAAATTAACAGGAAAGCATTTAGTACACAGTTGAAAGTCTGAATTATCAACATCAGTATAGAATTAAACCAAAATTAAATAAGCATAATCATAGTCAAATAAGAATTATCCGAGCCAAAGATGAGTTAAGGTTGACATACTGAATCTCTTAACTAGCTCAGTTCCTTGATAGAACCTACTTAGCAGTTCTTCTGCAGCATGTGTAAAGCAACTCTACGCAACGCAGTGAATCCTCAAGCAAGACATTGCAGGCTTAGTCTGGGCCAACAGCCTAATTGCTCTGTGATGAAGTCTGCCTTGGGGACACTGGTCCCTCCATATGGGCCTTGGGCAGTGAAGGAGGTGTCCAAGGGACTGCTCAGGGAAATGGTTTGTGCTGCATTTTCCAGACCAGGAGCTGGGTGAAGTAGATGAGAGATGTGGCATGAGCAGCACAGTGTGCAAATAACCCCCAACTTCTGGGCAGATGTGGTAGCAGGAGGCAGCAAAAAGCTGCTAAAAATTATGCTCAGTGGTTGTTTCAGGCCCTGAGCACCCTGGTTTACGACAGGAGGAAAAGGAGGCTGAGAAATTCATGTGCAGGAGGCCTGAGGTACCCTGAGCTGTTTTAAGCATAAAATCTGGAGTAGTTTGAGTTCTGTATCTGTTATTAAAGAAGTTTATGGTCAAAAGAAGTCCTTTGAAACTTTTTCTCAGAAAGATCTAGTTCTAAGTGAAAGGATTTTTATATATATATATATATATATATATATATATATATATATATGTAAGATATAGCTACATAGTTACCATAACTTAATAAAGTTAATAAGTACACAGAACACATGGATGGCCACATGAATGGAACACAATATCTGGTCATAAATGTGCCAGTGACAGCACAAAAGAAGGAAACAAAGGAAAAGTGGCGGCCCTCCAACCAGATGAAACACATGGAACTTGATTCTGATGCATTCCACCCTTTTTTCATGTGCATTCCATGGACTGCAAGTGGCAACGATTAATAAAAAGGCTTGCACTTAGATAAGGTTGAGGAGATTTTAATGTTTATTCCTAAGCAATGAAAAAGGATCAACAGATTTTTTTGTACCACTCTGAAGTCTGATTAGGTCCACTGTACATGATTGCCAAGAGCTCAGGATGCACAGGGGGCCCCAAGCAGGACACCTGAGAGTCCCGCTGTGTGCCAGGGATAAGAAACGAAAGATTTCCCCCTCTTTCTTCCCTTTATTAACTACTACTCAACATGTTTTTGAGCTTTCTTGCAGACATCAAACCTCACAGGAAACATCAGTGTGAACATTTGTATGAAAGGCCAATAAGGCATTGTTTTTATATGTCAGTTAGTAATTTCCCACAGAAAGTAACAGAAGTAGGAGGAATGTTTCAACTCTATGAACAAGTTTTCAATATTAGTAATATAGATATAATATGCTTAAGCATTTCTCTTAGCTTTTGCCAACAGAAATGGAATCTAGGTTTCAGGTAAGTAGTGTAAGTCAACTTAAAATTGAGCAAGACCCATAGTTTTTCATATAATGATATTAATACATGCTAGTATAGATTTTTGTACACAGTAGATGATATGAATAATCTGAACCTCTTCAGGAGTTATGCACCATTCAGCTATGGATCTGATAATATATAACAAACAACAAGCCTGAAGAGACTGAACTCAAGGAGCCTCTTCATGGAAACAAACATTTGCAGGATTTCTCATGTGTTAGCAGAACAAAGCTGGGGCAGCCCGTCTTGGTAATGAATGTTGTGTTTAAGGATGTGGAAGAATAGCCACCAGACAGAGACCACTCAACTGCTTCTGTGAGTAACACATTCTAGAAGGGACATAGGTCTTCTGAGGTGAAATCTGAGTGCATGAAAACACCACATTGTATTAATGCTTAACTGTAATCAGCTAGAGACATAGCACATGCTCAGCTTACTGGGACATTCCACTTTAAGTGCATGTTAAACTAATATTGACTTTTCCACTAACCCAAAATCTCTGTTATTTGTGCCCAGAAGACTGCAAAAACAATAGATGTGGGAAGTAGAAGAATTAATCTTCCTAACCTTTTCTTTTTCTATGCCTTTGGGAATAAGTCTTTTTTTGTCTGTCTAATGGGGAATATGAGCTATTCACTTGCAATGATTCTTAAATTATGTAGAAGTACTTTACTGTGGTTTTTTTTTTTTTTTCTTTCTTTTGCATTCTCCACATTCAATAAACTCCACAGAGTATTATTAATAACATCTTTAAAACGTTATCTTTTTACCTGTATCCATTCTCTGATAGAATCTTCCCCTGGGGTCCATCCATTCTCAGGGTAATTTAGCCGGGACCTTTCTGAAGACCAGATAGCGCTGTACTGGGATGAGACTGTGATTTGATCAGAGTGAATTTCTCCTGACTCCATACCTAGTGGTTCCATGCACTGGAAATCTGAAGAAAAATAAATTACCATCATTATTATGGTCAGCTTTTTGATTTAGACTTTGAATAATAAGTACATTTCCCTGCTTTGAATATGAATATCTCAAGAATTTATTTTCATGTGACTTTGAATACTTTAGCAACTTTAAGTGAGACAGTGTTTGGCTTATAGTGTCATTCTTAATACTGCCATTCGAGTTGCCATGGCAATTCCTGCAATAATAATGCTATACAAATATTTTTAGCCCAGTATTGTGGCCATTTCAGTATAGGACAATAGAAGTGTCTATCCTAGGCTAGCAGAGACACTCCTGTGTATTCACAATATAGAACAATATATGTTCACCTCAAAATTATGCACAAACCCAGAAAAGATATATTAGACGACTTTATGAAATAATTTGATTTTAGAACTATTTACTTCAGTATAAAAAAGATAAAATGCTTAAAAAATATTAAAATTTTAGCCATTCTCTTTGGATTCTGGACACTGGAATGAAATAGATCACCAAAATTTGAATTTGGGCCACAAAATTATTTACCTCTATAAATATATAGAGGAAATTACCACCTCTTCTGTAACATGGTGTATTGTAAATGAGTTGATCATCTCCATTCAATCTCTTTTTGTTGACACAAACATTACCTAGATAATTTAGAATCAATTGACTTCCTAATCACTACAGTGAGTTCAAAGGTTGATAGGGCAGAGTGACTCAATTCTTCTCTCAGTCTTTAAAAATAAAGGGTCCAACCCCCACTAAGGCAAGAGAAACCACTACCTTCAGACAGATTCTCACACCCAGGAGCTCCTGGGCCTTCATGTCAAAAGTACAAGGGCAGGAGAAAAAACTCCATGTGCCTGTGCTTCTGTCAAGGACTTCACACTATAGAAATATAATTAATTAATTTATCAGAATTTAAGCTAAATAAATGTGTGAAATGGAGTTGGATATATGTTGTATATATTGTCCTTTTATTGCACCTTCTCTGGAGCTGATATTTCTCTAATAGGGGTGGGTGCTCACCTTAAAGTTTCAACAACCATGAGTTGGAAAAATAAGCTTTAAATAAACAAAGTTTTGTGTTTTCAACGAAAATTAAATTATTGTGAAAAACAGTGCTTAAATCTTTTATCAGGGATCCAAAAATTTACATTCAGAAATGTTATCAGGGTATTTTATAGGAACTGTAGTTGGGGCTTCCCATAGTTGAATCATACCAACAGCATTTCCTGTGGAATGGGACCCTGTCCTCTAGTTCTGTGCTGTTTCAATATATTAGGTGTGTGGTGAAGTACTGAAGCTGAATTGCATTAGGTAAGACTCAAAGAAAAGGAACTTCTGCTTGAAACCTGAAGGAAAGCCATAAGCCACTAAAAAGAATGCAAAATATGATAGGTGGGAGTAATATCAAAATACCTAAAAAATGTGTCTAGTTTGATCTAGATGTGTTGGCTTTCCCTGTAGTCTACTGAGAGGGACAAGTAACTCCTGGGGATATCACACACATCTGAGATAAGTAGATTGGGCTGTCCTCTGGAGGTAACCAGACAACACAAAGTGTAAGGGTGGCTGAAATTACACAAGAGAATTCACCTCTCTAAGTCTACAGCATATAAAATGCTTCCTCTTGTTAACCAAAAGGGTTTTCACACACACTACCTTCAGAACTTCTAACTTAACTAACAGAACTTCTGTTCTGTTGTCCTGTGTTTAAGAGCAAAGGCATCTTGGCACAGCAGATATTATTAATTCTGTCTTCAGTGTGATGGTGCATGTACAACCCAGGGAGAGCAACAGTGGAGAACATGGACATGGGGACACAAGCTGCCTATGTTAGCTAGGAGAGATGAGGAGTTACAGTTAAATCTTCAGTTTACTAATTTTTCTTTTGTTTTCTTTGACTAAAAAAGTACATCAAATCTGTGTAATCTGCTCAAAACTCAGTAAGACACAGAAAAAAGAGGGAGTTTGATATAAAGTGTGTGTTTCATCATTGAAGAAAGCAATGAAATGTGCAAGGATGTGGTATAACACAGCATGTTATTTTACCGTTTCCCCTCACTTCATTTCATTCTCTGTCCAAAGGGATGAAAATGAGTCAACTGAGAAAAAATATGTGACAGAGAACAAAGCTTAGATAGCCTATGAAATGGTTTAACAAGAGCACATATTAAATGGGTCCTTTTAATTCAAGAAATCGATCATCAAAGCTTATTCCCTGTAGTAAAAGGTGGCTTTGGATAGTGCATTCATTGTTCATGTTTCATTGTTTTAATGCAAGTGTTCAACTGCCCTGCATTCCTGCATTTCCTTGGTCAGCACAGTTTTTCACAATAATTATCCCAACTTCCTGGCAGTACAGTGGAATAAAACTGTAAGAAGAATTCTGTTTCTTGCACTCTTGCACTTCTTTTCAAAGGGCAGCTGTTCTTTAAAAAAAAAACAAAAACGGAAAACAGAACCAATCCTTCTCCATCATCTTATTTATTTAAGGTTTCTTTAGAGCTTCAGGCAACTCCTGGTGTGCAAGAAGACATAACAGAGAGTATTTTCTAAGGAGCTCTGCGGGACAGATAAATACTGACCTTCTGAGACACTGCTCTGTGACACACTGTAGTTGGCTGAGAAGCCCTCCTTTGCTATTGCACTGTCAGTGTAAAATACCATTGAAAGAATCCCTGTTGAAGACCGGACACGTCCTGGGTTGTTTTGCCCACAGTAACGCCCGATGTGTGGGCCAACTGCAAAGACACAGGATACAATAATAAACTACCAGTGCTGTTACAACAATAGGTGCCACTACAATATCCTCCCAATGATAGTCCCTCAGCAGGAAACAGTGAACCTCTGTAACGGTTCAAAATAACAATGCCATCAATAATTTAGCAATGAACAATAAATTGTTTATCCTACCCTAGCAATTGTACTTCTACAATGCTCCAGATAGCACTCCATGAACCTCTGAAAATGTACAGAACCAGGATTTAAAAAAGTGTCCTTCAAAGTGTGCAGAGAGGGCAGTGATGCACAAAATTACAAATAAAAAGCACCACAAGTAGTTTCCAAAGTGTGATTGAAGCACCAGTTTATGACAAGAGCAAGTGAATGGCCTGATTTGCCAACCCAGTACACAAGATGCTGTGAAGAGTTCAAACGGTGCCTTCCAGGTTTTATGCTCTATGCTGCAGATGATCTGCTAATTTCACCTCAATCTTTGAAAAACAGTTTTAACTCATATTGAGGCTATGAACAATGACTCTTCATCCCCCTTTATTTAGGCTTTCAGGCTCCCATAGTTCTTTTGCCCATATGGTCAGAATTAAAGAATATTGTAAAAGAATTTAATAGTGAAATCTTAATCCTTTCAGAAGAGCAAGAATTTCTTAAGTATATGTCCATGTCACAGAGTACACACACATAAACAATTACATGATCTCTCTTCATATTAATACTGTATAAGCCCGATTTTGGTATTTTTCAGCATTTCCTGTGCAGTGAGATAATGTTTTTCCTTAATTAAGCTACTCAATTCACAACCAACATATGTGGCCTTCTAGCACTTGAGCATTCCCTACAGATAGGTCCTTAGGCTGTGGAATGGTGTAAGCATCTGTGCTTACAAACAATAAGAAAATATAATGCTAAAACCCACCCATGGAGTCAATCAAGAAAATAATCATGAGGCGTCATTCTAATGCTTACACCACTGGCTTTCCAGGCTTAAATTAACACCTTGTCACTTCTCTAGGAAGTCCATTACACTTTCAGTTTAAAATATAAAATGTTTAGATATCCTAATTATTCACAGTTCAAAGAAAATCTACAGCTAACATAATTTTCTAGTCATTTATTGACATTTTTCAACAAGTTAAACAGTTCCAGCTTGGAATAACTTTATTATGTAAGCTACGCTTTTCTGTAAGGCCCTAGAGTTGCCAGAAAGAGGGAGCTCAGATGTTATAGCTCTTGCTGCCAGCATGTGCTTTTCTATCCATATTGTGGCCACAGTTAGTCTTCAGTTGCCTTGGCAATCCCATGGCATTTGAAATACCTGCCAATTCAGACTTTTTCCACTAAGGTTGTTCAATGTAGCATTGATAGAATGAAACATCCTATAGAGTATATGAGTTGAATTCTTCCTCATCCCAGAAATCATTATAGCTTCATGGTTTTATTTTTTCAGAGAGAATTTTTACGCTGTTACCATTAGCAGCTTTTTAAAAACACAAAATAATTCCTCCACATTCCAATTGCTGCAGGTTTTTGTTTTGTATTTGTTTTTGTTTTCTTTTGCATTTTCAGTGTGCAAGCAGCTCTGATCCTGCTCTTTCTCAGTATGGCTTTCAAGATTATAGCTGTTGATGGTGCTCTGAACTGCAAGAAAATAAGGAGAATAAGGCTACCATGTTATGGTACCCTGAGTTTCCCTCCTCCCATTTCCTGTAGGGAAGCCTCTTTGAAATGACAAACAGAAGAGAACTTTGTTTAAAGCAGACAGGGTTTAAGATTCCCCATGACTCACTGGTTTATAATTTTTAAGACATATTTAGTGATTATGCATTTGAGTCTTCAACAGATTGGCCCTGACATCACAGTACTATTCCCTTTGCTAGCTATGTGGATGCAAAAGCCAAAAATGTGCAGAATATCACAAAAGAGGTATTGAATTTTTTTGTGCAACATGTAAACCTTAGCCTGCCGAGCTAATATGATATTGATCTGAGCACAACTGGATGAAATAGAGATTCTCCTTCTTCCATAAATAGCTAACACAAAGTTCCCCCTTCTATTTTTTTTTTCCCATTCAAGTCTTGAAAACTTTTGAATGACAATAAATTATCAAATATTTCATGTGTCACCACATCAAATAAATGCAGTGCAGGAAACCCATCTGGGGAGTCATTCAGGGGGCGAGACTGCAGTATGTTTTGGTAGACTATGACACTGTCTTTTTTACCATCTTCCTGACAATTCCTTAGGAAATGGGATGGGATTTCATAATAGAATGTGTAAGAGTTCCAAATGGGAATTTTAGGGCAGAAGGTGCTGAAAAGTCAAAAGGCCAGCATCTAACTGTGGATCATCGTGTTGCTATGACAGCATCCCCCAGGAAGAGCTACTCCAAATGTGAATCACTCGGGTCTGTTCTCACTCAAGGATGCTTCTACACTACCTGTAGAACAAAGGCATTTCAATGAGCCAGCTGCCTCATCTGACTGCCCATAGCAGTAGCAATTTCTGAGACCTTGGCTCCTCTTTCCACTGGGACAGTATTATTTCCACTCAGTGGAAAACTGAGTAACTTTCTGGTTAAAAGATGGAGGGACAACTAAGAAACCTATTTTGGGTGCATTTCCAGCTTGAATAAATCCTTGATTATTCTTAATAAGTATTTTTGAAGGTTTAGAGATCAGAGTGCAGAATATATATAAAGTGGCTGGTGGTTCAAAACTAAACAGAAATATTATCCTTACTAATTCGTCTTTTCTTTGCTATATTTTACCCTTCTGACAAAGAACACCGATATGAGGAAATTCTGAGACTTACTGAAATACACTTTTACCTATCTAGTTGAAATGTTAGCTTTTGAAACTAGGTAAAGAACCACCCTCCCCCCCCAAAAAAAAAAAAAAAAAAAAAAAAACAAAAACCAGAAGCAAGGAAAAAAGATATATCAGACTTCTAAAATATTTAAACAAATGTTATGTTAACTAGCAAAGTAATTAATTTTAAAGCTGCTTTTTATAAGTGTGCAGGTATGTTGTGGATAGTATATTCACATCACTATGATTTTTATTGAAAAAATATTTGCGCACAATTTAGGATGCTAAGGAAAAAACAACTGAAAAATTAATTCCATCTTCACATTCCAGTTGTCAACTACACTGAGCTTCTGTATGCTCTTAGATCTTAATGGCTTCTCACAAGAGTGTAGAAAGCACCCACAACAGGAGAAGCACACTTAGATTAATAGCAACCTTCATTTGCACTGATGTTAATGACTGCAGTAAAGCATTCTGCTTTGCTCTGTAATTCCGTGGAAGCTCTTGTGGTATTGACTGAAGCAGCAATGCTTAAGCTGTGGTTCTCAACCATATGTAAACTTCTTTAAATTACGTTTGAGCCCTAGCAGATAGCCTATATGGCTTCAAAGAGAGCTGATGATGAATATGTGCAATTCATCACTAAAGCTAGTTCTCGTTTTGAGTGGGCTATTTTTCTTCAAAGTCATCAACGGAGTGTTCTCAGCAGACGCTGGCTGAGATATATCTGTGCCTTGGGCAAAGATATTTTTGGTATCTAGTTTGTTCATGCAAAAATCATATCTTTCTATTCTGAGATCTACTCACTCTCCTACTCTAAATCCACCTGTTATCTCTTTCAAACCACGGTCCCTTTTCTGTACAATATTTGCAACAAGCACCTGTAGTTTGCAGATATTCTTCAACAGGGTGTTTTTCATAAAATAAAATGCCAGGTTTGAGGGATTCCTGAATGCCTACAATTCCCCTCTTGAAACAGCAAAACACTTACACCACTGTTTAACTTCATTCCTCTAAGTGTCCTTGGTGAATTCCTTTTGAAGTCAATCTAACTGTTCACATGCTTCAAAGATAAGCATGTATTTTGTAGAATCAAGTAGCAAATACTCAGCACTTGCCAGCTTCAATCCGCTGAAAGGACAACCAGGTAGGTTGAGGACTCCATGATTGTGACAAAGCATTTCAGGACTAATGTCTTTTTGAATGACTGTTACAGTTGCTGTCAAATTCTCTAACAGAAAATTGTTTTCCATCAGTGAAATGGAAATTACGTAGAAGTAAAATGTAAATGGAAGCTTACTGACTTTGACATATCCTTTTAAACATCATTGTGAAAATTTGTTTAAAAGAACATTTCTTTATTTTTGCTTTTTTGGGGGGAAGGAAGAAAAAATAAGCACAACTGTATAAAACAGCAAATTTATTTCCTGCTACTCTCTAGTGACTGTAGCTTATCAAATTCTGTATTTTCCATTTATGTTGGGTTTCATCTGCTCTAACTTAGGCATCTAAAATTTACATTTGACTTAAGGATTCATAGCTTCCATTACAGTCAATGAGACAAGAAACTCCAGAGGTCCATTAACCATGCCCTAAAGTAGATGTTGAGGCAGGTCAGAGTGAGATGCTGTTCCCTGGGAAGAGAGGGACTCACTGTGCCTGGCTCAAATGCTTATGCCTGTTTTCCAGAGATGCATGTTCAGGGGGCTGTCCATCTAATTCTGCTCTGATTGAGACCACAACTATTTTCCAAGAAACTGTTCTCTCTCTGTAATTAAAATACTGCTATCATCCCAGGAAACCACAGTATGTTGCTGTGGAGCAGGGGATGTGAACTGAAGGATATACATTTTGTATATTTAAAAAGTCCTTCTGTCACATTCATATCAATGCAATAGCAGGTTTAACACAACTGGGCACATGAGCAGCAATTCATTACAACAAAGCAAAGTAAGTTCCTTTTCTATGGATACATCACTAAACAGAGCAGGCCAGGGGACACCCTCTGGACCTGCAGCCAGTATCCAGGGACTGCTCCTGGGACCAGACTAAGGGTGTGACACAGCTTGCTCCTCTGGGGCTCTTCCCTCTGAAACTAGCTGGCCATGACCAACTTGTTGAGAATGATCCCTGGCTTTCACTGTCCTCCAAATCATGTTTAGGGGTTTCTTGGGAAAGTGCAAATCAATGTGTGCTAAAACTGTGCAATGGAGTACACCAGCAAATTAAAAGTGCACACAACCATGCCCGTGTTTCAGTTAGTAGCGCACAATATTTTTGCACAGACTAAATAGAAATGTACAAATGGCTCAAAGAACCACTCTGAGTGAGTCTCCCTTTATGGAAGGGAACCATACTGTATAATTTACCACTGTTTTGAAATTTACTAATTCCATGTGGACGCAAATCAGATTTTTTTTCCCCAGACACTCTCTCTATATATTCTCTAGTATTCAGACATTCTCTGTCTTCAGTTAATGCCCAGGTTGTACCAGTGTTTTCCCGTGCCAGCTTTCCTCTTCACTTGAAATTATTCTCCCTCCCAGGGATTCATCCTGTGATGCATTTATAGAAAAGCAATCATATTCCTTCTTTCTTGGTAGTGTTAAGTTAAACAAGACAGACTGACTGCTGGCTGAAGATTGTCCTACAGTGAAATGATGCAACAAACATTTTCCTACAACTTCTGCAACCTCCAACAGTTTGTATCTAAGAAAACATTTTTCTGGCCTACAAATTCTGTTGAATATTTACAAGTAGACATGCAAGTATCCTTAGTAGATGTCAGGATCATTCTGAGTGTAGAGAGTTTGTGAGACAGTTTGTGGAAGGCTGATAATGCCTGTTGATAATTGTTCTTCAGTATGGCTCAGCCACTTTCTTGAGCCAGGAAATTACTGCTTTGAAACCCTCTACACAGACAATAATGCTTTTCTTTTTTGTTATATTACACATAAATTGATTTACTGGATCATCTTTTCAAATATCAGTTTAAATGCAAGCTCTACAGGACAGATTTGGCCTATATACAAATAAACCTATTATTAAATGTTCCAGACATCATTATTGTACTGTTAAAATATTGTTTTCCTAATTGAGGCAGTAAATACTAAATAGTCTTTTAGCTACTGTTATGGGTCTTTCTTCACTCTTTATTGAAATGTATTGAAAAGAGCTATGATAAATCCATTAAGCATAAAATAAAACCAAAGCAAATATATGTTAAAAGACATATATTTCCTGCAGCATCAATGGAAGTTTTAAGCAAAATAATACTGGGGATTTATTTAGGAAAGCAGTTAAGTTTTAATGTATTATTAAAATATATCCCTTAAGTTGTATATTTTCATTTAAATCAAATATAAATGTAGGATTAGCAGTTTATACAAACTGCCACTGCTGTTCATAAAACACTCCAAAAAAAATCTATTAATGTGGGTTATCACATGAGTAGAAAACTGAAATAGTTGTAATTAGTACCCAACACAAAAAACATAAATCTTCATTCACTGAATTTTGCTACAAATTAAAAATTGAGAAAGGACAGCTTCAAGATGCTTCTCTTTATCAGTTTATGCCAACCACAGAAACAGCAAAAAAGACATCACTAATAATCAGCTTTACATAGCTGTTTCCACAGCTCATATAGGCATTTGGGAACCCTAAAGGTTAGGCATTCAGCTTGAACAATCCCTTTTAGGCTGGAGCTGCAGACTTTGACTCTGGGTCCTTGGAGAATTGATACATGGCTGCCCTGCCGAGGGGAGATTTGAATCTTGTACATGAACAACATAGAGATATCATGCAACTATTCTATTTTTCAGACTCAGTGTAAAACAGGGATATGGGATTGTGCAGAAGGTGAAATTAGGGCTCTCTGGCTCTAGAGGGCTAGCTAATATCTAGCTATGCACTTAATGAATGGGCACAAGGTCAAGTGTGGTCAACAAATAAGTGGAAAATTACTGAGATGGCAGAGATGTTCCAGAAGGGCACCAAACACACCCACCCTGACAAGGGGCCATCTAATCAGAGATTACAAATTAACAAATTAAGATAAAACCTTTGGATTTGCTTAAGTTGCTGGAAGAGAGAGCACTATAATGGAGGAACCCTGCAGTGCCCAGTCACTGAAGCCACCTGAATGAATAACTCAGTGACTGTTTACTGACCTGGGTAATTGTTTAGTCACTATGATTTCAACTGCATGGACACCACATTTTCTCTGGCAAAGAAATTCTCTGCTTTGACAGCTGGTCTGTAACACAGTTTCTCTCCAAGTCAGAGGATCAGTACCTGAAGTCAAGTTTTTGCAATGTGTTGGAAATGTCTGGACTGCACTCATGGGTTAGCTGTGAAAATTTGGGGACTCATTATAAGGCCTCACATATAATTTATTTTGGTGTAGGAGGTTCATCACATATTACCACTGAACACAGAGGTTTCTACTAAGCCAACTGTTAAAACTGAACATATTTAATTAAAAAAAAAAATCATTTGCACTATGATATGCTTTAATGAATGAATTTTCAGAGCATTTTCTCTATTTCTCTTTAATTCAACTCTCTTCACATAAATCAAGCAAGGATCTTTCTAGCATGACAGTTTAAAAAATGTGAATATGCCTTCTGCAGGCCGCTACATAGTAATGGTTATGCATATTAGAGTCCATTTTTCTCTTACCATCGGGGAATCCATCCCAGATTTCCAATCGGTCATAGCGACAGAATGCTCCTCCTGGAGTATTTGAATCGGGTTCTAGCTCAAAGCTTTCAAATTCCAGTATAATCTCTGACATCTTTGGTGCAAAGATAATATAAGTGCATTCAAGACTATTGGGATATTTTTCAGGGAATCCAGGGGACTTTATCACTCCACTTGATGAAGTAAAGTTTCGGGAACATTCAGGTCCTGTAGGAGAAAGAAAAAAAATCATCTGGGTTAACACTGTGCTACTAAGCAAAGCAGTTAGCTGGAAAACAAATTAGCTTGTATTGTCTCTCCAGCAGCAAAGGTGGCTTTTCAATGAAACACCTCATTTTAATCACTGCATTAATCATTCAGCCAGCTCGTTCCTATTATTGATAGTCAGTCATTTAAAGCCCAATTCGCATATACTGTCTGATCTTCAATTTTCAATTTGTATGTAACAATATGAAAACTTGTACCAGCTCTAGAAAAAATTATGACAAATACAAAGTCATGTGGGAACAATGAAAATGTAAGCTGCAGAAATCTCGACAGAGCCCTAGAGAAATAATTATAGCCCCTTCAAGCTCAAATCTTTAAATCTTATGGCTGACAGGCTTTTATTGGTGAAATAGAATTTTTTACATAAGCGGGTGAGTGAATTCAGTAGAGGGAGTAGTGGTTTCAGATTCCTGGAGCACTGACTCAGTAACTCTGCCAGATGTGACCTATGCCTCCTTGACAAACTAAATGTGAAAGGTAATTCGTACATGTACTGAGGGTGAGTGACTCATTCTGAGTGGTGTTGACACAGGTGCACCAGTAAAATGTTGCTGTTAGTGTGGGCATGATAAACTGTGTGATTACAGGCAGTGTTGCTAGAAGTCACCTAATGTCAGTGTTGACACACCAGCTTTCCCTGATGTTCCCACCATGGCATAATGGAATGCTCCAAACAGAGCTCTTGGTGGAGCAGGAAAGTAGCAATAAAGATATAAGGGTATAAAAAGACAGGTCACAGATTTGCCTTTGTGAATACAGGGGACATACTGGAATCCTCCTCTTGTTGATGGATCTCATTTCTCCTTTATTTAGGTCCCTCAGGAATCCTCTCTGTAGATCCCACACCTGCAGGTGTGCTCAGAAGTCAGCTGCAGGCACTGCCCACACATCTTCCCACAAGGTCAGCATAGGTACCCTTCTCTGCCTTTTGACACTCCAAATTTAACAGAGTGATTTACAGGACTTGGGGCATTGGTGGATATCAGCTGGCTTGGGGAGTTCGAGTAGGATGACTCAAATGAAGGTGCTCAGACATGGAGGAGGGAAGGACACGGAGAGCACAGCCTGGTTGCAACAGGCAGGTCTGTGCTGGAGGATGACGTGTGTGAGGCCCCAATCAGGATAAGGATGCCCAGCATCCTTAGAGACTGCAGTCAGGAGCCTTAGGGGATTTTCAATGCCTAACACAGATCACTGAAGGAAAACAGTCTGGCTTGTTGCATATACGAATACTCTCATTTCACTATAGAAAATGTTTTCATTGTGAATGTGCCAAACTTATTACCCCCACAGATCTGGCCACCTCCCAGCTAAATTCAGCACGCAAGAGAGAGGTCTGAATGAATTTACTCAGTTCAGGTATTCTTGCCCTTCAACAGACACTGAGAGGAAATTCTTGAACTATCACATCAATATTCAGAACACTTCATGGCATATTTTGGAAGATATGGATATCAATGTTCATGTAACCTGACCCATTCCAATTTGGGAAATTACATTTTGCCTATAATTAAATCACCCCCTTACACATTAGTTGAATATTCCTCTTCTCTCCCTGTCATTCCCTTGTCTCCTTGTCATGTAGGGGAGGGTTATATTCTGGTTGTTGCTCTTCACTCCCACCAGTAGCTGCTGTTTCAGGATAAAATAGCTTTGCTATGCCATTCATAGTATAAAGTGCTCTGTACTCCTCTTGGAATCCAATAAAAGATGCAATATAAAATGTAAGCCAGGATCATTATTGCTTTATTAAATACAGCCAGATCCTGGCTCTGAGTGTGCGCAGTCATCAGGCTCCTTACATTCACACATGGTTTCTTGATGCCAGCTCACTTTATTTTAAACATGTTCAAGTCAATCTGGTGCAAGAAACAGAAACTGTTTTCAGGGGAGCTGTCTCACTTAAATGCCCTCTAAAGATTTTGACCCTTTATTGACACTGCGAAGCAGCTGCAGGAATTATATCAATACTGAGGCTATGAGGAACTCCATGGGGCGATGTGCACAGAAAACTGGCAGAAAAGGTACCAGCTGAGATACTAAAAGTAGATATTTCTGAGGTGGAGAAACTATATGTGTGCATGTATATGATACGAAGAAAGAGATATGAAATGAAGGAAAGCCAGAGAGGAGGCAACAGAGAGAGCAAAGGAAAAGAGATTACATTGGGGATAATTTAATCTTCTATCTGTGGGTGTCACTGAGACAAAAAATCATTTACCTTCTTGGTTGACACTTTCTTTCAGTTTGCACCACAAGTTTAGTTGACTAAAGTTAGGAATGTGAACTGTGTAGATCCTTTTCTAGTGAAGACATCACTCATCCACCCTAAAATAGGATGTCTGCCCAAGCCAAAATGATGAACATTTCATGTGGGCTAAGTGTTGAGCAAAATGTGTTTCGTGTTTTAGTCCTGACTACAACTTCTTCAGAGTGTCTTGTCATGGAGCTGAATGAGAAGTAAAGAGTAATGGGCAAAAATATACTGTGCAGTGAAATGAAGCTCAGCCTTCAACTCAGCACTTCAGGACCTTGGGCTTGGGATCATTCTTCCCATACTTGGGAAATGATGAGCTGTGTTGTGAGTATGCTAAACCAGACATGTCTGGATTGAGCAGCTGAGCTTCACTTGTGCAAAAGGGTGAACCATTTATTTGGCACAGATACTAAAATGCAAAACTGGTATAGCATATATGCATTTTTTTAGAAGTGAAATAGGGCTGTGTTCCCACAGCAATGATAATTTGTATCTTTTGTGTACACATGGCATTTTCTAACACTGCATGGTGATAACTGTCCTGCCTTAATATACAGTTTATGTGGAATTTACTGGAGTTAATGTTGCTCTGGGAGCCATAATTTTGAGTTTCCTGACTTCCATGTGTGTAAAATCACATTCATAATGCCAACGTAACATGCTAAATGTGTATCTTTGAGACATGTAAATGACCACACAAGGAAATAAACACTATGCTCCCATCAGAGTTCTGAGTTGCCACTACACTGTTAGGAGATAAATAAAACCTTTTTCTTGAAAGGGTTCAGTTACTAAAATAGATTGTTTCACAGATCATTCTTTCACTTCTTGTGTTTCAGCCTTGTTCTTTATGAAAGAAGGTATTACATATATAAGCACTGAGAAATGTCAGAACACATTTTCAAGAGTTTAGGCTCCTAAAGACATCAAAATAAATAGAGATAATTTTCAGGAAAGCTTGGTGTCATTTGGATGCTGAATTCTTTCAAAAAATGTGACCCTAAAGGTCAGCAAAAGAATTTCTGGGAGTCAAGAGTGGATTTACAGATAGGGAAGATGGTGAACAAGAGGTCTGTGGCCCCAATTAGCACTATGGTGAGCAGCAATAGCAATAGAAAAGAGACTTCACTACTGTGCTTCTCCTCATTAACAGTACAGCTGCCACCAAGAGTGTGTGCTGAACACAGCTGAAAATTTGGGTCTGGTTTAGGTGCATAAAAGGGGTTTGGACTGGTTCTGAAAATGGGGGTCTGACTGGGAGTGGTGTGCATGGGAAGTTCGAAGTTTTGAGCTGCTTTTGTGAATATGATCCTAAACATTGATCTTGAAGAAATTTTTTTTCTATAAAATGAATGTTACCGTCTTTTTATGTATCATAAGTTTTGTCATAAACTCCTGTGTTCTCCAGGAATGGAATATATGAATTATTAATTTCCATCCAGCTATAGGGAAGATGTATGCTGAAAACAGTGACCTTACAGCTCTTCTAGCTATTGACTCAGGAAGAGTGTTAGGAGTGTCTCTATGTCTGGTTGATCCTGCACCCTCTACTTCTGTGGGCTTTCTCTGTGCCCCATAAAGCTAATTGTGCTCACTGGCACTAACTCCTGGCACGAGCATCCAGCAGGTCATGCCTGTGGTCAGTGTGATCTGCTTCTCTCCTTTACCTTCCAAACATGATTTGTGAAAGCAGCAGCAATATCATCTGCTGCCCATGTGTACTCAGGTCCCTTCTGAGCCTGCAGCCATCTCTTGGGATGCAGAGCAAAACAGTAACCAAAATAAGCCAGGGACTCAGAAGGTTGCAGTGCTGTTGAGGCAGTAACATTGTAAATCATACAGTAATTATTATTTAAAAAAAAAAAAAAAAAAAGGAAAGCAATAAAGCTAATGGTTTTAAGATGGTTGAAACAAACAGCTGACGAAAACGACCATATTTCATGCAGAGGAGTCAACCCTCAGATGCAGCTGACCCACTGGGTTCATGATGATTTACACCCACTGAGTACACACCCCACCTTGGAATGACTAGGTTAATAAGATTTTCTCTTTCAAGCATTTTCATGTATTTTCCCCATTCCAAAGAATTATGGTGAATTTTCTGATGCAAGTAAAACCCACAGGTTATGAACTATGTAACAATGAATTGTTTCTCACCTCTTTTGAAAACTTCATAACGGATAGAAAATCCTGCTCCATGTGTCTCGTAGTCAGAAACAAATTTAATAAAAAGATATGGTCCTGAAGACACTAAAGGAGGGGGAGCAATTTTTCCACAGTATTTTCCCCATAAGCGTCCTTCAGCATTATCTCCATCAATCACTTCAACATAATCATACCTGGTAGATAAATGGAAGGAAGAAACTTTTAACTTCCAGGAAAGAAGGAGACCTAATTAATTTAGAAACCATAACGCAACATAGATAATCAAGAAAAATGCTAGCTTGCTTGGAAAATGCATTATGCTGAAAGATGTAAGCAAAATGAAATAATTAAAATGGACTACATTATGTCTGTAGACATCATCTGGCAACATGGAACTATTAGGAAGAATGGTGTCCATTATGCTTGCAGACAATGTCAGCTAAAGTAACCAATTAACAAAGAAAAAAAAAAAGGAAATCTCACGAGCGCAATTCTGTATTATTAAATTGTGTTCCTTTGTCTGTGTAGTGTTGTTATCAATACATAATGCATAGCATTCTTTTCAAACTGTGAAGTTCTGTTATGAATTCAAAAATGTCTTTTTGGCTGTAGCTCTTTATGAACAATACTTTGATTTCCATATGCTATCCTCCAAACATATGTCCACAGAATAATAAATAAATCCCTAAACATTAGATTTTGTTGAAAACTCTATCATGTTGCAGATCCATGGTAGAAAAATCTGTTATTTTCCTTATTATCTGGACAAATAGTTTGGAGCACATCACAAAATCCACAAGTCAGACACAGCACTTGGTTTTTCTCAGACAAAAATTGTTTCAATACAAATCACCTTTGCTTAGGTATTTGAATCAAGAAGTTCACATTACAACAGTCATATTTGTACAGCATGTGATTACTAGACAGACTGGGCTAAAACCTTTGTGATTATTTGCATCAAACCTAAGACTGTATAAGGAAAAGCATGTAATAACCATATAACGATTGGTAGTAATAGTTTTCCTGTGATCAACTCGTTAAGGCTCCTCAGCCCTGTCACCAGAGATGCCAATGTGAAGCGTCTGGTCTGACAGATTTGGTATTCAAGGGCTGAGGAGAGCAAGCCCAGCAGGCTGGTGGGGCTGAACTAGCCCAGGGAATACAAATGAGAATAAAGTCATGGGAGGAAGAAGCTGCAGGTGCAGAGACAGGTTTGTTCTTAAGTTTTATTAGCAGATGATTTCACTTGACCCCCAGACTGGAAGGAGGATCAGACCCAATCTCTAGAATTAGTTTAATCTCCTAGAAGGTGGTGGCATTTGGAGCTTGGGTTGTGACTCTTTCAGACAGCAGCAAAACGCTTTCCCTGCCCCTGCGCCTCTGTGTCTCAGCCACGCTGCCCTTTCATTTAACAAGTTGCTGTTAGCCAGACAATCTCATTTACTTTTCATTATCTTACTACAAATGACATTAAAATGTTGCCATTAATTTGTTTAGACCTTTATATTCTACCGTTATGCTCACTGAAATGCTCAGAGCATATTAATATACAAGGAAGAGCTAAAAATGACAGGACAATAAAGTGTGCCCGGCATTTCTAAAGAGATCAAAGGAAAAAAATGTCTTCATGATGACCAATGTCATTTTTAACAACTCTGCTCCAAACCATCCAGGGCACATAACTTATGTTTACATGAAGTCCTGTGAGACAGCTGCAAAGATGATATCACTAGTTAAAGTGGACAGCTTAAGGCTCCTTAAATTAAAAATGACATTACCTCATCAGTTAAAACTGTGTGCCAGCTTTGGTGTATATCAAATAGAAAATAAAGCTGACACTGATGGAACTGTAAGCATTAACATATGTGAAATATTGTGTTAACTGCATTTCTTCTTATGTATTTGATTTTTCTAGTAGCAATTGCTCAGATCACTAGCTTCACTGTCCCAGTGCAGATTGGTGGAAATACAAAGTGGAAACATGCATTTCTGAGATAATTTTACAGATACTTAAGTAGCCTGTAGGTTTTAAAATTAGACTTCTTTCTATAATGTCTTTATGATATATGTATAACAGGACCTGAAAGAGAAGAAGAGTTGTAAATAGACCTCAGAATTATTGGGGTTTTGTATGGTTTCTTTTTTATTTTCCCTTCTCAGAAATGTTTTTAAAAATTCCAGCTCAAGGTTCCCTGCAAAACCTATTGAAAGTACTCAGAGATACATGCTACTAGTTTTTAGATTTTAGGAAAAAAATATATGTTGAGAATTTTTAACAAGACAACGCTCCTCCAAAAGATCAACTGCTTGTTAAAAAGAAAGAGTAACCACATAAAGCCACATCATCTGAGTGACAGTCCTTGCTCCATTTACCCCACAGTGACATTATTTCACCAGTTTCCCAGGCACCACTCTTCGCTCAAGCTTCAACAGTGCACAAATTTTCAAATGGCATGAAAAAAATTAACTAAAAAATGTGAAGCAAATTTTACATTCTTTATTCCCTCACATATAAAGAGACAAAAAGTTCAAATGGCTTGCATTCAATGTTTATATTCTACTACATCTTAAAAATAAACAATGTTATATAGTCTTAATATATACATATACATATATTCCATATGCAGCCAAAAAAAAACCTAACCTGTAAGTACCAATTTTGCTATTATATGAAGTAAATCAAGCAAAAAAACCTCAGGTCTCTTCCAATCTAGATATTCTCTAATTCAAATTAAATTCTATCACTCTCCTAGTTTTCCTCCTTTGTAGCAATAGCCTGCCCACACTTTCCATTGTCCCTTGTAGTGACAGAATCGTAATTTATGGTGCTCTTCCTGGCTGCTGTGCAGTTGAAAATGACACAATTTGGTTACTAAAAAGATTTTTTCTGATAGATTTTTGCAAGTTACAGGTCATGCAGCATCATGGAAAATGGAGGATTTTTCTATTTTATTTCTTTCATTTTGAAAAAAATACTGAGAGACAGAGAAGAAGTTTATCTGTGAGACAGTGGGTAAAAAGAACAATTTGAAAAGAGGAAGCTTTAGAGATCAGCCCCATAACCTTCGTATTCTAAAGATCATGTTGGCAGTTAACAAATGGATTTGGATTCTCCCACACTGGTGGCAACATATGATATCTGGGCTGCAGTAAATGAGTACCTGTATTATTTTTTTTCTTAGAGAAGAAAAATTACTCTGGATTTTACTAATTTATACTTTGAAATCAACATCCTGCTGTCATTTTTTGCACTTTTCAAAATCCTACCAGAGGCCACAGCATATCACAAACAACTGGTCTTGTAAATAGGAGAAAGTACAGTCACAACTTGGAAATTGGGTTGCTGCCAAGGAAGCTCAGAAAGCAGCTTGCATGTCCCTCTGGACTTGGTAGCAGCTCTTTTCCATAAGTTTGTCAGAAGATGCTGTGCCAGGGATACAGTTGGCACATTGGCATCCCTGTGAGAAGACTGAATGTGTCACATCCGCAGCACCCAGACAGACTTGGCACACAGCCCAGAATACTGAGTTTGCAAATTTGGATTTCCCATTTGGCAATTCTTCATTCAGTTACTGCTGTCAATGGTGTGGCAAATATTTCTTGTAATTTTGTAGTCCTTTAGGGCGTATGGCAGAGAGATATAAATATAAACATGGCACTAACCATTGAGTGTAGTTTCAGGTGAAAGACTAGAGCATGAGCTCAGATGTGAAAGTAGGAGATGCCTGCCCAGAAGAGAGAACAGTCAGCGAATATGTTCATGGAGCTGCTTTGCCACAATGCAAAAAAGGATTCCCTTTTTGCTTGCCTGAGTCTTTCCAGCTATCCCACTTCTGTTTGTACCCTCTGTAGTGTGCAAGGCTAGTGTGTGGCTTTTGGGTGGGAGACTGACAAACAGCAGTGCAAGAGCTCACACACACTTCCTGCTTCTCCTAGCTGGTACCTGAACAGGCCATTAGCAGTTGGTCCTAATTTTATGGTTTAGTAAAGCCATGTCTGGGAGAGATTCCCAGCGGAAAGATAAGGGAATCTAGAATTCCTCTACAAAGTCTTTAAGGAATTGGAAAAAACTTGTTGTTTCTGGAAAGTGTAAGTTATGGTTTTGAGGGAAACACCAAACAATACCTATAAAATGAGCCCTGAGCAATGGAAAACATAAAGAGCTGCAGAATTCAAATTTTGGTGAATTTTCTAGGACCAGTTTCTAGAAAGTGATAACAGTGTTTACCTTGGGGTTCAGTTCTAATCATACCAGAGACCCCTGAAATGCATCACTGCATGCTGTACTGCAGAAAGTGATGTGCAAGTGCTGGAAAGCCCTGTCTGCTGTTGAAGCCAGCCATTCTGCCAAGCTACACTCTGCTTCTACACATTTGCCTATTACCAGGGCAGCAAGATCTTATGCCTTTTTTCTTAAAAGATTCCTTCTCAAGAAATAGGCAGAACTCATCTGAAATCTAAATATCTGCCATTTAATATTATGAAACAATCAGTGAAGTATATACAACTATAATTTACATCCAAGTATACCATATTTTTCGGCACCCTACTGTGATCTATATGGTTGTTATGAATACTTTGGTTATTCAGCTGTTAGGATGAAAAAAATTTCCAAGTCTCATTTTATTTTATCACTCTGATTCCACATCCAATCAAGCTGCTAAATTTCTCCCTGACATGAATTACCCACCCTGGTCAGACTATCATTGGTTCTGAAAATTTTCTTCTTAGTATGTATCTTTCTTTTGCCTTTACTTTATAAAGACCTTTTTTTATTCCTCACAAGTCCCCACTTTAGTTGAACAGAAGGCATCACAAGAAGAAATCTAAATAAAGAGCTTCAAGTTGTTCTGCACTGTGGCTTCATGCCCCATTAGTTACTGAGGGTTAGAGGTGTGGGATTTACTGCAGTGCTCATGGCACAAGGCAATCTGTATCCCAGAGCTAAAAGCTTAAAAGCTGCAAGCACTCGAGGGACACCAACCTTAATCCCAGTTTATTAGCAACAAGAACATGCTATTAAAAATAAAAAAATAGGCACAGCCCTGAATGGGCTGATTTTTTAACCTTAGCATCTGTTGCATTTCTCTTCATCTGAGCCTCCTGTGTGCAGCCTGACCAGTCTCCAGTTACCTGTAAGGAATCCCATCCCATTGGCATCGGGGGCCTGACCCATTCTATGAAGACGCACCAGCCTGCCATGTATCTGGGACTGTCAGTGCAGGTGCTTACACCAAGGGGATGTAATTCCTCACATGTGACCCTCACAGGACACCTTGATGGAGGTGAAAGCAGCATGCAGCCCTCAGAGGACCCTGGGTGACTGCTGTGTCCTCAACAAGTTGAAGCAGGGCACAAGTCCTCCCTGATCACCGGGTGGCATGGGAACTGCAGGGTTTTTTCCCTTTTTAAGCCACTTGCCAGTGTCCTTAGTGGCATGGGATCCTGCATGTTGTGTTCCTACCTGGCTGCTGGCTCCCATCACACACTGCAGTCTTCTCAATGAAGAGGCCCTTCTCCATCTTTACAAGTCACCTGTTGGTGTGGGTATGTCATTGACATCTTTCCTTCCCTTCCTTCCCTTCCTTCCTTTCCTGCCTTCCCTGCCTTCCTTGCCTTCCTGCCTTCCTTTCCTGCCTTGCCTTCCTGCCTGCCTGCCTGCCTGCCTTCCTGCTCTCCTTCCTTCCTGCCTGCCTGCCTTCCCGCCTTTTCCCTCTACCCCATTCTCCCTTTTTTCTTCAAATCTATTAAAATTCCCAACAGATAATTTCTCCAAGGATGGACACACATACAGTTAAACCAGGATAGGCCAGGCAGTGCAAAGTCTGTGAGAAAGGAAGGTAGGAGTCAGTGCCCATGGGAGGAGGCTTTTAAACTGGTTTTGCCTGTACTGGATTCATGGCGCAGATGCAGCCCCCTGAGGGAGACAACATATCATTTAATCCCTGAGTTCTTTAAAGCGCTAGATATTTAAATGCACAATTTGCAATCGATTAATGATTTGTAATTTACTGTCAGTTTGGGGGGCCTTTGTTTCCATTGGTCTTTTGTAAGCTGGTGTTTTTATGGTGTTCACCCAGGGCCAAAATTCACTGGAGTTATTCATACAAAGGTCCTGTCAACCTAAGAGATTTCTGGGAATAAGGCCATTGGGATTTGGCCACTGTTCAGTAATTTACTAATGCCATTAACTAACGGTGGGTCTCCATTAAGAATGAACTACTGAGGGTCTATTTTAGTACAAGACAATGCTGTAGTGAAAAAGAGAAAAGATGTAACAAAGACGTCAATGAAGATCTACAGTTACCCACTGCAACAGTTAAATTCCAACTAATGTTAGCAGCAGTCTTGTTATTACACTGGTTTCTGGAATAATTGAATGCACTGGGATTTGCACTTTCGTTTAAAATTAAGCTCTTAATTCTCTGCTGAACAAAGGAATCTGAAACATACCTTAACCAATAACATTTCAAAATCCAGAAGTAGTAAAAACAATCATTACTATTTTAAAAACTGAATATGCTTCATCTTATCACATGCTCCTTGTATTTTTGCTCATGTTTTTTGAATATCTGGGACTGGCAGAACTGAAGATCTGAACCAAATAAGCAAGACTATATCTGCACTTTCATCTATACAGCTCCACTGAGAATAGCCAGATCTTTAGCTGCTGCAAATAAGATTAGGCCCTTTATACCAATGGATCTAAGTCGGTTTACACTGACATATGGCTAAAGAGGGAGCAAGTGGTGACAGAATATTTTACTTTGCATTTACTTAATTCTATTCTATTAATACCAAATAAAATCTGGAAAATTCTTCAAGAGAAATGAGAACACCAGGATTCACTTTTGGAATGTATGTAACATTGTCATGCAGAAAATGAAGAAGAACCAGGGGTTATGGACTGGGTTTTGACTTTTTAGCATTACATACTTCCTAAGGGAAGTAAAAGCAAAATTCATCTGCTAAGGTCTTTAGCACATTTATCTGAAAAAAGCATTTCACCAATGAAAAATATGATCTTGAAGTTACAGTAAATTCCACTGATTTCACTGCTTGCCACATACTGTAATAAACTATAATATAATGATCCCAGTATATAAAAATGAAAACCTCTTCTGGGAAGAAACATTCAATTTTAAACCTCTTCAGTGAGAAACTTCAGTTCATAACTTTCTGGCATAGAAAAATGCTATCTTTTCATAGAAAAGGTTTCTGTCTGTCAAATAAGACAAATTTACAAATGCATGACTTCCACTTTAAGTGGGGAAAAAGAAACACTTAGCAGTTTAAAGACTTCAGAGAGGAAGGAGCTTTCTAGTGTCAAACTGGTGAAGTTTAATATTTATAGGAATTTCACATGCCTCTAATTACTCTAAACTCAGTTCCCAAGTAAAATATGCCATCTGGAAGATATTAGAGTCATTTACAACTTGTTCACTTCCCTATTTCACTGCAAAATCTTACCTCTTGCCAACTTTCCAGTGTTCTTCACAAAATGAAATGCAGTCTAATTTTTACTGGTAGTTTAATAGTTACTTTATCTATGTTGAGACAGCTAAGGGTTTTAGAAACTGGAAAAAAAAATACATTTTTTAAAAACTAACTTTCTTATTGGTCACTGTACCTTAAGCTTTTCGTGTGGATGTTTCAGGTGTGAGGGTTATGCCTTGGCTTAGTTTAGTATTTAGTCACTAATTTGACATGGTTAGATTTGGAAAGATATCCTAGGTGATAACAGAGAGAAGAAAGATGACACAAACAGCCATCATGAATAAGAATAGGCTCTTTTAAGCAAAAAAAAAATCCAAAAACTCGACTATACGGTTTTGTTTTTGTTTCTATGACCTCCCAAGAGATGCCAATCAATCAGAAAACTTCTTGTTAGTAGAGCAACTTCATCCAAGTATGCCAATCTGTTTATAAGTGAAGCTTTGCGACATTCCTCTGAGGTAAAGTTGTCATTCTCATTTTACATATGTGGAGATGGGAGAGAGAGACTGAGTGCCAGCAGTCTTACAGAAATTTTGCAAACAGCAAGGAACAAAGCTGAGTTAGCCAGATACTGTGTTTTAAACATAAGAGCCCAGTCTAGCTTCTCCTGAAATAATGGAAAGATTCCTAGTGGCTTCTGTGGGTTTCAAATAAAGCTTCTTAACAGAGGCTTGAAACTTGGAAGTTTTCCTAAGCTATAGAATGACTGGAAGAAGGGGCTGCAAAGTCTCACACAGAATCACAAATACATTTCTGTAGAACTAGACTAAATAACTTGCATACAGAGACTCATGCATATACACACACTCACACTCACTGTACACCTCTATATCCATCAAACATTGTTTTCATATGCCTAACAAGCTTAATGATTTGTGGTTGGATTAGTGCTCTACGCATGTACTGCTGAACTCACTAAAAAGCCTGCCTAATTGGTAAGTTATAGAAGCTTTGGGTTTGCTTCCTCGAATGCCTAAAGAACAGAGAAAGAGCTGTAACAAATGGAGATCAGAATCAGTTGTGATTTCTTTTTTTTTCCATGAAAGGAGAAAATAAATGCTTTAAAGTTATGGCAACCTTATAGCACTCCATTTGGGAGTTTTGAACCCCTGATTAATTTGTAATTATCCTTTGGGGATCTATGTAGTATATTAATCACAACCTTAGGAACTCAGTATACTTAAAAGTATAAGGTAGATGTTAGCTTTTTACAGAAACTGTGAAAGTTCAGAACATAAAATAAGTTCCACACTTTGAAAACTCAGATATTTGTCCCTTGTGGGCTGCCTACAACCTCTCTGACCAATACCTATAATTAATGAAACTAAAGAGGCTAAAGGAGAAAGGAAATTACAGACATACATATCAGCTTCAGATCAGAAGTTATGGCAATTTTGTTCCATAGCAACTATGTCCTGCAGCTCCGTAAACACAGTAAAATGATCGGCATTTTCATTTATTTCCAGTTAGGAACTATATATGGGAATATTAGGGATGCAGTGTTAGGCACTTGGAGCTCAATATTTCTCAGTATTGTTCCCTCAGTTGTGATTTCTGCATCACATGCCCTGTGGTCAGACCTTGGGCCAAGTGAAAAATCCACTGTGGGATTAGTGTCTTCACATACTTAGTCTGTAGTGATATAAATGACTGCTGTGGTTCTTCCTTACCTGAAAGTGTCACACATGTAAATGATTGGATTGATTTTTTGCTGAGACTGTATCTCGAACCTGTATATAGACACATGATGAGGCATATGTACAAACAAATGGAGTTACTGGAAAATGTCCAGCTTTGCTTTTGAAACTTTTGGCTTGTCAGTGTTTCATCATGTGCATGTATTAGAGCTTTTCCCGTGGATTTTTACTGGGGAAAGGGAGGGGGGGGGGGTGTCAGACTCTCTTGAACTAGTACCAAGGAAAAAAGACTTTGAACTACATAAAGTAGATCCAAACTTTCAATTCTTTTCTGTATTGAAAACAGAGTCCTTGCGTATCTGAGATACGTGGCATTATTAGGTAAATATTCTCATAATGTTGAGAAGACCTTTGGCAGACTATTGTAACATTTAGATGAAAACCATCTCCTTATTTCTTTCCTATAATACAAACTTGGAAACACAAAGTGCCGGCCATAATATCTAGGAGTGCTCTCTGGCACACAAGGCACACAAAGCTGAATAAGAAACATTCTTAGTTCAGAGATCAACCCACTTACAATGTCTGTGTGTTTCCTGGCGAGCCGTTATCTCAGCACAAAATCATTTGGTTGTGTACATTGCCACTTTAACAAACAACCCTTAAGCACATGAGTAATACCTAGGGTTGGCAACTTTAAAGGAGCCCTGGATTTGTGAAATCTGAATGATGTTTCCTAAGAGCAGTGCAAAGAACATTTACTCAAGGATGGTGCTTTCAAATTCCAGACTTCTGATCTGACTAAGTGTGGTTGAAGAGCTGCCTGAGAACGTCCTATGGCTTGTCTTCGGTTTTGCAATTGGGACGTGTATGCACGTATGTGTGTGTGTTTCTGTGCTATATTTTTATATTCTTTATACAAGAAAAGCTCTGAATCATTTCAGATGTTTCTTCCCAAAGTTCATTCTCAGCCAGAGAAGCAGCCTGGGAAACTCAGCCTGGAAGACGTTCATTTTGAAACCACTAAAGCAGATGAGAACAGGGAAGCAGTGTCTATGTAGATATAAACTATAATAATTGCTACCAGTGCTTTTCTATTAATTTTTTGTCTAATTTCAGTAGAGACATTATAAATAAAACTCCTGTTGATAACTTATGCGTGTTGTTATAGGTGTAGTTTGGTTTTGCACACATCAGTGTGTCAATCCAACATGAGTGCAGACCTCTCCGAGATTCTGCTCTTGAAATCTGCATTAGAAAATTCAATATTGCCCTCAGAATTACAATTTTCTTATAAAGTACATGATTACTTAATGTCTATTGCAAACAGATCACTATTCAAACTGTTTCAGAGTTACAGTACTTTGCTTTTATAATAGAGCTCACAGTTAAACTGTACATTGAAACATCAATATATAGAAGTTTGTCCCATTGAGCAATTTTACTGCCATTTTATTGTGTGTATCCTAGAACTGAAAAGTATATATAACTTAAATAAATGTATTTATCTTATGATTAAATAATGCCATAGATGTTTAAAGCTGCTAATCCTGAATTTAGTTCATTTGTATCCTACATCACAGAGAATGTCACTTTTTATGTGTTTTGTGACCTTATGGTTTATAAGTGTCTTGAGAAATAACTATGTGTTTAGAAAGGAGGAAAACAGTGGCCAATAAACATTCCCAGTAGCCTAAAAACAGGAACAGCTTGTTAGCTGGGGTCAGCCATATGACCCAGTGCCCAGTGAAACTGCATTGTTATAGCTGGAATGTGGGGCAAACCAGCCATGCAAAAAAAACTCAGCCCAGCGATCCACCTCTCATAAAAATGTCTTTCTTAGAAAGAGAGGCATGTGATAATGACTTACAGGAAGGAAAATGTGCACAACAGATCTGCATCATCTCTGGTACAGATTTACAGAGTTTAGTGGGATTGCATCTGAGGTACATTTCCCTGTGCTAATTTAAAATGGAAAACTAAGTGGAAAACCTACCAGAATTCACAAGTGTTTGCTAAAAATTTTGTGTAGTTTTCTCCTGGTACTTAATATTTGGAAAGCAAGCAGGGTAATGGACATAGACACAGCACAAACACATAAACAGCTCATGGACTTCAGTAATTGGGACCATACTGAATACATGCGTGCCAGCTCAAATCCCCAGCAGGAGCTGCACAAATGTCAAGGAAGTATTCATTAAATGGGACTGAGTTTGTCTTCTTCCCACTTCCTTTGCCTCCCTCATCAGTGCAACTTCTTGAGATATACTCTTTCTTAAATGTGTTGAGCATTTGGACCTATACTCAGTGGACACTAAATCTATTTTGGAGAGCCATGGCTGTGAGATGACCCCTGCCTTTGAAATCAGGGCAGTGGAAAACCTAAGTCAGAAGTAGCACACTCACAAAGAAATTGCTGCTTTTGAGGTCAGAAGTAAAGTTCTCCTAGAGCCACTCTTCCATCCTTGTATAGACTGCTTCAACAGCTGCAATCAAGAAAAAGGCTCTCTTCAGGAAAGAGCTGCTACTAAGTCCAAGAAAGTATGAATAATGATGCTGATATGTTTTCTGCATTTTATGGATCAGGCTTCTGCCCTTGCTTTCTGCTTAGAGAAATGGACAGTGTGACATGGAGCTGTAATAAGATATTACCTGACAGACCAAGGGGATCTGCAAATAACTCAATGAATTGCAAACAAAAATGGCATTGCCTCTTCTTTCTTTTTTAATCCATAAGGGAGTGGTATTATAAATCTTCTTTAATTTATTACAATAATAAGCCTTGAAAGGCAATAAACCATTATGCAGCTGATGAAAACACTTACTCTGCAATTAAATGGATAAAATCCTTATTTGATGGTTTTGTTTAGTTTACACTTTCAGTAGGTATCTATAAATGCTTTTACTTTTGTTTGTCTACTTAGTGGTGATAAGCACATCCAAGAGCAACCTGTGTAAGACTCTGTGGTATTAAGCATTGATCCTTTCCTCTCCTTCACTCCTGGCAAGCAGCACAGTAACTCAGACAGACAAGCCGTGAAATGTGTTTGGGCCAGATCCTCTGGTACGTGCAGAGAATCTGTGCGAGATAACGCCAGGCTTTCCTTTATGGTTTAATAATGCAAAAGACAGGCTTTCACACACTAGGGAGAACAAGGTTTGTTTGCCTTATGCATTCTTAAAAGTATAAATTGCCCAAAACAGTAGTAGGAAGTCTGGGAAGGAAATGAGATAATACACCATCCCTTTCCTCACTTTGAGCCTTCTGAGCAGGCTCAGAGAGATGCCTTCCTTGCACAGAGGGACTCAGGGACTCCTTTTGGCAGCACAGCCCCCATCCTTCTGCAAACACTCCCTGCACTCCGTCAAGGTGGTGCAGACCCCAGGGTGCTGTCCTCCCTGGACAGCAGTACTGCCAGGCACTGCCACCTTGCAGTGTAGCAATGAAAGAGAAACCTGTGGGTTTGCTCATTCTCAGTACCCAAATAACCCACAGCATATCCAGCTTTGAGCCAGGCGGTAAATGCATCCTGTTCAGCCCCTACTCTGAATAAAACTGTTTGTACTTGGTAGGGGGGGGTCTGTAGCTGGAAAAGTCTCAACCTTTGTGTGAAAAATACTTGTTTTTACATCAGACTGAAGCATTATTCTCATAATTTTTAAATGCAAACCCTTCCTGTCCGAACTACTCATGGGTTTCATGCTACTGAGCCTAGGTGTCCCTGCTAGTCCCCCTTTAAAATTTTACAGTGTAACATAACCTCATTTTGTTACACTGTAAACTTTTCCAAGATACAGGATCCTGTTTTTTTACTGGGGAGGTGGGGGGTGGGGAATGGAAATAACTCCCCTCTTTCCTGAAACATGCAGAAAACCCCTTCAACAAATTAAACGTATGCATTCCTCATTAGCTTTAACCTGGATTTGGTCTTGTGGGCACTGTAAACCCAGTCTCTCTCTCTGAACAAAGGGATGCTAGGAGACTTACAGACCATTGGAGAGGCACAATCCTGCCTGACTCACAGTACCAACATGTTGTGATGAACAGATTCCTGAAACAGCTCCACCAAATTGAATTTTCACATATTTGGCATATAACGTGCCGTTTTTCAGCTTTTCCTCAATTACTGCACATTTCTCCTCAGACAGATACTATAAAGTGTCCTCTGTCCACACATGAGTGCTCCATGGCTACTATAGGAACCACTCCAGTCAGACAACTTTGAGAAAAATTTCAAATCTTAGTCCCTTCCCCCTGTAAAAATTCCACATGGGAATTCACAAAAATCAGAACCAGCAGACGGACAATAGAAGAACTGATGAAGGATTACCTCTTTTTTCCCCACAGGGATAAGGATCATGGAAACATGTCTCATGCCAGCAACAAAAGGATATGTCAGCTGGAAAGAACCTGAGTAAGGTTTCTACACAGCACTGTGCTCTGGGAAAATCACAGTATTGCTTGTTAATGGTGCTGCTCAGAGCAGTGATAAACTCTACCAAAAACTGCAATCCTTGCATTTGGAGATGTGATTACAACACATGTCTGAACTGTTTTTATTTAACTGGCTGAGGTACTAATAATGTCATCGACTTTGCTCAGTGCAGAATGTTCCCACCAGGAACAATAAATCCTGTGCCACCACAGCTTTGCCACTAACTGGGTAAGAATCTGGCACTGCTATGGTTGCTGCAGTCACATCTTTGACTGCAGTGCAGATGCAAATAACCAACCTGCGGCAGGTTGGAAGCTGGGAGTCATTCTGCTCGCATCAGAGCCACTGTCTGGGAAGGCAGGAGCATTAGGAAAGGAATTGGGCTGCCCAGCAGTTGCATGTTCAGTCAGCTGTACGCTTTCTGGTTTGTTACAGCTCTGTTATGTTCACACAGTAGTTAGCAGGACTATAAATCTGTGAGATTAGTGAGAGAGTTGAGATTTTAAGCTGCAAATGTGAGCCTAGATGACCCTCAGTATAATGGGGCTTAGTTAGGTCATTTAGGGAGATAGGAGCCAGTGGGAAAAAGTGGGCAAACGCTGTACTGGAAGGCTGAAAGCAAGCTCTTTGCATCTGCCATGGCTATTCAGTGAAGCCAAGTGTCTGCTAACTTCCCTGTGCCACAGCTTTCTGGATTGGAAAATCAGATATTGATATTTCTCTGAAAGAGTTTGAAGACACAGAATGAACTGAGATAGCCACAGCACTGTGGCACTGTCATTAATTTTGTGATTCAATACATCTCTTGTAAATAGATAGATTTAGTTGACAGCTCTTCCTTCTTGCTTCTAACCTTTTTAGCTGTGATTTCAAATTTTTACCCTTGAAGATGGACAATAAGAACGAAGAGACCTAAAATACTATGTATTTTTCATGAGTCTCCGTTCCAAAACATTCATAGCGAAATACAGTGTTTTGCTACTCTTGCCACTACATCAAACCTTCTTCTATTAAGCCCATCATAACAAGCAACAACATTTTTTTATAACCCAGAAATAATCATTGATATAGCCTTGCCTAGATGTGCAGGGATTTAGACAATCAATACTCAGAAGTATTAATAAGCCCTCTGCATAAATCCCTAGGTGAGGAAGAGGCAACTGTATATCCCTAAGCTCCTTAGGGTAGGTACTTACAAGGAGCCTGAAAAACAAAAGATTTGGGGCAAAGTCTGTGTTTAATCGGAAAATGATTGTTTGGCATCTGAGGGACCCAGAGTTGCTTTGAGTTACCCTGAGTGACCTGTTACTTTGGAGAACTGGTTATCTGAGGGACATGCTCTGGCATGTCATGGTAGGGTACCCCAGCAGGTTATCCACTCTTGTTTCACTCTTGACTAAACACATTGGGCAAGTGGATTCAAAGGATTTCTGCTTTGAAGAGGAGTATTTCCAGTACCTGAGCTCAGGTGTGAGAGGTTGGCCAGCTTTCCCCCAGGCTATCTAAATAAGTGATGATGGTGATTATACTGTCAGTAAAAGAGTAAGAAAAAAGGAGGTGTGCTACCTCCTTCATAAACCTGGCAGGATTTTCTATTTGAATCTCATCTTATTATGCTTTTTTACTCTTTGATAATCAGCATATAATCCAGTAATTTTGCTGTGAGGTGGAGTCTTTTCACGTAAAGTTATTGCAAAAAAACCTTTTGTTGCATAAAAGACTTAGCTAAATTGTATACAGGATAGATTGCATACACACCATGAAGCTGTCAAAACATTGTGATTTGATTAATGAGGCTGTTAATTTTCAGACTTGTCTCCCATACAGATCTCGAGCCTCTTCAGTCACATCAAGACTCGTGAGGTTAACGATATTCCCTGCCAGCCTTAGCATGAGTCTGTCACATTATAAATGACTCTACCGTCATTTGCCATGTAGGAATTGTCTTAGATACCTGGGGCAACTTGAGACGATGAGAGCACATTAGCAAACACTTTGCTATGGCAGGCATTCTGATTGGGAGATGTCTTTCACCCAGTATGACCAGCGCCCCTTACACCCAGAAGCTTGCTCCTCTGCAACATGTATTTTGTTTCCTGATGCTTTTAATCCTTAGGGATGCAAGTCCTGCTCAGTTCAATTTTGCAGTCTCCTGCCCATCTGCATTTAGCCAATGTAATTGTGAGAAGAAAATCAGGGAATTGCTATAAGGTAAGTGAACGTTGTTTCATATGAATTGAATCCTAAAAATAGCTTGTTCTGTTTTCCTAAATCTCCAATATCTGTGTTATTCTGTAAAGAATCCCAAAGGCATTAACCTAAGTAAGGAACACAGAACAGTGCTGAGATCTTTTTTCCCCTTCTTTCAGCCTATCCTTCATATAGACAGACACACAGACATGCAAATCCATGATTAGGAGGCATGGTTAAAACTGCTTTTAAGTGTGATCATTAGTCATGTCTGTATTGATGACCTTCTATTTGTATTTCTTTCATTTTAAGCCCATAAGTCTTGACTGACTGATGCTTCTTAAATCAGTACTATCCACTACGCCTATGATTTAGAAACATGAATTACTCACTAAGCTAGAGAATTTTAATATTCAGCCAGTCTCATATTCAGGCCATATGCTCTACCATACAAAATCTGAGATAAAAACAACAGCAGTAAGAATTTATATGAACATGACTTATTTTAAGAATTAGACTGTGCAGCCCTGCTTTTTCTGACGTCAGTGAGACTATTCATGCACAAGGATTTAGCAGCCTAGAGGTTACACACAGAGCTTGGGAAAAAGGTTTTAATGTTCCGCAGTATGACATCAGGTTGGAACTGTATCTATCTTTCTGCAATAAAGCCAATCCAAATAACAAGAATAAAATCTCTGCTTATACGGTTTTAACAATTTCAATTGTTGAAAACTCAAAAAAGCCTTTTAGCATATGTATGTGAATTAGAAATGCACAATTCTTAAAGCTGAATCACTTAACAGAATTACAGATAAGCCCTTCTGTGTTCCCCAAGTGCTTATCAGCTTCACCTGAGGCAGGTTTCTGGGTTATTTTTCATCAAATAAGTTTGATTTCAGTCAATACTGGTTAAGAACCTGTTACAAATCCTCCAGTTTCTGCATAATTTAAATACATTTGAATATTACACTGTTGTACAAAAACACATTTTTAAAAGGTGTCCACAGTGGTGCTGGAGAGCAGAAATACAATTTCTACATGAAATTGCACCAGCCTGGCAAAATCAGCATAAAGGGAGAGAAGAAAACAAGCCATGTGATATGTTTTGCTATTGTCAAGCCCAAGAGGACATTTCACCTAATAATTTAAATGAGATCCTGTTGCCTGACATTTTTAAAGCCTTTTGATCTCTTTCTTCTGGTTCCCAGGGTTGTGGCTCTGTAGAGTGCAGAAGACAGAAAGCTATGGATTAAACATCATATTGCCTATGCCCCCCTTCACTTTACCAAAACCCTGTTAGTGGACAAAATGAATGTTTGTTTTTATGAAACACTACTCCACTGGAGATGGTGAACAACCTTTACCGAAGGTTTTAGACATGGGCCAATCTATAAAACTGCCAAGTTTAAATTTTCTGTTATGAAGGCAATAATTCCTAGGCCCTTTGTTAAGATATGACAGTTTTGTTGGCACAAATTAGGGACAGAGATTAATCTGATTTTGAAAATCAACTTAATACTTGCTGAATCCCCAAAATCACGTAGAGGCATTTGTTTTGCAATTTGCTGTGCTTGGATATAGTGCTAGGGAATGACAAATTTTATCTTTCCAGAACAAAGACAGAAAGAAAGATACCTTATTATCATTGGTTCAGTGAGAGCAGATAAGCTTGAACAATTTGAAGATAAAAAACTTAGCAGAATGTTTAGAACTTGAGCCATGCATCTACCTCACACATTTTCTCACTGAATGCAATGTCAACATAATCATTAACTTTGATAGAGGAAGATATTGCATAAAAAACTTAGAGATATTAAATTATAACAAGAATTTTGTGAAAAAAAAATAAATAGGCATGAGAAATCATAGAGACTGGGAGCAGACCGTTTTCCTGTTGTAACCCGATTATATACTAAAGAATTATATGAAGCATTACTATGGACCCTTATATTTCCAGTGGGTCAAATTTAGTGTAGGAGATTGTAAATTGCTTTGTGGCAAACAGCTCAAAGCATTTGCATTCAATTTACATTTAGAATATGTAACACAAGCTGAGAAGAGGTTGTAAAAGTCCTTTCAGAAAGCTCCATTTTATCTGTACATAAGCATTAGCTCCGAGCATGTCTGAGATCCGTCGGCTCCTTTGGTTTGGCAGAAGCCTCTGGGGGAGCCGGGTGCTGCTCCCCCTTCACAGGGAAATGCTGATTAATTATTCTCCGAACCAGTACTGATAGAAAAGTGTCACTTCCAGCCTTGACTGTCTCCCCTGACAGCCTGCTACTTTGTTTAAGTGATCTCACAGTTACAACATTTTTCATAATATTTAACCTAAATTTTCCTTGCTGCAGATTAATCCTACTCCTTCTCTTATCAAGTACAATAACTTCACGGCTTGCAGACAGCATTTCTAACATGAAACAGGGATCTAAGCAAGGGCTCTTTCTTAGAGTACGTGATGTCAAACTGACCTTTGACTCTCACACTTTAAATACATCTCTTGGCATCCTGTGCAGAAGAAAACAGACACCACTTGTTTCCTAACGATTTTACAACTGGCTTGTGCTAATTAATCAGACTCCAGCACACACAGCTCTGTGCTTACCTGGCTGGAGGAAGTGCAGATCACAGGAGCAAAGTGAAGTTTCTCAGATCTATGTTCTTCAGGTACTTCATTAATTACCAAACAGACAAAGGGAAATCTCCTCATGGCTGCTTCTTCCTTTCTGCTACTCTGCAGCAATCCCATTACCCATTTGACTATTTCATTATATG
Organism: Sitta carolinensis; assembly: GCA_032173965.1. NCBI lineage: Eukaryota > Metazoa > Chordata > Aves > Passeriformes > Sittidae > Sitta > Sitta carolinensis. Next base: position 14,034,825 of record CM063284.1, on the reverse strand, counting down.
CAAAAACAGATTTTGGTTACATGGCCTATTTCGATTCCTGGCGCGGTTTAGCCAAAGCCAGTGAAATTCCAGTAGGAACAATTTGGCCCACTGTCTTTTAGAATTTAACCATATGCACAAAAACCACAAAAGAGACGCCCAAACCAAAACCACTCATTTACATAATAAGGATGTGAACCTACTACAGCCATGTGAAACTATCATTTTTCACATGTGCTTGTGAATCTTTTCCCAGGCTTTTGCAGAGGGAGGGCCAATCTGAGGGCTGGGATATTTGAAGTGAGAGAAATGTGTGGGTGGGGAAAACCAAGAGTTTTAATTTTTTTCTTTTTATTCTTTAAGAAGTATGCAGCAATTACTTCTGTATTTTAAAGAAATGGTAAAAATACCCAGAGGTTATAGAATGATGCTTTTCCTTAAAGTTTATACAAATAAAAACATTAATCTAAAATAAATACAGAAGTAAATGTAATACACCCACCTCTACAATTACAAAATCACTTTCCCATGGGTAAATTTCATCGCATCCCCATCTGTTAGAACTTGAATTGTGCCATGAACCATTATGGTCTATATCCCTTAATTATTTTGTATCATATGAAATGTAATTGTGGATATTCCATGTCTTCATTGCAAATCCCTAATTTTCTTTTGTAAAGCTACCTATATACTTGGCCTCGTTCTGTGTTGTGGAAATGAATTCCCCGGGTTAATTAGGTATAACAGAGTAAGCTGCAGTCCCAATCCCACAGTCTCTATGTAAGTTAAATTCCCACAGAGAGAACAGGACCAGGCTGAGAAGAAAATAAAAAGGAAAAACACACCCAACTCTCTGCCCTGTGTTGGAGACCAGAAGCCCCAAGGGAGACAAGCAACGACTGTCCTGGGCAGAGGACCATGACAGACACCTTACTCAATGGGGAACCCAAAAAATCTGCACTCTGCTACCACACTCTCCTCTCTGGCATCTAGGCAAACTCTTCAGACTTTGGTAGCAGAGGGAATGGAAGCACAAAGGTGCTTCTGTCAGGAGGGGAAAAGATCTTACTGGGTGGAGAATCTCAGCTCTTAAAGAGCAATTTGAAATCTGCAATTAGAAAATATGTTCAAGTCTTATAGAGCTTTTTCATCCTGCTTGTAGGATGTACATCCTGTCCTACCACTCCAGCTCCACCAAAGTTGAAAACTGACACAGCTCCATTAGTTTAAGTGGAGGCAATTTAACCCACTGAGGTCTAGCTCAAGGCAAGTGCTCCTGGTGCACCTATAAACATGTAACAGTAGGTATATTTATTAGCTGCTTTTGTATCTTGCAGCTGAATTGTGGAATTCCTTGAGTGAAGAATGTGGAATTCATAAACTGTGGCAGTTTGACAAAACTCACATAAGACCAGAAACTGCAAACCTTCCTGTGTATCCTATGAGCAACCAGTTATCTTGCTTCTGAAGCAGGTATGTCAGACTCCTAAGAGCGAAGGGAATCTATATTCCTGGGTTATATTCCTAAAAGAAATAGTGCTTGTGATATTACCAGGTAGCTGATGAAAATAAGAATTTTGTGATTTTGACTTGAAGACATGGATTTTATTTTTCTTAACATTCTTTCATGACTTTGAACTAATGCCTGTTTTAAAGCTGTGCCAGATTTCACATATTGTACAGCTGCTTTGCCCCCTTGGTCAAAAAACAGGCTCATTATGGCAGACATGAAAACATCATTAATGTATTTTCATGATAGTTCAGCAGAAACCCTCAGATCCTCAAATCCAGAATGTTGATATAAAAAAAAAAGAAGATAGACAGCCTCTGTTTGAATTACAGGACTCTCCTGACAGAAAAGAGGTAATAGATTTCTTACACATAATTTCTTACTGGATATTAGATATCCTCTAATGGACTCACAATAAACTACCGCAGATGTTTGAAAAGAATATAATTTGCAATTGATTATACACATAACATTATACATATAATTTCTCTGTAATCATATTGCTTTTGTGAATGAGATTCAACTATTCAAGTATTGGTTGAATTTTTATAACTGATCTTCTACAGTGTCCCAGCTTTGACGATAATAGAGTTAATATTCTTCCTAGTGAGTTGTACAGTGCTGTATTTTGAATTTAAGCTAAAAATTATATTGATAACTGTGATCTTTCAGTTGTTGCTGAGCAGTTTTTACACTAAGTCAAGGACTTTTCAGCTTCTCACATTACCTGACAAGGGAACAGGCTGAAGGTGCAAGAACTGGGAAGAGACACAGCTGGGACAGCTGGCTCCAGCTGACCAAAAGGATATTCCAGAACATACAGTGTCATGCTCAGTTTATAAACTACAGTGAAAGTTTGACAGTGTCTGCATGCACTTGGCTGGGCATTGATCAGTGGGTGGTGAGCAACTGCATTGTGCATCACTTGTTTTGTACATTATTATTACTGTTACTGTTATTATTATTTTCCTTTCTAGTTCTCCCCCATTAAACTTTAGGTCAACTCATAAACTGTACTTTTTTTTTTCCCCACGTTCTCTTCCCCATCCCACTGGGGGGGGGGGGTCAAAGGAGCAACTGTGTGGTGCTTAGCTACCTGCCAGGTTAAACCAAGACATACAGGAAATATAACTTTGAAGTACTTAATACCTCCCAGCTACAGTGACTTCTAGGTTATGCATAAAAAAGTTGATCTGTGACTTCCCTGTGTGCAAGCATGCTTTTTACCTGCAAAATGAATCAATCAGATGAGAGTAGCTGGGTTTGCATAATTTCACTAGCAATTTATTACTAAGTGTGGGAATTATTCAGTTATATAAATAAGATGCAGTAAAAAAAGGAGATGGTATTCTGTTCTGCTGTCAGGTAAGCAGAAAAGGCAGTATTAGGGTCTGGCCTCCAGCATGAATCAGATGGAGCAGAGGAGAGGAGTCAGAAGGAGAACCCAACACCAAGAGCAGAGTATCAGGCTGGAAGGGGTTGGAAATAAATTTCCTTCCACTCCTTGAAAGGAGAAATGGAAAGAAGACTTTATTCTGAAGATTTTGAAAAGAATACATGCATCATGATCATTTCAGTATTATTCAGCCACTTTGACATAATCTTTGTCTCCTTGGTTTATTCCTGTCTGCTTTCACATGAACTGAGAAGTGTTGAAAATATACAGACATTTCCACACAAAAGAGCACAAATACATCATTTAAATGTGAAAGAGGTGCTAAACAGTGTTCTCATTTAAATGATGTGTAAAGCCAAGACACACACAGTCTAAGATATATGAGAACAAGACACAAAACCATCACTACCATGTTTAAAAGCACATTTGTTTAACTACTTCATACTGAGATTACATTCAGAATTTTTCCCTAGGCCTGGAGTTGCTGAGACAGAAAGAATGTAGCTGACCTTTGGAGTGGGATTTTTGCAAAATAAATAAACTGGATGGATGAGCATAAAAGTTACAAACCTCTTTAAAACATCATATGTGAAAATCTTGTAAACACTCCATAAATATCACCTGCTGGGTAAGATTTGCAGAAGCTGATGCAGAATTCACCAATTATATCTCCTCACCAAAAACATTGAACCATCTCATAATGGCAATTTATTCTACAGATTTCCTGTTTTCATGTGCCTATAATTATAACACATGTTATTAGCAGCTTTGGTCTGGAAGCAGCACCATCCCACAGCCTGGGACCAGGAGCACTGACACTGACTGAAATGCTGGTAAGGCTGAGGCACCCGTGTTTGTCTTCCTCCCTTTGGAGGTAACTTTGCTGATATTATAGGTGACAATTTTAATAAGCATAGCGTTTGTAAAACTGAGCTCTTAGTTTTTCTTCCAGGCTTCAACTTCCTGAGGCGAAAGTTAGATTTGATCTAATTCTCATTGAAACAAACAAGGTTTTTCCATTTGCCAGAGCTGGACCAAGCTCAATAGTGCAACTTTTTGTGACTATCTCTACTAGGACTGTTTTTCTGAAATAACAAACCACAGACTGCTTCAAGGGCTAATTTCTTATTGAAATAATTTTTGAAGTAGATTTACTTTTCAGTCACAGATCTATTAAAAATGTTTGAAGAGCTTATTCTTTTTTACACATGAAATTTCTTAAGTATAAAAATTATGCCTTTATTTTTTAATAACTTAGTTTTAAATATTCACTCATTTGTTGACTTTTATCCTGGGAGTGAATTTTTATGGTTGATATTTAAATCCTTGAAAATGGGGTCTTAAAACAGAATCTCCAACATGGTTTAAACTACTGTGCAGCAGTCCTGACTGGCTCTTCTTTAGGTAGCACTCCTTTTAATCTGTTTGAATACACAACTTTGAAGAAATACTTTGGATTTTAGTGGACAGAATAGTTATAAGATCCTAAATGATTTGCCATAAGAAATGGAATTAAGAACAGGACATATGGTTTAATAGCTTTATCGTTATGAACAGGCACAAAGCCTGACATTTGAAAATCATTATCCTTTTGCACAAGCTGGTACAATTATACTTTTAATCAAGAATTTCTACTTCTTTTGCAACTTCCTGTCTTTCCAAGTTCCTGTGATATACAGTTCCCATTTTGGCCTCATCCTGTTTTGCCCTGCTTCTTGTGTGTTAAGGAGTCTCGCTCTACTGTAGGCTAGCATTTTTCAAATGCAGCAGCATACAATAAACAGGAAAGATTCCCTTAGAGGACACTGTTGTTTTTAGCTTTTAGATCAAGAGGCCATTCTGACATCCGCTTCTTGCTCAATAAAAATATTATTTAAGGAAAAAGCGAAACAACCCCAGATTAGCATTGTGTCCCTAGCCAGACTACAGCCTCAGCAAAAGAAATTGCTGGCGTCACTACTACTTAACCTATCGGTGTTCAAGTCCACCATATTTTAGTTATATAAGGTAGAGACAACAAATCAGACTGTAAGTGAAAATGAAGTGGCCTCTGTTTTTCCTGAATTTTAAACAGAACGACTTACTACAGTTTAGCAAAACATCACAAACTTAAGGACACTGCCCTGACAATATGCCAGGAGCCCATGAACTGCATCCAGTTTGCATGTTTCAAATCTGTGGGAGTTTTGAAGCAACAGGAACTTCAGGATTTTGCCTTCATAAACTGGTCTAAGACTACGCCATTGCTTTCACCCTGATTAAAAGAGTTCTGAGCTCAGGCCCAAACGGATGCACATGAACAGTCTTCTGAACAGAAGCATTTCATAGTGCTTCATTGTCCATGTGGAGTGGTCTGTAGCGATTACAAATCCTAGTATGAAGTGTTCCATCTTAATGGAAACAGTCTTGTTCATGTGTTGAAGCAGGAATATTTTGGGCCTTAATTCAGGAACAATACTAAGCACGTGCTTAATTTTTAGCTATGTTATATTAAGCAGAATTCAAGCATATGTTAAACAGGACTGAGCATGTGCTGAGAGAAGAATGAGGAAGTCTAAGTGAATTAATGACATTTGTTGAGTTAGGCAGCCTGTGTTGTGTGCACGTACACTCCAGTATTTTTCTTTCTATTCCCTTCCACTTCAGGGGTGTTGCTCATATTACTGTGTCCTACCGAGTATCCGTGCTACAGAAGATCTCTAACTGCTGACCACTGGCTCCTGTTGTGCTGTGCTCTGCAGGAGTGACTTTGAACAGACCAGCAAATGTCTGTCAGCCTGTCCCACGCAGGCCCCACAGGCTTTGAGCCCAGCCACGGGCACTGCAGGTAACACTGCCTAAGCTAACACAACCTGACACTGGGAGTACGTCAATGGGTGAAACACTGCGACACAACTGTTACAGTTCTTGAAGAAAAGTTTGCTTTTATAAGAGCAGGACATAAAGGTCTTGTGCTCATTTTCTGGTTTTATTTTCGCTTGTAAACCAATTATGCTGCTTGTTGTGCATTAAGCCTGAGACACAACAAAAACTTTCAAAGCAGTATCAAGATTTTTTTCACCCCATTGACATGGGCAATACTGTACCAGCCTTGGCAATCAGCTCTGTGTCTGCCATGACAGAAATGAGTTCCAGCAGCTATCTAAGTCTGCCAGCTTTCCTGTCCACTTAGGGCAACCATTTCTAAGGTTTTTGGGTAGAATTTATTTCACCTTATAATAGTTGTCTAAAACCCAGGGAGATACTCTGAGCTAGTTATCCCTTGGTAGTCTGGGGAGAGAGATAAAGGCACCTGGAAAGAATGATTTATCCTGGTGATCAGTCTTAAGGTAGGATTTACTTTTGCTCCATAAGCCACAGAAAAACCACACATCCCCAGATGAGAGGACACACATATTTTTCGGAAGATGAATTAGGTGAAATTATCTGGTTTTTCAATGCTTTTCACCATTTTTCTTGTGATTATTTTTAAATGACACTTGCTTATCATTCCTGCTTATGCCTTGCACTTCCATCTATGCAGCAACTCTGCAGCAAAATACCTGTGTTTATTTCCTACCCACATGCCAACACTGTTTTCTGCTACATGTTCCCTCTACAACAAAATTAATACTGGGCAGCTCTCTTTTTGCTAGGAAAAAGACTCTTTGGCAGATGACTGTTTCTCAGCTGTTTAAAAGGGCCTCATTAAAAGCAGTTTTGAATTCCCAGATGAAGAGAAAAAGGAACAACAGGTGGGATAGTTTCAGACATTAGCAGCGCTCTTCTAAAATCTAAATTGGAAATGCAGTTATAAGAGTGGATGAAAAAAGGTGTAACGCTGGGGAAAGACAGGAAACTTAGCTTCTAAGTTTGGCTTAGGGCTCTAATTTTCATGTGTGCATCATACAGTTACTAGACACCTGTGACCAGGACTTGAAACTTGGCTGGTGTTGCATCCACGTGGTGTAAAATGGCATAATATGGCTTTGATCTAATGATATGACCTAATCTTGCAGGAAGGACAACTCTGGTCCTGACACTCCAGGTCTGGGTGAGCTAGCAATTTTTGTAGATGAACGTGCAGCAAGATCGGAGAGTTCAAAAGTGAGGGTAGCTGCTCTCGTGGACAGAGCCAACAAAGGCAGGCGCTTGGCAAATACAACCAATTCCTGCCTCTCTTATCTTTGACATGCTGCCACAGCTCTCCAAACACCTTTCAAAGGAAACGTGCTGCAGTCGGGCCAAAGTAGCACTGTGTGCTTCCACTGGCTTGGACTCACTAGGGTGCTGAAGTGGTTGTGCACGTAAGCAGGGAGGATGTCAGGCATTCCCAGAGGAGCATGTACTTTGCAGGCATCAAAGGAAGCTGAAAGCCAGGAGTTGGCCTACAAACCATGTGTTCCTGCTGTTTGTGGCCTGCAAAATGCAGTGAAGCACTCCCAGACAACTGAGGTACAGATGTGGGAACTTTGGTAGAGAGAAGAGTCCAGAATCAGTCTATGAGCTACAGAAATGTTTTAAGTCTGATTTATTGCAAACTGGCTGTTGTTTGGCTGTTGCGTGTGATCAAAATGGGTCATGCTTGCCAAAGAAGGCAAATGCAATTCTGTCAAATAGAATCTAAGTGCTTCCTTTGCTAAGTGGAAACAATTGCTTCTCCTCACTTTGCAGACTCCTCTTGGTATTTCCCTAGGTGGCACTGACACAGTTCACAGATCAAGCATGCCAGTGCTGCTATCTTAAAGAAACAATTGGAACAAAATGTAGGAATGTTGGTTTTTTATTTCCCACAGTTGAAAATTTCAACTTCTTCTACAAAGAAATATGTAATAATATTACCATCTGTGTTGCTCTATTCAGGCCCTATCCACCTTGCAGCTAGAAGAGTGTTCCCGTGATGAAATGCTGCATCATTATTAGCAATTACCAACATAGCTGTGTTATTAGCAATGGGATGTCTACAGCCAGTTTGCATTGTCTGCGCTGCTCTTATTTATTTTGGAGAAACATGAACATAAAATGCCTCTGCAGGATGCTGACATGGTGTGTACAAAGGCAGATGTCTCTTGCAATCTCGGGGGTGGACAGGGAGGAGGTGTCCGAGGGAACTGCTCAGGCAAAGAAAGACACTTTCATCAGTGTTTCCTTTGGAAAAGGCTGCTCAAAAACATGCTAGGGGAATGGTGGGAGGGAGGCGAAGAGGAGAGGGAAGGAGAGAGTCAAAAAAGCCAGAGATGAAAAGTATTTTTCTTACTGTAGTCAGCTCAGAATCTTTTTTGACAGATAATTGCTAATTATTTGAGCGAGATGGGCTTTTTTCTGCAGGTAACTGTCTCTCATGCCTTAAAACCCTGTAGAGCTTGTCTGGAATAGCCTTTAACACCTACTTTAAAAAATCCAAAAGACCAGCAGATAGCAAATGGTCTATTTAACACCTGGGAAAAGCAGATACACTGCAAGAAAATATTAATCTCTTTTCAAAAACAGGTGATTCAAGAACGTATTTTTAGAGTGCCTTTTAACTTAGACACCAATTCAGTTTTCTGGCTACTGGGTCAGCGTGCTTAATGGCTGCGTCAGACATGGGACGATGCACGACTGAGGTCCCTGGCTCAATGGCAGGGGAATGAGATCTGCTCTAACGTCTGAGTGCACAGTTGTGACTGCCTCTCTTCAGAATTTGCCAAGAATGCACATTAAAAGAAGCTGCAGGGTAAAAAACTACAGCTGTCTGACAGACAGGCAGCAGCCTCATTTTGCACAACTCTTGTCTGTACTCTGCTGAAATAAAAACAACAGGCTGATTCATAACTTCTAAATTATCCATGCAAGAAAAGTGGATTTTCCCCTGCTATAATGAGAATATAGGAGCCTCCTTCCTCAGCACCATGCTGGGGCAATGGTCCACAATCTGCCCACTCACTGCAGCTGGTTGAGAACGTACACACTACAAGAGGCTTTAACAACTCATTTACTAAACGCTTTTCCATTGACTGTGCTTGATACAGTCCTTAAGAGAAAGCCTATTTTTCATCCTTTTTTCCAAAACTTAGTCTTGGTTTAGTTTTCTAAAAGTTTCTCCAAAACTTAGTACTTTGGGAGCGTTTGCCATGGCTGCAGCCACGACTGCATGCTCTTGCCATGGGTACAGCGGTGATTCCTTAGTACAGGGTGGAAATTGTCAGACAGATGCAGCCCTGATGAGCTTTGGGAAAAACTTGCCTCCACCTGGACCAAAGCTGGCTATTTTGGTCCTAGGTCCTGCCTGCCCTGAGCCTTAACACTGAAGTGTCCCATCTTCATGCTCATTCTTTAAAGAAGTATTTTCTGGGCTTGGCTGAGAGGACAGACCATGACCCAGCAGGGCCCTGCAACCGCTGTGTAGGGATACGCTTGCGGCTCCTCCTACACTCAACACTCCTCCTGGGGAAGGCCAACCCTATGTGATGACCCCATGTATTTTAAAATAGAAAAACAGAAGAGAAACTTCTTTTCAACAAAAAACATACGGTCCAACATTTTAAAATTAATAAGCAAAGCTAGTGACACCCTAGTATTGAGTTAAGCAGAAAAGCTGGGATAGTCAGTAAAATAAAGGTTCTGAAACACCGTAACTAGATCGTCTTTGTTTTTATGGAAACAAACATTTGGTTTACATGGATTGCTTCATTTTATCTTTTGCATTAAATAAAATGCAATTTCTTTGATTAGTAAGCTGGTGACCTCCTAGTCCCTTCCAACCCAAGTGTTCTTAGGTTAGGGTGAAACAAATCTAATACAACTCAGTAAAATTTTATTTTCATATAAGAATAAAAAAAATCGAATTGAAAAGATGTTTCATTATTTTATCATCAAAATTCAAATGAAATTCATGACAAAAATTGAATGCTTCCCCTTTGCTTTGTGGGGAAGAGAACTGGTCAGTTGGAATTTAAGACATTCCAGAGTCAGAAAATGGACTTTGCTAGGTTTATATAGTACATGTTTACAATAAAACTTCCTAATGTGATTTAAACTAGTTTTTCCCATGATAAAGATATTTTCTACAAAAGTCTTCAACCGTTAGCAATTGTTGCAACTGCATTGAGTTTTTCAGTGCAATTCCTCCCCCAGTCAGAACCAGCAAGTTGGCTAAATAACACTTTCTCTGATGCTGAGATGAAACTCGTCTGGAAAATTCTTGTAGCACTTTCCTGCCAAAAGCTATCTAAGACCATACCTTACTAAAAAAGCATTTTCCCTCTGGGCTCCTTAGTGACAATACAGCAAAAAAAGGTGTTCCATGGGATACAATAAATAAGCACGTGCATAGATGTGTGAGATTTCCCCAGCACAGAAACATACATTTTTGTATGAATTGAGGTTACAGCAGTGACAGTTCCATTATAAATCCATTTTCACAGGTTTGGAGCTTTCTGAGCAGTATTATTTTGTCACAGAGGTTTTACATTTGGCCCCTAGCTTATAGGTGATTTTTTTTTTTGAGGTTTCACAAAGTCTATTAACGCATTTTTGAGTTACCAGAGGGTAAAGAAATGCTTTTCCCACCTCTTAGATTCTTGTAGCCCTGTTATGGCATTGATTTTTGCACAGAAGTCTCTGCAGAGTTTAATAGCAATCAGCAGCCTGATGTGCCTTAATGACTTCCTCTGTGCGTTGAAAAAATGGCTAAACTTGACAAGTTGAAACCTTCCAAGGGGCCAGTGCTCACTGAGTAATAGCTCCCAGGCCAGTTTGGGATTATTATTGTAAAGCAATAACAGAATAAAGGCATTAAGATTTCCTTGAGTTTATAAAAACGTTTCAAAAATTAGTTTTGTCTTCAGAACAGCCCCCGAGTTTAGAGCTATGCATCCACTTCTCAGCTTGTGCACATCAGATTAGACCCACTGCAGTTATTGTAACTGCAGCAGGGAAGGATCCAAACCATTAAGGAAATACAAAGTGATCAGCCACAACTTCATTTACTTCACTAGAAACGTGCTGACAAAAAAATGGTATAGTTAAGTGCAGGATGGGCCCCTCAATGTCAGTGTTACAATGCACCATATTTTTGTGTAATATCTGGAAGAGAACAATATCCTGCAAACATAAGCCTGCACAACACACAAAACGTGTCATAAGCAAGTTTCTTCTTTGTCAGTCCCCCTCATTTATCTAGAGCAGGACTGGCAGAGGACAGCTGTGGTGCAGGGAAAAGATCCTGAAGCAGCCAGTGTGATCTTTGTACCAACCATGCCAACAATTTGCAGATCAGGTTCTTCCTGAGCCAAAAGTCATGTCCTGGTATTTAATGGCTTTCAATCAATTTTTTTTTCTCTTTGGTGTAATCTGGCTTTGAAGCCAAGCGAATATATATCCACAAAAACCATTCAAGTTCTAATGCTATTTCATGTTTTCTCAGAGAAAAGTACAGTAAACTCAGAGGTATTTTTTTGTCTGGGATGAATTTTGATTTATGCAAGATTTGATCATACAGTGAGGGGCAAAGAAACATAGTCATACAATGAAATCAATATAAATTAATACTTCCATTTCCTTTTGGCTCTATTTTTCTTCTATAAATCTCCCCTTCAGTGGGAGTTTCATGGCTGACCAAGAACAGAAACAGCATCCGGACTTTTGGAAGAATCTAACATCACCAGCTCTCATTATTTTTAGCATGAGTAGCATGAAATTTGGTTGCATATTTTAAAGCATCAGCTACTGATATGATGGTATTGCCAAACTTCTCATATATGGCAGAGGAAAGCATCCAAAATAGACTTGATAAAAAACGAAACAGGAACTAAGAGTAATTTTTGAGATACAACGATTTTTATAAAGTTTCACAATTTTTTGAGGCCTAACTTATGATGTCCAAAATTTGGAGTGGACAAAATTGATAAAGGAAACTGCTGTGTTTTACTGAGGAGAGTCTGAGTTTTCACATCACCTGTAGAGAGAAATAAGGAAGGACAAGGCATCAGGTGGAACAAGCAAATCATAAACTAGCCTAAAATGTTCTGAAAGGAGGCTAAGAAACAAGGCAGATGGGTCCAGCAGAGTACTTCATGCATTACGTGTAATCTAACAACAGAAAATGTTTGTGGGGTGCTTTTTGGCTTTGTTTGTGGTTGGTTGTTTTTTGATTTTATTTCATTATTGTTCTAGCAGTACAAATACTTCTGAATAGTGTGCATTGAAAGGAAAATAATGTCCAAACTGAGAAAAGTCCTACAAGAGACACTGGCACCACTAAAGTTCTCTTCAAAGATGGGTTTTCTGGGGCCTAAAATATTTTTTTTTCAGTCCAAGCAAGACTGGGGAAGAAAATTTGTCATTGACTTGGAGGAAGTCAAGAATGTACAAGAATGGGGAATGCTCACCCCACAGCAGACAGAACAGGTCCAAAATCTTTTGTGTTGTCTGCTTCCACCCAATAACAGCTTTATAGAAGGAAGTTAAGAATGAATAACTTAACAGCTGCCCAAGGCAGCTCTAAAGTGCTGCTTTCCCCCACTGCACATGAGAAGACAGACATTAGTGCTGCTGCTGCGAGGTTCACTGCTCCTTGGGGGACTCTGTGTTTGCAGAATGGCCTGGTTTTGTACTGGCAATATGCACAATCTGAAATTGCTTGCATTTGGTTGCTGTTTGCTGCACAGTTTTGACTTAGTGCCATGTCTGTTACAGATTCTCCTCATCACGGATAATGTGTCTCTTGTGAGCATGAGCCCTATTCTTTATTTTTGTTTGGATAACACTTCCCTCTGAACGTCAAGAGATTGCCACATGCATTTTTACATAGCAGTATATTGTTAAAAAAATTAACAGCTAGAAGATGAACAGCACAAAACAATGGCATATTACTATTATACTGCTCTACATTTCCACCAGCAGTCTCTAAGGGTTTTGAAAACACTAATAAGCACATCCTCAGATATTTGAAAACCAAAAAAATATTGTGGAATATTATTCTCTAAGGAAATGGAGGCACAAAGATGATGATTGACTGTCCCAAGATCAAGCAGTAGGAGAGAGATAGCACTATAAAGAGTCACAGTACCACAGCACCCAATCCTGCTCATTTCTTTAAAGATGTTAGGAAAAGATGTTAGATGTAGTGGAAAGAGAGTTTTGTACATATACAGAATTACTTTGGTCTTTAACCTACTTTTAAGAAGCTCCTACCCATTCTGCCTAAGTATTAAAGTGCAAACCTGATGAATGGCAAAACTTGAACCGACTTCACTCGGAGTTAACATTTGTTCAGCTACAATGCTGACCTTTCTTCTGAGAATTTCTAGGGAGCTGTGGAAGTGTAGAGTCAGCTCCTCACTCAGCTGATATAAATCACTGGGGCTCTACTAAGTTCAGTAGAATGATCTTTAAACAAATTAGGAATATAGTCCATGAAAAACAGCTCTCTTTCTTTACATATTTAAATCAAAATTATCTGGTGTCTCTCAGATGAGAAAGAGCTGAAGCTGGGATGTTGAAAGGAAGGATTTATTTTCTATTCTATGCTGAGCATATGAGGACATGCAAAACTTAACTGGTGATCAGATATTTATTTTCAGAGTACTCAGAGTTTGATTTTAGAGCATCATATGAGCTGTGGTTACACCTATGAGCATGTTTTTACTTTGTAATTTCAGGTTAGAGGAGGAATAGGAAACTTGAACATTGTACAGGAGATCACAAGATGAGAGTGTGCATATGGATAATTTCCATGGAGTAAGTGAGGTGCTTGAAGGTCACACCACAGTAATTTATGTAGCTGCCTAGTAACACAAGATCAAAAAAAACCCTTCCTGGAAAGCATAAGTTACAGCAGGCAGAGGAACTGCTTAGCTTAGACACTTTGGCTAAGCTTTTGTTTGAAGACTAAAAGCTGGGAGAAAATGGATGTGTCAGGAAGGCCCTCAGAATGCACATCTACATCTATATTGGAATTGGCAACTTGCAATCAGTAAGGCAATCCAATTGACTTTTGCTGACAAGTTTAGCTAATAGAGGATCTCAAATCTTCTACTAGCATTGGTGACTAGTTATGTCACACAGAAGTAGGTCTATACATTGTTTTTACAGGCATTATAAATTCACCACTTTAGAAACCTTTATAGATAAAGCAATACAGTCTTTGCTGCAAACTGCTGACATTAGTGAGGTTTATTCTGCAAAAGTACTGACATCAGACATCTCTACCTGTTTTAACTGTACACAAACAAAACCTTAATTGAAATCCTTAAATTGATGCAAAAATCAGTGCACGAAGACTAGGCTTAGAGGACAAAGATTAAAATTCTGAGTGCATAGGTACAGTTAATAAAAAAAATAAAAACGTGCAAAGTATAAATGTAATAGCCAGTAGAAGGAGTCTAATTGGCAAATGTGACACTGGTGCTTGGAGGTAAGTTTTAAGTTTAGTTTTGGAGAGAGCTATTTGTGTGGGAAAGGATGAACAGCACTGGTTTCTTGAATAATGACTTACTATAATGAGAAGCAATTTGGGCACTATTAGCTACACTGTTCAACAGTAATAAGGAGCTTGAGAATTATGTCAGAGAAACGAGATAAAGATGACTATTATACTGTTGGAAGGACATCATCTAGTGTAGCTGTGGAGAATAAATGAAAATGGAAACCAGTAAGGAACATAATATGATATACTTATGGTATTTTGTGTTTGAGCTATTAGCAGGTGCAGCTCTACTGGCATCAGTGGAGCTGTCTTCACTTGCTTCACAGCTCAATGTAGTCCTGTATCTATTTTATATACATACATTTTATAGTCTATGTGCTATAAGAACACATTGGAAAACTTTTGAAATGCACTAGAACATTAGACTATGTGGAGTGGTTAAAATGTGTACCTGATTTAACTGCTTGCCATCTGGAACACAAGGAGATGAACCTAAACTGTCTGCTGTAATGCATGTAAAGAAGTTTTGGATTTAGGCCCAGATATGAATATACAAATAGATAAAGCTTACAGAACTGTGACACAAAGTCCCAGGGGCTTTCTGGGAATGTCAAAAAACACTCAGGAATCAGAACATATGCCTTCCATGTTAATATATCTTATGCCTCTGTCTCCAAAACAGATTATGGAGATGACTTTGAAACATGAAAAAAAAGTTTTTATTTAAGACCTACCTTTGCATATTTTTCTAGTCTTAGCTAAAGCTACTCAAATGAAGTGACAGCCCAGGATTTCCTCTAAGAAGGGCTTTTAGCATGAGGGATGTAAGCCTCTCATTTTGCATCTGGCAAAGTGGTGTGATCACTATGGAAAAAGGCAGTGTAGCCTGCATTTCTGCATGGTGATCAAGCTAAACCTTTTCTAAATTGCTGATCTACTTTCCTTTTTACAGATGAATACATCAGAAGAAAGTCAGTAGAAGTTGTCTGGCTTAATGACAGATTGGCACAAGACAAACTTTGATTCTTACTCATGTTCTTATGAACTTGTCCCAAATATCCACTAGCAAGAGCTTAGAGCTGGAGAACTAATAACCTATTTATGGCGATCTATGAAGTATGAGGCTGAATCTTCTACCATACTGTAAATTACTCTGCAAACATCTGAAAACCACTGTTATAAAAAGCAATTATTAATTTGTGTAGTGCTAGAAATGTATGTCCTACTCATTAGCCCTGCTCAAGTGAGTCTGTTGTTTTAATTGACTTCAGTGTGACTGTCTATGTGAATGAGTAAAACCTTGGCTTTGAGGGAGCATTTCTCAAAGCTTAAGGTAGAATAATTACTCTGGTGTGAACAGACCTCTAGTTTTCTCTAGGTTACCAACTTTCAATTTAATAAGGAGTGTTGTAAGGATAAAAAAAAAAAAAAAAAAAAAAAAGAAAAGGACTACCAGTATATTTTTTCCAAAGAATGTCATGTCCCCAGCACAGGGCTAAGATGTGAGCTCAGTCCTGTCCCGCCTGCAGTGGAGTGCTCCAATCCCACAGCTCTGATGGGCAGTGTCTTCACGTGGGGGCACAGAGCAGCCCCGAGTACAAATGTGGCATGGGGCCACAGTGCTCAGCGTGAGGCTCAGCCCATCTGTGTTTAGGGGAAGCATGGGATGTGTGGCCACTGCAACTCCACCTCAGTGTGGGAGGCAGCAGACAAACTGCCCAGTTTCTCCTGAACGGCAGCTGGTTAGTGTGCTTCTGGGATGTGCATAGTTTCTTCTGGAAGAAATCCTCACATTAAATGGCTGTCTCTTCCACATATGGAGATATTTTCTCAATGGTCCTTTTGAGGCATCTAAATTCTTCATTTTATAGCATTACATAAAATACTTGAAATTATATTAACCTGCAAGATGAGTCTAAATATGCACAATCTGATCATGTTTAAATAAATTATTATAAAGTTCACACAATTCATAAACCAGCTTGGTGGAACACAGAGTTTCACAGTATCTTATGTGTGAGAAACAATCAGAAATTCGATTTCTGAGGTTATACTTTTAAAAACCTTTGATATTGCCCATGAAAATCAATTTCCTCCATGGAAGTTTAGGACTTGGGAAGGGGGCTATTCTCACATTTTTGTAAATTCCTACAGAAAAGCAAATGACCTATGCTCCCAAAAAGTTGGCAGGTGACTTATTAAACTTCTCTCAAATCTCCTTCAGGAAGTTCATTAAAAGTCTATTTGGAAATGGCCAGGTGCTTGCTTCCCACAGTGCAAGAGGGAAATCTGTCACCCTGTTTAAAAAATTGTTTGGTTACTCGGGATAAAGAAATAATCATTATACCAAGCTGTGTGGTTTTATGATGGAAAACTGTGGCTTGGTGAGAAAAGTACCAAGGTCAATGCAATGAAAAACCCACAGTGAACTCAGACATGATTTCCTAAGTCAGTGGTGGATAGAGGCCAGGAGAACAAAGTCTTTCCTGTGGTTCACTTGAAAACAATTTTTAAGATTATGGATAAAAATAACTCTCTAGCTTGAGAGAGTTTTTAGCTTGGAAAAAATATCAATAGAAAAGATTTTAAAAATGTTTTATAAGGACTGCTAAGGCTGACAAAATTGCCTTGTTTGACACTGGATCCTGTCCTAAAATACTACGGCCAAGTCAACTAACAGGAAAATAGTAGGGCTAAGCCTTTTTCATTCTTTATTCTGCCAAACCACTGCCTTTTGCAATCAGGATTGATTACAAACACCCAATTAAGAGGCATTTGGAACATGATCTGAAAACTAATCCTGTCTCTTTTTCTCTTTATACCTAATTATCAGCCTTAAGATGGGTATTAGTGCTTTAATTAGTAGATTTACTTTAGGAACATATACATAAACTAAGAAATCTATAATATAGACATAAATACGTGTATATATGCACCACCCTAAAGAGATGCACATAACATACGCTTATATCCAAGCAGTTTGGTGTGATACATAAGCCTAGATATATACATATGAGTGCACCTATATCCAGTTTTCAGACATAATTTCATTCTTTAGAAATACTGCAAAAGAAAATAATTTAATTTGGTTTTGCATTAGCTGTAAAAAGATCTCTATATCATAATTATCAAATTATCATCCAACGTTATAGCTTGTAATAAACTATAATTAAGAAAATAAGAAACTAAAAGAAACACACAGGTTTTCGTTTCAATTAGATTAGCACAGGAGAGGAGAGTGGAGAGAAGAGCAGTGTGGGGTTGACTGAAAACATATTAAGAGTTTCATGGAACTAATTCCAGCAACTCTGGGTTTCAATTTAGAAAGGGCTTAGACCTTTGTTCTGAATTTGTTTATCTCTGTCCACAGAAAGAATGAAGGATTAGGCTTAAGGGAATCCATATTTGACCCTTAAATTTTTCCTGTCTGAAGGGCATCTGGTTGTAGCACTTTTAGACAGAATTCTCCCAACAGTTAAGCGTACAAAATAATAGAAACATCCATATATGATTGGTTTTATAGTTTTAATGTGCTGCTATACAGACACCCAGGTCAAGACTTTCCTGTGACAGGGGATGCACCCATACACAGAGTACAACACAGGGCTCTGCATCCCAACCCTCAGCCCTGAACACAGGCCAGCACAGACTCTCCAGCTCTGACCAGACAGTTTGGTAATAGATTTCCCTAACACCTTTTCCTGAGAAAACTCAAATTCAAACCACTACTAAAAGAACAAATTGTTAAGCAGTTAGACAATAGATACTTTCACAAGAGTTAACTGCTTGGATAAAAACCAAAGAAATTGTTTCATTACACTGTATAATGAGAAAAACATTATAATCTCCAACTTCTTTTAGTCCCTACAATAAAATAACAGCATCTTTAGATACCTGCATCTGTGTGTGTAAACACATGTGGAATCTTGCAGCAAAGAGAGCATTATATATACTTTCATAGTGCAAAATCTTTAAGTTAAGGAAAAATTGTTGGGGTACATGTGTTTTCTGCTTTCCTGATCCTGCACAGGGTCTGGGCTGATTCCTTTCCTTGATAGGAACTTTTCCTGCAGCTTTATGGAGAGTACCAAAGAGCAGTAGTGTCCAGAAGGGCCGTCTGGGTCCAGCTGAGTGGTCCCTGAGAAAGCCTTTCATGTGCTTTATATAAAGCAAAGAAATGCCCTCAAAGTGCACCTAGAAACATGAGATACCACATGATCCCCAAATCTACTGCTGCAACTCATCTCAGACTAAGCCAAACCCACTTGTTTCTTGTTTTAGGAATAGAATGAAAGATGGCCCTCTTCATCCCTCTAGTACTTCCAATGATCTCTTGGTAACCCCAAACAGCTCTTGAGGGACAGATTTTTGAGTGAGACAAAAAGGATAAGATGCTGCCTCTTCAGCCCAGGTATGCCCTTCCCAGTGTGTCGGTGCCCACATCCCACTCTGACTTTGCCAGAGAGAGGTCCAGGTCACTGCCCACCTCTTCCCAGGCATTGCAGCCCACAGTAGGGGACTCCACACGTGTGGGCTGGGTGGATTAAAGAATCCCGTTCAGAGCAAGCAAGGGAGGAGGGGGCATTCCCATGTCTCCAGGATACCCTGTCCTGCTGAAATCCACTAAAAGGCCAGAGCTGATGCTCAGCTGATGGGGCCAAGCCAGTCAAGCCATTTTTCTCTAGGAAAGCTCAGAGGCCTTAGCTCCTTCAGACCTCTCTGCTCAGAGGTGGTGAACACAACCCCTGCCTTCCACAGACCTGAACAGCTCTGTTGCTGTGCTGCTCTGCTGCTCACCCTGCCTTGCCTGCTGCAGGCACTCTCTGCCTGCCGAAGCCCCATGGTGGCTGGGCAGAGCGAATTAGGAAGATCTGCTGACATTTGCTATCCAAACAACTGATACAGCCATTGACCATCCTACAGGGCCTGAGGGGAATCCTTCCCCACAGTCATCAAGAATGATGGGAGACAGCTCTGTGGGAGTGGAGGGCAAAATTCCCTCTGCTTCCATGGGCAGTGGGGCTCCCTGGGCTCAGAACGCCCCCACCCCTGAGATGTCCTTGAGGCAGTGTGTGGGGGCAGCTCGGGTCTGCCCAGGCTCCAGATGCCCCTGGGACAGTCAGGAAGCAGCTGTTGTGTGCAGCTGATGGCAGAACCCTTCCGACAGGCTCCAAGGGCAACCCAGCAGGATCGTTCCTGGGTGGTTCTGCAGGTGGGCAGCAAGGACATGGGCACTCTTACTCCCATCAGCTCAACCCAAAGGGCTTGGACTGCCCCTGCACAAAACAACAAAGGAGAGGTATGAGGCCTGCACAAAGCAGACCTCACTGCATGGAAGAACAGGAACCAGGATTTAGACAAAAGCAAATGAAAGCTTAAACTATGCAGAAACTAAAGAAAGGCTGAGCATGGCTTCACTGGCTCCTGTTTATTTTACCAGCCTGAGTTTGTTATACCTACAGATTTGCAGCACAAATCCATTGACATTATTTAGAAATAAAATGGATGGATGAATTTCTAACATCATTAAGGTCTATGGTAGTTTTGTGGAGTTATATTTTCACTCTGTAGGTCTGAATACCTATGTTTGCTTCCTTATCCAAGGATCTGGAGGAGCCAGTCTCTTCTGTATAAACAAACATAGATATTTTTACATTTCTACACAGCTCTACTCTCATTCATGTAACTAATCCCTACTTAATGCAATATGAAGAGTAATTGTCTATAACATCTCTCCTATAACTTGAATGTTTCCAAAATGGGAAATTTTTTCCATTCTCAGAGATTTGACAGCACCGTTGTATATAATCCACAAGTGTTAAGCAAGAATGATATTTATTTTCTACGTCTATAAATGATGGCCATTAAAATAATAGTGCTGTGTGGCACATCTATGAAAACCTTGTAAAATAATACAGTCAAGTCTGGCAACAAAGTTAATAATTTGTCAGTAAGAAAACCACTGTTGGGCTTTCCCTACCCAAACCTCCACCTTTCTTAAGCCCTTTTCTTCTGAAGCTTCACATTCATTTTCTTAATGTTTTTAACCTAGTGTCTGTGAAATTTTTATTGCTCCCTAGATAATGACATCTGATCTGAATGTAACCACACACCTCTTTGCTCAGCAACATTTGTCACAAACTATTATAAATTATCATGCTGATAGTGTGCATTGCTGGGAAACCGGAAAAGTTCCATAAATTCAAAGTACTGTATCAGTGACATTCTTGTTTATTATCTAGGTATAAAGTTTTACTAGATTCAAGATGGCTACATTTACACAGTAGGATACTTCAGCAACACGAGACTTGTACAGCTTGCACTAAGTGCTGAAAAGCATTTACCACATGCAACAAGCACTGGAGCATTTTAACTAATATGTGGCCATATGTTTTGTCTCTTCTATTCATTTTAACTGTGTTTCTGACTCCAAGAATGCATGCTTATTATTGGGATTTGCTTGAGAAAAGGCAAAATGGCAAACAAAAACTACTTTTCTCTTAAAGTACAACAATAATTTCTGTTTCTTGGCTTCCTGAAGATGAGGCATAACACACATTAGAGTTAAATGTTAAAAAGAGATTGTGAATTTTTTCATTATATAGATCCTTGATAAAAATCTGTGGTCGACATGTTTGTGTACTTTCTGTCAAAACCCAGCATTTCCAAAATGCTGGTACAGTTGGCCTGTCTAGAAGATTCTTTATTAGATGAACCTAGCTTGTGTGAACATATTTTAATTATTTGAGTATCTTTATTCTTCAAAACTGTGAAAGTTGAGTCCTTTGGAATGCCTCCAGAGAAAAAGGAATTTTCACCATGTTTACTTGAAATTTAAAACAACTCAAATGGTTCTGATTGTCAGAAAAACATACATATATGAATTTTATTAGCAGTCATTTGAGAAATAGTTATTCATTAAAGCATAGCATAATAAGTAGGTAAATCAAGGGCATATTCTTAAATTAATTCCAAACCCTAACATACAAAGAAACTAACTGGGAACAGCCTCAGTAACAGCTAATGCTTAAATGTGCTGCTTTTGATTCTCCTCAGAGAATCAACCTTTCACCAGTTTTACATTTCAATACATCCAGACCTCTATATAAAACAATATTTTTTAAAGTTAGGTAAAGCCTCTTGATCTTCTTATTGGCACTATGGAACAAGAAGGTAACCTTTCCAAAGTCAAAGTGTTTCTTTTCCTAGGCTCAGCGGGTCCCTGTTATTAAAGTTGTTTTCAATGCTAACCAATGTCCAAGTTGCAATGAACAGCATTATAAAGAGGATTTTGGGAGCTAGGCCAGGAAGCTAATCTTCTGTAGTCTACTCTAATTGTATGGGACATTTTTTGTTCCCAGACATGAATTCCCTTATCTCTCATTTTCTATCTGCATTTCATATTTAAGTGGTTATTAATTTCCAGTGCTAAACCTTTCAATAAACTAGAGTGTAACCTAAATTACACATTTCTAGATTTCAGACTGAGTTTCTAATAAGCTAAGCATATTAGAAAAACAAAATGTACTTAGCTGGTAAACAAAAAAATCTTGTGATACATTTATTGCATTAGTTGCCTGTCGTATTCAATATTCAGTACAAAGAATGTGAATTTTGTTAGTAGATGCTGAAATTTCAGACCACGGAGATCGCTGACAAATTGCTGTTGCTGAAACAATTGTACTGGTCCTAAGGGTTTTTTTGGGTGTTT
Organism: Sitta carolinensis; assembly: GCA_032173965.1. NCBI lineage: Eukaryota > Metazoa > Chordata > Aves > Passeriformes > Sittidae > Sitta > Sitta carolinensis. The sequence goes on along the minus strand of CM063284.1, from coordinate 14,012,840 downwards.
TTTTTTTTTTTGTTTGTTTTTTTTTTACAAATACATTCCCTCTCAAGTTAAAAGGAGCAATTTTCAACATAAATGAAGTAGCAGCTGAGTAATTTAGCATAGCCTAGAAAATTAGTGTTTCAGCACAGACAAAATAATGGTAAAGTCATCACCATCATACACTGCAAAGACAATGCAAACAGCCCTGTTGAGAGACTTCCTTCCACCCACTACCATCTCATTACTGCTTTGGGCTCCATTTCAGGGGCAGAAATAATGCAGTGGGGAGAGTGGACAATGAACACTGAGAAGGAAGCAACAGAGGGAGGGAGTCAATCCTTTCCCTGGACCCCGTTCAGCTCAGTCTAGCACTGTTTAGCACAACACTGTGCCACAAAGATTACTTGTTCTTCAAATAATTGTATGCTGTACACCATTTTACTGCTGCCAAAGACCATGTTGGTTTTACAGAGTTGGAAAAACATGCATTCTAGCGAGGGAGAAAAAGGATTTGACAATGAAATATGCTCGATTTGATTTTCTAATTTCTCTCTAAGACGCAGAGTGACAAATATTTTAAAGCATTAGCAGTGTTCCACAGAATGAAAGCAAAACCTATATCAAGAAGACACAGAGAAGTAAACCATTGCCTGAGTATAAGACATTAAAAATTAAAGAATGGGAAGTCAGCGTGTGAACATATGGTGTGAATACGAGCTGCAGCTCCAACACCACAGTAAAAACTAATTTCCACAAAATTTAGTTTTATGAGCACAGGGTTTTCCTGCATTATCACTCAAGTATAGCACTGAAATGCTGATCTATAAGTGGTTATAAAATACCACGAAAAAGCAACTAAGCACCACAATATGTCATTAAAAACTTAATTTTAAGAGAAAACAATAATTGTGATCTAAGTAATCAATTTATTAAATAATAGGACAAAGATGGGTATGGTAAAATCTAAGTGCTTGATTACAGTCGGTCTCTATCCCTAAGTCCAACACTCTCATCTCAAGGTCTATCACAACCACTCCTGATAAACTGAGCATCATTTTACGGGACTAAATCCAGTATACTCCCATGAAATAACAAACACCAATGGCTATTGAGTTTAATCTTTCTGACATGCAGAGAAAATCTTGACTGGTAGCATTAATATACAGCTACTCCCTTGCAGTTATCAGTAGGGGGTAGAAAATTATGATACACAAGAAATATTTAAATAACTATGATACTCCAGAAATATTTAAATAACGAATCACTAAAATATTTTCTTCATGCAACAAACAGGCTGAATTCAGAGGGCGTGTTGAAGAGGGGAATGAGCTGACCATATACCGCCTTGTGCAAGCTGTGAGACTTGCAGATTTGGGGAAAAGCGGGGAACAGCTTCTGGGAAGTTGCAATTCTCCTTCTCACTTTTGGAACGGGTGGTCAAAGGGAATGCGAGGACAGTGGACAAAGGGAGCCTCAGCTCCCTCCCTCCTCCTCTCAGGGCACCACAGGAGAGCAGGAGGAGGGGAAGGAAAAGCTACTGGCTATAACTCAGCAGCAAAGGGAGAAAGAAGGAAATATGACTATCAGTCCTCCAGTCCACCGTCCCTTGAAGGGTGAGGGTAAATGCCAGACTAACTCTGCGTTAAGAAGGTCTGGCAGTTTATACATGGCCTGTGTCTTCCATGGGCTGTTTGTAGTCGTGCGGGTACAAAAAGAAAAGGAGCTCCTTTTTCAAACTCAAACTCAACCAAGAGACTTACAAAAGCAAGCGGCCCAACAAACGGCGCCTCGGCACACCCGCACCACGACCGCCGCCGCGGAGCGGACCCCGCTCGCAGGGCCCGCGGGGCCCGGGAGCGCCCGCACCGCCCGGCCCGCGGCGCTGCCCGCGGCCGCCGGCAGGTGTCGCCGTGGCGCTCCGCAGCCCGCCCGCTCACTCACTTGCAGTCGCGGTCCTCCAGGTCGAAGTGCGGGTTGAAGTTGATCATGATGCGCTGGTACGGCTCCGGCGCCTGGATCAGCCACTCGCACTTCTGGCTGGGGTGGTAAGACTGCGGGTAGCCGGGAGACGTCAGGTACCCGGGCTCAAAATTTTGATCGTGTCGCCACACTTGTCTGCGGGGGGAAGCAAACGCAGGAGCTGGTCTCAGTGCCTCCGGCAAGCATCCGGGCGCAGCCCGCAACAGGGGCAGATTGCGGTGGGAATGCTGCGGGGCCGCAGCCTTCTTCAGGCTAACTAAGCATCCTTCTGTTTTTAAAGGCATCTGTGCTACTTTCTACCGGAGGGAAGAGGACTCCGTCCCCATCCTTAAATCCGGTGGCTGGACAGGCAGAAGGTAGCAGAAGGCACTGCATTTCTAATCAGTAACCTTTTAAAAAGCCCTCCACTCCAACAGTGCCCTTTACAGTGTTAAAACCTTGCACCCTCATAATAGCGTTAATGCTGTCAAAGAAGGATACGTGGGACACAATTAACTCCAAAAACTATAATCCTCTTAAGTATGAAGTTTTAAGAAAAGCTGGGAGATGTTAAGGGATGCCATGTGACCCCTTACCCTGCTATGGGATAAGCCTGTGTCACTGACCACTGGGATTGTATTGGTGGATCCAAACTCATTTGCAGGAGACCCTCCCTTTGTTTTATCAGTACATAAATCTAGGCAGGTTGAAACTATCTGTGCTCTTCAAACCCAGGGTAGAAAAGAACAGAGTAGCTCTACTGAAGCAGAAATCATCCGCTATTTACTTTCAAGGAAGTTTGCTCATGCTTGGAGGCTGCACCAACGTAATGGAGCAGAACAACCTCCCTTCCTCTTCCCTTCATTCCTTCCTCTCCCGAACAACAACAAGGATTTATTTCTAATAGCAAAATAGTTGCAAAAGTTTCTAGAATCACAAAGTGTGACTGTGAAATGTGGCATGCTGCATCTCGCTCCTTGTCAAGATTGCATTTTAAGGTTTATAAGGAAAAAAAAAAGGACAAAAAAATCCAGCCTACACAGTCACTCACTTCACTGTCCGGTGCAGGTTTGTATTATGACTATTTTTACTACTATGGATTTCTTTCTGTGGATCTTCAGGTAGGAAAAACTTTCTCCAAGTGTTGGTTGTTTAATTTTGAGCAATAAAACATGACAGTAAACTATGGACAGGAAGAATGTCCCCAATAAAACAAGACTATATGTCACTACATCTCAATAATGGTATATACAGGCTGCAGTGTTCTAATACATTCCCTGTGAAAGCAAAATGGCAATCCTTGCTCTGAGCATGAATTTATAAATATGCAGGATTTTATTGTAGGAAAAACAGGTCAAATGGAAACGAATGAGGAAGCATACATCAAAAATGCATAAAGCAACACTCTTTATAGAAATTATTTGCCATAAATTAGGAGGGAAGGGCTTGATAGGTACTCAGATGTATATGGTCAAAACCCAGATACTACCAAGCACATTGCTGGGAAAGGCTATCTTATTGTATTTCCACTGTGCCTTTGCAAACAGGCTATTTTCCTGTGACCAGAACAAAAGACATTGCTGCTCAAAGCTCAAAAGCTGTCACTGGTGATCCTGCTAATCCGCTGTCTGGGGCTCTCAGGGAATCTTGCCTTTTCCTCCCTGGGTAAGCATACTTGGAAAGTGATCTTGTCTCATTAAGCCCACTCCAGCCCTGCAAACAACATGGCAGGGTCTGGCATCTGTTAAATGCTTGAAATAAAGCAGTGCTGCTTCTAGTCACTTGACAGAGTCACTTCAGAGGACGCTGAGGTGAACTCACTACCACCAGTGCTCCTTAATCTGCGACTTCTGGGAAAGTGACAGTGTAATAAGATAATGCAGTCTGCTAGACTCCTTGGCTCTGTGTAATCTCTCTCACACTTGATTAAGAAGAGAAGTTTCTAATGACTTTGGGCCATTAGTTCCAAATAAGGTTAATGAATTAATTTAGTGGACACTAATACTGCATGTAGGTGAAGGTGGCATTAGTAGGTCTGGTAGGTTATGGAGGAGATTAATGGCCTTGGTGACTCCAGCAGGACCACCACATTAACCACTCCTGGTGGAGCTTCTGCCCAGAAACTTGCTCTCCTCCCCTTCTTTTCACAGGAAGAAATGATCAACAGGAGCATGGGGGTGGCCCCCTTCAGTCCCTCAGAGGTACAGGGTGGCAGTATGGATCTATGTGGGAGGCAGCTGCCCCACACCCCGAGTCGGTGTGAGCAAAGCGCACCTCATAGAGCATCCCCACTCCAGGCTGGGTGCACCCCTTGAGCACCTTTGCTCCTGTGCCACAGCACTGGGGGAGGAAGCTCATCCTGATTAAACTAAGCAGCCTCCTCAAAACATACTTGGAAAGAGATTAGCTTCCATCATAAAACATGCGATTTTAATACTGTTGCTTGACACTCCACTTATGGTCCCTTATTAAAACAATACACCAATGTAAGTGGAGGTTGCTCTCTTCTTTTAATTAGTTTGATTGAAAACCCAGTCAGGCAAAAGTAAATATTTGATAACTAGTTAATAATAATTGCTCAGGATTTGTCTGGAAAGGAAGACCCACATGAGTTGTTTCATGTGCAAGACCTAAACGTCAAGCAGTCCCACAATTAGACCATCTTTAAAAATACATCATGCAGTGAAATATTCACAGTGCCCTGGCATTGTTCGGGGAAGGAGGAGCACGCTGCTTTTAATTAGTTGTGTTTTCAAGGTCTGCCTGACAGTAAACTAGTCACACCACTCATTTGTTATGGGATATCTCTTCTCGGAAGGGTGTCTCAAACATTCACCGAGAAGCTCAGCTCCCCTCTTGCCACCGTGTAAGTTGCACGTAAACTGCAGACTTGGGAAAGGGGTACTCTAGAGAGTTCTCCGTGTGAAGACTATTCGCAGGTACACACGCAGCTAGCAGGAGACATGATCTAAAATTTTAAGCTTTGGAAAACAGAAAGGGCGGGCGGGGAAGAGAGGCTTCCCTTTACAGTGTTCATTATCTTTCAGATATCGAAGGAGGGACGTTTAATTGCCTATGGGACGGGACATAATTAAGATAATTGGCTGTCCTGATCTAGTGAGAATGAGCAGACTGCTTTATACAATAATCCAAATGTGCAGAAAATAAAGTCAGAAGGCAATGTCAGGGCGGGCGATTCTCAGGCGAGGACTGCGCCGCATCCCTCCTCCAGCAGAAAGTTCCCCCCAGCCGGGTTTATGTCGGTGCCGGTCCCACGACCCGCCGGGCCCCACCGCCCGCCCCCCGCGCCGGCAGCCCCGGAGCCCGGCCCCGCAGCTGCCCGAGCTGAGCCCCGACGTCCCCCGTGACACTCACCGCTCCGCAGAGCCCTGGCGAGGGTGAAGGTGAGGGCTGCACAGTGCAGAAGAAGTACCCAATCCATTTTCCCTTCCGACAGCAGGGATAGGAGGAAAAAAAAATAAAAATGCCCTCCACGCACAACTCTTCCTTAAATCCTTCAGCCGGAGTGAGGAGCAGAAAGCACGGTCCGCAGGGGCAGTCTCGGGGCAGGAGGAGGCTGGCTTCTCTCTGTGCCTCAAACCGCCCGCATCCTGTCATTTAGCTTCGGCTCTCTCTCTCTTTCCCCACACTTGTTCCTTCTCCAGGCGCCGCTGCCTCTGCCATTCCCAGCGAGACTAGAAAGCCAAATGAAAACGAGGGAAAAAAATAACAAAAACAAAACCCAACAAACACACAAACAAGACACACAAAAAAGACTGGCGGCTGCTGGCACCTCGGGCGCTCTGCTAGGCGAGGGTGCTCTGCGGAGAGGAGATAAGGAAGGGAAAGCGGCCGTAAGCGGAGACCAGCCGGGCAGCGGAGTTTGTCAAACTGCGTCCCCCCTGCCTGCCCCGCTCTCCAGCGGCCGCGGCTCCCGCGGGGCCGGAGCCCTGGAGCCCCGGGGCGGCGGTGCCCGGCGGTGCCCGGCGGTGCCCGGCAGTGCCCGCACTCACCTGGCCCGGCGGGAGGCGAGCGAGCGAGCGCGCTGCCGCCGCGGGGACTCCCGGCCGGCCGGGGAAGTGGGAAGCGCCCGGGCGGCTCCTGCTCGCAGCCTGAGGAAGAGGAGCGCAACTCAGCGGCAATAAGAGAGGCCGAGGAACCGCCGTCTCCCAAGCCCCAGTCCCCTCCCCCTCCCCGCCCTCCTCCTTCTTCTCCTCCTCCTCCTCAGCCCCCCAAGACATCGGCAGCGCGGAAGAACGAACAAACAAACACGGCAAGCCCCAGCTCTGGCACTCAGCCGAGGCGGGGACAGGCGAGGGAGAATGCGAGGGGCAGAGGAGGGGCGAGAGGCGGCGGCCCCCCCCCCCCCCCCCGGCAGGTAGGGCCGATGCGGGCGGCGGCACCACCTGCGCCCGCCGCCCCGCGCAGCCCTGCCCGGCCGTGTCGTGCCGTGCCCTGCCCTGCCCGGCCGCCCCCGTTCCCCCGGCCCCACAGGCAGACACGCACACACGCACACGCATCCCTGCCCACCTCCCGGCTCGCTCGCCTCGGGTACCCCGTGGGAACCCTGCCCCGTCCCTTTCCGGGCCATCCCCTCTGCCACCTCTCCCTCCTCCGCCACCTTCCCCCCCTCCCAACACTCTCTTTTTGTTTCGTGCGAGAGTGCGTGTCCCTCGGAGTCCCTGCCGTTTCCCCAATGGGACACCGCCGTCCCTTCTTGTCCTTGGGGAGGCTGACTGTGCCGATGTGGGATGAGCTGCCAGGATCCCCCGTCAGAGTACCCCCAGGGGTCAGTCTCATCTGGCCATTGCATAGCTGCATCTCTGGGAGAGACCTCCCTGTATGCTCTCCCTTCCAACCCTCTTCCCACCTTCCTTGTCACCCACTCCTGCTGGCATTCCCGTCTCTGTCAGCTCCTGTTGCAGCTTTGCCCCCCTCAGTCTGTCTCTCATGAAGCCTCTTGTGGGGCTGAGGAGCTGCTGGGGTCCCCCAGGGTCGGCTCTGCTCCCGAAGGAGCCTGTGCAGCATGAAATCCCCACCGGGCAGTGTGTGTCTCCTCCCGAGCATTCTCCCCACCACCACTACTGGCACCAGAGGACTAGAACAAAGCGGGGTCATACCGGGTTCTGAATCCTGCTGCTTTGGCTGCACGGTCTGCTGCTCACCAGCTATGGGCCCTGTCTCTTCCTTGCCCTATTACCCTGCCTTACAGGCTGTCCCTGCACCTGGGGAATGATCACCTTACTAAAACCGACTGCTTCTTTTATGTGGAGTACTTTGCACACCTTCTATGTGAAGGCATAGGGGTTAGAGGAAGAGCTCCAAGGCTGAAAGCTGCAACACAGTGTTAAATGGCCCCCAAAGATGGGTCTGTGCTAGGAAAATTACCATCCAGTGGTGGATGTCAGCCACTCTCATCTCCTAGGGAAGTTCGGAAACAATTTGTTACTGGTGCACAGTCAAGGCAAACTGTTAACGCTTCATCAGGAAAAAAGCCTGATAGAAGACCTACTCCATAAGGAGCTTTTCTGAAGGATGCAGTGGGAAAAGAGCTGGGCTTTTCTGAGGACAGGGTCATCCTCCAAGTGTAGCCATGGCAGTAAACCCCTGTCCACTCTGAAGATATAGCAATGCTTGAAATAGTTTTCAAACATAGTTGTCAGTCTGCAGCCACACAGATTAACTACAAATGTGTTACATCTGTGTACAGAAACCATTCACAAATCCATCTTCCTCCATCCCTTTGTCTCTAGCTCAGAGTCTGAGATTTCTACTCTCACTCTCCCTCACTGCCCTTTTGAAGCCCTGAATCTAAGGTCAGCTGAAGTCTGGAGATTAAGTCTGTAGGAAATCTGTCTGCTGGTTTCATACTGCACACTCTCTCACCACTGCTTTCTGAGTTTTCTTCCAGACATTCCCCTTCTCTTCCATGATTACAATTCTCTAATATTGTGCACTAAAATGCACTTTGATCCTGTTATACTCTCTGTACACTTAATTCTTTCCTTTGTCAGCTTCTGCTTCTGCCTTTGCCCATGCCCCTGCTCCTGCCCATGCCTGTGTCTGCAGGCAGGCTAGAAACTAGGCAGGCAGGAACTAGTCAGATTGAGTTATTTGGTTCAGTCGCATTTCCCCATCTTTAGGCAGTCTCTGGATCATCATTTTAAATACTTATGCATTTTCTTGATTGATTTGGATGTATATTTTATGGGTAGCACATTAAGCCCCCTTTATTTTTTTTCTTTTAGAGACATTCCCAGAACACGGGGGAAGGGGAGAGTTAACAGTGCTTTCTGATTATTAAAAGTCATTCTGCTGGACAGTCCTTGAGATAAATGGGTTCTGACCTGATCATAGTTTCACTGTTTAAGCAACAATATAGCTTTTAAAATAAAGTAAATCTATTTTTGAAAACAGAAATTACTTGCTGATGGTTGTTTACTAAGGGTTTGCAGAAATATATACATACATGTTTGTTTTAAAACCTGTTTCAGAAACCAAGATTAATTCTGTAAGTGACAGATACCCAGAAGGATGTACATACATCAAAAAATACACTTAGTGTATGACAGTGATGGCCCTCTTGCTTTGGGATCAGCATTTTCCGTCAGGTGATTTCTAGGAATCTGCAGAAAGGAAATAATCATTGCTAGCTGTATGCTGTAAAGATGCTCCAACCAACCAACCAACCAACCAACCAACCAACCAACCAACCAACCAACCAACCAACCATTGTGTTCCATCCATTTTTTTCCTATTTGATTAATGAGTTGCTTTTTGCAGATGGAGACATAATTTTTAGTTGCTAGTGTATTTTAAAGGAATTCCTTTCTCTTGAAGAAGACAAATGCAGACAGAACATATACATTAGGGAAGATGGTACAATGCGATATATTGTAAGATAATGATGAAAGCTGCTTTTATCACCTGAGTTTAGCCTGTAATCACTAATCTATATACCAAGGTTTATTTCAACATGTTTATGTCTCAAATATCAGTGCTTCCTTTTCTTGCAGAGAAAGAGCTGTGCAACAGTTTGCAAAGACAGCTGAACAGGAATGGCCTCTGTTGGGGCTAATATGGACCATGGAAAAGGATTTCTGCCCTTTCTTGGCACTGTGTGGGTATTTTGGATTCCACAATGGAACTTTATTTTTAAATATTTTTTTCCCTGTTGAAGTCTCAAGGCCTAGCAAATACACCAGTCTGGTACATTAATGTCCTTACCTATCATAACATGAATTACACTAGTCTTATTTTTCCACCCATCGTTTTTTCTCTAGCTCGTGGATAGAAGCACAGTTTTCTTCTATGTATGAATTGCCCTGGAATGATGAGTGAAGACATTCTCTCCTTGGTTTACATGTATTTACCTGAAAATGTTTAATCTTTAATAATCTTGAATATAAACTGGCATCAAATGAAGAATTCAGAAGTCTCATTTTATAATCCACTTCTCACATTTAGTCACGGAATTTTAGGTCCTGATCCTGCAACTGCTTATACATTTGTTCAGCTCTCCATTTTCACATCAGTAATGGGATTTTATGGCAAGGATGAGTTAATGTTACAAAGACTGAATCTGAATCCAGTGTATGTAAAACTTAATGGAGTGGCTAGCTTTGGGGTTTGGGTTCAGGCCCATCTTTGCTTCATAATTTGACTTGGTGTTTATAATGCTTTTTTGAAGATTGTCTGCACTTCTGTTATAAACCTGTTTTTCAAGAAGTTTATAATTCAGCCATAAAAAAATATTTGCCTTGGGCTAGATCATGTAATATAAAACTTAAAATTCCAAAGGAAAAAAACATTTTTCCCATTTTAACAATAGCAGAACATAGCAACTTTGATGTTTATTCCTTTATGTACTCACATAGCACATTTAATTAAAAACTAAGTTTGGCAAATGATTAATCAATGGCTGAAGACACCTTTATTTAGTATTATTTTGAAAAAGAAACACAACAAATTAAACTCATCTATAATATTAAAATCTGAAAATGGAGACTTCCTGTGAGTATTTAGTGCAGAATATAAATATATTTGCTTTATGACTAGTGTCAACTAATATCTTCATATACAATCTGGTGCTCATTTATATCCTTTTCTCTAATGTTTTCCTTTTTTTTATTTTTTTCCACTTATCTTCCCCAATAATCTCTCCAAAACTTGTCTTCTGTGTCATCTCCTCTTCTGTTGTTTTGGCCATATGAATCACTACTTGGCTTCCTGTTGCTTACTGTACTGAACCAAAGCTATTTACCCTTATCTTTAAGATCAGACATACATTTTACCTTGTCTATATCTCTCCTCTCTCAACCCTTTTATCTCCTACATCTTTTATCCTCCTACTCAGTCTCTCACACCCAATGCTTTTTTTCCCTGTCCTCTCACGTTACACCCCTTTTCCACACATAGCCACATACATCTAAATGATCCTTCTTTTACTTCACATCTCACCCTTCTCCAAAGAACCACTACAAATACATTTATTTTCATGAACTGGGCCATATGATTTATACATTATTTAAATTTACATATGTGTTGCAATATACACTTATAACCTAAACTCCATTGGTGAGAGATCAGATTAATTTGCTTTTACTTCATCTCCACGCTGACTACATTGTTAGAGTCAGATTAATTTTACAAATATCTTACCAAACTCTTTGGAATCACAACTGAACCCTGACATAAATGCCTTATCAATGTCCATCTTCCTGTCTAAACACATTCCACTCCAAAAAATTAGCACAGCCCCAGGCTTTATTAGCTGATTATCTGATCATCAGAAGTCCAATGTTTTCATTTGTGTCAAAGGCTAATTATCTCACATATCATTATACTCCCATTTTCAATTTGACAACAAGCTCATCAGGTCTCTCCACAGCCTAATTCTTCTGTTGCATCGCTATAGCTGCCAAAATCGAAACATGGTCACCATGGTCCTCCAAATTGTCCTACTCCTCTTTTTTTTTCTTTCTTCAGTAATATTTGTATATTCTCAAAGTAGTCTGCTTTTATCTGAAATAGGAAGTAGACAACATATACAACATATGACTTACAGTAGTGTTTTTAATAATAATGCCTAATCAACTCAAGGGGTTCTGAAGTAGCTGTTTCTGTGATTAAGGAAGTAATACATAGCAAATTCACCATTTGGACTAAATATCTGACTATATTTCCATTGGTGGCAATGACAAAATCCCGCTGACTTCAAAGGAGAAAAGCAGGCCCTGTATGATGATAATGGACCCTTAGATTATAAACTTGTTTTTATCAGCTTCAGTTGTTTCCATTTGCTTGCATAATGGGTATATCAGTGTCTGTGTTTACACTAAGATAACTGCTGCAAAACAAAAATATCAGTTCTTTCAAAGTAAGCTTTTGCCAGACTGAAGGTCTATAATCATTAAGAAGTAGGTAAAACCCAGTGTTAGATGTACCTTTGTATTTCTTGTCTTGCTCTGTTTTTGGCTGGAAAATTAGTGTCCTGCTCATATAATCTACTCATCCGTAAAGGTCTGTGTGATTATATCATATTATTGAGAATTATGTGCACTACTTTATACATCTGATAGAATAATACTAGGAAGGGTGCAATGTTATTAGGGAAATGGAAGCTGTCACAGCAACACTGCATGGTTGTCATGCACTCCCTTTAGCTACAGTGCAGCAATCATGGTAAACAAGCAGTAGAACTGCATTCATTACAGATCAGATTCCCTTTCTCTGCCCTCTCTCATCTTCTTCAAGAGATGTTCTCTATCATAATTTCCTTTGTCACTTATTACAGCTGATGTTAAATGGCTTTTCAGCTAAATGCTTGTTTGGGTTATTTATTAACTAGGGAACATTTACATTGGCATACTTTGATGTTAAACATGCAATGGAGAAACCATTTGTAGGCTATAGTGGATTAACTAGAAATTCAAGGAATCATATTCAAAGGGATTAACTCCTAGGCAGTGGATTACCTCCGGTCGGTTAGCCTCACTGGAGGACATGGAAGCAAACCCTAGCACACAGATCTTTATTCAGGTGATTACATATAATAGTAGGAGTATTATTCAAACATATAATAGTAGGAGTATTATTCAAACAAATAGAATATAATTCGTTTATATGTCTGCTGCTCTTGTTCTTGCAGCGCAAGAATTTGGACTGAGATCTGGAAGGAGCTCATAGGGGCTCTGCATGGGTAAATTTTGTTTCATATCAGTGCTTGAAAGTATAAAGGAAGAAATATACTGGTCTGATCTACTGGGTTAATTTCCAGAGTTGGTTTCTTTCAGTATTTTCTCCTTGTTTCTATGTTTGTAGGAATATTGCTCTTAAATGTCATGTTTCATAGAATGTCTTTGGAAAAAAACCCCACCACAGCGTGGAATTTTGTTTTGTTGCTTCATCAGGAAGACACAATCAAAACAGAAAGACATTTTTGGTATGGAATACATGTGGAAAATTTTTTAAAGCTGAATTTACAGGGGGCAGTAGAGACATAACAGAGAAACCCAATGGGAGTGCTAGAAAATTAAATTGGCAAACTCAATAGTTTAGTATTGAGTGGTACTCAATACTGAGTATAGAATTAGAAAAAGAAATTGAGTCTGAACAAGGAATAGGAAATTATATTTTAAAAGGCCTCACATTTATTGGAAATTAGTTGTGTTTGTCTTTTTTAAGTCTTGCTTTTCATAAAAATTTGTTTTGTTCATCTTTTTTTCTCCATCTTGTCTTTTCTACTTTATTTTTAACTGTGTTGAGACCACCTTGTTGCAAATAAAGTCAACTGAAGAACTCCTGTTTTAAGCTTTACCTGCTTTGCTGGGGAAAAAGTTTGTAAAAGAAGCATCAAAGCAATAACCAAAGCAGTTTTCAACATCCTCACAATCTTCTCAATCTTATTTCTTATTTCATAAGAAGGGTAACAGAATCATTGTATTAGGTTTTTTTTGTTTTGGTTTTTTTTTTTTTTTTTTTTTTTTTTTTTGTCATCTCCCAGGTATAGTTTAACATTTCTTACAGACCTTTCTGCAATCTATTTTTCATTGTGGGTTCATGACTTTATATAATTCAGACAGGTTGTCATGAGGAGAAACACAGTTGTTCAGGTTGTCATAGCAGCTAAAACTTTCTTTTTTGTGAAATTGTCACCAGGCCTTTGGCTTCTTGTAACCAAATCACCAGAAGCATTATTAGTTTAATGAAGAAGCTCTCCAAAAGGCTGTTTCCAAATCTGTAAGTTGTCTGTCCAACAAGTATGCCACTGCTGTGTGCAGTATTTTATTCACAAAGGCCATCTGGACAGCCTTGACAAAGGATTCATATCATCTGCCAGAGAACATCTTGTTTGCTGTGAAAAAAAATTAAATTCAATGTTATTCTAAATCTATCCAGAGACATTGCTTTTTTTTGTTCTCAACTGCTCTGTTGGCTTTACAGTGTTGAAGCCTCTTTGTCATCATTGCAGAATTTATAATCATGACATAGTCTCTTTTTTCATCCATGTAGTTAGAGTCTTACACATACCTTTGTTCTTTAAGATTATTTCAGACTCTGATTAGTAACAGTCCTTGACTTATTCTAGTGAGATTTGTGTTTGGATGCAAACTCTCTGACATTTATATGTTGTGTTGTTTTTGAGATTTCCTTCATGGCTTGTTCATCATGCCATAGCATATCATAAAACCTTCAATTATTTTCTCCTCCTTTGGGGCAAATTCTTCCATCACAAAGACCTTAACGAGTAATAAACAGACAAAACCCAGGTACAACATATAGACTAGAAAAAGGTCAAAGCCCACTTTAACAGCTTGGCAATTGCATGTAGTGAATCCAAAAGGTGCTTGGGTTTTATTGACTGGAATGAAGATGATTTCAGCCGGTAGAAAATAGCATGCTGTGACCAATGGCCAAGAACTCCACTTCAAATTAATCCTGCAAGATACTGAGCAATCTTATAAAAGAGTGAGTAACCTGAGCTGCCATACAACACTGAATAGGAGCTGATGTTTTTTCAGCCCCTTAGTAAAACACTAAGCACATTGCTGGAGAGCTCTGCATCCTTCATGCAGAAAGTCCACATGTTAATACAAATTCAAATGTTCTTTCACCCAATTACCCATAATTAGAAAAGGGCTTCCAGACTTTTGTGATACAGTATCTGGATGAAACATGAGAAAATTAATGAAATTGATTTTTTGACATGTGCAGTATCACTCCCTGAATATAACTGAAATAACATTTTTGAGAACGACCAGACCTTACTGGATTTATTGAAAGGGCTTCTTTTTATTTGCTGTCTTGATTTTTTGTCTTACAAGATAATTTTGTGGCACACATATATGAATCCTGTTGTAATCAGTAAATAAATAACACATTTTGCATTCCTCTGTATATTCAGAATCTTTCCAAGTCTCCATTGAAGTATAGACACACTATTTTGAAGAGTTTAAGGTGAATTAAAATTTAGAACCAAAGTGTATAAAAGGCTCTTAATTATGTAAATGTGCTATGTCAAGAAAAAAATATTACATTTGTGATGAGACAGTGGTAATAAACAATTTCTGCTTTTAAATGTAACCATAAAAAATGGCTAAAGAAGACCAGAGACAAGCCAGAGCTCATTATTTCAAAGGCCCACACTTTTGCCGATGAAATGAGATTTTCTTCATTGATTGCTTTAAAAAAAAAGGAGCTTATAAGTTTAGTATCCCTAGACACAGTGACAAGAATGCCCGTAGATTCTAAAACTCAGCAGAAAGACAGCAACAAGTATTTAGAGAGGCTGGGGATATTTGAGTGTAATATCTCCCTTGGTGGAGTGGGAGTGTTGGGCAGTGAAGCTCACTGTTATGGTCTGTGGCTGCGTTCTGGCCCATGCTGCAGCTCTGCCAAGACACACTCAGGGTCTTCAGCCAAGACATTAACCTACTGACCCACTGCCTCAGAATGAGATTGCTGCCAGCCGTAGTCAGCTCTCATTGAAGAGTAAGGTATTGCAAACACTGAAAAGAAACAATTCCTTGGCAGCTAATCAGGAGATTTACCTAAGAAACACTGAACTAAGTCAGTGTTTCTGAGACTCTGTTGCTTGCCTGTGCTCCATGGAAAATTGTCTTCATCAAACTCGACTTCATATATATTAAAACAGATTAGGTTAATTTTGTACAGTTGCTAACCTATTTTCCAGTCCAAAGAAAAGTTTCTTTGTCTAAAGGATAAATGAAGGACAGAGAGTTGCTCTGTAACTTGCAGTCGTTCCAATCCTTACTTATAACAGCTTGAAATAACTTTGTATTTCAGTGAATTAAGCAGGCCATAGTTAAACTGATATACTGATGAGGATGTGGTGAGGACCTGAGCACTACTGATAATTGTCATCATGATTTCAGTGTGGTTTTATTCACTGTGAGCTAGTGCGTGCAGGCAGCGCCTAGGTGAGTCAGCATGGGTCAGGATCCATTCCCCAAAGGAAGTCTTGATGAAGCATTCCCGCATAAATGGGACTGAGTTAGTTGCCATTGGGCCAGGGCACAATCTCTAATCCATTTGGTCAACAAATACAGACAGTTGTTTTAGTAGCTGCACAGACAATTACTACACCTTTGCAAAAACAAATCCTGTTCAGCAAATAGAAAATTATCAATGTGAGAGTTGACAAAAATGAAGGGTTATTTTGATGACCATATTTTTGGTATGGAGAGGAAGCAATCAAAGTGAAGGGTGACCCTACATACTACCACTTGTTGCTCAGCTGCCCGCTGTGAAGTGCAGTCCCTCTGCTGATACCTCAGGATCACGCCCTGTGGATCCCCCAGGCAGGGTTTCTAAAACGGTTTTGAGCATGATGACGTGCAAAGGATTGATCATCCCTCCCCTTCCCAGCTTCCTATTATTCATCTACTAGGGGATAGCTCAGATTTCTGTGTAAAACCCAGGGTGCAGAAGGCTTTCAGCTGCTTGGACTGGCAGGTCTAGGAAGCATTTCAGTACTCCACAGTGTGAGATCATGCTCTTTGGCAAGGGGAGTGGTGTCTGCTGCTTCAAATGCCCTGCTGGAGGGAGAAGGGTGTCTGAGAGGGAGAGAGGGACACCACCCCATATTGCTGTGCTGATCTGCACCCCACCATGTCCAGGAGTGGATCTCACACAGTCTGTAAGAGGGGCCTGCAGGTGTTTCCACCACCCTGTAGCAGGCCATCTGTGTGATGGTGAGTTCTGGAAAACACTGAAGTCAATGGAAAATGATCCTTCTCATGCCGTACCTCCTGGCTTCCTCTTCCAGGCCTTGAGCCTGTCCAGCACAGTGCCCATCTTGTCCCCATTTGCTGCATGACTCACAGATATTCCCTGTGCTTTGTGTAAGGCCCATCTACGTCCTTCTGAGCTCACCTCGGCCAACTGCGAATGAGTTAAACACTGAAGTGTGAATAGGTATCAGGAAACTGTGTAAGAGGAAGGCAAGGAATGACTTTTAGATATTGCTGTTGGGATACTCTCAGGGTAACTACTGTTTTTTGAACTCGTGTGGTGCTATCCGTATGGCCTGTGGATGGTGCAGTGCCCTGAAGATTCCTTCGGGGCAGCCGGCTGGGCCTCCCTCTGGGCTTTCCTTTTGCATGCTGAAAGGAGGGCTGCTGTCTCTGTGAGACCCAGGCTGGCTCCACAGTGTTCCTCAGACATCTGTTGACATGGTGTTAACAGCAGTTATCATCAGGCCTGGGTCCACAGGCCAGGCTGCTAATGAGGAAACCGCCTTACAGCCTCAAGAGTGGGATTTTAATAAGTGTGATGTGGAGAGTATACACATGCCCTGGAGTGTTGTGTGAATATTTTGGGTTGCATGTGAGAGTACGAGGTCTTCTGGGTTAATGTTGGAGGATGGTGACAGATGGAGACAGCTAAACACAGTATGGCCTCATCCATGCTGCTCCTTGGTGGAAGCTAACCTCAGGATGAACCCAGCTTCACGTTGAAGAGATGTGAGGGGAATAGTCCAAACCACTATGAAAAAGAATGCAGTGCAAACATCAAGGGCTGAAGTCTTGAGCTTGCCCCCTCAGCCTCTTTGATTTCACTGGATATGGATATGCACGGTCAGTTCTCCCTGGAACTTCTGCCTTGCCTTGGTAGGAAACATAATTCTATTGATTTAATAAATTACAGTACTATTTTTATCAGGCTGGAAACACTGTCTTAAAACAATTTAATTTAAAAAGTCTCACTACGTTGCCTATGATCCACCTCTGTGTACTGACACAAGAGGGTGTCTGAATTTCAAAGCTGGCGTTGTTTGACTCACATCCTGGTGAACCACAGTCACTATCGCTGCTGTATACCATGTTCTGATTGCTGTTTTGCAAAGACATTAATGAGTTTCCCAGATCAAAGCCGGCTCTTTCTCAGCATAGTTTAACATATATAAACAAAATCTGTTGCAGTAACTGTGAAATCATTTGCATTCATAATTATAGTGGTTTTTCTCATAAATTGCAATCATGTCCAAGAAAACATATAAAAATAGAAATACATTACTTATGCTTTATTGTTCAAAATAGGCTTCTGTTTTATCAAGCTGCAATGATAAAAAAAATGCATTTACTCAAAACAAGAAACCTGGAATATCATACTGTGGCAAGGTGGTGACAGATCAAAATCAAGAATAGCACAGTTATCTCATAAAAAGGAGCTAGAACCTTTGAAATCACTATCACTGTAGCATTAAAAGCCCCCAAATAAAAACAACACCATGCCATGTAGACATGAGATGACATTATTCTAACTGAGGGCCTCAACTGAACCAAAACATTTGAATTTTTTATAAGGTTTTACATTTTTTATGAAAATATCTTAGTAAGGAACTGTTAGTAGATTCAAAAATATGTCTGTCAGATAGATATTCAGGTCTGTAGTGTTGTGAAAGCTCTTGGAAGTGATGGTGAATGTACAGTTGATCAAAAGTCTCAGCCGATTTAAAATGCTCAGTAAAATCCAATTAAGCAAAGCAGAGACTAAGGAACTGAAATGTCTACTTTTTCCATCCAAGCACCTGCATATCTTTAGGAATTTAAATTATTACTGGCATATGTAGTCTATATAGGAAGTAATGAAATATTTTCCCTTCCAAGAATTATAAATTACATCTAAATCCCATTTACTCAGAGTATTTGGACAGAGACATTGTATTCGGATAACAATGTCTGAACGGGTCAGCTGGAGTAATGGAGGAAAGAATTAGACTCTTGGGTCTATTATCATAAAAGACAGATTCTGCCACTGTTACTCTCAAAAAGTCATAGCTCAGTCCAGAGTATCTTACACCATTTTGGCAGTTTCACTGCTGATGGAGAATAGCATTATCTGACATGGATACAGATAACAATATTTGTCTAATAGAAAATGTTTCAGTATTCTGCATTAGATACATTGTAGTAAAACTTCTGATTGGTTTTCTGCTTAAGCTGTCCCCTCTAAAGGATGATTTGGCTGCAATAAGAAGTGACAGGCTTTTCCTGTCTTAAGACTAAACAAAAAGGCCTTCTGGAATTTGAAAGGAGTTTTTTGATGACCTAAGAATTTCTTTCTGTAGGTCCTGGTTTTAGCAAGAATTAGAAAAAAATAAGTGTTGAAATGTAATAAATAAGGCTACTCTCTTGAGCTTTCCAAACCACTTTGCTGACCCAAGAGGCAGGTCAGAAAAATATTGAATCCTGAGAGTGCTTATCTGAACCACACATTTTGAGGGGCAATGGGTCACGGATGGAATCTCTAAAATAAGAAGCCAAAGTTCAAGCTCTTGGTGTCAGTTTAGTATAATTTCTCGAGGAGTCCATAACTCCAGTGCAGTATTAATGATGTTGTTAAAAAGCTCATGAATACAGAGGCAATTACTATGGGATTCTCAAACCAGACCATTGTGATAAGTGTGGTGATAATCCAAAGCTACGGAAAAGTGAAGGGTCATTTACTGTGCCAAGCTTAACACATTTGGTCTCTGTTGGAGTAGTTGGGGAAGCCAATTCTGAAGCTGAGAGCTGTTTGTTTTAAAAGCCTTGCTATTGCCTCCTATTTGTTTAAATCTAGAGCTCTAACATTATACTGTCAGAAATTGCGTTGAAACTTCACTTGGCAGGAGATATTTTTTCAAGGAGATAGGACCCAGGCCATTTAGCACTAATTCAGTGTAGGAGCCAGTTTCAATAAGGAGGGAACCATTCCTTTGATGGGGAGGAAAATGGAACTTCTGCCAGAGAAGCTATCTAGTATGTGCACAGTGGTTCCTGTTGCCAGCCAGGCAAGCAGCTGGTTTCAGCACGCACTATTGTTTCCAGTTGGTCCTCATCTGTAGCCTCATATAGAGCACATCACAATAATTAAGTCTAGAATTTAAAAAGGCATGGATTAGAGGTGGCACTGTCTAAAGCCAAGAAGAAATGTGATAGATGTCTAACTGAAGCAGATATGAAAATCTGTCTTGAGCCCTCAAAGCCACCTGCAATTTCAAATAGCAATAGGAATCCAAACGCGCTCCAGATCAAAATCCTCTCAAATGGGAAGGGGAAAAGAAGCAAGATCACGCCTATTTTCCCTTACACAATAGCCCCTCCTCCATCTTGTCCAAATGAAGCTTCTGTCGGCTTGCCCTTATCTAAGTATTAATCTCTGCCAGGCACAGGCAAAGCAAAGATGCTGCACCATCTGGGTTTGATGAAAATGAGGCATAGAGCAGCGTGTCACCTGCATCTTGAAAGCACAACAGCCCAAAATGTGTTATTATCTCTCTCAGCATCACATAGAGGAGGTGCACTAAAATATAGCCTGGCAGAACCTGTGTGAAAGTGTTCTTTGGGCAGATGAGCAATTGATCAAAATCACTTTCTTTCATCTCCTGGGGCCCAAACCTGTTTTAGTTGAAGCTTAAAGCAGTTTTGCGTTGAGTTCAGTGGGAACTGGAGTTGATGTTTGGAGGGGAAAGAACAAAATCACTCAAGTGAGTGATAGCATAAAAGCTGTGCTGTTTATCGCAACCAAGGACCATGGTTATCAAACACCACCGACTGATCTAAGAAATTACAACAGACAGCTGAAATTTTGTCCACTGCTAAGGAAAACCCAACAATCAGTGAAACTAGAACAGTCTTTGTACTAACACAAAAGGACCTGGAAAAAAAGAGATGAAGGACATGTTAAGGTTCCAAACTGTTTTTTTAATCCTTATCTTCCTTCTTGGAGACCCTCAGAAAGGAAATTGTGGAGCAATGTAATAGCAACAGAATTGAAAGGACTGAGACATGAATTTTTTAAGACAACTAATGGTTATATAGTTATGCAAAAATGCTATCTTTAGTTCTTATAAGGAATCAAAAATATCTGATCTAATGCATTTGTGCTCAACTCAGTTCCAAAATGCAGGCTGCAAAATTAAGTTCCTCAATCTTCCAAGCTGCTGCTTAACCTGGCTGACATATTGCCAAAGAAGAAGTCACATTTATCTCTCGCAGTCCCAGTGTGACCACAGGTGGATACACTGCCTATCTTGGAGAACACTGAGGGCGAAGGGTTCATTTGTCCATCTCTTTTCCCCCAGGTAATCAATTACAGTGAAGTAGATTGGCTTGGCTTCCTCTTTAGGGTCACCTTTATTCTTCTGAATGGAAACCCAGCTTTCACTATCCTTCAGCATCTGCACAGCTTAAAAGCCTTATGTATTTAACCTAGTCTGACACTCAAAATGTGTATAAAAATGAGTGATAGATACATACAGGATGAAGGTGAAGGGAAGAAATAGCTGCTTGTAACCAGATTTCCTCAGTCTTTACTTTTTTGTTAACCACAGCAATCAAGGCTCACAAATATCCTTCTGGAGTGAGCACACATGTACAGATCATGCTTTACATCAGTCTGCACGTATGGCCTTTGAACAGGATAAAAGGCTCGCTTCTCAGCAACCTGGCTTACAGGCTCACATGGGTTGAAAGGAAATCTTTGTGGCATTTTAATCCTAGCAATTTTCTGGAAATTTGTGAGCGGAAAATAAGACTCAGATTAAAAACTTAAGCTCTTATACTAGTTAAGAAAACCCAGCATTCTAATATGATTAACATTAATAAGCAGCGATTTTAAAAGCGGCAGAAGTGGCTAAACCACAGTAGAACTGCAATTTAGGAATTTTAAGATAATAATTTGAGTGTTAAACTGTGAAAAATTGGTCTATACCAAGAAGGAAGCAGTAGGTTTGATAACTAATGCAAAACATGAAGCAAGGAAGACAAAATCCTCTTCAGAAGTGGTAATTTAGTGTAATAATGATGTGGGAACATACATGAAAAGTAGGTACCAAAACACCTATGTCAGAAATAGCTATTTTAGAAAACAACTAGTTTTATTCTGATCTCTGAGAGATAAAGTAATAAAAGAATGAACACTTTAACTCATGCTAATATATCTTTTTAATTTAAACACAATTTTATGGTAAGCACTACTTCCTTGGAGCTGCAATGGTATTTAAAAAAGAGTATGCACATTAGCTTTTATGGTGTCATCATGTCCTGTAAGTATTCAAATGAAGAAAATGTCCTAGTTTTTTAATTGTAGAAAACAAAATCATTTAATATCTTATGGACAAAAAAAAACCCAAACAGCATTATGGTTTGCATAGGAGGTAGCAGAAGGTTCTGGGTGTTATCTTCCTTGCACTGCCATTTTTGTATTTTATACAAATATTTTCAAAACTTTTTTTAAAATTTTATTTTTAGATTCAGTAAATACCTGGAGTTGTAAAAAATAACAAGAAGAAATGAAATTTGGTTTTCACAAAACCATCCACTTTTGTGCTGGTGCAATTTTTATGATGTGATATGTTTCTTATGATTTTAAGCTTAGCTGTGCAGGCTGTATTCAATATACTTACGTTAAGATTTTGATGACACAAAAGTTCAGAGTTCATTTTGCCTAAAGCATTCTTCCTCTATTGAGATTTCAGTGCAGAACTGTGAAATGTGACCAGAATACCCAAGTGATGACCAACTCCCTAAGTTATCAGAAAGATAAAAAGGATTAAAATGGCACTTTGAAATTTAGTTCTGAGTGTGGAACATACAGAAGAAAACATTTTTGGAGAGAGAAAAGAGTTTATAAACTACATATAGATAAGCAAAGTGCTGTTAAAAGAGGTAGTTGAAAGGTGAGCTCAGTCCTGTCAAGAAAGGAAATAAACAGAGAAAAACAAGTCTTTCATAATTCGAAAAACTATGTATGATCCATGCATACTTACAATTTGTAAAAATTAAGCATGTACTTCTATAACATTGATGGAGAAATGCATCATACAAATTAGAAGCATTTTCTAGCAAAAAAACATTTTAAGAAAGAGAACAGATCTTCTATCCTTTTTCTCTCACTGGAATAAAATAAATTATGTCTGTCTGGAATCTACAAATAGTGAACAAAAACATTTAATCCAAGGATGAAATCAATTCTTCCAAATTTTCATGCTTACATAGATGCTTTTTATATTTCCTTTTAGTAGTAGGTATATAAAATGCCTTTTCTTGGTAGATTTAGTAGCATGAAGGGTACGTGGATGTTTCCAAAAGATTTACGTGTCTTACTGATGGGACTAGGCTGCAGGTGCCCTCCATATACTGGGATCTAAAGATGACAATTTAGAGTGAGGCAGGTGTAGGAGGAATTAAAAGGAATGTTTGGAATAATTTCTCTTGTAATTACATGGTCAGCATGCATATAGACAATTACTTCTATCTGTGCATAATTTTCTCTTCTGAAATTGTCTAGAGCAGACAAATATGAGAAATTGTTTGGGATGAACAAATCTGGTATTTCTGCCCATTCTTCCCTAAAGAACCCTGTTTTGTAGGTGGGTTGAAAGTACACCTAGCACACTGGCAATGCTGACATCCACACCACATGATGTTCACAACAAATGTGGTTGGCAGGTTACTAGAAACAGTTCCTATAAAAGCCTGTTGAATAACACACTACTCAGAAATTAAAGACCTGAACTTTGGGCATGGGGAAAACACCATTTCCCCATAGTTAAACTAGTCCCAGAGCTAGAGGTGAGGATTTGGGTGCAAACCATTTTGATGATGCCTTACTGTTGATGTCCTACTCAGGAAAGAGAGGTAAGAGCTATGAATTTGAGGTGCTCTGACCGCCAACAGCACGGGATGGGAGCCATCTCTGTGGGGGCATTCTGCAGGTGGTAGTGCTGGCATCCTCTGGTGCTGAACAGTGTCAGGAGGAGATCAACCAAGTGACCAGCAAAGTGATCAGAGTTCCCATTTTTAATGTGCTCAAGGCATAATGAACAGCAAGTTCTTCAGGGTCCCATTTCTAATGTACTCAAGGCATAATGAAGTTCTTTCTTCCAGGCTCAAAATACTGGAAATCCCTGTCTTTTACAAACAGAAATAACAAATTCGTTATGAGGTTATGACAGGGTTCATTTGTCCATCTCTTTTTCCCCAGGTAATGAATTACAGTGAAGTAATTAACATAGGCTGTCTCTGACAGCAGTTACTGAGATCAGTTCTACTTTGTCTCTGACATTCACTAACTTTTAAAAATCAGATTTCTGTAACTGTGTTTACTTACCATGTCTACATTCTACATTCATGAAGTACATCTTGGGAGAAACATTCACAAAACAGTGAGAATAAAGTCTGAACTTCTGTGAATTCTACTTAATTCTGCTAGTGCCTGTTTAACACTGCAATTCAACTTCAAGCAGTTTTAAGTTAATTTTGAAGAATTTATGATGATAAAAATGAAAAAGTAAAATCAAGCACACTGACATAAAAAAAGGTCATAGTGGTATCCATATTATCAAATAAAAAAAACTAAGGTGACCTGCATATCAATTATTTTTGCCACCATAATTTTGAATTGCAGTGTTCAAATATATGTAATGAAGTGTTCACAGATGAGTTACATAGCAAAAATTATTTGACAAATAATTCAAAACAATGATTACACTGAAGAAAATTGTTGCCTCTTCATAGACAATGTACAGACATAAAAGAAAAGGCAAAATTAATCAAATAAATTATGCATCGCGAATCAACATCTCAGCTCTTGTGATATCCCACCCCTTTACTGTAGCTCTGTCTTTCACCATATGGAGAAATAAAATGCATTTCTAATTTGTTTTCTAATAAGTACTAATTAGTTAAGGCCTTTGAGATCCTTAAGGAAATAAAGTGTGTCCTTGTAGCCTTCCAAATAAAGCTCTAAAGCTGCAGCTGGTACAGACCCACATTGCTCTTGCTTCCATCTTCCAAGTAAAAACTGAAATCCTCCCTTATTTAGATTTTAGTGTGAAATTAATTTAAAATCAAATTGACTAAAAGTAGCAGCAGTCATTTAGTCATTGGGCAAAGCTACTCCTTTGTGGTGATATAAAAGGTGATGATCTGAAGGAAAACACACAGAAAATGTTAAAGTAGAAAGAAGAAAATTATTTTAAACTGCTTTTTTTCAAATTATATTATTAGCAGAAATAGTTCAATGGGGAAAGCCCATTTTGCTGTGCAAGTGTCTGCTCCCTCTGCAGAGCCGCTCTGCAGCAGTGATGTGTGGGGCGGGGGCAGCACCTCCCAAGAGTCATGCCTGGGATGACGTGTGCATTCCTGGAATCCATTTCGCTTGACCCACTGGAGAATTTCATCATGTATCCTTCAGCAATTGTCCAACTGAATTTTATTATAATCCTGACTCTTTCTTTAAACTGTGGACAATTTTGTAAGAAATAATAATGTACTTGGATACTTCAACTTTTCCTCTTCTTCCTGTACTAGGCTGCTTTCTGGGGTATGTACTCTGGTGTATTTTTAGGGGCTTATCATGTCATACTGAAAATCTCTGCAAATGTACTCATGGTGTGTGAGAAGAAAAATAGAAGAGCCTTATCACATCCACTACTTCCTCTGCTCCCTTCAGCCAACCTTTTTGGGGTCTCCACCTTGTGAGGTGAAAAGCTGAAAAAGGTGAAAAAGTTGAAAAAATGCTTTGTGATTTTTGCCTACTCGACTCTGCATTGTTTTCTAGTGTCTGTTCTGATTCACGTGATCTCTCCAGCTATTCCCTCCAAAGTTTTGTTGGTCTCTCACTTCAAAAGTTTCCTAAAAATCTCTTTTTGATCCACGGAAAAATAACTGCTCACTACTCCATTGTACAGAAACAGTATAGAGAAAGGTTATTTCGCCTTTTAGAAGATTTTAAGATTTTAATAGTTTTTTCCCCCAGCATTAATTTGGAAAACAAAACAAAACTTGATGTCAAAACCAATCCACTTCTGCCGGAACTTTAATTTTTTACAAGTCAGCAAGTTCTTAGGCACAAATACTTCCCTGACACTTCTGTAACCTTAGGAAGGGTGGCCGTGTCTGCGGGGTCCTGGGCGAGCGCTCCCCACGGCAGGAGGCAGAGCTCAGCAGTCCCCGGGGCGGTGTGCCCGGCTCCCCCATCCCCGCTGGTAAACCGGGCTCGCAGCGCAGCGCGCTCCGCTCCTCTCACCGAGCAATAACCACGTGCCCAACAGAAGCGCGTGAGTCATCCTGCTGACATGAACTTGAGCTGATGAACAGCAAGTAGGGGAAAAGAAATAACAAATACTTTTCTTCATGCATGAAACCCTTTGGTTGTGCAGAGATGCTGTTATCTGTGTGAGTAATACCATATCCAGCAATGTTTGTCTGAATGCCTGAGGAGAAATGGGAAAAGGGCAGGGTACTGATACCACAGAATTGTAGTTCTTGAAAATTTTACAGTTAAGGTCATTGAGAAATATTTTTGTTACTTGGTCATGTCTTGTAAGGACCATCAATAACGTTTTTTGGCATGCCTAATTTCTTTGACTTTGCATTCCAAACTGCACTAAGCCCAGTTTCTGTTTCCACCTTCTTAGTATTATAAGTACACCCAGAGTTGCTGGCTATTGGTGCAACTAAACTTTTCTTGCTCCCCAAAAGCACTGGGGAGACTGATATGGACGTTCAGAGTTTGTCAGTCTGGACATCCCTAGGAAGAAATAAACTCTAGGTCATCTAATTAATAAGTATTATGACCTTTTTATTTGCTAGAAGATTATTTGCCACCTTTTCTGAAAATAAGAGTGTCTTTGTTTGCTGAGAGCCTCATTCCATGCTCCAAAGGGAGCTTAGATGGCTAAATATCTACTTCTACAGAGAGAGATATTATTGATAGAGTTTAGCAGGAAGTAAAATTTGAATATGTAGAAACAAATGTCTGTAGGCACACAGGGAACTTTGTTAAAAAAGTAAGTCCGTAAGAAATTCTGGCTGCTCTTGAGTTAGTAGTGACCACAGAAAAAGAATTTAAAATAGCATTTAGCGTTAAGGCTACTCAAGCCCCATTGTGTACACCTACATCATTTGCTGTATCTAGCCTGTGGGGGTATGCTAAATTTCATTTTACAGTCACTTTTGTTTTCCTCTTCTCTTTCTGAGGATGATAATTTTAAAAAAGAAGACTGGATGTCATATCCATTTTTGGTTCTTGGGATCTTAAAGGAGATAGACTGTGATATGAATTCCTAAAATCTGGTTGTGATCCAAGTTCATGTTCTTTGCTTGTTTTTCATTTTTACTGGTACCTATTTGGCTTCTAGTTGGTGTGTTACTTTTTCTGCTCATTTCCATAAATAAAATGTTCTTTCTCTGCCATGTTGCTGTTCCCCCTGATTATTTCCTGCTGTGGCCTTGGTGTAATAGTGTTTCTTCTTTTACTTAAAACAGCATGCAATTGCATTTTGAGTTAAGTTAATGGAGATGGAGAGGATGTAGCCAAATCTCTGCAGGACTCCCTGAGTCTCACCACAGCATCTCTACAATACCTTTCTATGGGCCTGGCTCAGTATTTCTGCTAGTTTCTGTTGGCTTTGTTTATTACCAACCAGTGTAGAACGTTTTGTATTTCACTTGCTATTTAATGAAATACCCTGCAGTAAGTTGGATTTCTAGTATTAGCTTCCAGGGAACCAGTAAGAGTCCAGTTATTGTTACTGCTATTAGGGGTGTATTGGTTCTTTGCCATCATTAAAAGAATGAAGTATTACATCTGCTAGGCTTGCATTACAAAGCAGCTTCATAAAGCTCAATGTGAGCTTTATTATCTGTTGGACTTCCCATAATGTCTGGCATACAATACAGTACACCTATTTAGCAAAAAGGTTCCCTCTGCAATTGAACCTTCTTTTAGAAATAGAAAAGGATTTTCAGGCTGTGAATCTGCAGGTAGTAATTTTAATAGCCGCTAATGTGAATTAATAATTCTAATAGCCTCATTTCTGATGCATTATCAGAATACTGGAGAGTGGGTTGCCATGGCTGCTATATTTTATCACTCACAGCTGTGTAAACTCTTTTAGGCCAGCCTTTTTCTTTTTTCCTTTTCTTTTTTTTTTTTGCTGCTTTTTTTTTTTTTTTTTTTGTCTAAGAAACCATTCGTGTGACTTCTTACTTTTAGAGCACTCATTCAACATGGACTAACATGGCTCCTAGGAAAGTTTTTTTTTTCCCACTGGAGACTGAGCCACATTATTATCAGCTTAGAAAAAAATCACTATCCAGGGAAATGTTCAAGGTAAAACCAGTTGTCATCATGCTGGCATATTTATTGTTAGGAATGCATAGTCTGCCCAATACTCCTCAAGAAATTCAGTCGTGCAGTGAAATAACCAGTGAGACAGAAGAATATATTCTCCATTTCCCAGGATGCAGCAAGCTCCAAAAGATATAACACATTCCTTGATTTGCAAAACTGTTATATGTGGATAAACTGGCATGGATATAAATTTTGCATTCTTTGTCTAATATCAGGACAAATATTTAAGTATATGAATAACCTCATTCCTGCTTGGCAAAGCACTTGAGCATATGGAACTTAAGTCCTTGCTTAAAGTAAGCCCTTAATTGCTGTTTGTATCAGTTGCTCATCTAAGTGCAAAAAAGTGAAAGCTCAGGAGGCACAGCATTCAGTTCACAGGCCTTTTTATCGCTGACATTTTATTTATCAAAATAAAATTATTTCTGTGCCATTTGTGGGCAACACAGTGGTAGTGTTGATTTAGGGAGCATCTTAATCATGTTGGTTGGCATCGCCAGTCTATTCATATTTATAAATCTCTTGAAAGCAGTCCTGCAAACTCTCATGTCAAGGATACCCGGCCAGATTTGTATGATAGTTATACTTCAATGTACTTCAACAGTCTTACCTGTTAATGGATGGACCTTAGAGTGGAGATTTGCATCTGGTAATAAGACAAACTTTCAATTCCTTATCTGAAGAACATCCAGATCTCTGTAGTCAGCAAAACATCTCCAATTCTTACAGCAACAGACTTTATAGAGATAACAGTGGTATTTCCCAGAAGGACAAGAGTGATCTTTCTCACACAATTTTTGACACTGCTATTTCTGGATCTGGATTTAAGAGCAGAAAGGCAGGGGAATTTTTGAAAATGTAATTCACTCTTAAAAAATCCCCTTCGTTTCTGTTTTGGTTCTACAAATAGGCACAGGGAGAAGAAGAGACTCAATCGCCTGTGCTTTCTATACACCCAAACCTACTTTACCTCAAGATTTCTAGTGAACAGTTTTCAGGCAAATCTTTTCTCTTGTGCTGCGATTCCTGATTATCTGAGGGTGGGATGCATTCTTAGAAACCTCTCTGTAGCACTACTGTTTTGGGGCAGGGGAAGAACTTTCTCTACAGCACAGGGCTCTGTGATGCAGACTGCACTACCATTAGTCGACACTCCAGTTTGCTTCCCAGCCTCTCTGCTCTCATTTACAGTATATTCACCTTCACATGATGACTCATTTGCTTTCACAGTTGTTAAGAGTCACCTCAGGTTTTTAGGCACAGTTACTGTACATTTTGTACCCTTAAAACCCTCAAAGGATGACCATGGCAAAGCAGGGATTAGAAATGTTTGATGGATGACACCCTTCCTCTTCACAGAAAGCATTTTGTCTATTTTATATTAAGAGAGTTAGACAAAATTACATCTCTAAATGTCCCAGACTATGCCCTTTGTTACCATGAATCACACAGCTACACAAGGCAGGCGGCACAGCACGAAAGCAGATCCTCACATGACACATCTAAGCAACTGTGCCTCCACTTATTTGAACTCCAAAAGACTATTTAATGTGGTGTAGATATAATGTACGAAATACATGTACACATACATACAGTTAATCTGAAATATAAACTAATATAAGCATAGACTATTTTTTAACTGTGGAAAAATCCTTCAGGTTTTTATTCTCTTGACTCATTCTGCTTCTTTAAAAAGTGTTGATAACTGAATCCTTTTAGATTACAAAAAAGGATCTTTTATAGCAAATATAGATGCCCACACACTGTCCCTCAAGAAATAAGTATATAATCGGATTAGAAGATATTTCAGATTTGGACAACTCTAATTAAATTACTTCTAACTTTTACTGGCCTCTGTGGATCAATCTCTTCTTGACCTTCACAGTCCATCAATATAAGCAAAAGCAAAGCAAAAAGCAGTCTTCTATTTGAAAAAAGTGTGCCTTTTTCTTATTTTTTTAAAAAAGCTTGTAGTTGGCTGGATTTGTTTGGCACTTGACCTCATCATGCATTAACATTAGTTTAAAAAAACCCACACCTATTTTTTTTACATTGACTTTATTCCATGGTACAATCTCTGTGTAAAGAAATTTCTTGTGCAATCTGGTTTTCTTTTGCATACATCATTTACCATCTTTCAAGGTAAGGAATTTAAATGTATGCTGATGCCTTTATCATCTTGACGGTTTAAGGATAAAAGTTCTGTCCAATGTGATGAACAAAAGACTTTTTCCCTTAAATGTATAAAGTGGAAGACATTTTCTTTAAATCTCTTAGAAGATTAAATGCCACATAATATTTTGCATAACATTTAGGAAATCTTTTACTTGAGAAGCCCAGAGTATATGTCTTTGAGGTCCTATTCTGATCCTTTGCATCTGCATAGTGTAATGGTAATCTGATCGTGCATCTCCTCACTTGCCACAGTAATGAATGAGGACATACTCTGCTGGAATTCTGTCCTTTTGATGTAAATGATGTGCCTCAACAGTAGCCAATTTAAGGGGTCTGGAGGTAGGACAGCATATTTAGTTCCTTGGCTCCTGCTGTCACTCTGTGTTCTTCAGTTTTTCAATTTTAGCATTTAACAAAAGTAAATTGAAAGTTTTTTAAAACTAGCTTTCTTTTATAAATTTAATTTGATTACATTGATGCCAGTATGCAATAAAGTGATTGTTACTGCTATGAAACCACACAGACAGAATCAAAACAGTTCTTGGTCAACGATGTAATGTTAACTTCAAATTTAATCTTGAAGTAAGCACAAGCCATCTCAATTAGAGATGTGACATTCTGCTTGTCTCAAGGCTAATTTTTTTCCCACCAATTTTCGTGCAATGTACTGAGTGTATCTGGAAGAAAAATGCAGTCTCATGCCTTTATCCCATGTACAGAAATTATTAATCATAAGCTTCACACTGTTAGTGCTGAGGGTAGTGCATTGACCTTGGATGACCCTGGTTCAGAAGGATGACCATCTTCAAAAGCTGAGAAGTGCTCATTGTGTTTCATTTAGGAATGTACAAAGTATTCTTTTGGACTGATAAAAAAAAAAAAAATTTCGAGGTTCTGTGAAGTTTTGAAACTTCACTGAAAAAGAAAACTACTTTTTTGGTAAAAAAAAAAAAAAAAGACACTTGTAAATATCTGTCTTTTTTTTACTGCTCTGAAAGATGAAGCTTGACTGTAAAAATGAGATTGTCCACCGAAGTTCAAAATCAGAACATTTATTATTTATTTTTTTCTCCACATTTGTAACTTGTTGGAGGAAAAAATCTTTAGTTGCTAGGAGAAATGTTACTGTCTTTCCATCATAAATTGAAAAATGCCAAATCAGGAAATCTTGAGGTTTGTCTTTTGCAGCAGAGACCTCACAAAGACATACAACATGGAAAAATAGAAGGTAAATAAATAATTCTCTTCTGTTGCTCACATTTTTCTGCTTCCCTAAATACTAGTATACATTTAGCTGTAGACTAGCTGTCTTCTTTCTCCAGATATTTCTTTTTCTTTTCTAGTCTCCTCTTTCTCATCAGGCAACTGCAAACATCTTTACTTGTTGCCCTGAGGGAATGCAACCATACAACATAAAATTACCCAGGGGTAATCCAGATGGAATGCAAGGGACACTTCCTAAAATACCAAGTGAACACTTTCTCTGCTGGTGAGCTAGAAAAGAATCAGTTCCTGATCAGTTCCAAAACTCATCCAGCTACACTATGATGATATTGGTTTCATGAAGCCTCAGATGCCTTCCAAATCACTTACTCCTTAAACTTCTCTCTTCCTTTTTCTCTTAAATGATCACTATTGTAAAATGTAACTACACACATACGCCACCCTTCTGCTGTCAAAGAAAGTATTTTGTCTATTTTATATTAAGAGAGTTAGACAAAATTACATCTCTGAAAGACTAATGAGGAACAATTCCTCATGAAGCTTCCTAAGAACTCATGAAGTTCTTCCTAATTTTAATCTAAGCAGGGCTAACACAAAAGGAGTTTTTCAGCAGTGACCATAATGACTTTTGAATTAATCCCCATGGGCCAATTAGTTGCAGCACAACTTTGCAGCCCTGTGAGCTGGGGTTCTCCTGCAAGCTGTCTCTTGGGCAGCCCTGCTAACAAGCCACATAGCAGCCTGGGAATGTTACCAAATGTCTTTTCCTTTGTTTCAAAGACCCAATTGATAAAGTATTCTCTATAAAATAACAGTAAATAGTGATGTGGGAGTAGTGGGAAAATCTGCTATAAAACTTCCATTAGTTAATGAAAGTGGCTGTCACAATCATGTGAAAAGTTCAAGGAGACAATCTTGTTAAACAGCCATTTTGCATAGAGAAATTTATATTGCTATAGACCTTTTCAAATAACTTTGAGATTTTCCAGAACAATTTATGAATGCTGAGCTTTGAAAGAAGAAAGATCAATCCACAACAAAATAAATTTGACTAGCAATGGACATTTGGTCCTAGCTCAGACACTCTGTGTTCATTTACAACATACTGCTGTACAGCTCAGTAGGGATTTTTTTCTGCTGAAGAGCTCCACAAGTTTCAATTTCATTTTGTATGGGAAGTTGTTTTAAAATATCTCTGCAATCACATTAAATGCTCTAGCATCAACACAGAGTTCCTAACACTGATGACGAATTACTCTTAAACGAATAGTACCAAAGCTGACGGCCTCACCATCACTGTGTTTTCATTTGTATTGCCCTCTGAACCCAACAAATCTGTCCTTGTCTTGAGGCAACCAGTCTTCTGAGGTTAACATTCTTACTTAGGACTCTGAAATTCTTGACCTATGCGGACACAAAAGCTGCAGACTTCAAAGACAAAGGACCAAAAAGCAGAGTTTTAACCTATTTTTCCCGCCAGTCATCTCCCATGTATCTAAATTTAACAGTTATGCCTCAAAAGCATGCAGCCAAACCAGCCCAATTCAACTAACAAAATGTTAATCCAAACACAGGTCCCTTTAAAGGTTTGACTCAGACAATATTTACCTGTAGTGGGCATATGCGGCTCTAAAGTCCAGGGTAAGAGCAACCAGTTGCTCTCATGGCAGTCTTATAATAAACACACCTTAAAACCAGCCCATGTGTGGTACCTGTTATAGGTACAGCTTCATAGCACTGTTACACATCTGTATCAGTGGGTAGCTGTAATGTCTGGTCTCTGGTCTCCTCCTCTTCCTGCATTCAAGGGTCTGTTGT
The DNA here is from genome assembly GCA_032173965.1 of Sitta carolinensis. Taxonomy (NCBI): domain Eukaryota; kingdom Metazoa; phylum Chordata; class Aves; order Passeriformes; family Sittidae; genus Sitta; species Sitta carolinensis. Next base: position 13,980,035 of record CM063284.1, on the reverse strand, counting down.
CTGGGGGGTCCTTGCTGAACTGTTAGGATTGATTTCTCCTGCATTGGTCCTGTTCACGTTTCAAACACCTCTTTCAAACAGAGATGTATTCAGATAATGTAATGTTTTGATTCAGTTGGCTAAACCATGCACTCTCTAACCTGCATTGGCTGGCTATTGCTGTGTGCCTGCTGCTTGGACAGCATTGTGAATGCTTTGGTCTTGCCTCACCAGATACTGACCTTGTGATAATTATTTGCAAATAACATTGCTGTAATATGCAAAAGTTTTTGATAAATATTTTAATATTATAATGATACCAAGAAGATTCCCAGCCTGCATTGCTAAAATGATGGATGAAATAGTGGATGAAATAAGACATTCATCAGTTTAGATGCTATGGAACTGAAAAATGTATAATCCTATAAAAACATCACTATTGTTTCAAATTGTAATGCCCATATTTTAACATTTTCCTGGATTTATTGAAAGTTCCCTTAATTTTGCTGGAATTCTATTTCTGAATAGTTCATTATAGATGTAGGTATAAGATCTTTTTCATAATTTCTTCCATCCATTGGCGCAGTTGGAGTAGTTTTAAATGAGCTTAAAGCCAGTGTGTTATTTTCAATTACAACAATGTCAAATGTGTAAGTTTTATTATGCACTTGAAGCCGTCTGACTGAGAGCACAGCGCACCAAACATCTTAGGATAAAGTTTGGTTTTCAATTACAAAGTGTGATCTAACTGCCAAGATACCACATGACAAAGTACATAAAGTGAGTGTTTTTTCCAGACTGAAAAAGATAACTTTTGCATTGAGTGATTCTTCATGGTGATGGATATTTGCTGTTATTCTCCCAAAGCAAGAGAACAATTGTTGGGCATTTCTAAAGCTACTCGATTAGTTCCTTGAAAACGAAAGAATCTTTCTACTGAATTAGTACATGCTTGCACATACAGATTTGTAGTATTTTCATTATCAGTGTATCTCCACAGTTAAAGAATTTATGGCCTCTACCATTTCTTAGTATTTCTTAGGACAAACACAAGGCCTTTAACTTACACATTTATTTCAAAATATTCCAAATACAATAGTACAGAAACTGCCCTCGATCACAAATATAATGTTGTAAGTTTCATGTAATGATGTGCAGCCTTTTGAAATAGAACTTACTAAAGCCAACTTTTTTTCATTTTTACTCTTTTTAAATTTTGAAAAATTTCCTTTTGTAACAAGGTTTGCATACCAGATCATCACACAGGCCAGATAACAATCCAGATAGATACTCATGCTGTGTATATAAGACTTGAAACTAATGAAAAGTAGATGTTGGAAGGAACATGGGCCTCCTTTGTAATGTTCTAGAATGTGTAAATTTCCATTTTCCTATATAGGTGCTTTCATATTGTCATTGCCCATCAAAGATAAATACAAATACATTAGAGAAGCATGTGAAATCTATACTATTTAATACCCTACTCACTACCCACACACTTCTCAATAGGTATTTATCTTTCCATCACACTCATATATTTTTTAATCCATTGTCTGCATGGATTTAACCCAAAATATTTTCCAGCTGATAACTAAGTAATTTGTGTTCAAAGGAATATTTAAGTTTATTTGTCCAGTATGCAAGTCTTTAATTTGAAAAGCCTTTCAGTTTTCCATGGTGGCTTCAAATATGTAGGGTTCTCTCCATGGCTTTCACATATATCTGAGAATAACAATAAAACACTTAATTCCTCTCTTTACTCCTTTCCTGTTTCTTTTGCCATTGCAAGCTTTTGTCTGCAGTATCTTTTAGGACCAGGCTAACACTTTCACCCTGTTTGCTGGATACACAGCTGCATCCATTACAGTCTTATCCATGATTCTATTCACCTGTGAAATCTTTTTGACCCCTGTAGACATTGATTAGAGAAGGCTGCTACTTGAATAATTTTTCACCCCTCCCTCTCACTTATTACCCTGGTAGGATTTTAACTCTCACATTGCTCTTGTAAAATTTCTTCAGCTCTGCACATCTTATCTACAAAATTCTCCAATTTCATGATTACTGGATTTACTGAGCTTAGTTGTTTCTTCAGCCTGCTTCAGTGCTTCATGTATGGCTAGTGTGAAACCCTCTTTGTAAATATTCACCAATGTTCTCAGTAACTAAACCATGGCTCTGGTACCAAATAATGTATTTTCTTGTGTGTATCCATTGGTGATTTTTATTTGCTCTTTATTCCGCTGGGTGAAAAAATGTACCAACAATTTGCCAGCACCTTAAATGAACTGTCAAACCTGTCAAATTCTCTTCCTTAATACACTTTTACCTTTTAGGTTACTTTGAATTTTTGAGTAAGTAAAGCCCAGCTAAAATTTGTTGGGGCTGGTTGATCAATTAAAGATTGCTCTTCACTGTTCAGCTCTGGATGTTCCTCCTGTGCTACTACCCAGCCTGCAGTTTTCCTATTTAAGGATCCTATATCCATTTTTGGTTATTCTAACATGATCAGTATCCAATTCTGCTGCAATAGTGACTTGTTAATTTGTCCTTGATTTGGAAATCAATTTGGTAATACTAGTCTTACCATTTGTTTTGTGTGCGTTTTAATGTTACTAATTTTCATACTCTTGTTAATGAAGAGAGTGTATGATATTCTTGTGGATTCACGCTAAGTTCTATGAAATTTGTGTCATACTAGATATCTCCATTCAAGTTGTTATTCCTCACTTCTACAGATGTTACAATATCTATTTTTTATGCTTATGCTTTTAAGTTGGTATTTAAAAAAATGTTTTCAGACTGTCCTATTTCCTGGTAACAGAGCATGTGATCACATTTCTCCTCTGATTCTGCTTTTTATCTTCCAGCACAACTTGAAAATAGCCTGTGTCACTTAATTTTGGTTTAGCGCTTGTTTCCTCTTACAAGGATTGGTTATTCATTTTTATTATGGTCAGTTCCTTTTTCTAGAAACTTCAGCATTACTGCTGCACAGAGTCCTTTTCTGCTACATTGTCTGCATTCATTTTTTTCTACCTTCTGTTTCAATTCCCATAGTTCACCTTCTGGTCTTTGATTCTAATTATTTCTTAATCTTCTTTTGTTTAATATTCACCCTCTTTGTTCTACATCCTTTTATGGGACTCTTTCATCTCTTTCATCCTTCTTTTTTTTTTTTTTTTTTTTTTTTTTTCCTTGCTGTCTGTAGTTTTATTTTCAGTGTCTTCTACCTCTGGTTCTTCTCCTGTACACTGTGATATCCAAATGTCTCATCTTTTGAACACATTGTAACTGAATTTCTCATTTCATATTAACACTTAGACATCAAGAACTCAAGGTGCATTTTCTAATGACCCATGGAAAACACCCTCTGCTCATGTATTGGGATCTCATTGTGAGATCCATGAGAATTCTTTTTCCCGATTCCTACAAATTACAGGATGAAGCTTGTAATCATTTCAATCAACAACTCAATTTTTGCTGTTATGGGACTGTTACAGAATCTGATACTGATTCCTGATTTCGTAGGATGTTTAGGTACCTAAAACTGCTAGTAGCTAATGGCGAAGGTGAAAAATGTTTCATTAGGATACTTGGGCTATGGGACTAATTGCAGCTAGATCATGTAAGCAAGATAGAGGACGTTTCTGTACTCATGTCATTTTTCAGAATTACTTGGTTTCTTACATTGTTTACATCCTCCATCAGTTGCTGCAAGCTGAGTTAAGTGTACTCCCAAGAGGAGTTGATCAGATCAGTCATGCATAATCAGGCACCAAAGCACGGTTATGTTTATGGTAGTAAGACAGTAGTACCCTAGTACTAAACACTATCATCCCACAACCACAGCATTAAGACAGGAGTTCAGGATAGGTTCTGAGCCATAAGTTCTGCCACACCTGATTCTGAAGTACAGCATAAACACAAAAAACTGCTTTTGTTGCTGTCATATAGATAAATCTCAAAGATACTTTACCTGTGCTATCCTTAGGGGCAACTACACATCTGTTTTAATCATCATTGCTGGGTCTATCTGCTGGGTCTCTGGCCCCCTTTTCTTCCTGTAGTTCCAAGGTCCTCAGTTTAGTGGTTCTTTCTGTTGCATACACCCTTATCCTAGAGCCCCTGGTAGTTTTCTCTGTCTGACCATGGTGTTGCAAAGCACATATGTATGTGCATATGCAATGCTTCCTTGACTTGTCATTGATATCTAATTCTGGTAATGTTTATATTATACAGATTTGGATTTGGTTCTTTTCAGGTTGTAACACCCAGAAGAGTAAGCACAGAATATTTACACTAAAAATGAACAGTGTGGAACTGTGACAGATGGGCATTAATCTGTCATCAATTACATCGGACACAGAACAGAAAAAAGTTGGGAAGCTGTAAGAAAATATGAACCCTATCTATTTTAAAGGAAAAATGAACTGGACACAGACTGAAACCTCTAATCAGAATAAGTAGGCTGTAAATCCTAATTTTTTTTTATGGGGGTTCCTGGTGCTGATGTGGAAGCCAGCTCTAAAGAAAAGGCTTTATCCTCACTCAGAGTCCTGTGACATGGGAGAAAAAAATCCAGTATCAAAAATTCCCCACGTAACTGTGAGACTGCTGGTAACATTCTCAGAGACCTTTTATGTAATTGCATTTGAGGGGTGAGATAATGGAGGCAGAAAAATTTCATACTAAAGATTATGACTGGACTTACCAAAAGAATGTGAGGGGGCAGTTAACCAATAGCATCCATACCATCGGTTATGGTAGTGTGGGGATGTCTTTGTGGCAAATAAATTAAGAAGATGGGCCATAAGAGACTCTCTGTTCTTGCAGATTTTCTCTCATCAGGTTAATGTTTGCACTGTGTGAGTTAGGTGCAACCATAGTTTACTTTATTTTCCTTTCCTTTTCCTGTCTTATTCTTAGTAAATATTGTATTTCTACAGTGTTTGAGGTTTGTGAATGTCATAATAGAACTGTCTCAAACATATAAAATCTTCCTGTCTACCTATGTGTTTTGAATGATGTTGTGGTTCTATCACTTGCCTGGCACTTACTGCACAGAGAGACACACAGTGAGATCTACCAAGCCTAGGATACCTTGCTGTGAGGTCTGGGAGCTGACAGGTGAACGCACTGTGTCCTGAGCTTAGAGGAGAGCTGAGCTTGCAAGATTTTAAAAGGACAAAACTTTACTTTGTCATGTGTGTAAAACATATGATTCATACATGCAGTTCCCTCCATAAATGCTTGCATTGATTTCTCCCATGTATTTGCTTTTTCTCTTATAAAATCAAGACTATCCTTACTTTTAATTAATAATTGTTTATGGGCTCACTGTAAAACTCTACCACTTTTGTAGACAGAAGGAACTCCAGGGTAATTATCAGTTCACATAAAAACATAAACAGATGCCCCATAGCAACACATATTTTATTGCTGAGAATGTAGATTTTATAAAAATATCTGGAGACAGTGCTGTGAGTAAGCAAGACTTGTGTGACTAGCATTCCAGATGCCCTCATGATACAGGCACTGCATCTGATTTTCAAAAATATTAAAGTTTCTACTGACTTTACAGGGAGATTTGGAAACCTGGGGAACCTGGACTTTCAGAAACTCAGTCTGCTTCTTTTGTAGATCAAAATGTGGCACCATTTTTACTAGAGTAAAAACTCTTCTGGGGGAGGCTGCTATTGCTGAGTCAGTGCCAGGTCCCGCTTTGGGTGCAGCGTTTGGAGCGCTGTTGAGCTCCGGCTGGTCACACAGCAGAGAAACAGAGCTTGTTCCCTCAGGCATGGAACAACACTAATGCGATTATGTAGCTTTTAGGACTAGAGCTAATATTTCCAACAGAAATCAGAGCTATGTTATGCCAGATTGGCCAGTACTAACCCAAGGATCTCTGTGAGAGAAAATAAAGTATTTTCTGATGGATACTGATGCTCCTTTGTTGTTTGTGCCAACACCTGATGCTAAGCAATTATGTTACTGATATTGAGGCTATCAGCAGATCTCACTCCAAGTGTTAAACATGGGACAGAAATCTCTCTTTATAATAAAAAAACAGGATTAGATTGAAACTAACTCCATTATATGATTCTGAAAGGTAAGACTGGAGGAATATTGCTAGGCCTGAGTCAGTAAGAACTGACTTTGCAGTATTACCTGGGCAAGAAGGGTACCCAATTACCTGTTAAAATCATCATCAGAGACAGAGGGAAGGAACAAATCCCTGACAGGTAGAATACCTTTCTGAAAATACTAGCTCTCTGTTTTTTGTCATGAGTATATCCTCAAACAACTCATTTCATCGAAAATAAAAAAATAAAGGAACATCTCTCATGGATAATACAGCAAGACAGAGTCATATAGCACAAGTTAGCACAGCTAATTTCAGAATCATCAAACCAAACAAAGCCTCTTTAATGAAGCTTGAACTGTCAAACTAATTTTGTTGTTGGCTTTGTACTATCGTATCCCAATTATCTATCTGTTTCTGGGTGATCCTTTTCAGATACTGTCTGAGATATTTTGTACAATGCTTCCTCTGCACCAAAAGTATTTGCCGGGTCAAGCAACACATACATTTTCCTGTCAAACAAAGAGATGTGTCCATCTGTTCAATCTTTAAAGGCATATCCTGTTTGATCTTTACCTGACTAATACTTGAGGCCTTGGAAACATTTTGGAGATAAGGAGTTAAATAAGAAGTAGACTGTTTTTTCTCCGGGACCTCACAGTCTGAACAGGCTTTCTGCTTCAGGTCACTTCTATTCTGCTCATGCCTGCATGGATAGAGTGCATCTCCATCTGTCCTTGCCAAGCTGGAAGTAGCATTTTTGCCCTACTTTCTAAGCAATTATTTTTTGGATACTCTGTAGCCACAGTAAATCTTTGTAGTGATAGGCTGGATCCTGGTGCATAGGACTTTATTTACAAATTTCATGTACAGGTGATGCCTGTATTTCCAGTAATTTTATCTAACTGGTAAGTGTCAGTGAAATTGCATTAATGCAAGAGTCACTTACATTTATATAACACCTTTCAACCACAGAGCTGTACAATTGTAATATTATAAAGCAGTGTGAAGTTTTCATTTACTCTGTCCCTGCCCAAAGACCACACTGATTATGCTTGCCATTCTTGGCAGGTGTCTATCCTTTAAACACTCCGGTGAAAAACAGTATCCTCCAGAAATCTGTTTGTGTATCACTAGAACATTGTTTATGCACATGTAACTTCAGTATCCTTTTCTCTTTTACCTGGAGGTTGTTACCGTGTGGCACCACAGACTTCTCTGCTTTAGGCTGTACATTCCCTCTTCTGTCAATCTTTCCTGATAGTTTGTATTTTTTGTTCCTCTGATTGTTTTTGCTCCTCTCCTCAGGGCTTCCATGCAAAGTCCACAGCTGGTTTTTGGAGAGTAGTAGCCAAAACTAGTAGAAATATTTCTTCTAAGTCCCTGTCATTGTTGAAGAGAAGTGACAGATAACTTAGTATATCCTATAGGCTACATTCCTGCTTACAAATTCATATCCTAGCAAAATGAGTACAGTTTGGACAGATGACTCTACAGAATGTAATATGGAGAATTCACTAAATCAAGCTGCAGCTATGTGATGCATAACAACACTGGGGGTTTTGTTTTCAAGTTATGTTGTTAAATATCTTGACCAGTTGTTACACAGTGAATCAATACCAGCAGCATCCCAAGAGTTTTGCTTCTTATTACCCAGAGGTAGACTTAAATCACTTTACAAATGACAAGCCTGGTCATTATTAATTCTGAGCACCCTCAGTCATACAGCTTGTTCTTCTGCAGTCAGTGAGATTCTTCACACAGACAGGATGACTGCCATGGAGGTGGCCAAAGGATTAACACTACTTAGTTTTGAATGGATATCAACCTACATGAAAACTGAGGAAGAAAAAATGCCAAAATAACCGGTGGTGGCAAATTACACAGTATTTTCTATATGATGTGCTGATATCTCTCATCTGTAACTGAAAATCAAGGATTTAACATGCAGTGTCTGACTGAAGCTTCCAAAGACCTTGAATGCAGCTTTACTGCCATTAGGTTTTCATGAAATTTGAGTCTCTAAGCCAACACAGAGATCCTTGCCTTAACTGGAAGCTTGGTGGTTATTAATAAGATGTTAGGAAGGAACAGACATTAATTATCTTTTCAAATACATAATTCAAATTCATTTTTTAAACACTGCAGCATCTTGTCATTAAAAATATAGATGCTGAATGATTGGAGCCTAGACCCCCACAAAACTCATCAGCAGATTCCACAGGAGCTATTCCCTTTGGAATCAATTAAAAACATCTTCTACAAATCCATTTCTTCTTATCCACATTTAAAAGGAATGAACAAACAGCGTATTAGGAAAAAAGGCTTTAACATCAATTACATCAAATTAGGAAAAGATTCTCCAGTAAATTGCTAAGCTTGACATGATATGAACATACTTAACTGAAACCTTGACTTGATATATTCAAAATATTCACTGTGTGTTATGAAAATAGTTTTAATGGGTTTGCCATTAAGACTTCCAATGAAAAATGGACTTAATATTGAAAACACTCCTTCAGACCCACTCTTTATGCCATATTTAGAGGTGACTACAAGCAAAATGTCTGATTCTGCAAGTGCTTGAGAATTTCAGCACCTTAATTTCTGTGACTAATGGAACTCAAAGGTTATTTGTTTGCCTGGATGTTTATGGACTTACGTCTGTTCAGACTGAGGTCATAAGGACTATTCTGGGCCTCTTCTGCTTTAACTAAGTTGTAATTGTGTCTGAGTATAAGCAATCAGTGAAATAATAATACTTCACTACTTTTTGCTTGAGAGACTACAGATTATTTTCCCTTGCAAGTGGCAATATCTGCTATTAACTACAAGATGCGCGCAAAGGCCCCTCTTCTGAGACAACTGAGGAATGGAGCAATGCCCTGGCAGCAATCAGCTTCTGCTCAGGCCTCTGTGCATCCTCAGCACAAACAGGGTGAGACTTTGCCCCATTGGTTCTTTGTCCTACCCCATAGTCATTAAGGAAGTGTGTTTGGGGCCAACTGAAGTAGCCTCCCTTACTGGCTTCTGTTTCAAGACAATGACTCTAAGTGCAGGGTAGAATCCTCCCAAAGCATGTCTGATTTCTGTAGAGCTATCCTGGCTTTATGGACTTGAAATCCAGGCCCTCAGGGAAGTTTGTTCCTAAAGAAACAAAGTTTATCTTTGTTAGGTAATTAGGCTATGGAGCATAGAATTGAATAGATTATCCCCATAAATAAAGAATTGATTTTAACCAGAAATTAATATTTTGGCAAAAAAGATAAATGGAGAGTTATATTGTAGGAAAATTGTATGTTGAAAGCAGTGTTGAAGCTCCAGGGTATTTGTCTCATCAGTACAATACATCTAAATAGTTGCTAACCTTACATATGTTTGTAGAAAAAAAAATAAATTGTGACAAAATGTTTTTCGAGAAAAAAAATATATCCTAGGTCCTGATAATTCCATTCATTCATTAAATCAAGACTTATGATTAATATCAGAGTTTAGTATACTTTAAGACTAGGAAAAAGCCCTTCAGTATACAGCTCCAAAAATATTTTCTCTTAAAGGAGGAAAACAGTCTCCCAACCCTGTCGATATTCTCCCATTCAAAGTTCTCTTGGAACAGACATGCTTTCCCCTTGCTGCCCCTTTTCCTCTCTCAAAGGACTGTTGAAGACATTCCTTCCTGTCTACACCTGGGATAAGGAAAATGACCTGGAAAGGAGAGACCCAGAAGATTGTGTCCAGGGAAAAAGTATGAAAGGAATCTCTAAAGAGTTTTGAGACTTAAATATATGTGCCACAACATATTGGCCAGTTTTGTCAAGATCTGAATCATGGATCCCAGCTCTAGGCAGGTGGGAATACTTTCAGTACCTCTGCCTCAGCCGAGGGCCAAATCACTGATGATCAGATATATCCATTTCACAGCTTCCACGCTTGTGCATGCTTGGATTTCTACCTGACTAGCAGGTCTCGTTAGCCGTGTATGTGGCTCTATGAATCCAAAGAGCAGAGACTCATGGCAACGTAGTGAACTGGACAGTAAAAAGAAGACTGTTGCTTCTCAGAGCTGTGATAAAGGGCTTCTGTATCTGACAAAGTATAGAAACTGCTGTGACAAGACGTTTCACAGAGTCATTGCTCACCAGAGCAGAGTGGGGAGTCAGACAAGGCCTTTGGTTAAATTTTATCACTGATTCTTGCCTTCATATTTTTTAGTCCTTAATCTATGACATGAAGAAAAGACACAAAATACTTTTAAAACTGGTTTGGGATTGAGTGGTAAAAAAATATATGTGTCAGGAGACAAGAAGATATACCAAGTGTTCTAATATTTATAAATATCATGCAACCCAGAAAAGAATGTTTGTGATTAAAATACAAATTAATCTTTTCTTTATACCTTCCCATGCTGTGATGATCATTCAGATATTAAATATCATACACTATTCTCACACGACCAAATGTATAACCACTATTTTTTGTCAAAATAATTACCTTTATCATATTACTTTCCAGGACTTATGTTTCTTATTATTTTCTTTGCTATTGAATGTCAAGAAGAAAAGGCACTCACATTCAGTTCTGTATACAGAGGCAATAAAAAATTGTGTATGCACAACAGGGGAAATCAGAATATTGTAACTGTCTTGATTGCAGTTGTTTTGATGCAGATATTAAAAATAAAAAATAGCATAGGCACAGTGTACTTTCCATTGAGATATTCCTCATGGAGAGATTAAAAAGACGTCCATTTGAGACACCATCTGAGGTGTCCAGAACAGTTGTAAGAGCCAGCAGACACAAACCACAGTCCTCAGATACTTACACCCTTTTGGAGCAACAACAGTACACCCCAGTGTAAACTCCTTTCACATGTGTGCCTTAAAACTGAGGTATTTTTAACTCTGAAAATATTTATAGGAAGGATAATAAGTACAGTTCACATGTAACACTTCACATGAGAAACACACCTCCAGTCCTTCAAAGGTTCTTGTCATATATTTCTTCTGTAAGATAGAAACATGCATCAATTAACTACCCCTGAAATATGGATCCAAATCAAGGTCTCACAAAATGTGTTGTTAACAACATATACTGGTAGTGTACTTCCATTGCATCAATTGTTTTAGTGATAAATAACCCTCACAAAATAGAATGACTTGTTGACAGACAAAAGCACCATCCAAAAATGGACTATTTAGACTTGCAAAAGACAGAACTTAATTATTCCAAAATAACATTTCCCTGTTAAACTATGATCATTAAATCCATCATCCTTCAGTTTATATGCATGAAACATTTATCATGTCTTCTACAAACAGGAGTCAGTCATCTCAATATAGATTTTTGGACCATTCATTTCATCATGGCATTTCATCGAAAGCCCAGGATTTCATTTATTTTCAGTTACAGAGATAAAGTGTTTGTAAACGATGTGATAAGACCATAAAGAAAAGTGAAGTGAAATTCTGCTTCATACAAAGATGATAAATACAATACCTACTTTGAACACTGGGATTATTGTGTGAGAAAAATGAGATATTGGAAGTCGGTAGCTATGTTTAAGATAAGAAGTTTTTGCCTGGGAATTTTTCATTAAAGTCAGGGGCAAATAAAGAATTATCTGAATGATTCAATTTTCCTTTTTAAATGGCCATTACAGACCTTAAACTAAAAAAAACCCCTAACAAATATAGAACAACTGAAACTAAAAGGAAGCAATTTCTGTGGTCCTTTACTTCTTGTCTTGTGAAATTGCTAAAAGATAGTTTTCCAGTTTCAAAAAAAACCCCCATTTCTATTGCATTAACATGTGTTCTGGTGAGATGAGTGATTTTCAATGCTCATTCTAGACAACCAAGCCAGAATCCCTTTTTCCAAACAATATCTAATCTCTGTGTTTCTGGGTGTTTCCAGTGGAAGCCTGAGCTTTCAGTTAAAACCTTATTTGGGCAGTTTGCTGACACACACATTTGGGACATTCATAAGAGCATTTAATCTGTACCTCCTGGCATTTTGGCTTCACCTTTGCATGAGTTCATTTTGGCAGGATTTATTTCTTTCGTTGCCCCCACCCCTTTCCTCTCTTTTTCTATTTGGCAGAGTGGCAGCACACTCCAAATCACTGCACCCAAGCCTCTTTGAATGATTGTTTTTATTTTTGTAATGCAATCTAAATCATAACTACCATGATGAGAATGTGCTTGAATAATTCCTATGGGACTTATTTTGCACAGACTGCACAGTGGAGAACATTTTTATTTTATTTGCCAGGGTAAAAAAAGTAGTGTTTTCTATGCTTTTTCTTACTGCAACTCTATAGGATATTAACTTTTCTCCTCTTTCTACCTGTGTTTTTTTTCTTTATATAAAAGACCTAAAGAAATAAACTAAATAAATAATGGATGTACAGAATGTTCTTGGCTTCTGTGTATGCCTACAGGTGTCCTTTCATCATATTCATTTGGCTGGCAAAGTGGAAAAGTGCTTGCAACCTGAGGGTTAGCTTGCAAAACAAACAAAATTCAAAATATGTTACAGAAAGGGAAGAAAACATTAAGTTTGTTATATAGTCTCTTTCTGGGGGGAGAGGGGGAATTGAGAAATTAAACATGTGTCTATCATAACAAATAGTATATTAAGAGATTGTTAGAATACAGAGTGGCTGAGGTTGGAAGGGACCTCTGTAGGTCATATTATCCAACCCTTTTAACAGAGACAAGGATTGAAAAGTGGGGAAATACTAGTTTTTAAGTGGTCTGTATAACTTTTAATTGTTTTTCCCCTGAGTGTGCATCCAAATAGAACTTTGATTATGTGTGTTAAACTTATTTTTTCTACTTTGCCCTCATCGTGCACTAGATTCAGAGGGCTTTCAAAAGAGGAATTAGATGCTGATGTTTTTTTAAGCTGACTCAGTACACTTTGTGATGTGTCTAAGCCTTTCCTTTTAATACACACTGCTCAAACCTTTATCACTAGCAAAAATCATTACACTTCCTTTTGTGTGTTTATATGATGATCAGAGGGTAGACGCTCATTAGGATATTTTGGCCTCTAGTCTTAATTTTCAGTGTTTATAGAAGTGTAGATTTCTACCTCACTTGCTCACTCTGGAGCTCTTGAAAGGACAATGTTAATTCAAGCACTTTGTCACTTCTGAATCCTTCAGAAGTTAATGACCCTTCTTTTTACCTGCATATCCTTTTTCCTATGGGTTCCTCAAACTTGTTTATAAAGCACTCAGTGAGCAATATCCAACCCCTACAGAGGGTTCAGCAAAGTTCAGATCAAAGCAGTTGGCTGCAGTGGTCACAGACTGATCAGGGCAGCCCTCGGTGGTTTGGGGCATGGCCGCTTTGAGACACGAGGCATCAGATACCCAGTGGGCTCACTGTGACATGAAGTCTTGAGAGTAGGCTTAAGCATCCTGATTCATGATGCAGGTGTTTCCTGGTCCTTGTTGCAAGTGTTGCTGTCCTCATGGCTGTAACTAAAATCATCTACATAGTCCCTGAGAATAGCTGAACTCTAACACATTGGGTAGATGGGTCTATAGGGCTAGCATTCCTGGAACATGCAATGTGTACAAATGACAGGGAGAGCCCTTAGAAATATTGTTATATATGTATATGTGTGGATATTCTCCACAGAGAATGCAAACATACACTCTGCCTGAGACGTCACAGTTGTATGAAAAGACAGCATGCTTACTGCAAATAGAGTATTTGGAGAATTTACATTTTAACAGAATATGAGGGCTTGAGAATTTAGTTTTTTAGGAGATTACAGCTGGATCAGATTTCCACAGGAGTGACAGAAGATAAGTCTTGACATCAAAGTAATTTCCTTATGGAGTTTCAAACTTCAGGTTCAAAACTTAGGCATGCTAGAATCTCTCAATATGACGGTTGTAAGAGTTAACTTGACTAAAAGGATGTATTTTTACCAACTGTGTTCTTGAAATTATCTGAGCCATTTTAGCCAAGACTTTCCTAACCCAATTCAGTTAGAGACAGATACCCACCATGGAAAATTTAAGCTGTAACAGTTACATTTTGGCAAACAGTATAAGTAATTGAAAGTGAGTTCTTATAAATGAGCATTAGGCAATCTTAGCTAAAGGCATTACTTCCCTTATTATGTATAAACATACATGAATAACTATTGCATTTACTCCTTCTATACATGTACATTTACATTATATATACATATGTATAACAGGGAATTAGTGTAATAATTTTTAATGCAGCTGGCAGTCAGAGAGAGACAGCTTTATGTGGAGTGGCTTGTACTCTTTAAGCAGAATCCTGAGTTACACACTAAGTCCCAAAGCCCCCAAATTTTTAACATAAATTTAAAGTTCATGAAAATTGTCAGCCCACTGCTTGTTAAGAAGGAAGTTCTTTGTTTGGGTACAGCATGGTGCAGCACAGGGAGCAGCAGCCCAAGCTTCCTATGTAGCTCTATCAGATGTCTCATCCCTGACCTGGAATGCAGGGGGAGAGGTGAAAGGTTAGTCCATTCTTCATACTCATTCAATACTTCACTTCTCTGTTGAGTGCCAAAAGAGTATCAATTACTGCCAGTTGTGTGTTGCTTTTTGTAATGTGGACTTATGTCCATTAAGAATTGGACTGAGTCCACAAAACCATCTCATTGAGCCTGTTGGAAAGTCATCTTGATGGCGATGGCTCCTCCATCATTTCCACAATTGTTGAATTTGAAACAGGTACCTGGATTTAATGTACTTCATTACTTGAGTCATACAGCTTCCCAACTTTTCATTTGTGTTCGGAGAGGAGATGTCAGGGCAGGAACTCTCTCTACTAATATTGATAAAATAGCATGGTAATTGCAATCTTTCAGTATAGCCAGGATGCCTGGTAAATCTGTGCTTTTTTAGTCAGGACCTTTTTGCAAGAAATGTCACAAAACATTATTCAGATAAAATTGCTCTAGTCAGGCAGTGTATGCACATTCTTGATAGTCCCTGCAACAACCTAATTTATGGGATACTGCAGTGAGAAACAGGCTTCGATGGTGCTAGTGTAACAGTATCTTAGCAGCAAATAAACACAGTGTGAGAAACTCTTCCTTTTAAAAACAATGTAAAGGAAAGACATTCAATCCCTCGGGCAATTTCTTTTCAAAGCTTTTGAAATCTGCAATACCAGAGAGATTCTCAGTGCATCACGTGGGGGATATGGACAAATGCCATCTATAAGTTAATTAGTTTTGCATATGCATTTCACAGACGTAGTTTCAAATACTTTGTCCTCACTTTCACTACTTTTTGGTCTGTGTGCATGTAGTTTATCCTAAAAAGGCAGAACTGCATTTATAAGTGACAACTTTATCTAAGAAAGAATGCTGTACTAATTTAAGTCAATGGTTGCATTGTCTAAATGGCCATTGTTAACTTTTGCATAAAGCTATCATGGGCCTCCTAGAGCCTGGGATTTTCATCTTTCCAAGCACAGACTTCAGCCATTCCTCTTTCTTTCTTTGTTCTTCCCTATGATCCCTCTTTCAGACCTGCCCTTCTCAGCTCTCTCACATGCATATACAGTAGCACTAGGATTTTACAAGCCCTCCCTCCCAAATGTTTGCTTCAGAAGCAAGAGGACCAGGAACAGCAATAGGTAATCCAGAAAGGAATGGCTGGTGCAAACAAAGAAAATTCTTTGGCAATGCAAAGTCTCCACCCCAGTGTGCTGCTGAAGATGGAAGTTGTGCTGGGGGAATATTGCTGTGTTTGCCCTTTTTCTGTACTCTTTTGTAGGCAATGGCTGTAGGACAGTGTCAGAGCCAGGACACTGCTAGGGAGCCCTGTGTTTTGATCCTGATGATGCTGGCAGCAAATATTGAGCCCCTTTCTAAGCATGAGTACAGCTTGTTACAGCACAGCACACGACGAGAAGTTGAAACTTTGGCCTGCTAATCAGCAAGGGCCTCAAATTGTGGGGCTCAAATCTGGATCCAAACTCTTCTGGATTTTCAAGTTATTCAGGTCTATGGTTTTGGCTCTGGCTCATCTGTCCTAAAAGCAAAGTGAAGCTGACAAATGTCTCTCTTAGGGAGCTGCCCCAAAGGACTGAATATCATTACAAAAAAGACATTAAAATACAAAAGGCCTTAGTAATTTGTATAGGGTCTAGTTTCCAGTAATGTTCTAAGAAGCCTGCCAGCATTTTGGTGAAAAGGGACTGGAGCACAAATCTTGTTAACCAAACTGAATGAGGAACAAAACAGCCTTGCTATGCACTCCCAATGAAGTCAGCGGCAGAACTCCCGCTGGCCGTGGTGGTACATGATCCAGCCTTTTCAGTATGGAATACAAGCACTTTCCATTTATTAGCTGGTCAATAAGTTACCAAGGACTTTTCATTCAAAAAAGCAACCCTATTTACTGCCCTATTTATGAACCACATTTGGGAGTTTAATATGATCTGAAATATAAATAGATATAAACCTGGTATTTTTTCTGGACATGAATCTCTATGAATAGCAGTAACAAGTATAATGAATTAAAAGTGTAATACAACCCAGGATCTGGTCATCTTCATAAAAAACTAACCATGCTGTATTCCAAAGGGAAAATTACAGAATAATTTCTACTCAGCACTAAGTCTTCATGAGCACAGGGTGAAGCAAGATTTACCTCTCTCTCAAAAGCTAATAGCTACCTTACTGTACTGCTTACTAACCGCTGGATCCACTGAGGTACTTAGGAACCAAAATCTTTCTAGCCTCAGTGAATCTGTGTGTAATAATAACATCCATTCAGAAGGCGAGAGAGATGTATTTGTATTTGTATTTGCTCCAAATTGACGGCCTAGATTACTATTAGTGACATGATGGAGCACTTATTGTTGATTGTGTTGACAGTCAGTACCTGCCTGCCAGTGCTTACTGCAGGTAAGTACCAACTCACTGCTGTCATGGCAGTTCACCATGGGCTATGGACAATGCTGGAGAGAACTCATTTTTTCCCAGGCTTCTCACAGATCATGCTGATTAAAAAAAAAATCAACATGATTTAAATCAAAATTTTGACATTAATATATTAATTAAGAGAACATCCTGTCCTGGATTCTAAGTTATGTTCATTTTAAAAATGCAATTTACTCTATACTGATGATTAATTTTTATTTGTTTTGCTCTTTTTTAGTCCAATGATCTTGTAAAAGCTTTTCATTCTCTCTAGTCTTCTTCCACTGCCAACATAGCTCTGTATAACCCAGACTTCTTAGCAAACATTACTACACATGCCAGTATTCTGTCTAATTTTAACTAAACATTCAATAATGCTAAGCTATTTTAGTATCTCAGGCCAACACTCTCCAAGGTATTTAAGCACAGAACTCCTGTGAGGATCTTGGCTTCGTTGCTTTCTAAAAATGATAGAATTCTCATACGTGCTAACAGGGCAATGGTAAATGAACAACTAATTCTGCTGCTGTATTTACATAAACTTTTATAAATTACATTCTTTCAGTGTAGAACATGATTATTAATCATCCCATTCAGTTCTGTGTAACATGCAACTAAATAAGGAACACAGTGGACCCTTTGTAATTACTTACCCTAACTTCACTTTTAAAGACAAACATATTGTGACCTTATACTGATTTGGGGTTTATTAAACAGACTCTTATATTGTATGAAAGAAAAGAGAAGAAAATGTTTACATAAGATTTTTGTACATTTATTAACCCCTTAAAATCTCCTTCATACAATAGTCAGCAAAATGTGCTGGGTGTACATATGGACACAGTAATTAGCACGTATGTCAGGGTAACAAATGAACTATCTGTCAACACAGAAAAGGCCAGGAGAAGAGTAAATCAAGATTATTCTCTAGTTATGTGGAATCCAAATAATTAAAAAAAATAATCTGCTGTCCTTAAATGCTACAAATTATTAAAAGCACTGAAATATTCAGGTTTATCTTCATGATTGTTTGTTCACTAAATTATTACCTCCAGAAGGTGTCAAACTGCTGACCTATCTCTCCCCTTCCACTGCCTACTCCCCAAGTCTCTGGCATTGCCAAATTTTCTCTTGCTTAATTAACATTGGCACTAAATTTAGAATTGTCAGAGCCTGAAAGGACAATTTACAATCTATGCATTCCTGTATTAGCACTAATGGAAATAGTGCTTGGGGAAGTATTAATCTAAATTTGAACATTAGTTTGGGGTCATATTTTTCTCTGGTATACTTGCAAGCACATGACACAGCCATGCAGATAATAGACTTCAGATAAGAGACTTTCAAGCACAGGAACTCTAAAACATTGGTTTGCATACAGAAATATCATGCTTTGACTCAGTCAGTCAGGGGTATTTACAAGAGTGAC
This sequence comes from Sitta carolinensis, assembly GCA_032173965.1. Classification (NCBI taxonomy): domain Eukaryota; kingdom Metazoa; phylum Chordata; class Aves; order Passeriformes; family Sittidae; genus Sitta; species Sitta carolinensis. The sequence continues at coordinate 13,961,610 of CM063284.1, read as the reverse complement.
AGCCAGGGGAATGCAGGAAGTTGTTCTGACCTACGAAAGAAAGCCAGGGTGTTAGACTTTCTGGAGGGCTACAATACAGCTTCATAAACAGTGCTAATGACTAAAGCAGAGAAGCCTGCACCTCCTCTGCCCTGAGGCCCATTGACATGGGAAGCAGGAGAGTGCAATCCCTGTTTGACACTGCCAGTGCCCAGCTGCAGGAGGGGAGAGACACTGCTCCTGCATTCCTCCCACACTGCCTGTCTGAACACTGCTCTCCTGTAGTCTGGCCCATAAAACCCATTTTTTGAGAATCTGCCCCATGTCTTGAACTATCTTGACAGAATTGAGCTTTCTGTGGTTCAGCATCTAATAAATCCTGCCCCTAGGCAAGGAAGTGAATGGTCATTTCATGTTTCTGCAGCTGCCTGGCCAAGGTATGCAGAGCAGCACAAGGAGAGAGAGACAAGTTCAAGAAGCAAATGATGATACAGGGAGAAGAGGGTTTGTGCTTTTAAAAGAGTGGACCGAAGGAGGAGCTGACAGATGCTTGTAGGCATAAGAAGGAAGGGCATGCAAACATAGGGGAGAGTGAGAGCCCTGGAAAATAGGAGTCATACAAGTGCCCTGAAAAAAAGAAAGGGGGGAGGGGGCGGAATGGTGGGGAAAATGTGATGGAGAGATTAAATCCTGGAAGCATATTTAGAAAGAGTGATGTTAGTAAGGGACCAATAGGAGAAGTGAGCAAAATTTAAAAGTGATGTGGACTGAGAAGGGCTGTGCACAGTGCAGAGAAGAGCGGCTGTGAGAAGTACAAATAGGTTCCAGGCAGGGAAATCCAGGAACCACCACTAAGGATTGTGTCTTGGAAGGCTTCTGGTGGGGCACTGAAGATACAAATCTGTGGTTTCTTTTAATGTTGTTGGTGTATTTTCTTTTTTTTTTGTGTGTGTATGTGTTTGTTTTTTTTGTTTTATTATTTCCTCTGACACAAGAGTAGTTTCATGAGACATAGCTGAGAATTTCAATACCATTCCATGAAAGGCATCCAAATGATTGAAAGGTAAAGCTTTCAGAAAATGTAGAAAGTCTTCCAGTGTCCTGCTAGTGGTTCAAATATTATTCCAGGGAGCATATTTTTTCTTAGGTAAAAAAGGTATGCTTTCAATCTTGTCTGAAAAACAAATGAGCATCTTGCCTGATAGCCTGTTTTGTTGCCAGTGAGCAACAGTTCTCATGAACTACATACAACTGTGTGTGGCTGGAAAGACCATTCAAAAGAAAAGAATTTAAAATGTCTCAAATATCTTCAAATTTGCTTAGCTCTTCCAAAGTGCAATGCTTTGAGATGTATGTGGACGTGATTAGCACAGCCACCTACATAGAGGTTATTTGGGCTACAACAGACAAGTAGTTAAAAATAGTCTTCTTTGATACAAATTCTGAGAAGTAATAAAAGTCCATTTCTCATTACAGTAAGAAAACCCACAAATAGTCTCCTATCATTGGGCTGCTCCTTTTTTATGCATTTCTGATCATTACTTATTATGCATGGAAAACATGTTCATGCTAAAAACCCACATTATCTTCTGCTTCAATGGCCTGTGGTCAAATGTATTTAAAAGTCCAACACTAATAATATATAATATCCTGTTTTTTTGCCCTGATAGGTAACCTTAGGAAATGTTCTGAAATATTTCAGATAATTTTGCCCCAGGAAAAAGCAATGTTCACTGAGTACTGCTGGCAAAATCTTTTAAAATTTCTCATTTGGGTATACCACTATTTTTCATCTCACTGTCCCTGAGATAATTCCCCTTCATACTCCTTTGGTTTTCTGGGTCTGACAAAAAGTTTTTGATATTTCTTATGAATTTTGATTCTGCATCTCATTCATGTAGTAGCTGAATAGCCAGAAGTTTGAAAGATTTCAGCTATTAGTCACCATAACTAATTTTTTTAAAAGAGACCTTTATGCCACATATGAGTGACTCCTTATCTGCAGTTTGCAGAGGGAAAAAAAGTACAGGGAAGTAAACATCGTGATCTGTTAAATTATGGATAAAGAATGCACTATTTTATGGCTATTTATAAAAATAATAAGCAACTCATCAAAGAAACTTTGTTTTTGAATTCTAATGAAGAAGACATTATTTCCTTTGGTTTTCCCCTATCACAATAAACACAGAAAGAGGGACAAAGAATGCAAACCCGTAAGCAAAACTTCTGGATTTTCAAGAACTTCTCCACAAATTGACCCAAGAGTTGCTACAAATGCTTGGATTTTTGTATGGATATTAACCAAACACTGGACAGTAGGAATACGTCATGCACATGAGGGAAAGACTCATCTGATAATGTGAGCAAAGAAGGCAAATAGTGAACTGCATATGAAGTATAAGCTAAAGGAAAACACCAGGTCAATTTTTTGTCTGCTGTTCTCTGCCCAGCAACAAGCACAGAAAAAGACCGCTTAAACTATTCTTTGACGATTTGTGGTTACTGAGTTTATTTTCTTTTATTGTGCCACTGGAAATGGATTTCTGCTTGGAAAAGGATTTCCACATGTCCATGTCAGTTTATTTTATAATTTCCTTATAGTAGTTTCTACACCTCTTCTAAATTTATGGGGTTAGTGTGCTTCCAGACTAAAGCTGGAAGGTAGAAGTCCATCAAAACAGTATTTGGAAGTGTGGTGATCCACGTCCAAATGGATATTGTCCTAACACAGCATTTCCACACTGCCTGCAGATACTGATAGGAAAGATGAGTGTTGATGTCTTTATAAACAGCTTGATGGGTGAGGGTCTTTAGGAGAAATGGGTGTTAATGTCTTTGAAACAGGTCTTAATGTCTCTGCCAACCTCAAGCCAAACAAGTTTGTTACAGAATCAAGACAGTTTGATCACAGTTTGAACTCCTGAACTTCAAGGTAATAGACAAATGGGTCCATGCAAAGCCTTCTGCAGAGCCCAGTCAGTTGGAACTTCTGAACTTTGCGGCAAAATGGTACGTTCAAAGGGGGAATATGTGGTAGGTGGTTCAGGAAGGCTGTACCTTCCTAGTACCTCTGCCAATGGGCAAAGGAAGAGGGCAACATCCAACCTTTTAGGATTAGGAGTTTAGGATTCAAGGAGGCTGTGTCCTCTGACACCTCTAGAGAGAAACCCCACAGGGGAAAGCCCCAGTAGACTCTCTACATTATTCAAATAAAGTTGAGGACTCCTTTGTCTCCTTCATGGACATTGGCTTTTCATAGCGTGAGTCTCCACACAAGGCTGACTGTAGGTGCAGTGGCTTCAATAGCAGACATGCAGGAGTAGAATAATGCTGGCTGAAAAGGATGGATGATTCAGGTAAGGAGCCAAACCAGAATATGTGCCTCTGTTCATTAAGTGACTAAGTTCCTGTTACACATTTGTACAATGTGCTCAATGGAAGGCAAAACACCCCACCCTTTCTTCTCTTGCTATAGGTACGAATCAATGGCTTCTTCCCAACTTAAAATTTGGCCTTGGCTAAGGATGTAATGAGCACCTACATTCATTATTAGTGAAATTTCCTGTATCTGGGACACTGCATGAAAATGCTTCAGAGGTTACATTCAGGTTATTGCTGCCATAGGCTACAAAGAGCACATTGCTGCAGCCTCAGCACTGCTCAGCGTTACCTTCCCTTGGCCTTGATCCTGAAGCTGCTGCCAACTCCAGTTGCTGCTATCTCAAAGACTGTCTGCCTGTCCATAGCCCATGGTATCCATAGGGATCCTTTAGCTTTGCAGACTGTTATCCAAGGTGACAAGTGATCACAAAGGGTTTCTTCACATGTGTGCTCACTGGTTTGGAGAGCCACAGCAGATCACAAGTGGTCATGCAGTATTGCTTTCTCCCTTTGAGTGGAGAGCCTGCAAGCTAATCCTGGGCAGCCAAGCACCACAGCCATTTGCACATGGCAGCTGAAGACTGGCCTTTGTGAACACTTAGCAAAGCTCAGTCTCCAAAGAAATTAAGGAAAGTGAAAGGATATGGCACACCTGATGGGAGCCTTTTAATAAAGATGCAACCTTTTTTTTTAATCTTTTTCTTTTTTGGGCAGTGTTACCTTCAGCCTGGATGCTTTTGGCATAAAAGATACTCAAGAAGTGAGGTCTTTCCCTTACAGCACAGACAACCAGGTGGTTTCCCCAAGGCTCAGCATCAGTTGTGAAAGGGGCTAGCAATGAATACAAATCTGGTGGCAATAAGGGGCAGATGATTTCAGCCAATGCAACCCTGGCGTGTTAATGTTATTGCCAGAGAACTGAAAGCTTTGGTAAATCCATTGCTTATATGACAAAATGCTTTGCTAAAAGAGCCCAGCAATATTTAGAGCAGGAAGGTTTTTTTCCCCAAATTGCTTTTGTTTTGTTATTCCATTATAATATTTCTTCTGCTTCCTTTCAACATGATTGTTTTTCAAATCCTAAACAAAAGAATAAGGCAAATTATTCTGCAGCAGTATATGAGTTGGCATAGAGTAAAAGAAGGAGCTATTACGATTTGTCAGACAACTACTTATTTAAGGACTTTTTAAACTACTGATAATTGACTTAGTAGAATAAAACAGCTTTTCTGGAACTGATGGAGCCTATTGTTTAAGTACTTACCACATTTGCTGCAAGTCATTTAAAAATACTAGTGACCCTGGTTAAACTACTGCAGACACAAAGGAATGGTGAAAATGTGAGGTGCAATGGTGCTATTTTAATACCATTTTACTAAACTGACTGCATAAATAAGATTTGAAGTGTAAGGTGGTCACAAATTTAAACCCCAGTGGAAAAGTCAGTAAGAGTCAGCTGGAGACTGGAAGAAACAGATAATAATATGCAAGGCACTCGGCTGTGTCAGCCTGACAGCCTCTCTGTCTGCTCCACAGGACTCCTGTGAAGGTTGCCATGGGCTCAGATCCATGTGTCCCTGATGCATATTCAATACCAGACCCCATCTCACTCTCCAGAACAGGGTAAGTTGTGCAGACATACAAGACTAACACATGCACATAAGCAGCCACATCAGCTGGAGCAAGGAACTGGATGCTTAGTGATATCCAAGGACTTGTGGGAATCAGTCCCCTAGGTCCCTTGGAAGCATAGAAAACCTGAGAAGGCATTTGTAAATCCAAATCTTAAAATCCGGGCATCTTGTCAAGCTGTGCTGCATAGTTTCATGGCAGTGGTTGCTCTTCATGGAGACAGATGTGGGCTTGCTTTAATCAGCCCAGCTTAGCTGGGAGATGCATTAAGGAGCTCAGAGGTTCCTCATTTCTATTTCTATAGTTAGGACACATGTCTGGGAGGTGCAAAATTGGAGTCTGGATAATCTCCATCTGAGAAAGACACTGAACAAAGTTTCCCACATCACATGCTTCAGTCTCTGACAATTTTGATGTAAATTGTTCTGGTGGACACTGCCTATGCTTTGTGTTAGAGAGGATAACAGGATCAGTTCCCAATGAGAGGTCATTGCATTGATTCATTAATTAGGGGAATGCAGGTAAGGACTCACTGGCATGTTCTTTCTATGTTTTCTCAGACAGGATAAAGTTCAAAAGCCCAGCAGGTCCTGGAGGTATCTGATCTATGTTTACACTCGTGCTCCAACAACCATTCAGTATGTTTGTGAGAGGTGCAGTGCTGTCTGGATTCTTTCTAAGCATTTGCTGTCCTCTTGATCCCCATACATGCTGCAGACATAGCCAGGATTCCTGGACTGCTCTGTCGCTACTCTGATTTGATTGTTTGGTAGATCTTGTTTCTAATATGATCGTGTGCACAGTCCTCAAATTCTAATTGAACAAAATTTCTAGATGGAAAAAAGTTCCTGTATCTGCCAAAATATAGATTAAAAAAACTTAAAAACACTAACAAAATTTTTGAGGAATTGTTAAAAAAAAATAAAAATATTACAATGGTGAAATATTTTAGAACAAAAACTCAGCATACTTTGGCAATTTCAGGTTCCAGTACTAGTATGGACATCTTCTTACCTGAAGTATGAAAATGTTTATGGAGGTGCATGTTTGTTGAAGATGTCAGTTACCACTAAGAAAAACAGAGACCTGTCTTTTCCAAGTTCATGGCATGGCATTGGGTATAGCAATGAAGAAATTATAAGATCTGAATTTATTTTTACTGCGCTTGCACAAATCTGACTCGCTTTACTTCTTTTACTCCAGATTTACACTGATATGAGAATTTCCCTTGCCTAGATTTTTACCTACACAAATCAAAATAAATGCCAGTCTCAAACTCGATGCCCTTGACTGTGTTTGAAGAATATTAAATAAAACTGACTGGTTCCAGCAATTATCTCCAAATCATGATACCTCAGTTGCAGCATAAATGTAGCAAAAATTTAATTAGTCACACCAACAAAATCACTAACTTTGTTGCTTGCTAAAAGTGAAGTATCTCTCTTCTCTGTGACAATGTCAATGTTATGGGTAAGACTTAGATTCTTGTTGTATGTGAAAGCTATATTTATGGAAGAGGCCATTTATCAGCTAAAGACAATAAAGACCATGACTAAATTTATAGGCTGAGACAGAGAAAATGATACTGTTTATATGAGCATCTTTGCAGGGCTGTACAGATATATCGTGCTCACACTCTATGGATATATTTACCTATATGAAAGTAAAGATACATCTTAATCTTAAAATTGGATGTAAAGCAAAGCAAACAGGTATTAAAAACATGAAACTTGATGACACTGCATTTTTTGACACCTTTCCCAAGAGAAAATCTGGAGAAAGGTCTAAGAGAAACTGGTTCACTGGAAAAGCAGGTCACACACCTATTTCTCAGGAACAGTCTAAGTGATCCACTTGAAATCTTTTGGAAAGAAGCTTATCTGACAGGAAAATCTATTCTGTAGCAAGCACCAGCCACTGATCATCAAGCAGAATCAACCTGCTTCAAAGCAATTCCATGATTCCCTTAGGAGGTCAATACACCCCCCTTTGTTCAGGGATCACCAGATACATGAAGTTGTGAGTTATGGGGACACTGCATTACATTTCTATGTCAAAGCCCATAAGCCATCAGTGCACATGCCTTTGGACCTGCTGTTTGCAGCCTATGCTGTGGTTCAAATCTGGTTTGTGGGCATCGTTATGGAAAGTGTCCTTTCCCTGCAGGAGCAGAAAAGCTGTGATCAGAAGAGCCATTCACATGCAGCTCTTAGGGCCTGCTCCTGCCAGCTCTCACTACAGGCTGTTGTAATGAGCTTTGCTTTTCTGACATGCTCTTTTCTCTTCTCATTACTCTTGTGGTTACCCAGGAATGTCAACATGTTCTCATGCTGAAGTTGCAAAAACAGTGTAAAAGCTCTTTCAAATAAAGGAGTTCGAACAAAACAGAAGGAATAAAATAAGAGAGAAGAAAAGAGGAAAGTGAAAAAAAAATTAAAAAACCAAGTTGTATCTATTTTCACATCTTTCTTTGGTTTATTTGTTTCTTGTATTTTCCTGGAAAGAATGTCCACTTAAAGAAGAACTTTGTTTAGAATTGGTGAATAGTGTTGAAAATCCATCAGCTTCTAGTAACATGCCAGGTACCTTATAGTCCATTTTAAGCCATAATTTATTTAGTCTGGAATGGATTTATGAATGTTTCTTATGAAATAATTCTCAGAATAGACAGAATTAATTTATAAATAAAACATTCTATGAAAGAACATTGCATAAGTTTTATAGCACATTACTTTCTCTTTGTCTTGTCTTTTTCCTTTTGTCATTAAATACAGCCTTTATTTACTATTTTTAGTTAAGTCTTAATAATGAGTATTGTGTTTTACAGTGTAAGACAACTTATGTATGTAAATATATTTAGATGTACATGCAAATTCAACACAACCCTTAGGCTGTCAGAATGGTAAATGTTGTATTTTGCTGCACAAAAGGCTAAGGACCTCTGGCTCAGAGGGAATTTTTTTAGATGTGTAGTATGGGACACTAGCATTATCCTAAGTGGTGGCACTCTATAATGTTGCTCATGATTATTTCTTAGCATTAATTAGGGAGCAACAGATTAGTTTGGTAAACCCACAAGTGTAAGTTGAAGTAGAAATTTTAACCTTGTGCTCTTATATCTGCCCTGGTAAGAATAATTTTCTGACTCCACCTTCCACAGCTGACTTACCCTCCCAGCCAGACTTTTCCCTTGACAGTTGACCCTTCTGTGGAAGAACCTTAGCCATAAAGGGAAACAGCTCTTGGCTGTCTGCTAATGTCCAATGTATATAATACCATATAGCACTGTGATCTAGGGAAAAAATATACAGGTTCAATATTCAGACTTTGCTGCATCTCTTACTGTCACATGGACAGTATGGGGGGACAAAAATGAGAAGCTCTGTGGGGTTTGTCTGAAGACTTATGAGGTTAAGGGTAAAAGAGAAGCCTTTAAAGGGAGTAGGAAAGGTTTGAGAGACCCTATATGAGTCGGCCAAAATGCTTATTGAATTTACAAGTCCACCAATAGACACAGCTGGTTGAAGTCAATGACAAAGTAAAAAATATATAGAAAAGAAAGACAAAGACTAGTGCTCAAAGACAATCTTCCTTAAGAGACATGTATGGCAGAAGAGAATAGTTAGTAGAAATACCAGAAAAATACAGGGACACACTCAGGTAATCTTATAAGATAGCTTAATATTTTGAAGTTTTCATCCCTAAAACTTATATGATTATTAACTTTAATAATATGAAATTGAAAAAATTCTCTTTTGTAAGTGGTAATGAAAAAGCACTATATTAAATGCTGGCTGCTAATTATTGTCAAAGATATAGGGAATTTATTAATCTAAGAATCCATTTTATCTGTTAGTTTTAATAATTCTTCAATTTTATCACATGTGAGAGGACTGTAAATTCTACAGAAAGCTATATAAACCTGATTATTTTAGTAGTCTTGGGTGAATGGGAAACCTAGGTATAAGTAAGGTTCCCCTCTCTTAAAGCTATCAATCATGTGACATTAGAAATGGCTTGCCTCTTGAATTTCATCTCAGAGATTTGATTTTGTTTAGTGAGATTTTAAGGCCACCTACTGTTAATTCACTTTCTTAAGTGTATTAAAACATTATTTAGAGGTAATCCATTCATACCCGAAGACAAAGAGAATAAACATGTTGATGGTGTGATCTCTGCTCAGGTAAAAGGGTCTCCTTCCTCATGTAGAAATTTTGTGTATTCATATTTCATATGTAAAAGAGAAAGAGTTCCCCCCCACCTCCTAAATTTTTAAATAAAGTGGAAATTAAAAAAAAAGAGCAACTAAAGGAAATGTTTTAAAAATTAATTAATTAAAAAAGAAAGAAGAAAATTAGAGTGAAGGAAAACCAAGTACGTGCAAGTATATGGGCAAATTCTGGAATAAGTCTAAAAAATCAAAATGTGAAAAAGATGTCCAGGAAAGAAGGTTACAAAGGACCATAATCCTTGACAAGTTAAAGCCAAAATCACAGAAAACATGCCAGAATTTTGGAGAAACTAATCTTTAGTGAAGAGAAGCTGTTTCTTATCCAAACCTATCAGAAAAAGAAAGCTAGCCTACTTCCAAGATATTGTTAAGAAAGAATATTTTTCTAACATGTACTGATTGCAGACAGGCTGACTGGATCATTCCTATATCACAATCATTCTATAAAGGGAATGAGCCTGAGGAAATGCTTCAGACTGATCTGTCAATGAAAGAATTTTAAAATAAGTTAACGCACTTAACAGCTACTAAAACTTAGTAGCACCATCTCTAGTCTTCTAAAAAAAGGTAAGTATAAAATGGTTCAGCAGCTAATTAACACTTGAGATTATTGTTTATATCTATCTTATTGTCAGAGAAAAGAACACGAGAAACATGTCATCAAGCTTTAAAGTAAAGCTCCACTCATTATTTTGGGAAATAGGAATCAGTAAATCTGATTTCCACCACTGGAAATGAAACCATCGAAATTAAATGACCTGATAATGAATAAATTTAGTAATGCAGTGAGGAATATGACATATTTGGGGATAGGCTTTTGGTGAAAGTCATAGTTTTATTACAGTTGAGAAAAGAATAAATGAACATGTGGATATGGCTGATCCAAAGGATACAAAGTATGTGGATTTTCAAAAGGCATTCAACATTATCTCTTTTAAAGAAACTAAGCACTCCTGGGATAACAGGAATTTTTATTATGGATTAATGGATGATCAAAGAAGGTTGGAAACAAATTACATATTTATACAATGAAGAAATGGAGAAGGTTTATGTACCTAAAAATTTGCAAAGTCTTCTTAAGATCAATACTGGGACATATATAAGTTCAACATAATCTGGAACTGAAAATGAGGATGAATGAATCTGTTGTCAGTCACTGTAAAGGCTCTTTGGCACACAGACATTTTTGGCATAGTCTGTCTTAAAGATGACTCTGAAGAGTTACAACAGGATCTCACAGCCATGAAAAACTAGAGAATAACTTATCAAATGAAATACAATGTCAGTGAAAGCAGGGAAGTGTGCACAGAAAAGTAAGTTTTGCTCCAGGTACACTGTCAAGGGTTATAAACATATTTTTATGAGATATAATAATTGTGGGTAGTTCTTTGAATGCATCAAGTCGATATTAAATGACAGTGGAAAGGGTGTAAAGAAGATTGAGCATAGAAGATTTCTGGAGAAAAGTCTTTCTCTTAAATTGGCCAATTTACGTATTTTTTTTAAAGGGGTTGAAGCTATCAGGAATACTTCAGGTCACAAAATACAAAGCTGCTTTAAAGGAAAAGCGCACAGAAGAAGAGAAGACAGTCATTAGTTAATAGTACCACAAAATGATGGAAATGTACTCATTGGACTGAGAGGTTTGGTTTCAAAAATATTCTGCCGGCCCAATAAATCCTTGTCTTGCAGATGCATGCTTTTGAACGTGCAATTGAAAGGTTCTTCATCTGAGGTTCTTCATCTGTTTTCTAAGGTGTTTTTCCAAATTCTGATCAATGCCAGTCAGCCCCTGAGAGTGTCTCCCACCTCTGAAATGGGGTGTTTGTAAATGCTCCTTAATGCTTCAAAGCCCACACCGAGCTGAGCACTGGGGCACTGGCCCTTGGGTAGTCAGGACCTCCACCCCAATGCCTCCTTTCTGCTGGTGCTCTACCTAGAAATATTTGTTCTAAAGACAGCTAACAATGTAATCATATTTTTAAAAACCATTTTTTTCCCCTGTAATAATCAATCTTTTGTATTATCAGGGCCCTGAGGGTACCCACAGGCCTCCACATCTCCCCTGGCCCCACCTCAGCCTGCTCTGCCCCATCCATGGGACGCTGTCTCCAGCCCTGCCACAGCTGCCCTGGGAACTCCCGGGGCTGATGTCCCACCCAGCCACTCCCATCCCATGGAGCCTGTCCTGTCCACCACTATCTGGGATGGGTCTCCCTGCCAACCCCTGAGGAGCCCTGCAGCCCCAGCCCCTCCCCAGGCACGCCACAGCTCCCCAGCACCTACGTTTACTTCTTCATCCATGTATGCAAAACAAAGTGAGTCTGGAAAATGTGGTTAACACTACTACCCTGAGAAAAAAATCACATTCTCCAGTCTAACTACAACCAGAAGACCCAAGCAGTGGTGACCTGTGAGCACCTGATCCTGAACCTTATTTAGAGGACAGCAAACAGGCAGAACAAAGAGGGTATGAAAGCAGGTTTTTATTGAAGAGGGAGAGTCGGGTCCTCTGCTTATTACTCCTCTGTGTAGTGGCATTGTGCCTTGTTGAACAGTAGCTTTGTCTTTACACAGAAAGTGGCTATTATGTGTCAAAAGGGACATAGTAATTTCTGTGCAGAAGGGTGTATTTTTGTGCAGCATTTTTAACTTTTGAAGTATTATCTTAATAAGTAACAATTCATAAACATTTCATCTCACTAGCAAATCCTGAAACAATCATTACACCTAAACCATAATTAAAAAAGAAGTAACTGGTGTTACCACTCCAGTTTTATATTTGCATAATACAATTAAACTTAAAAAGATTTTTCCTGGTGCATGTCAGGACCTCTGCTCTCTTTCTTTATAGGAAATACAGATACTTTTAAACTTCCCTGCCTATTTCAGTTTAGAAGACCAAACTATGGAAAAGCGCTGACCAATCAAACAGTTGTTTAAGGTGCTTATGTATAGTGTTTTGTAAATAATTTTCATGTTTTTAAATAGAGAAATCATCTAAGAGACAATATACTGAATTTCAAAGTGGGAATCTCACCACAGGTAGCAGGAGACTTAAGATATAAACATTGAGATAAGTAATTTCCACAAATACCTGAATGACACCTGGAAATTCAGAGACATGCATTCTAATTGGGGATTCGGTTTCTAAATATTATTTCTTTAAAATAAAAGACAACTTGGCAATGTGGTTTGCAATGTATTGTGGCCTATTTAATAAATAAACACAGAAATCACTGATTGAAGATATTTAGTTAATTAGTGGAAAAGAGCTTTGACGAATGCCAGGAAATAATTTCACAGCCGAGGCATAGTTCTATCTCTGTTTTGAATAATTCATAGAAAATACTCCTCTAAAATGCCAAATATTTTATTCCTGGATAAAGCTGACTGCCTTATTGTCTACTTTATAAGTCAGTTATAGATTATGTCTACTTTTTAATTCCCACATGGAAATGACTTATTTTCATCCCGTTAAAGATTAACATTCACTTTGACCCTATAGTTTATGAAAATAAATTTAAAATGTTACATTTTTTGATAGCACTACAGCTCTAAACTTGCTGATTAATATCCATGGGGATATGCAACTCAGGCTGCAAGCTAGTTAAAATAAAAAAGTGCTCCCTGTGCTTTGGTTGCAGCTCAGAGAATAGCAGGTGGTCGCTGTTTACCCTGCTAAAGGAAGCCATTCGGTGAGAGAAAGCTCATTTTGGACTAAAGCTGAATGCCACGCCTGAGTGATTCTACTCCTAATAAAGTAGCCCAGAGTCTCATTCATGTTGTTTCATTTGAATGAGAATTAGCTGCTGGAGATGGCATGTTCAGGAGCTGCTATTTTAAAATGGTTCTCCAGGCATGTTTATTAGACTTTCAGTCTAAGAATTTGAGAGTAATCTGTTAATGAGTCCACACTTTCCACGTTTGACTTTGCCCATGAAAGTCAAGCAAATTCAGCTCAAGAAGGAGCAGGGGGAGTGGGGACAGAGTGTCCTCTCCCAGCGACAGCCACCCTTGCTTCCTGGTGGGCACCATGGAGGTGGGAGAGCTATATATTTTCATTAAGTAAAGGAAATGTATCTGCTCAGTGTGATTCCAGTGAAACTAGACAGGAACCCATGCTCAGAGAGCACAGTGTCAATGCAATCACCATACATAATACCATGATCACTACCAGATCTCGGGCAAAATGTTGAAACAAGCTGAGATACAAATGCTTTTATTTTTGTAGGTAACAGCTTCTCCTACAAGCATCTGAAAAAATCTGTTCAGAAGAGCTGGTAGCTTTTGTGTGGTAGACCTTTGCAGGGCAGGAGACTTTCGCCCTACATCTCTGAGGCCTGCTTGTGTAACTAGAGATGCTGGGATGTTTCCTCTTATGTGCACAGAATGTCAGAGATCCTCAGAAACAGCAGTTCACATGCTCTAATCATGGCGGGTGTACTTCTCTAACCAGCCCACAGCAAAATGAAAACTACTGGGGTCTAATTTCACCTTCTCACAGGCTACCAAAACGAGCTAAAAATTCTGCATGCCTCATGAACCACCTTTGGTCAACTAGCAAGAATCTCTGAAGTGCTGACTTTAGGGAAAATGGTAAAATCCCTTATTGGAGTTCATTCTAGGTACTTATGATATACAGGTCATCAGAAATATGCTAAGTAGCTTCTACCCATGCAAAGTTAAATAAATAGAAGGGAGGTTAAAATTTCTACTGTCCTCACAGGTTTGAAGTGGTTTAGTTGATATCTTTAATCTAAAATGGAAGAATTCTTTTTTTAAATAACACATACATCTATGATCACCAGTGAAAACACCAAAGTACTTTTAAACAGACTTATGTTTTGAGAACATTCCAGATTGTGTGACAGCAACTAGTATTTGAAATCTTAGAGTTTGTGGGATTTTCAGCTTTTCAATCAGACTGATGACTGAAAGAAATGGATTGACCTTTAACACATGGAATATTTATCAAAAAAATTCAGAATTCAGAAACATTTAAAATTTTACTTTAAACTGGGTTTGGTTATATCTCTTGTCCAATGTTTTCCTTTTTAAATATTTCTTCAAAATTAATTTTGTCAAAGACTTCTTAGAGTCTTTGACAGTTTCCTGCCATTTAAGAAATGTTGCAATCTTAGTTAACATGCTTATCATTGCAAGAACAGCACAATCTAATCAATCAAAGGCATATATGGAAACTCGTTTGTGTGTTTTGTTTTAGTTTAGATCACATGACACTGGCTGTCCTGTAGCTCCTGCAATGTCTTATCAATAAAGATTCACTTCTGTTTTAGATTATTTTTTGCTTCAATTTAACAACAGAAGAATACTGAACTCCTTAGTAAAGCAGTCTCTGATTAAATGATGAAAAATACTTTGTGAGAATTAGGTATTACTGAACCAAGGTCCAAAATAATGACAGGTACAAAGAAACTCTGGCTTATTATGCTGTCAAACTTGAAATCCTTCCATTGACTTCCAATGAAATCATTTATTAACATTAAAAGTTTGCTTGATAACTCAGACATTTTCTTGGGTTCACAGGTTTTAGAACTGCTGGAGCGACACACTCCATTTCTTCCTCTCTGATCTGCTGACTCATTCATTTCCTCTTATCAGTGAAGATAAGAGGAAGACTGCTGGGTTAGAGCTTTTACTGTTCTTGTCCTATGCATCTGGCACTCTTTCCTTTAGAGATTAGACTATTTCCAGCTGGGGAATTTTTAAAATAGCAAATTAAAATATCTTTTTGCTTGATAAAGTATTTGATTACTGAAACAATAGGATAAGGTATAGCCTCAAAAGTTATTGTAAAAGGGCTTTTTGTCTCTTTTAATATTTAGTTTTTATTCACCCTTGAAAGAAATGAAAATCATTTGTTTCTAGAATATATACACTGCCAAATTCCTTGATCTTCTCTGCTGCTCCCCTTCTGAAAATTTTTGCTTTTGCAATTAGAAATTGAGACACATTCCCCTCTCACAGGTCTTTGTGATAACTTAAACATACACCAGCAATAGAACTTTCAACAGTGTATATATTCACAGAGGTTTTGACCTTCTTTCCAGATTAGCAACTGACAAAAAAAAAATCATGTCTCTAAAAAAAAAATACCACCAACTGTGAAAACTATTGAAGGGGGTCTTTAAAATGATTGGCAGGATTGAGGATTTTCTGCAGTTTTTTTCAGAGGGATGACTCACAGCACAAGGTGTTGGGTGGCCAGCTTTGCTGCCTGCATGTGACAGGTAGGGAATAAAAAGCTAGGTGCCAAAGAGTGCAGGAGGAAAGGCACAGCTTGACAGGGGGCTGGGGATTCTTTCAGTGTCTGCATAGGGGGAGCCACAGGAGAAAGAAGATATGAGCTGGAGAGCCTTCTGTTTCAGTGCATGGTGCAGGGCTTTCTGGCAGCAGCTGGTGAGAGTCTCAAGAATCTTTGAACTCTTTGACCTGAGATCAGGTTTGGACACTGATTGGTCTGGTAATCAGAAATTTGGTCATTGCTCTATTGCTGGCATTTGACTTCTGTTTTGATGGCTTCTTCTAGTAGATTAAAGTCTTGCTTGGACCCTGAGGAAGATGATTTCTCCTTCCATTGGCACTTTATTGATGGATTTTGACCCAGAGTTGGCTCCAAGATAACCCCCTCTGTGGC
The DNA here is from genome assembly GCA_032173965.1 of Sitta carolinensis. Taxonomy (NCBI): domain Eukaryota; kingdom Metazoa; phylum Chordata; class Aves; order Passeriformes; family Sittidae; genus Sitta; species Sitta carolinensis. The sequence continues at coordinate 13,945,726 of CM063284.1, read as the reverse complement.
ATTTCCTTGGAGATCACATTGATTGTGATCATCCAGAGCGTTTCCAGAGACCCAGAAAGCAGGCAGTGCTCTCACTGCAAGATTGTCAAGCAAAGGTCACCTGACTGCAGCAAAAATATGGTAAAAGTTCTAATACCCTTCACAACATCGACTCAAAAAAGAAGTTTTGTTCCCAAAGGATTTACCGAATCTCCCAGTTACTTTAGGTTGCAGATATCTAGGAGGAAAATCCTACCTGGCTCTACTCTATGACTGACATGAGGTACTTGAGAGAAAAATCAGACTGCTTTCAGATGGACTTTGACACTGTGGAGTTAGACAATATTTCCCCAGCAGAAATGCTACAATATTTCTGCCTAATTTTTGTTCTTGTCATGCTCTGTGTCATAGGGAAGAGATTGTTGACATTTGGGTCATGACTTGGAGGCTGAGACCATGAGTTTCACGGCTATTAAATCCTAGCAGGAGGCACTAGGTCCTGTGTAAATGAAGTAGTTACTTCAAGAGCCCAGGTCAGTAACTTCACTTAAAACAGCAGTGACATGGCTGGTGAAGCTTGTATGGATATAAAGCTTATTGGCAAGGTCACAGTGAGACAAAAATTACAGGTTTTATCTCTGTATACTCTAACATATACAAATGCAATATATACATATATATGTAATCAAAGCTTGTCAGGGCATAATGTGAAGGCTGACTTTGTTGGGCTGGCAAATGACTTTCCTTCTACTGATGGATGAAGTCAGAGCAGTTATGCATATCCCCCTGGCTATTCATTGGATACTGTTAAAGTATCTGTAAACCTGAGTGGTGTGTACTGCTCTGCTCTTATTCTTTACCCAGAGAAAATCCTCAGGCAGCTGTTTTCTCTCCTCTGAGAACTATTGTGCAAGAGTTTATCCTGCTCTGTTTCCCTTGCTCAGCTTGAAAACAAGATTTCTAAGGTGCTGGTGTGAAGTCCCGGTTAGCTGCCTTCACTGAACAGACACACATCAGCTTTGATCTTTTCTCTTTTCTGCTCCAGATGGCCCAGTTAAATTCTTGTTCCTGAGTCTGGCTGGTATTGCCATGTGGTTATTTGAAATTTAATAGAGCCTGGCATTGGATTTGCCTTACTGGTATGTCCACAACTATACACATCTTCCCTTAAGAGAATTGTTGGGAGATGTGGGGCTCGGGGGAAGGGGAGGTGGTTCTTCCTCATCAGGCCTCTGAGCACATTTGGACACAAAGTGATGAAGAGAGTGCAGGATGAACCTGGCAAAGGAACAGGGAGATGGAAGCCCAGTGCTGGGAGAAGCCAGCCAGGCCTCAGAGGTGAGGAAAATAACTCATCTAGGACCCAAAGTGTACAGGGAAGAGTTTGTTTCTACTCCAAGTTTCTTGGGTGCAAGGACATAGTGGATGAAGAAAAAGATTATGTACAAACAACAATTCTATTAATTTGTCTTTGGTTACTTCATTTTCCTTATTTGAAAATTTGCATTACTATTTTTTTTCCAAATGAAAAATTTGTTTGCTTTGTCTTTGGTCTTTCCTGAGGATTTCTTAGTATAGCCCAGTCCTATTGCAGTCAGGTAGGTATCCTGTCACTATGCTCAAAACAGATAAAAATAAGGGATTATTATGAGGAATATATATTTCTGTTGGACTGCAGGTGTTTGTCAGCCATTTATTTTTTTTTGGTTTACCAATGTGGTTTGATTCTCAGTTATTCCATGATTGTGATCAAGCTGGAAAAGCTTTTTTTTTTACCTTTTTGTGGACAAGTACAATCTTCATGCATAGGTGCAAACCCACACTAAAATGATCTATGTAAACTCAGCTTCTTAAATCTGTTAGAATAATTTTGCTAGAACAGAGAAAAGGACTCCAGCTATTCACTGGAGAAATGTTGAGATTAATATATTTTGGGTACCCTATGATTTACATTGATTGCTTATTGATTTTTGGATGGAGTTTAGTGTGTTGGTTTGTATTTACAATATACTAACTGGCTTCATTTGTGCCTTGAATCTACTTTCTTTTCATGTGCCGTACTGCTGCAGCAGAAATCCATGCAGACGCACATTTTATCTTCTGAGCTCCATAAAACAGGAACTGGTGAGTGGAAGTTTATGGTTCACGGGTGTCTCTGTCTTCAGAACTTACTCATCTTCTATAAGGCAACCTCTAAGAAAGCCTGGTTTTAAGATGCCCATTCAAAGCCTGGCATTTTGGGTGTGATTTTGAGGAAGAATTTATTCATTGAGGAATGGTGTTCCACTTCAAGTTTGTGTGTTGGAAAGATTAACTTGCTTGTATCCAAACCTATGGTTCCACTAAGTCTGAGTACTTCAAACCCAAAGCTTAGCTGAGGCTCAGCAAACAGCATATAAAAATAAAACAAGCTCATTTGCTTAGTTCTTGAGATAAAAAGAAGTTCAAGGTTGTCAGAGAAGATAGTGGAAATTAGGAGATACTCATTGTTTGAATAATGTATTAGAAGTCCAGGACAAAAATTACAAATATCAGAAAGTAAGAACAATGATAAAGGCTAAGAATGCATACAAATATATATGGACATTATAGGGCTCAGAAGATAATACTCTCTTATTGGATTTCTCTATTTCCCCTCTGTGATGGCAGGGGAAACATTATTAGCTGTATATAAATTTTCCATGCTTTTTTGCATTTTCATTAAATGTATAAGTAAGCCATGACACATACAAAAACATGAAAAAAAAAAAAAAAGCTTCAGAAATAAATGGGCAGAAAACAATGTTTACAGGTGAAATATATAATGAAAAATAAACTACTAGCTCTTGATAAAAGGCATAATATTTATATTAAAATAATAGTAAAAAAAATATTTTAAACACTACAATTCCTGCTTGAACAATAGACTCTTTTACAGGATAAGAATTCTGGGTCAAATTATGGCATCCCCTATTCTGCTGTACAGAAAGGACTGTAAAAAGCATCCCTGTCTGGGCAGTGGAAATTCTCTTGGCATACAGGTGCCTTGTGACATCCAAGGCACTGCGCTGGAGGATGTGCTACAGATACATTTGGAAAAGGAAGCAGGGTCAGCTGTGAAATTCTTCCTCAGGACATCTCAGTCCCAGACCAAACCAGAGTTCCTGGGGGATGTTGATCTGTTCCCCAGATCACATTGCATCCCTGTTGTACCCAGCTCTTCCAAAATGCATCTGTAGCAGGATTCCTCATGCTCCCCTCACAATGAACCCATGTGCTGCTTTGGCCAGATTGAAAAATCATGTCTTTATTAGCACAAATTAATGGACAATATTTAAGGAGCCAAAAACACTTAGATATTTGCTCATAATTTGCTCATAAAATGCAAAGGAAAGGTTTAGTCTGAAAATGTACAATGGATTTCCAGCTGCTCTTCACTGCAGTGATGCAGCCATTGGGAAGACAGAATCCTTAATAAGGAGCAGGTAACTGAGTCATCCTGGCATGCATTCTCAAGCACTCTGTTATGGGACTAGCTTTCCAAGGCAGATCTGTGGCTTGTTGCAAAAGGGATTCGATAGCCCACAAGAGAGAAGGCCTGGAAGTCCTCAAAAAGAACAGGCAACCTGAAATGAAAGTCATACTGAGCCTTTAACTAGCAGTGGCATCGGCACACAGCTTGCTACAAATGAAAAACTGACGAATAGTCTTTGCAGGACACAGGATTTCAATTTGCTGTGGTCTCACATTTTAGCAATTCCAAGCTACAAGGACGACACATGCAATTGACATCTGTTATGGATGGACCAGTCCAAGGCAGATGTGGGATCAGCTGGAGAAAGGGAAAAAATGGGGGCTCTTAATTTTGCCATTCACTGGCAATAGAAGTCTTGCACATTCCATTTTCCTGCTCTGGGAAAAGACCAGGAAAGGGTTTGGGAAGCAGAGAGCATAGAGATGTTATAATTAGCATGAGTTCTTTTGCCAGACATTCAAATCGTAGAAAGTGAACCCCTCCAGGTCCAATTGGAAAAGTTTGCAAACTCTTTTCTGTTTTTCTCTTCGATTCAAGGGGAAAGCAGGTCTGAAAGCTGCCAGTACTTCTTTATTGGAATCAGCTGTTTTAGCTGAATCTGAGCCCAGCCATATAAACAAAGAAAGAAAAAGAGTTTTGTGAAAACAAAACCAAAAATAGCTTGTTTGAAATATTCTTCTCTCCTTTTCTCTCTCTCTGTCCCCTTCAATTGATTTAACTTAATTAGGATCTATTTGCTCTCATAGATTAAAAAAAAAACCCAAACCAACCATCACCACCAAAAAAATAGACATGTAAAATAGTAAGGGATGTTTTGCAATACTGGGCTTAGATTTACTGAGTTTTGTTTGCCAAGATAAGCCTCAAGAGAGACAGCACCTCATTTTCACAAATATCCCTGGAGACAGCAGGTGCTTTCCAAATTGTCCACATTTGCATCTGTTGAGTTCAAATAGCCAAATTAGTCAAAGCAGTACTTATCCACTAAATCAAATATCTAAGATCCTTTCCTGTTATGTCCCAGACTAGAAAATGTCATGGAAATGGACAGCTATCCAACTACAACTTCATTTGAAAACATTGGATGTGAACAAAAATCTGTTAAACCTGAAAGAACAATTCCCATGAATTATGCTTTATCAATTTCACTGCAATATGGGACATTTTCCTAAGTGTTTATGGGGTATTTGAAGATGTCTAACCAGAAATCTCCAAGATTAAGGTGCCAAGCTGGAGATATCTGAAACATTCAATTTACCATTTGCATCCTTTTCTGGAAGGATGATAGCAATCTGCCCAAAGATGTGAACGTAAACAGACACCTAATGAAGATGGCTTGCATTGATATTCTCTCTGGTCTGTTCAGGATACAGAAAAAAAGAGGTGGATTTGCTGGAAGAGATTGCACTGCAAACGAACACATTCAGAGTCATCTCATTTCATCTTAGTTATCCACAGAGCAGACTTCTTCATCCATACTGCTCACTCCGGGCTTTCATATAAACTAGATACACTAACCAGATACCAGATAGTAAGGATAACCTGGGTAACAGTCACACTTGCATTTAGCAGAGAAATTCTCCTTACAGTCTCTGTAATGAGCATCAAGGTTAAGAAGAGCTCCTTTATGTATGGAGTTGAGGCTGAAGCCCCACAGACTGCCTGGCATAAACTTTTTGAAAGCCACAATGCTTTCAATTACAAAACGTGAGCAGCAATAATAAAAAAAACAATAGTGTTTTTTCCTGTCAAAAAACCAGCCAATAAATTATAAAGATTTTGGTACCCATTGTTAATGATTGTGGATGTCTTTTGCTATTCTAATTCCCTTGTTACTCAAATAATTTTTAATTATTGACCTTTCCCCATGTGAAATTTGTGGCTGCTGTAGGTGAACTCCTTCCTTTGACAGCAATCCAAGTACATTAGGTCGGTATGCCACAGATTAACAGGCCACTGCATGGAAACCTCTTTCATCAGATGATTTCTGTAGATACTGAGTGAAATGAGCAAAAAATTGTTGATCTCCCAACCATTTCCTTTTCTTCATACTCACAAATATTTCTTATTTGGAGGCTTGGTGTCCGAGAGCTCTTTTCTGCCATAACAGCTGGTTTTCTGAAGAGACATCCTGAGGTCCCCAACATTTCACTGAGTGGGATGCACACTGCTTTGTGAACAATGCTCTTTCATGAGAGAAAAAGAGAAGAGAGTTTCCAAGTGATCACAGATCTTTAATGGGGGTGGTTGTAGGCAGGCTGATTGCACTAGAATCATGCAGGAGATTGGTTGCACAGGACCACAGATAATTCCTCTTGTAAATGTCATGCTCCAGGTCAGTGTGGCAAAAGGGCCTCTTTACAAATATTTTCCCTGCTTTGGTTAGACTGGTGCCATCAGACCTCTTGCAGAGCTGAAAAAGGGATGTTGCTAATTCAGGAACTGGGGACAGGCCAGGCATCCCACAAACATTGTTTGGCCAAAACACTTCCTGTGCCTCAGCCTCCAACTTATCTCCCCAGCAAACATGACCCAGCACTGTTAGATTACAAGTGCTTATCTGCAGGGAGAGATGACTAAATGTGTTTTTACTCTCCTAAACAAGTTATTTTGGGCTTTGTCAGGGGAAGGGTCAGCATCACATGGGCATTCTCTCAAAGAGAGGGCCTATGTTTGCTCTCTCCAGTGCTCATGGAATGCGCAGTCTCATCGCTGTGACTCCTCCAGGAACCCTGGTGGGTATTGCTATGATAAACAGTTGGACTCTGGATAATTGAAAACTCAGTTTTAGAGTTTTACAGCCTGGAGAAGTCAGGGGGAGGTTGAGAGGAGAAGGAGTGCACAAAACATGGCTGGTTCTTGGCATACATGCTGAAAACTTGGAAGTCTGAAGGGACTTGGGTGTCTGCCTAAGCCAGATAACAAGTCTGGGAGAAGGGAAGAGAGTTTTGTATGTAGATTTGGCCAACAGCTTCTATGTGAGGAGGAGACCAGTGGAAAAGAAAAAAAGAAGACAAAGGAAGGTAAAGGAACATTTTCTCACATCCGACAGCAATAATCTAAGTGGTTCCAGCTGTTTGTGTGTTGGCAGGAAGGAGCATCTACTGGCTGTGCAGGATCAGGATGCAAAAATGACTGCTGGTTGGCAAAGTCCTAGCTCTTGAGGATCCACACACACTGTTTTTCCCAGTTTTACCCAAGTCAGGTGCAGAGTCTGCAGCAAAATATGTTTTGAGATTATGCCTTTGCAATCTGTACCAACTTGCTGTTTGAAAGTGCTGGTGGCACCTTCAGCACTGAAATGATGATTAGTATCTCTTACCCACCTCAGAACTCATCTAAATTCTTGCCCAAGGGCTTCTGGCATCTCCCTGGAGTGCAATAGGTTTAGCAAATTCCACATTTTAAGGCCTGCTAGGCTTTTGCTTTCCTCCTAGCAAAGGAGTGAGTTTGAAAAAGAATCTTTATAGGTGCACTGAAGGGATAGATTGGAGATTCACAGTTATCAGGGAGGTAAAGGTCTAGGTGGGATCCCAGAGTCTCCATCCCTGGAATGTCTGTGGAGGTGGAAAATGTGCTTCTGTTCCAGAATATGAAGAAGAAAATTACAGTCTCTGAGCCATTAGAGGGTTAGAGAGCAGAAGGTGACTAGGTAGGCCGTCCTGAAAGGGTACAAAAGAGTGGGGAAGTTGTGATGAAAACCATAAAGTGAATTAGAAGGGGCCCATGTATAAGCACAATAGAAAGTACTACATTTTAAAGTGGTAAATTTGTTCCTGATATAACTGGGAGTAAATTTGCTACTATGGCTTTGTAAGACTAATTCACACCTATTTTTGTTTCAGAATACTTTCTTTTAAATGGACCATAAACAATTTCCTAGTTGAAGGCCTGAAAAAACATCACCATGACAGACATGATCACCAGGACCATGGAGAATGCTGCTTCCTAGAGAGGAAGTGGTTTCTTATTGGAAAGCTGCAGATGATGAAAATCCTCTATCAGGAGACCTGGGCAGAGAACTGAGGTTAACCTTTTAGGTTTCTAACTAGTTTTTTTCTGCAATTTTTCCATATAACTAAGCAGATAATTTCAATATTTTGACTACTTCGCCTTGTAAAACAACATATAAAAGACGAAGTTAAATGCTTGGCAGCAATACTGTGGCACTACCCTGCAGCAGCGATTCCTTACACTGAACCACGAAGCACTCTTCCTGCTTCTGTGGGTTCCGTGGTTGGGAGGTCTCGCCATGAAGTGGATGAATGAATTAACCTAGTTTTGGTCCAGCTGAGAAGAAGCCTAGGCTGGGGTTTTTCGTTGCTTTTCCCCCCTCCTCCCAGAATGATTTCCTTTGCTTGGCTCCGTCTGTAGCACCACCAAGACTGGTGGTGGTAACGCTGGGCTAAGGGTTGGAGAAAGAATCCAAGGACTGTAATGGAGCCCCAGGGGAGAGCCAGTTACAATGATTCAGCTGAGCTCTGTTAACCGAGTCATAAACAGCTTTGTGGCCAGATGTATAATGCTCCTCTACACTTTACACTCCTTTCCTGCTGTTTACCACTCTTTACTGGTTTCATTTTGTCAACTCTAAGGGGCTTTAAATTCCAAGTGAGACCACACCTGGGGAAGGTTTTTCAGTGGCAAGGTGTCTTCAATGTAGAACAAGCAGGTACAAAATTCTGCGGACTTTTGTTTCCAAGCAATGGATCTTATTATCCTTTCCCTTAGATTAAAGAGACCTTTAATACCGAAAACATTCTCTGCACACAGACTCTAAACCAATCAGGGTGTAATGTTTAAAGGTGCTAATGGCCTGCCATTAAAGGTCACTGATGTATACACATGCAGACCCTAATTAAAGGGACTGTGTAGGCTAAAAGAGAGTCTTTTGTCAGACAATTAAAGCTCAGAGGTTCCTTTGTATTGCAAAGTGGCACAAGGGGAGAGCTGATATTCAGATCTCACCTTTGAAGGTCACAAGTTTCCAGCAGTTTTTAGGTGAAGGGTTTTTACAAGGGGACAGGAAGTTCTTGTCGAGGTCTTCGATTTAGTGTGAAACTTTAGAAGAGATAAGAAACCTCAGGCAGTTGCTTTTTGGGCAAATCAGTGAGGTCTGTAGTCTCTGTGAGCATCAGGCTGCCATTTGTTAGTCCTGTTCACAATCTGCTCCTCCCCACCGAGGTGTGCTGATGAATGCTTTGTAATAAACTAATCACATCACAAAAATGGCTCTTTTAATACTGCCAAAAGGACCCCCCCGATTTATGCTATTGTTTAGGAAAAGCTACTATTTTTCCACAAAGCAGTAAGAGTATTTACAGTACTGGAAGAAAAAAAGAGCACAAAACATTTAAATCTATCTAGATGTAACACAGGTTTTACATGCAATTTTAAAGTTTCCAGCTACTGTGGAGCTGAGGGTAATTATCCTCATTTTAAAAGGTGGAAGGCAAAGGGGCTAATTTCTACCTTTAGAAGATTTAGCACAAAAAAATGAGGTGCTTATGACTGTATACAAAACCTATCCAGACTGATTAATTCTTAGGGCCCTACAAGGAAAGGCTTTCTCACATGAAATTTCCATGATCCATGACACTTCCCACTTTTGCTGGACTTGAGTTCAGAGCTGTGAAAAATTATTGTTTAGGTAATGTATTGAACTACTAAGAGAGGTGGATTAACGTTGGAGATAAGATAATTTACTATATTAGAAAACAAAAGAGTGGAAAAAAAGAAAAGCAAACTGAAAACTATACAGTCCACGTGCTTTACTAGAAAACTGAGATTATGATAATCTGTCATCATAAGAACCCTTTTTAGAAAATCTGTTTGATATCCTAATTTGATCAACACTACATAAAGTGTAATATTCTGAGGATTTTCTTTTGAGGAGTTGTATGTTGTTCACTTGTCATAAAATTTCTTTTCAAAGTGCCTCAAAAACTAAAAATCTATATTAAAAATACCAAGCAATCCAGGTTCCAAGCCTCTCCTATCAGTTTGCAGAATAAGAAAATAATTGCAGAATAAGAAAGTAAGAGATAAATGCAAACACTCAACTGAAAAAAAAAAAACCCAAAAAACTATTGAAATGTTTTGAAGGTAGAAGAGGGCAGTAGACATCCTCAAGTGTGACATTCCAGCTCTGATGTTGCTCAGCTGCTCAGTGCTTCTGAATGAAGGTAAACTCAGGCCTGATTAGCACATTTTATGTCTGCCCTCACCAACCTTTGCTTATAGATGATTTTTCCATTGAAGAAGTTTTAAAAGCAAACCCACTCTGATGATGCCTAACTTAGCGCTGTCCTAGACTGGTATTTTGTACCTTCATGCTGATGGAAAGAGTGCTGTTCTAACAGCAAGCTAGACTTTAAAAGAATTGGCTACTATTGAAATACTGATCTCCTCTCTGATTTCTTCCCTTACCCTGTTCCTAGTCCTATGACCCTGCTTTCTCCTTTACACTTGCTCTGTCCTTTTCCAGATGTGCTCTTGGACTGCTTTAACTCACTGAGCCAACAAAAATCTAACCCTCTCCTAGTCCTGTCCCATCCTTTCCTCACCCTCTTTGAATTATTTTCCTGCCCAAGTAGTGAATTAAACCGGCCCAGGGAAGGGAGGAGGGTTGTCCAAACCTATGCCACAGCTAGCCCTGAACAGGTGGTAGTGGAGTAGAGTGAGATGTACCATTGTTTGTAACAGTGAATTTTACCTAATACTACAGGACCATTTAGAAATTATTTTAATGTTAAGAAATGTGTGCCACTAATTTCTCATAAGGTAATACAAAATATATAAATTGTGATTCACCATTTGGAACTATTCAATATCCCCTTTCCCTCCCTCTTCCCCAGTTGGTGACCACTGACTGAATAATCCCTCACATGCAAACCTCGCACAGGGTAACCCTGACTGCTGGGACAGAGGCAGGGCAAAATATGAAGCTGGCCCAAGCAGGGATTTAAGACTGTTCTTTGAAAACTGATCTGATGGAAATCTGTGCCTTTCCCATGGCATTGAGCAGATTCTGGAAAAGACCAGGCCTCAGCACACCAACATGCTGTTCTTAAGCTGCCAGTCCAAAATTCAGTTTGTGGTTGGAATGTGATTTATAAATCAGCATAAGGCCACACATCATAAGAGAAAATTAAATCGAACTGTGCATTTCCTAAGCAGAAAAGATGTGCAGTTAGAAAGCTGGGGAGAAGCAACTGTTGCAGCAAGGGGGAAGCAGTTCTCCTGGTGAAGACTTTTTTGGCATTAGCTGTTCCTTCTCCCTTCCCAGAGGTGGAGAAGCTAGCAGCTACTTGAGAAGAATTGCTAAAAGGATGGGGGGAAGTGTTCTGCTTTGCCTGTGATGTTCCCATCTGTAGGAAATGATGGACCCTAATTATGCAGATTTCCTTAGTGAATCGTCTCTCTCCACTTTCTCTTACAAGAAATAATAGAAAGCAACAGTGTTCATTAAGTATGTTGGGCTGCTATCCTTGGAGACTAAAATCTCCCTGGTATGGCTCATGTGGTACATACAGTGCAAGCTCTCCACATGAGCCCTCCACACAATTCACTCTGGACAGCCACGGGAGAAAAACACAATTTAGCACACAGAAGTGCACACATATTATTCCAGGAAACCCTCATCTGCCCTGGGGAAAAGAAGAACCACAACAAAACTACCCAGATGGCACAGCCCCTTGGCCTGAGGTGAAACTCTCTGAGCTCAAGGGACTCCAACCTGCATCATTTCCCCCCCAGAACAGCTACAGCTACCTTTGTGGGTGAGTGTGTTTGCAAGGCAGTTGCCTTGTGATGGTTTCCCTCACATTGTGCCAGGTGGTTTCATGTCCTGGGCTACCCCTGTCCAATGGGACAGAACCATGGGAACACTTTTCCATCAAGGACAAACAGCTTTCACTCTTGGCCCTGACTCCTCTTTTGCTCCATTCATCTGTCCTGGTACCTCAGCCCCTGCTCTTTGCACTCCTACAGACTTCAACAAGCAAAAGAGAGTGAAATGGCCTGGAAGGGAGGGAGAAATCTCAGCAATGTAAGGGATGATGATGCAAGGGGCTTGTGGTGCAAATCCTGTGTGTGGCTGGAGATGATGGCAAACCTTGCTGCCAGAGGGCTGAGGGGAGCTGGCTGTCTCCCTGCCCTCTCACACATCTCCCTTGCCTCTCCCTTCAGGCCGGTGAAACCATTTCTCCTACAGCCCTGACTGCTTACCAAGTGCCAATTAGCAATGGTTGTTTTCTGATGTTAAGCAACACAGCCAAGAGTCAGAAGAGGCACTGCCAGGTCTGGGTGCAGAGGCATCAGATGAATTGTAGGGAGTCACAGGATGCCAATACCTGAATTTCTTGGTCTCTAAAAGTGGTTGTCTAGAATACACTGTGATAAACCCTCCTGCTCTTCTGTCATTTGATTCAAGAGAAGTGACAATGGTGACATTTTTGGTCATAAAGTTGAGGCTGTGGCATATTGAGGGGAGTGGAGCAATATCCTGAGAGCTCAGTTTGTATGAAACACAAAGTTTCTATTCAGAATCATGGATTTAAAACCTTGGCATGTATTTGATCTCATAAATACTGGCACAGCATACTTACAATATCTAAAGAGAACGTCTGGAATTCAGATTGTTTTATGTAGTGTTTAATATAGCTGGGGTAGATGTGGAGCACTACAGGACCTCATAATTTTCCACATGGAGTATTGTTCCAGGATGCTTCTGAAACACTCCAGCTCCATCACCATCATATTATTGTTGTTAAATAGAGGACATTAAATAGAAACAGGTGATCGCCCAGTGAGGGCAGGATGGGATGGTACTTTGCATTTTGACACAACATCCAGAAAAGTGTATCCTGTCTGAGTGCTGCAAAGACTGTGAGAGTACGAGTGTTTGTTATTCGAGTGAGGCTGACATTAATCCCCGAAGTCAGTCTTATCCTTTCCAGGCTGTGGGACTGCATAGTGAACAGATGTGCCAGTGCATATGTGCAATCCTTATGTGAAAATACAAAACACTTGTATTTTGGAGGATCAGGGCTCTGGTATTGGCATTCTCCCCTTGCCTTAGACAGACAGTATTTCTAGATTAAAAGACATCTGCAAACCGTTTTTGTGGTAGTGGGGCAGGAAACATTTTATAGGCATTACATGACTGTACAGTATGAATATTCAAGCTACATTTTATTAAAGTACATAACTCCTCTGACATAACTGGGTTATTTCTTCCTCTAAATTTAGCATACAGCAACACTTATTTGCTTAATAAGGAACAATATTTACTTTAAGGTTCCCACGATATTTACTTTGGGACTTAAATCAGTTTCTGATGACTTCAGTGGTGATTGGGTCAAATTCTTCCTTATTTTTGTGAAAAAGAGATAGGACCTCTCTTACCATTTTTTTTTTCCAACTTAGAGAACATATATCAAAAGCAGATGTCCAAAAAGTGCTGCAGAAAGATTAAATGAGGAGGAGGTAACCTGGAGAGTAGATACTTTTATAATCGCTATATAGAGTTCATAGCCAGTTTTCCATACTGAGCTTATTATGAGAGTTCCCAGAAGATAGAAACCAATTAACTCTTTATTTTGTCAGTGATCATTCTAGGTGTTCTTTAATGGGCATTATTCTTGCTAAATTATGAATGAGCTTTATAGTAAGACAAATGCCATTACCAGAGTTATTTATTCATGGGCTGTCATCCATAACATCCCCACACTAGTTTTTCTCAAAGTTTAGTATTGATCATTTGCTTTAATCAAATGCCTCAAGGGACTCAAAGAATCAGCAACTGCAACTTTGGATATCAGCATCTCTCTCTGTGTCTTTGCCAAATCTAACTGAGCACTGAGGCCATGTCAGGCATTAGGTAACAAGGGCAGTAAGTGGTAGTTTACTCTCCATTCATTAGGGTAAGTGTCCGTGTGACCCCCAAACTTTAACTTGACTGATGATGAATCACACTGTGCTCACATGCCCATTACTCTGCTTTTCCACTTTAGTCTGCGATCCCTCAGGGCTCTGCGAAGGACTGTGCCCTGAAGAATTGCTGGGAGTGCAGAAGGGTCTTGCTCACCCTAATGGTATTGACTGCTGTTTGCTCTGTCTCGCCAGGTAACATCTTTTAAGATGAGAGTAAATATTCTCTGCTCCTTGGTAGCTAGGAGGTTCAAATCAGCATTACATTCCATGAGGCAATTGAAAATGATACAATGTCTATTATTGCTTATACTGCTTACAGAGCAGACAGGAGAAAAGCATGGTGTCAGCATCTGGCCTGTCTCAGCAAGTGCTTGCTTCTGCATCGATCTACATGTGTCAGAGACTGCCTCATTTTCACTCTTGATTTCTTTACTTGGAGATTCAGCTTTACCAGATACTAAATCCAGGCACGTGCAGTAAGAAATCTAACCTTTTTCTTTCTTCATTGATTAACATACATGGTGTCCCCAAAACACTGGTTAGCAGACACTTCACTTTAGCATGAGAAAGTCAAAGTCTAGTGTGAATGAGTCACTTTAGATTTTTTCCAAACTCAGTGAGGAGGAACGGGCATCTCTATGTGTCAGTTTTTCTAAGAAGGGCATTTAAGAGGCAGCAGACAGGCTTAGACACTAAGATAATTTTTACACTACTAAACTGAGACAGGCAATTGAACAGCCCTGTGCACCAGTGCATGACCATCCATATGGTCAAATTGTGAGCACCGTCAGCAGCAGCCCAGCACTCTCCCAGGCAGTGCCCACACACATTTTGGGGCTCAGCATGGGCCTGACACATCCTCAATAAGCGTGTTAAATGTGGTCAGGCTGCTTTACAGGCTAAGAGAGTTTAATCATGTGGATGCAAAAAAAGTTAGCCCAGAGTGAAGCCCAGAGATTGGAGAATGGGTTCAATCCCATGTAATTTTCTAATAGAGAGTGAATCTTTAGAAGTCTGTAGCCAAAGATGAGCTGAATCTTATGGTAAGTACAATTTTCAGTGTTTTGGAAGACACTATGGCACATCAGTGATATAGTGGGAGAACTAGTGACTTCTGCTCGGAGCAGTATAAAGCAATCCCAAAGCCCTGAAACATGCACTTAGGATGCAGATTTGCTATATTGCAATCAGACCAATAAATTGACAGGAAGTTATCCCCTGAGGATAATTCTATTTTCACTCAACAGAGTATGGATCTAGAGCAATTTCACTGAGGTCCAAGAAGTTATCCTGGTGTAAAAAAGTGGTGGAGACTGAGGCCGACTGACATTTGAGTTTGATCCTTACACCAGCAAATGTCTCTCAGACTCAGGAAATCCCAATGGCAAATTTCAAATTCAGCTCCACACTTGGACTTTATTTGTAAAACAGGACATTTCTCTGCTTTACACATAGTTCACTTGACTTGCCCAATATACGAAAAAATCCCCCAAGTTTGTTTTTACTTATAATTATTACCAGGATAATTAGCCCTGTATAAATTATCTATACATGGTATTTTTGTAAGTATCCTCTATTGTTACTATTAAAGGTTTCAACATATTTCAAAATCATAGTTTACCACAGCTCATTGTATTTCAGTACACCCTGACCTCCTTATCTCCTTGCTGGAAGAGATAGTAAGAGACAGAGTGCATATATTCCTTTTAAAATGAGATACACAATTCCCTCTTTCCCTCACCACTAACACAATTTTCTGAATTCCAAAATCCCATCGTTTTGCGTAGATCCATCTGCTTCTATTTTGAGGCAACTATTCCTTTGGCTCTGGAGTGCTGGGTAGCACTCCTGTTAAAGTCTGTCACTGTCTCTGGTTAATCAGCTGGAGAAGCTGCTGCTGCTATCTCTGCAGCACTTGGTGCCCATGACAGCCTGGGGAACAAGAGGGTTGGAAGAGAACCTGTTTCTCCCACATGCTGGTGGAGAACAGATCACTTGGGTGCCAGCATTTTTTTTCCTCACTTCCATGTATTTTTTTCTGTAGCAAATAATAATTGAAACTTGAAATATCCAAGGTAAATGTAGACTTCCCAATAAAACGGCAGAGGCACTTAGGAGGCAAGTCTGTGTAGTTAAACAGAACACTAATTTCTTCTGGTTAATGGAATGCATATTTCAAAGATACTTTAGTGTACCCTTCATGCATGTAGAAATTCTAACAAAACAAAACTAAAGTTTTCAGCTGCATAAAACATTTGACTCTTCAGCCTTTCTAGAAAATAAAAAACACGTTTGGGGAAGAATGCCAAGCTTCACTGTGAGTCACTGGTGACAGGTCCAAGTGCAGAGGGCCTGGGTTGGACCAGGCTGCCGGTGCTCTCAGCTCTCTGCCAGGCTGCCCTGCGTGGGTGGCTGCTCCTTTTCAGAGCCAGCTGCCTGTCTGCAGCACAGAGGAGCCCATGGTCAGGAGGAAGCCATCTCCAGTTCCAGTTTGTTTAGCAGCACCACAGTGTCAGGCCCTGATGCACAAAGAGAGCAGCTGCCCATGCACTCGAGGTGCAGCAGGCTGCCAGAGGCATTATCCACAGCCAGAGTTTTACTCTTAATATTTTTTGTTCATACAAACACCCCTTGCATGGATTCCACCTGGGTCCAGAAGGAGATTATTTGCTCTGAAACTGCACTCTCTGGTGCAGATCCATGACTTTTAGCATCTTCATCCTGAACATGTTTTTTATAGGCAACTAAACCACTTAAAACTAGGTTTACAGTTCTAAAGCAGGTACACACTGTGGAAAACGTCATCTGTTTTCTTCAGCTTTGTGTTTTAAAATTCAACATGAACAGAGTCTTTTACCTCATTAACGTCAAAATGGAAGTCCTATATTTTCATAAAAAAGAATTTTGTCATTTTCAGTGGTCATTTTTATTGATTTGTTTTCTGGATGCACGGCAAACTTGTTCTTTTTTATTTCCTTTTCTGCTTCCTGGGCTTTGTCAGGGCTTAGAATACTTTTCTTGTATAGTAAAGATAACATTTGATGAATCAAATGTTTGAAAACATATTCCTGCTTGTCAGAAAAGGCATTCAGAAGACTGTTTTTATAAGACCAAATCTGTACATTCTACAGCAGTAGCTGAACTTTACTGTGTAACCTACATATGATGGCTCTGCCTTCCTTCCTGAATTCTAATCTCTGGGTATATTCAGTGATGAAATGTCATGTGTGCCATTTACACCTTTATTCTAAATGAGCTGCAGAAAACAGCCTTATCACCCTAGTGTCATTATTCCTTTCAGAGCTTGAAATGCAATGTGTTAATTGCCAGTTTTTACTTATTTATGATTATTGCACCACATTTGCTTTTTTTTGTGATCCTAAAATCATGTTCTGGACCATTACTGTTATTATTGCAAATACTGTTATTTATTGTTCTTATAAATGGTTTCCAACTAAAATTAAGAATCTTTTCTAGCTTTGATATATTTAGGCAGTGCTGAATGAAATAATGGCAATAATAATTTTAACACACACACCCCCCCAAACACAGAAGGACTGCTGACTGTGAAGTTTGGTCAAAGTATGGTTAGGGGAAAATTGTCAAGATACAAAAGGATTTGGGCATGCATTTATTACTTGCACTAGTGGGAGATCCACCAATAAATCCCTTGGGATGAATGTGAGCCTACATTCTTCAATGCTAGTAGAACAGACCTTATCTTCAGCAATCATTTTATTTCCACACTTTAATGTTCCCATTCTGGAGTGCAGCTCTCTATAATTTTTCTAAAATATTTTTTATCAGTCTTGATCAAGTGTGTTAGTTGATAAATGGTTGAGAGGCACAAGGAAAGATGCAATGAGTCATGCTGTCTCCTAGAAACCAGCCAGCAAATAGCTTTTAACAACTATTTCAGCCTCCCCAAGTACCCTCCACTCCAGTACTCTCTCAAGATCTAATACAGGCTTCCACACTACCTGGATGTTCACTTGCCCAGGAGAATTAGGGAAGCAACTGTAATGAAACAAAGTGGAGATTTTTGGTACTCACTCAGAGGAATGAGGCTTATGGCAAAAGAAAGCAAGACAATGGTGACAAAATAGGTTGGTGAGGGAACCATTTCCTCAACAGTTTATCCCAGTCTGAATGTGGGCTTCTGCCAAATGCAGCAGTTCAGCTCTTCCTCTGTGCTCTGACCACACAGTCCCTTCCCTCAGGACTAGCTGTCTATATGTTGACTAGCATCAACTATACGAATAAGCTGATTTGTTTGAAAAACTTACAGGAAAAAGAAAGAGATTAGTTTGCTGTGTGGGGAGGCTCTGCAATTGCTACTGCCAGCACAAGAGATTCTTCAAGAACATAAGGCAGGAAGCATGGAGCAAAGACTGCTTTAGGCTACAGTGAGGTCAAAGGCTGTTCACTGAGAAACAACATCCTCAGCTAGCATGGTTTATCTGAAGGAACACTTTTAAAATTTTACTAAACAGGCTATCTGTGCCTAGAGGGCTGCAAGAGCAATCCCAGGGACCTTCCTGCTGGCCCCACATGCTGCCTTGGTGCAGAGCTATTGCACAAGATGGGACACAGGGTTTTGTGGACTGACTTTACTCAGATCCCTCATTTGGTGAAGAGTCAGGATCTGCTGGATGACACTTGGTTATTCTTGTGACACACAAGCTGGGAAAGGTCCTTAAGCTGTGGGCATGCAAGGACTCTCTAGGCCTGAGTCTAGAAGAGACATTAAAATTAATTGAACAGTGAGTTTTAACTCAAAAAAACCCACTTGTGTTGTATTCTCCAGTTGCTTGTCCACACAAAATAAGGCTTCCTCTTAGGACTCCAGTGAGATAAATTACAATATGTTTTCCCACACAGCAGGTAGAAAAACTAAGGAATAAAACCATAAATAATTTGCCTAAAAGATGGAATAAAGCTTCACAAGAATTAATGTTACTGGACCCAAGAGGCCGAGACCCTCATTTCTGTGGCCTTATGATCTGGCCATGTCTCTCTAGATCCTGTAGCAATAGTTTCTATGGCAATGACCTACAAGAAAAAAGTTATATTTGCATATGCCTTTACTGATCTTGCATTTCTTTCAAATTCTATTCGAATAGATTAGCAATACAGGATAAATATTGGAAGAGTCCTGTATGGAAATTATGAAGAAGAGCACCAAAACCTTTCTCCTTTTCTAGCTGCAGTACTCCTGTGAGAACTGGCCTCAACTCCAAAGCTGTGGTGACTCTCAGGGGTCTCAGTCAGCTATAGCATGGACACATTGGACATCTTGAGGTGCTCTCTCTCCCTTTTGCTGAAGCAACTGTAAGGTGCTTCACTGTAAGGTGATACCACTGACACCTGCCTGTGACTCACTGGCTTCCTCAACTCCTCAGATGTAAGTACCCTGCAGCAGCTCCCATAGGGGACCCTTCACATAGGTGTCAACTGTAATATGGCTAAAAAAAGCCTTGTGGCACATTCTTCAAATATGAAATCAGGAAAATGAAATTTTTAAATAGGCAAATGATAGAGGCTGAATTGAACATCCTTTATACATGTGGGTTCTAGCTAGTTTGCCTTGTCTGATAGGAATGTGTTTTTACACTCATTGCAAAAGAGATATTTTTCTATGTTTTGCATAAGAACTTGTTCTAAAAGGCTTTGCATCCCTATCTGGCCTTTGGAGTTTGTGTTTGTCTGTTTGTTTGTTTGGGGGGTGGGTGTCTGTTACAGGGATGGGGTAGATATGGAGTCTTCAGTAGGGTCTTGACACTGAAGATGAGGTTACTAAAACACAGCAATCTGGAATCCAGTCTCAGGTTTCCAGGACATGGGTAAGCCTGATCTTGAAAGGTCTGGGAGAATGACCTATTCATCTTCCCTAAGGATGTTTTGTTTCTCACGGAACCAATCTCTTTTTTCTGTTTGCTCCTACTTTGAGGTTGTAATCCCCTGTTTGTGATACCAGCAGGATTCCCACACAAACAGATTATGATGTCACAAGCAAAGATTTATGAAGCCATAGGACAGACAAACAGGAAGAAGGGCTCTGTTGTCATACAGCCCTGTCTGCAAACTCTTTTTGTAGTAAAGTAAGAGGAAACCCATGTCGCAGAAGTTATATTTTAACCTTCTAAGTGGCTGGTTATCAAAGTGTGACTGAGCATAGATATTCTGCAGCAGCTTTTCTGCTTTAGAGCCCATTCATAAATCCTGACAGAATGCACTAAACTCCTGTGAGGCAATTTCACAAATACCACAAACTGAACGAGGAAAATGCATTGGCATGAACAACAACAATATTAAATGTCTCTGCAAAATGAAGGAAGAGACACTGGGAGCCAGAGAAACTGCTCAAGGGAGATTTTGAGCTGTGACTGTGCCAGAGGTAGCCCCATCCCTTTCATAGCCTCATGGCAAGTGGGGAAGTACAGTTTCCCCTTTGTCTGAAAAAAAACATTACTTCCCCATGAATACTTCCTTGACTCTGTCTCAGCTGGGCTGCCTCACTTCGGGCAGTTCACAATGCCCATTGCAGATACATTCATGAGACAAGGACTAACACAGAGCTCTGCAGGATTTCTTCCACCAGTGAATGAGTTACAGAGCTTCAGGTCTTGTGAGTGGTCAGCCACATGCTGGGATGTAGGGCTCAGCCATGAAATTTGGCCTTTCTTGTCACAGGTCCCACCTTTGTCCTGGACAGAGATGATGGAAGTTTTGTCTGTCTATCTGGGCCTTCCTAGCACCTGGCTCACAGAAGAGAGGACTGGCTTTGGAGCTCTGTGTAGTTGAAAGGGGTCTGTTTGCCTGTGTACATTTTGGGAACTGAGTATGTGGGGTTTGCTCTCAGTGTGTGACCCTTGCCTGTCCTCCATAATCTTCCCTAACTTGTCCTTGTTTGACCCAACCTCAAAGTAACCAGAATATTGTTTCGAACTTAACTTGCACAGTAACTGGCAGGCATTTGATCTGGCATTTTACTGAGATGTAACCAAATGTGACTTGTAGAAGAAATTCCACAACAATGGCACTTATGCCCTTTTAATGGTATTTTATTCCAAGTTCTGGACCTCAGCTTTCCCTGTGGTTTAGCTTTGGGTTGAATTCAAACCAGAAGGAGCATGTTTGCTGGATCAAAATCAGGTGCTGTAAAGAATAGCTGAGTTTCCACAAGGACATCTGAAACACATAATTGACTTTGTCTTGCATATGAGATTTCTACCAGCCCAATGCAACTAAGATCTCCTTTGATTTAAAAAATATGAAAGAAATCTATTTTCTTTCCAATTATTTTCAAGAAAAAAACAAAGCCCTTATGAAAATCACATTAAAACAGTAAGTTGGTGTCAAGTCATTCTATTGATAGGACCTCATTGCTTATTTTCCCATGGTTACAAATCATACAATAAAAATGCAAATAAAAAGATGCGTCTTGTAGTCATACCAGTCGCATAAACCACACATTCATAAAAACAGTGCTTTTTTCTCCTGCAGACACAGGCTGCATTTTTGCATTGACACAAGTGAGTGCTGTCAATAAGAAGACCCAATATCCTTCTAAATCTGCTGTTCATCACCATCTCCCCCCAGGTCTTTCTGTAAGTCTGGCAAAACCATTCTTCTGAACACTCTTATAAACTTGATCAGAGAAATCATAGTGTAGTAGAACTACTTATGTTAAAAATAAGGCCTTTTTTATACTTGTAATGCCTTTGACTCAGTCCCACACATCTCCAAACTGGAGAAGCATGGATATGAAGGGTGGATGGTTTGGTGGATAAGGAATTGTTGGATGGACACAACCAGAGTGTTGTGGTCAATGACTCTGTGTCCAGGTGAGGGCCATCTGTCTTGGTCTATCTTGGTGACCTCAGCTGCTCCTCACATGGCTTCCCCTCAAGGCCCTTCACCATTTTGTAGCCCTGTTTTGGGTGGTCTCTAGCAGCTTTAAATCTTTGTTGTATTTTGGTGCCCAAAAACTGCATAGAGTGGTCAAGGTGAGGCCACACCAGTGCAGAGTACAGTGGGACATTCTCCTCATATCACTGCTGGTACTGGTCATCTATCTATGAAACTAAAATTTACCTGGAGTTTTTTACAGGCCTGTCCCAAAACACTTGTCCTGGAACCAGCTACGTCTTGATTTTAGTACTTTACTCCATATCCACTGGAGGTTGGACAAGACCTGAGCAACCATCATTTGACTTCAAGCCAGCCTTTGATCTTCACACATGTAGAATAAACCCAGGCAGCAGAGCAGAGGTGACTGCTGCTACACTTTCAAGATAATTCTGATTATGATACTTGATTCAGTGCTTCTTGTTGGAGTTAGAGAGACATTCTGATTATGAACAAGCACTAAACAGCTGTGGCACTAAAAGAGATGGGCAGACACAGCAGGCAGAACCAACACTTAGTGCTTGATGTAATTCTCTAAGATTGTTCTTGATACATGCTTTAGTGTCATTTACTTCAAGAAGGTCATTCTAAACAACATTATTTTAAAAACTGCACAGAATTAAGTAACAATCATACCGATATTTTTGGAGTTCCTCATTTCTTGTAAAACAAGTTGTCACGTTATTTTAATTTCATCACAAGTACAGCCAGTAAGTAAACGTAAAAGATTCCCCCTTAAAGAATATATTAATTTGTGCTCACATTTCCAAAGCTTGTGGATTTTTATTTTTCTTATTTAAAACTTGTCCAACTTTCACGAACTACTGCATCCTCAGTCTCAGGGAAAAAACCCCACAAATGTTAAAATTATTTGTTTCTAAATATTTTGAATTCCAAGTGGGAAATGAATAATGAAACAAAGAAAGTGTGTTTCTTGAACATGACTTATATTAGGCTTACACCCACACTTTCCTTAAATAACTTCTATAGTGGAACTCTAGCTATTTACTTTGCATATCTTTCAGCCCACACTAGTGGTTCTTAGGACCCATAAAATTCCTAGCATTTGAGGATGTGAGGTGACTTTACAAATATGATCAGATCATAATGAGCAGATAGGTTTCATGATCTCCATTTCAGACATGTGGGTTCTGATGCATAGAAGTTTAAGTGACATTCCCAAGGACACAGAGGAAGACAGTGAGAGAAATGAGAAGCCCAGAGTTCCTGACCTCTCGGTCCTGCTCACTAATCACAAAACCGCATGTCTTCTGCATACCTCAGAGATTTTTCCATTGCCGCAGAGGAACTGACTGTTCAGATGCATCCATGTACTTGATTCTTTCATCAAAATTCCCTATATAGCAAGTGTAATCTAACAAAGTTTTTAAGGGAAACAGTGAAAGGCCAGAACCAAATTTCTGCCATTTCAGCCTTAGGAAATTCAAGAGAATATTTCTTCTGCGTGGGTCTCTGACACATACTTGTCACAGCAGCAGGTGTCCTTCTCTCTTGAAACAGCCCAGGGCATGTACCTGGGAGAAGTAAAGATCTGTTATGGCTGGGAGTCCTGGGCGCTAGCACTAATTTTCTTGCTGAGCATAGATACCAGCTAAACTGTGCACTTCAGTGATTACAGAAGTGCCAGAGCGGATGTACCTTTTGACAAGTCACAAAGGATATGGCCATCTGGGAATCAGTTCATAAAATCTACAAAGCCCTCTCCATCCTCTGATTAACACAAGCAGTCAGACTGTGCAATCCTTTCCATAAATTTAAAATTTTTTTAAAATCTCCTTATCCTTTTTCAGTCTGGCTAGAAAGATGATCCTGAACTTTATAATTTTAATGGTTCTCTTTAATTTCTTTATGGCAGTCACTCTTAGAACACTGTGAAAATGCTTGAGCTAATTTTAAATAAGGAGTCTTTGGAGTAATCTTGCTGGCAGCAAAGCTCAGCAAGGGGTCTCTTAATTTACTTCTCCTAATATCTAACGTAAACGTCCTGACACAACTGCATGGCCCTTCCCTCAGGTCCTGTCACTGGTCGTCAGAGAGAAGAGGTTGGTGCCTGCCCCACTGCTTTCTCTCATGAGGAGTCTCCCATTGAGTTTCTATTAGTGGCAGGAGCTCACCAGATGAGCTTTTTTCACATGTTCTAGATTAAATTAATCTGAAAGGAATCTTCTGATGCCTTCTACATTTTGCGAGGTGAAGCAATCAGATCAGGAGAACTGCTTCAAAATCAATCTGAATGCAAACACTGATGTTAACACACCTTTGCTTTCTTAGACTAAATAGGTCACATGCATCTGTGTGCTGATACAAATAAAAACCGCCCTTGCCATGTTCTGAATAGGACAAATCTGACCCAGCTGTGCTATGGAAGTGGAGTGCTGTGATCTGATTATTGTACCCTGAGGAGAGCTTAAGTCTGTCTCTACCTTCTTACTTTTTCTTGTTCTCAGTCTCTTCTAAAATGAAACCCATTCTCCATGCAAAACTGGGAGCAATTTTCCTGGCCTGCACCAGGAAAGTTTAATGTGCCTTTTTTGGAACAGGGATAAACAGAACTGGACATGCTACTCCAGATGTGGCTAGTGTTTGGAGCTTGTCATTTAGATTCTGCAAATGCTGGTAGACATCACTGCATCAATTACAGGCAGTTTCCATTTCAAGGCTGTTTCAGTAATTGTAAAAGAGAAATGTAGCCATCAGCTACAAATAAGGCAGGCAGACAGGGCATACCCAAAATAAAAGAATTGCAGCATTCTGTACCACAGCTCATCAGCCTGCTGTGACCAGCACCCAGGCAAAATTGTATGTATAGTTAGAACTGATCCATAGTCAAGATCATATGAAATAGCCAGGACATATTTTCTATGAGCTATAACTATTCATCTGAAAGATGTTACAGAGGATAAAATAAAAAAAAGCACAGTGGGATAAGCACATGAATCTGATGTTATTTCTCCTAAAAAGTATTACTGGGGCAGATTTCCTCTCCAAATGCTGAGATAGCAACACTCCTAGAGTTCAAAATGGACAATTGACAAGCCACTTAGGACTATGATGGGGCAATTAGGTTGATGAAAATGAATATTATAGGATGGCACATTTCATCAAATTTCTGTTGTCTAATGGGCAACATAACCCTTCCTGTCCACATAACCCAGTATTTTGCATTTATGCACCCCAGGCAGAAAACTTGACTATCAGTAGGAACAAATATGCCTAGTTGCGAGATGAAAGATGGATAAGACAAAGAATAATGGAAAAAACTTCTGTTTTTGACAGCTATACATCTTAAAGACATAAAAGACTTAAAAGTTGGAAGGCAGCAGACTCCCAAACACTTCACAGTTGCTGTCACTGGGTGCTTTTTTTCAAAAATATGATTCTGACTGACATTTGTGGGAGTAGCATTCACAGGAAGGATTGTACTGAACAGTAGCTTGAATTTGGCATATCTATATTGAACCATACAGCATACTATAGATATTCCTAAGCTGGTTTCTCATCTGTTTTCAGGGTGTCTTTGATAATTAGCCATGCTAAGGGGCAGAGTTATTTGTTAGGATCCTGTGCTAAGTAAATGCAGTTCTTCTGCCCCTAGCACCTGCGCTAGCATGACAGTATCAGGATGCTTTTGCTTACGGTGGGTTTGGGCAACAGCCAAAGGTCTAGTATTGCACTGGCAGGTGTGGACGTGTCCTTAGCTGGTGATGCTGCTGAGAAGGAAAGGTTTATCTGCACCACTTTCTCCATGTCTTATCTTCCTGTGTCTTCTTTCAGATAAGGAGGACCTTTGGTGTCCAGATGGTTTTACCTAATTTTAACCTAACTCAAACACTTCAGGTTCAAAAGTTTACTTTCCTTGTGTCATTGTGACTGGTTTCATGTTCTAACAGGATAAAACTGGGGTAGAAGGCTTAGAAAGAATAATTTCATATTAAAAAAAAAAAAAAAAAAGAAAAGGAAACATGGATGAGCAAGGGTGATACAGAATTATGAACAAACTTTGACATGATTTTACACCTACCTGAAGATATTCTATCTGAGATTCTACAACAACCAGAAAAGAGGTGATAGTGAAGTGGGTCTTAGTCTCTTCTCTCAGGTAATAAGTGACAGGACAGGAGAAAATGACCTCAGATTGTGCCAGGGAAGATTTAGGTTGGATATTAGGGAAAAAAACATATTTGAAAGGTTGGTCGGGCACTGGAACAGACTGCCCAGAGAAGAGGTGGGATAATCATCCCTGGAAATGTTCAAAAGGCATGTGAGTGTGGCACCTGGGGTTATGGTTTATTGGTGAATACAGTGGTGCGAGATTAACATTTGGAATCAATGATCTTGGAGGTCTTTTCCAACCCTAGTCATTCTATGACTCTATAAGTAGAATGAGAAAAAAAAAAAAAAAAAGAAAAATCATGAGAAAAATAATACAATTGGTATGGCCACAATCCATATGGCCACAGCAAACTGCAACCTGGCTTTAAAGACAGACTCCTGCTGCTGACTTTTTAATCCTGTATTGTGTGTCAATATGTACACAATATGTTAATATGCATTTTTTCTCTTTTAATTGAATAAATGAATCATTATGGAAACAAAATACAGAGACTAGCAGCCTGACAGCTCTCAGCAAATAGTTCTAGAGTGTCACAAAAATCTCTGTCATTCTTTCTTTGATTTCTAGCTGCCTTTTAGAAACTTTATTCCCACACTGGTGGATGGGGCGAGAGCCCAGGGCTTATATGCTCCGAGCTGGATTGCATCCAGTGGTATTTAAACTGCGCTTACTCTTTGCCAGATCTGCTGAGAACCTGTGACGACATTTTTGGAAGGGCAAGATGTCTCTAAGAGTTCAGGGAACGGGTAGATTAACTGTCACTATAAGTGCATATGTGATCTAAATAATTGCCTGACTTCAGTTTGCAGTCTGGGCTAAGGTGCCGCTTCATTGCTCTGATCTCTGAACCAGGGAGTCTGTCTCTAGAGCTCAGCACATGCCCTGCTTCTGTTCACCACAATTTCACAATAATTTTCTGAATTGAAGGGAAGCTCTTAAAAATAAAAACGTTTGGATGCTTTGTAGTTGTCTGTACCATAAAATGAATGAAACTTCCATGACCTTCTGGGTCTTCTACAAAGACCCTTGAAGCAGGGTTAGCCTGAGGGGTGGGTTAGTTGGGTGGCTGCCCAGCATGCTTAGGACTAGAGTGCACAACTGAAATTCTAGGTTAATGTTTATCCCAATCAATTAGCGTTTTGGAAAGGCATGAAATTCTGGCTTGCCCTGGGCACTGTTTGACTAAAGGCCAGCCACGACTGGAAGCCCCAGAAGGATGCAGATCTTGGCTCTGTGGGAGGCCTGGCTGTACAGTGGCAAACAAGCTTTCCTCCAAAGACCCTCAGTGCTCTGTTCAAAAGAATTTTTCATTTTCCACCTGTGGCCATGAAAGAGGGTTGACAGATGGGCTGTTGTAATGGGCTATTGTGTAAATAGCATGCATTTAGCAGAATTGCTGAGGGTGTGTATTTACAGGGGACTTACATGGATTTTCACTGTAGATGAGGAGGGCTCCAGAAGAGCCACTGCAGGCCTGCTGCATTAATTCCCTCCACAGAATAAAGTATTTTCTTTTTCCTTATTCAGTTCTGTCAGAAACAAAAAACAGCAAATCAAAGAGGGAGGAAAGGAGTTGCTTTGAAATAACCTTTGCTCTGAATATTCATGGTTACTTTTTAAAAAGCAGGCTTCTCAAACTTCAGATTTACAATGACATTTGTACTAATGTACAAAGATTTTGGGTGATTCTACCTTATCTCTGTCCTCCTCATTCCTGTACAGAATATTCAGGAATAAGATAGACTGTGAAATCTGGAGCAACAATTTGGAGAAGACTATCAAGTGTGTATAGACGGAATAGAAAAAAAGATAAAGTAATGTGTGCAGGTAAGCTGTAAAACTGGCTGCAGAGGGTTAGAAACCTGAAGTTTGAAAGTGGAATATAAGAAACAACAAAGGAAACTGGAATAAGGAGAAGATGAAAGAAAATATATTATTTTGACAAAGCAGCGAGGAGCTGGCAGGAAGAAGATGATCCCAAATAAAAATGGACAAAAATAGAGGTGAGCTGGAGCAGCAGCAGTACTGGAAAGACCTATCTGAAGGACATTAATGAAAAAGCAGGAGAGGTGACGAGTGCTGGTCCCTGAGTGACCCAAGAGGCAGGTGGGGAGGGCTGGCCACCCTCTCCACTGCTGGCCTCAGCAGTGTTTCAGCTGGCAGGGCTGGGACCTGGCAGTACAGCCCTGACAGAGGGATGAGCAACACATGGTTTCACTGGCAAAGGATAGCTGTTCCCAAGGGACTTCAAAAGTTTTGATATATATAGAAGCAGGTCTGGCTCTCAGGCACAAGGCCAGCAAGTGAGAAGAGAGCCAGTACACATATCCTTGTTAGTACTCCTTTCGAATGTGGACCCAGCCTCTGTGAAAATTCCCACTCTCAGGTCTGCCTAGAGCAGCTCCTGATTGCCATCAAGCAGGTTCAGTGTCAGGCCACCAGAGATAAAAGTGTCCCTCAACTTTTCTCCAAACCCTGCTATAAGCCCACGTTTCTGTTTCCAGCTCAAGATTATGTACTCTGCCTGGCAGTGCAGAACAATTGCAGCCAACCAGGCGGCACCATGACAGTTCACAAGGATATTTTTGGAGGGTGGGAAAGTTTGCTGGAATCTGTGCCAAATACCAATGGGTTCAGCCAGCAGGGAAATTTAGTGCCACTCATTTCAGGTGCGTCAACTTTTCCAAGCCTTCACTGCTGGTGTTTAGCACAGCAAAGGGTTGTCTCTGTGTGAAATATTTAGAGGGTGTGTTAATGCCCTTCTTGTGCTCTTCTCTGTGCTGACAGTGGGAGCAGCCCTGTGTTCTGGGAAGATGGTAAAAGCCATGATTTATGGAAAAGATCCCCTTCTGTCCCCAGACATAGAAGTCATATGAACTGATGGGGTGTTGAACTGATTTTGACTGGATGGGGGATGAGTCAAATCTTGGAACTGCCATCAAATTAGTAGAGAATCAGGATATCCAGGTCCTATAGAGGAAGACTGGCCTAAGGAAAAGGTCAGCTTTGGCTGATGTCTCAAGTCTAGGCTTAGACTTGAAGAAGGTTTTCTTCCTGGGTGCTTGATTGCAGTTCCATTGCCACTCCCAAATGAAGGAACACTGTACCTATGAAAGACAGCTATACTTCCATGCTACTTAGTAAACAATTTGTGCCTTCCAAACAAACACAAAAAAGTACAGTCTGTTTTGTTGTTAATTTTTCTTCTCTGATTCCAGTCAATTGTTAATAATCATGTTGTCATTTTTTAAAGAGTTGGCACTAAAACCTCATTCATTCCACATAGAAAGAACTACCACCAACTTATTACAAAACCCATGATTATCTCTCAAAGTCATATTCTTGACATCTGTTAAGTAAAGGTTTATTTTACACTTCAAAAGTCAATCTGCACAGCTGACTAAAGTTCTTCAGTAAAGTCTGCTTCTGTAAAATATTTGGGAAAATAGGAGTTGGTTTAAGAAAATATTTGTTTTAGTTTGAAAATGAGTCACCTTTGTTTTTTCTGTATATGGGGAAAAGACACTTTCCTTTAGAATTGAAGAAGGGAGTGGAAGAAAGATGAAACATTTCCCATGTGCTGTATCTGATTTTATCAGAACCACACAATAACAGCTGAAACAGTTCATTGTACATTTATTTGCATTCCTAATATTTTAGTTATAACATAATGCAATGTTGATGGGGATCAAGCTAGGCTCCTGGATTATTTGCAGAGAAAGTTCTTGAAAGTACTTGGTTCAGGAAATCTGTGATTTGCAATTAAACCTGTGTTATGGAAATTTGGGCTTGGCTGTCAGACTTGGTAATGTCATTAACTCAGGTGCAACAATCTCATGTGTAGCACCATAGGCCTTGGAAAGGATCCTTAGAAACACAAAAGTGACCTTAAATGTAATTTAGTTCCAGCCCCCTGCCATAGGCAGAGACACCTTCCACTACACCAGATTACTCAGTCCCATTCAGCCTCCCCAGGGATGGGGAGTCCACATACTCTCTGGACAACATATTCAAGTTTCTCACCACCTTCACAGTAAAGAATTTTTTTCTTTCTAATATTTAATCTAAACCTACTGTCTTTCAGCTTAGAGTCATTCCCCCTTGTTTTATGTCTACATGGCCTTGTGCAAAGTCCCTCTCCAACCTCCTTGTAAGCCCTTGCATGTGCTGGAAGGCTGCTGTAGGGTGTCCTCAGGTTCTTTAAGGTTTTCCAGCAGCTGATCCCAACCTATTTATTTGTTTTTATCCCTAGCTCTGACCATGAAAGTGTGGTACTTACTGGACAGTCTTCATACTATTGAGAGCAATTGTAACTGCTACTGTAGACAACTCAGATATTCTTTTAGCATCTCAGAACACACCTCTACAACATAGTGAAATATGTGCATGAATCTATTTTTTGCTCCAGATTGTACCTCTTTGATAACCTTGGCCACACTGTGTGATTTTTAGAAAAAAGAAAAATCATCTCCTGAACTAAATAGAGATTATTTGGGAATGCTTTGTCAGAATAATTTATTAAATAAAAAATTAAGTAAAATAAAAAATGTTCACTTGAGCTTTATTTCCCTTTTTCCCAGAAAAAAAAAAAAAAAAAAAAAAAAAGGATCATGGGTTGTCTCAGAATGCAGGAGATTTGGGGAATTGGCATTCCAGATATCTCTCATCTGTGCAGTCACTCTCTATGGTCACTTGTCGCAAGCCAGGAAAGGAATCAATTTACCAGTCAGTGGCCAGCAGTCAGAGCAGATACACTTCTGATGATCACTGAGATAACACAAGGGTACAGAAAATTCAGTTAATACAAGGCTATCTTCAATACAAAGAAATTTTGATTGGTTCTATCCAGGTAGTCCTGGACCTTATCTTATGCCTTCAGGTCAGCTTTGGGTCAACAGTATTGATAATGAATTGGAGCTTTCTAAAGTACATTACATCTGGCACAAATAAGCACAGCTCATCAGTGGAGTTAAGCCCTGAAAAGAACATTTTCTTGTGATTATGTTGGTAGGGGCAAAAAGAAAAGTACAGGGAAAGCATGTGTGACAGAAAAGAGGAGCTGCACTTCATATATCTTGCTGGAGTTGAAAGGTGAAGATTTTGAATTTCTGTGAAAAAAGATAGAGCAAGATTTTATTTTGCTTCGGTTCAGCCACAAACAGATTGGAGCATAATCAGGAGTGTTAGATAGGATTGGTGTTTGCAGGTATTTAGATCTACAAATTAACTCCCAACTCTTTGAGTAGTTGTTTTTTAAACCTGAAGTGTATCAAGAGCAGGATTCATTTTGCCTTAACTGAGCCATTAAAAATGAGGCATCTAATCTGAGTAGGTTGTTCATCCCCCTTCTATTGTCTCTGGAGCAAACCAGGTATGTGTGCAAGTTATAGTTTATACACCAGCTCTAATGACTTGCTCTCTCACAGGAGACATTTCTTCAGGCCATTACAGAGAGATCCTAGACAACTTATATTAAACGTGTTGCATGTTAGTAATTTCAAAGTTGGTGAGATAAAATCTCTTTGGTTCTCTTGAATTCCCACTCTAGGCAGACTTGCAAAACAGTTCAAGAACTGTCCCTGGCCTAAATCTTGCTGTAACTCACATGGATTCTCCCATCAGTATCATTGTCTTCTAGAGCAAACTTAGCAGCTGATCTGCTTCTAGGAATAATAAAAACAACACACAGGAATACAGCTAATGACTTTTTTCATCAGGCATCAATCCAGGAGAGAAGTTCAGCTTCTCCCTAGATCAACTGGACTTGAGCCTTCATCTCCTTTCTTCTGGAATATGTCTTTACCCCTAACCTGAGTGGGAAGGAGTGGACACCCTCATTCTCCCATTCCAAAGCTCCTCTGCTTTATATGAGCAACTTAAACACTCACTGAGAAGGACAGAAAGCAAGTACCAAAGAGGTTGATCTAGGGAACTCTTCTATTTATTATAATGTTTTACTCTTACACCTTCCTGTGAGCAATATAAACCCTGGGATTTAGAGTCAGATTGCTCTTTTTCATTTCATTGTTTAAATGGGTCACATAAAATGGAAGAACTCCAGTATGAGGGAACAAAAACAACATTTCACAAACCTCTAAAGCCCTTCTTAACGAATGCAGTGCCTTAGGTAGATAGAATAACAGGGTTTAAATTAATTAGACAGAGAAGGGAGTTGAACTCAGAACGCTAGTCTCTAGATGACTGCTCCAGCCCCTGGAAGTTCTGGAAAATAGCAGTGAGGAAAATAACATTTCTTTCTCCAGATGATTTTTAAAAGAACCCATTATAGAAACAGTTCTTTACCTAGTTTGTGGAGAGAAGTCAGCACAGCAGTGGGAGGAATGTGTGCCCAGACCTGGGGATCAAGGAGAAAGGGTGTGGAACTCATCTTTTTATTGTCATTTCTTTAAAATCTCCAGTTCAGCAGACCACATTGTTTTAGGTAGAACTTCTTACAGGCTACATAGTAATAAGTACATAGCAATAAATATGTATAAATAATTTATACATAGCATAAATTAAATACTAGAGGCTACAGTGGTCTAAAGTGCAGTGCTCTTATTGACCTAATCTTAGGGTTGCAGAATGGCAGGAAAACGTAGATAGTAATTTTGCATCAATTTATTTTGAATTTGATTTTATGGTCAAAGTTTTACCCTAGTACCTGCTACTGATTTCTGTCCAAACCCATTTAATTTGAACTTTGGGTATTTTGACACTTCATGTTATTACACTTCTGGACATTGCAGTTCAGCTCAGCAACACTGACTATAATTTCTGTTGCCATTACGAAGTTTTGGGAGTAAAGTGTTTTATAATAAATGATTGAAATTTTCCATATCTACTATCAAAGTATTAGGACTGCGACATAGGCTTTGCATAAATCCAAGTGTTTTGGGTTTAATGCATCCTTTTATATACAGACCTATGTTATCATACTTTATTTAATGTAATTTTAAAACAAACACGGTCACATAAGCTGTGGATCAATGAGCTTTTCTTGCATGAGGAGATAGATTTTTCTGGAAGCCTAAGGCTCAAATATGAGTACCTGCTTAGTTTAATTTTTTGTGAAGTGTTGGCACTCTTATCCTACTCATCACACTTGTGTAAGGCAGCCCTTTTGCAGTGGTGGTTGCATTATAGTATATGACAAAAGGCTGAGAGGGGTTTAACTAAGTTAGAATCAAGTTAATACAAAGTGACCCACAGAATTTCCACAGGGATAGAACCTTGTCTTTCACCAGCTGATGGAATAATTCCTTATGAAATGATAACATTTGGGATACCACAGCTTCCAATAGAGCATAATATATTAAATGTCAATCAACATGAGTTTATGAAAAAAGTTCTTGTCAAACCAACCAGATGTCTCTCTCTGATGGGATTACAGGCTGGGTTAATAAAGGTAAATAACATTGATATAATGTACATAGATTTATGTCAGGCATTCATCTGAGTACCCAGCAAGCATTTCTTTAAGAAACTCTAATGACTAAAAATCAACACAGAACACATTGAGTTTATTAGAACTGACTAACTGGTCTCCAAATATAAACAGGGAATCTTAACTGAACAAATATGGTTCTTTGGTGCTTGAACTAGTAAGGAGAAGTTGGGCTGTTATGTCTTTATATTTTGTGTGGTTGTGACAACAGTAATATGCTCAGTTCTGGGGTTCACCATCTTATGTAGATGCCTGCAAATTTGGGAGGTGAGGTGAGCAATCGGAAGAAGTACAGGAATGGTTAGAGGACAAGAAAACAAGGATTGCAAATTCAATGAGTTCAATCTGTTTAGTTTATCAAAGGAAAGGTTAACAGATGACATAATCACAGTTTATAAGTATCTCCATGGAGAAAATAGATTTGATAATTAGGGGTTCTTCAGTTCAACAGACAAAGACATAACAAAATGTGGTAGATGGATGCTGAAGCTGGAAAAATTCCAATTTAAAGGCATTAGTTTTATGAAGAGGATGATTAACCTCTGGAACAATTTAACAAGGATTACAGCAAAACTCTGTCTCTGGAAATCTGTAAATCAGAACAGGATGTCTTCTGGAAAGACCGGGTTAGATTAGCACAGTGGTTCCTCACAGTTTTATAATCTAAGAAATACTTGAGTGACTTAGCTATCAGTTAGCTTATGTTTAAATAGATATTTCCCATTTATATCTCCACTATTTTGTACTTACTCAAAAGTGGTAGCGTGGACCAAAACTCCTCTTTCAGATGAGAATGTGTTTATATACTGGTGCACTTTGTGGGCTGCCATAAAACTTAAACTACTTCTTTAAAGTAGTTCAGAATGAAATACAGTCTCTGGCAGCAGCAGGATGTACACAGCTGTAGCATGTGTGCCTGTCATGTCATACCCCTAGCAAACATTCAGATCCTGGCATGCATTTTCTTAACATAAATAGTTTAGAATACATGCTCACACTCTAAGAGAAAAAAATTGCTCAGTCTACTGCAGAAGCCCTGACCAATGGGTGTTTAATGCTCTCCTTAAAGAAGCTGTCTCAGCAATACAATTCTACTGACTTGGTCTACTATTTTAACAGCTCTCAGAAGCAGCACAATGGCCTAGGTCACAACTTAGATTAAAGCTGCCCAAAGATAATACCAGACTGTGTGCCATGTGGTGAAGAGCACCTTGTTGGTTCTTCTCTTCTCCTGTGGCAGGGCTGTTGGCAGCTGTGACACGCAGAAGGGAAGGAATGGGGCCTCTTCCAGCCAACTGGCAGTGCTTATTCCCACAGCCTCACACCTGAATTCTCCCACCTGTGCTTTGTTAGCTATACTTTTACCATTATTAATTCTGTCAAGTGGTTAAAGAGAAAACATGTGTATTGTATTTTTTTTTTTTTTTTTGAGATTATTCCTGGCCTTTTGGCCATATTCTAATTTACATCATTTCATTTCCCCTCTACATTTTTCTTTGAGTTTCAGTTGGTTTCAATATTTCTTCATATTTGTTTCCTAATAATACACAACTACAACATGTAGAAAAAGCTTGTTGATATCTAAAAGAAAAAGGATTAGCCATTATATGAATTATTAGGGTAACTGTGGTTTCTTCAGGACATAAATCAATCCACATTCTTCAGGATATAAATCATGCACTAAATGGCTGAGACTTAAAGGAGAAACTTCCCTCCTGAATATGTTGTTGCATAATTGCCTATTATGGAAGTTTTATGTCTTCCTCTGAAGCATCTGGTACTGGTACCATTAGTTTGATCTGGAATGATAATTCCTGTGTGCTTTTGTGGAGCATTCCTCTGACACTTTAGCAGCTGCTTGATTCCATCTTGTACAGGGCAGCCAGATGTCCCACAGCTTTAAGGTTATCCCACTTTTCAGCATCCTATTCTGCTTCCTTTGCTTGCCTTAAGGAAGGACAGCTAACCTTGTATTTCAACGTTTGGCATCTAATGCCTTTCATATTTGGAAATAAAGCTACCCACAATGTGATTGCAGTGCAGGAGGAAACTCGTCACAGCTAGGGAATTTTTAGAAATCTGGCACTCAGAAAAACACAGAGAAAAAGTATTGCTCTCCAACTAATTCCATATTCTGTTTTATGTCTTTTTTACTACAAGCAGAGGTATGTGTTGTAAATCACAATCATGGCAACAGTGATCACTATAATTAATTTTGTATAATGTTTTCCATCCCAGACCTTTGTTTTCAGTAGTTTATAAATTTCTAAATCTTTTACTTATTGATTTTGATCAAGGGAAGGAAATGAAAAAAAAAAAAAAAGCCAAAGAAAACAACCTATATCTTTTTCTCTATTACTAAACAATTTTGGTCACTGTTTTCAAATGCTGCTCAAATAGTTGTGGGTAAATGGCTACCACTGTGATTGCTGTACCATTTGGAAGTAGATTTTCACTTTTTGAAACTTGGGCCTCATGCTAGAAATTCTGAGCAGAGGAGAAGTGTGATAAGTGAAGAAAAATTGCACATTTTTTCACGATATGTATCTTGGTTGACCTAGGATGAGTGAGATGACTTGGGGAATCATCCTGAGAAATTGTTCAAAGATTTAATGAAGGTGTTTAAACTTTAGTTCCAATGAATGGGCTATCATCTTATACATTATTTAACTATTTCTAGACACAAACAAGATGGACAGACTAAAGGTGGGGTCCAAAACAGCAGAAGATATCTACTTCTGAACTAATTTTTCAATATTCTTTACAGTTAGTGGTGATATAATCAATATGGTCATTCAAATTCTTCCTAATATAGGTATACAAAAGATATTTTATGAAATGTTTTCTAAAAATATCCATCTTTATTGGCTGAATGGAGATTGGAATTAAGAGCTTTGGTGTCTACATTAGGATGTCCAATGTTTAGAGATGCTCCAACCATGCTAATTTTAATCCACATTTCTTTTATCTTTTCCTTGTAATATTTCTTGGTTAATATTTCTAACATTTCTAGAGTTTGGTTAGTGGCCTACTCTTCTTTTTTATTATTTTTTAATTTTTTTTTTTAACTGGAGTTGCTTATGACAGTGATTAATCCAAGTAGGATACATTTACCTGTTCCTCTTTTCCCTATGCTTTGTCTTATTCATCATCTGGGACATTGTGCACAGTGGCCATGAAAATTTATATGTGCTGAGTATTGCATTTAAAGTAGATATTTGAAAGAGGGAAAAGCTTTAAATAGGCTAAGATTTTTCATTCACCTCAGCAGTGGGGCAGTGGAAGAATAAGCTGCCACATTCCTGCCTTCCCATTTAAAAATTATCCAGCATAAACAATTGCAGGTCAAGTTCCTGATCCAGGTCACTGTGTCACCTCAGCCCAGGTCATGGACAGCTATTCCAACTGTGCTGAGGGTGTGCAGCAGGTACCAGCTGGTTAAACCAGCACTGCCTCAGAGAAAATGTCAAAAATTACCTGAAAAAGAAAGCAGGCAGTAAAATAAGAAAATATGCTGATGGCACAAAGTTATTCAGACCTGTAGGACAAGGGCAGACTGTGAAGTATTTCAAAGACTGAGTGACTGGGCAATAAAATGATAGATGAAATGCAATGTAGATATATGTAAAGTGATGCACATAAGGAACAGCAGTCCCAGCTCTACTTATAAAATGGTCTCTGGGGTGTATTAGGATTTAAAAGGTCCCAAAAATGGCAACAAAGATGTTTCCTTTTTTTCAGAAGTGTTTTCTGCATGAACAGCAGCTTCATAGGCTTGAGATCTTCAGCCTTGAAAAGAAATTTAGGGATGGTTTGGTGGAGCTCAATATAGTTATGGGTGACACGAAAATTGTCAGCACATTTTCTTTGCCAAAAATGACAACTGAGGCCATCATGATCAGATGTAAGGGGCAGGTTCAGAACTAACTAAAGAGGATGGCTCTCCATGTGTTGAGTGATGGACCTGTGGAGAGCTTGCTGGAGGATGTTGTGCATAAAATTTGCACGATATCAATAGGCAACTGGACAAATGCTTTCAAGAATTGCCCTCTAGAGATGACTAAATAAGAAAATCTCATCAAGATAAGGAATTCTTGAGCTGAAAATAGTAGCAGTCTGAATATGCAAAGGACTACGTATGCTTGCTCTTCCCTTGGATTTTTACCTGCGGATACGGATGGACACAAGATACCCAGCAAGATGGAATGTCGTCCTAAGTCAGAACAGTTGGTTTTGCACTCATCTAACTATGGCCTTGTGAGTAGCAATTTCCCCTTTTGCTGTATTTTGTAGTAGTCACTCTGCTGGTTGTCATACAAATATAGAGTCAAGAGATAGTCCTTATCCCAAAAATCTTATCTTAATGGCAAGATATAACCTGTAGGGGTATATGGGAAGAAGCCTAACCAAGAAACCAGTCCATCAGGTTTTTCCACTTTCTTTTTACCATGCATGAATGTGTGAACAGGAACCAGAAGATGAATGGGTGTTAGTAGATGTGTTTTGTTGAAGAGTTCTTAATGAATTTATTATTTCTAATATTTTTACTTCATTCTTAAACATACCTATGAAGTATTTCATGCTTCAAAAGGTTTGTTGATAAGTTTGGGATGAGATGACAAAGCATTCTAATGAAAGGCAAATATGTGTGCTTTTAGGAGGTACACCAGCTCCAACTACTCAGTAAGACTCTGTATTGTTCTCAGAAACACCGTATTCTGGCAGAAATAAACTGTGAAAATTATTAAAAGCCAGTGATGCTAGACTAAAAGATTTCTAGGAAGAACGATGTATATGACATAGTGTATGCCATATATAATGTCATATGATTAACAAGGAATGCAAAAATGTATGCCTGTGCTAATACCACTGTATGACTATAGGAGTGTCTGTGTGAGTTGATCTGTTTGCATATATTTAGGTATTATTTTTATACTGACAAAGAATGCCTATGCGTGAGCACTCATGTCTTCCTACATATGGCTGAGCTATACAATTTTTATTTTCTTTTCTTTCTCTACAATTTAATTTACCTTCTGCTTCCTTCATATATGCTTTTTTAAAGCAAAAAAAAAAAAAAAAAAAAAAAAAGGCAAAAAATATTTTCTTCTTTTCAAGTCATATAGGATTTTCTTTCCAGGACACTATGGGAAAAATAATCAGCCATATAATTTCATGCAACTTAAACCCCCCAATATCAAAATAAACGTGAAAGAAACTGAATGGGGAAGGAAAACAGTACTGCAACTTTTGTCCTCTGATCAGCATTTTTGCTGTTCAAGACTTCCTGAGTGATAAAATAGCTCAGCCACCCATGCAGTTAAGTCAGAGGGCAGAAAATTTTTATATTACTCAGATTTCCTCAAGGGGTTGACCACGCTGTGACCTCTTTGCATTCTGCAAAGCTCTGTGACTCAGAGACATTATGATGCTTCTATTTTAAAGAGTTTCTCCAGTGAACATTTAGGCTTTCCTCTGTGACACTTTTCAACTCGAGGTGGGTAAAAGCGTCTCGCCAGATCTGGTAACCTAAGGTCATTCCTGGACTCCCAGCATTAACATTTCATTAGCTGCAATAGTCTGTGTTGCTGTCCAAACTCTGCTTTACTTATGCGACTTGATGCACTTGAGCAGCCCCACTCATTTCAAGCTCTGATGTAAATGAATGACTCTACTTACAGAGTCATCCCATCTGTTTTTTTTCTAGTACAAGCCTGGTAAGCCTTTTTTAATTAATCTAAAAAAAATAAAATCCTTTAAGGCTTGTAAAACAGCAACTAGTTCTTGTTAGGGGGAAAAAATAGCCAGATATAGGCTATTAAACAGATATGTTAAACAAAACCCCAAACAATAAAATGAACCGTGGAGGTAGGTGAGCAAACTTACCTTAAATTTATTCCGATTTCCAGGACTGATGATTAAAACATTTTAGGATTAAACAAATGTAAACGAGAATTTCAAGCTGAGATTTCCTTGTGACAAGTGCTGTAAGCTAAAATGAACAATTTTTCAGTATATTGTCCTGATGTACTTCATTCTGTTGCCTTCTATTTTCATGGGTTTGTTACTTAACATAGTTATACACATTAAAGAGAGCATTTTGAAATATATAGCAGATTTTTCTTATAATCATGTGTATCCAAAATGTGAGTAGCAGAAGAAACCATTGCCATAGTTTAAGAAGCAAGACAATTAATACAGCTTTTTCAGCTTGATGCTATATATTAAAGTGATGATGGAGCAGTTTATGAGGAAATTGAAGTAGATACTGTACACAGTATATGAATAAATTGAGAATTATTTGATCGATCACCTCACTGTGACAATTTTTCCTGCTTTGCATGCTTCTTTACTGCTGATTGCATTGTTCCTTGGCACAAGGAGCTGGTAAGGAAAACAAGAAATACTTTGTACATGTAGAAAAATAAGTGAGAGAGGAGGAGTAAGAAATAACCTGAGTATTTCCCATAACTTGCATGCCCCACAAGCCATGGTCAAGTGGGAGACAGGTATTATCTCACTGTTTGTCCTACACTCCAAAGAGCATGGAGAAAGCTGGAAGCCAGGGTGAGACCATGCATTTCATTCGCAAATCTTGTACAGGCTGCAAATGCATTTTCTTCTGACTTCTCTGCCAACCTCTATTCTGGGCTTTGTGGACCAGGTGGTCCACAAAGGTAGAGATGCAACAATGCAAATATCATTAAAGCAAAAGAAAGAAATTTCACCATCCTATACTCTGAAACTGTGTCATCCTTCCATATTACTATGGGTTATTTGTTGCAATATGTAAGAGCTAAGTACAATCTCTAG
The DNA here is from genome assembly GCA_032173965.1 of Sitta carolinensis. Lineage (NCBI taxonomy): Eukaryota > Metazoa > Chordata > Aves > Passeriformes > Sittidae > Sitta > Sitta carolinensis. The sequence goes on along the minus strand of CM063284.1, from coordinate 13,905,991 downwards.
CATTTCTTAGACGTGTTGCGAATTTTAAATAAAAAATAAAGGAAATCTAGATCATTGTGCATCTCACCAAAACACACATAAGAGGAGACATTTAAGAGTAGTTATTCATTAACATTGGTAAAATGCTTTCTTTGTCACATAAAACACAAAATCATTTGCCCACATAAAGATATCTAGTTCAATTTTATGCAACTCAGAATACGCTGGACAGCAGTGCAGTTATGGCACAGGACCTAGGACAGACCCACAGCTTTCTGGAGAGGCCTTTGGAGGCCACACTGTATACTGGGAATTTCTAACATCATCCTAGGAATTCTCCTTCATGTGTCTTCCAAAGACTCATCATCTGGTCTCCTACCATTGTCAGTCATCTTGGTCATTCCAGGTGACTTAGTAGAGATTAATTTTCCCTCTTTCCATTAAGGGAACACAGATGATTATGGTGAAAGGTAGGGGATGTCAATCTTGCTCCCTGTGCTAGAATATTCAAACAGTATTGCCAAATCTGTATATGAGTTTGTCTCTATGCAGTACAGCTCAGCCTTCAGCCATCCCATCAGACCATGGTTCTACTACTGCTCCAACTGCCTGAACAGACAAGGAGCTACTGCTCTGCTTGGGGCTCTCACAGGCAACTGCAAACACTGAAAGGGGAGAGGATCTCGTCCTGACACTGTCTTTCTGGGGCTATCCAAAAGTAGTTAAGCCAGGTTTCCAAAGCTAAACTTTAAAACAGGTTGATTATTTTGGTACTTAAACAGGCTTAATGTTAAACAAATGCAGATGTGCCTGAGTTTATTGCCAATGAATGTGACCAAAAAATACCTGGAGCCTTAAGAAAGGGATGACAACAGTTTGCAAAAGGCTGAGATTGGCAACCCATACAAAATGAAGTTTCTAAGAAGAGAACATGGTTTCCTGTCAGCTTTCATGGTCAAGCAGAGAAAGAAAATCCTACTCAACATTTCTGGAGAGGAGAATCAGAGATTATGCTAAATTTTTTTGCATCTATGACTGATTGAATTATCCATTGCAAATAGTGTTTGTTGCTAATTTGGCCGTTTTGCGGTTCATGAATCATTCTGGAAACAATCCTGATTTCTACAAAAACATTTGTTATTTGTAAGTATTCACTGAAGAGTTTTATGTGAACAGATTTCAGCCTATTTTTTTGTTCTCAAATAGTGTCATCTATTCACCATTTGAAGTGTTTGATTGGTCGACCAAATCACATACTATTGTCTGCACTTCCTGATTAGGTAACTGAGACTTATAAATACAAGTATAATGAATAGCAAATGATGAATAGCAAATAGGGTATAACAAACACTGGATCATCTGAAATTTCATATTAGAAATACATAATTAATGTAATGTTTCGGACTTAAACATTTCCCTGAATACCTGGCAGCTGCCACAAGATCCTGAAACTATGAGTAATACCTGTCAGAAATATCAGCAATTATACTCTCCATTTATTAGCAGAACATTCAAAAATCAGGATGTCCATGGGTAAAGAAATGTTGAACATAATGGCAAGTGTGCATTTATCTGCATTTATGAATGTGTAGATGTGATTCTATTACTATTTTTCACCAATAATCTGAATATATTGTTAAAGTAAGACTGTATGAACCTAGCACATGACACTTTTCAACCAATAACAGGACGTGACTTCTTGGTACATACCAAAATGGAATAGAGGAAATGAGCAAGGACAGAGAATGTGTTTTAAATTGAGATTTGATGAGGCAGAAGAAAACAGTTCCAGATTTAAGGAGCTTCATGAAATATTTTTAACTAAAAAGAAATCCTTGGTTTCTTTTTGACTTCTTATGGTTTGTTTTTAATATTTTATTTATTTTTGGTTAAAATATTAATATTGTCTGAAATACTGATCATTTTTTCTGTCTTTAGACATGAAGTTGTCACATATTTATGAATATACTCTGGCACAGTAAGATTTAATAAATAACTAATTATTAATGCTACCGGTATTTGTTTTGATGGAGAAAATTCAAATCAAAACAAGTGATGGTTAGTTATCAAACAATTTTTCATGGTTTAGATAGAGAAAGTCAATGTACTTAGTGCCATGATCCAGTGGCCAGGAGGATGTTTTGGCTGGAAAAGGAAACTGCACTGGATAACTTGAACAAGCTCAGTCTCCTCTCTTGAGATCCCCAAGAGGTAAGTGAAAGGGTCTGTCTCTGCTAAATATAACTGAGTGTTGTGTATGTAATACAGATATAAGCAAAACTACAGTCTGCTATTTCAATCCCTCATCCAATGTTTGGGTTCTCTTTTGCTTTGGTCAGATCCAATCTTGTGTGAGAGCAAAAATATTTTCTCTAATTATATGAAAGGAAGGCTTGGAGACTAACTAAATATACAAACATTCTTAAAAACTCTTATACACAAGTATGAAGCACAGTACTGCTGTCACGATCTGTTGATTAGTTTAAGGCTATCAGTTAAAAGCATTGTATAAGATCATAGTTGTGTGGCTGTTAACCCTTTTGGCACGATCCCTTAGCCAAATGCCTTGCTTTCTGTTCTAAGGACAAAGAGAAGGAAAACTCCTTGGATGTATTCTTTGGCCCATCTTCATTTTGAAAGACAGTATACCACAGAGTGTTTCCTGGAGCTCACTAGCTATAAACTGCCACTCTCCTGATAAGAAATTCCCCAGCCTTTCTTTCTACCAATTCCCATAACAAAACAATATTCCCTTCATTTTATTTGGCCATACCCATGACACCTTCTCTCACTTTGATGGCCTTATATTCATATTTTCTGCTGAAATACCTGTCCAAAACTTGCCATGGCAGCCTTATGTCCCTGTGGTTATAACCAGTGAGCCTCTGAGACCACAGGTAGCAGCTTTTGGTCAAGTCTTGCTGTTTCTAGGAATCTGACTAAATGTAGTTTAATTACTTCTTTCCTTGAGGCTAAAGGATGTGTGTTTAAGATGACCATGGCTAAATCAGTTCAATAATTGTCTGGAGACCAAACAGTCACTTGAGAGCAGTCAGTAATTTTTTCCAGGATAACAATATTATTATTTCCTGGCCTTGCCATATGGGTGCATAGGAGTGGGACATATAGCCAATTAACTGAGACAAAGGTTTAACTTAAAGCAATAACGAGAGTGCATTTAGTGCACTTTGGAGCCATGGTTATCATTACCGAATTATAAATATTAATAACAGTTAAACACATTGTCAATGGTGCAGCCATTAAACATCTGCTACCTCTGTTACATGGTGCTTTTTAGCTGGAGTGAAATCTCTACTTTGGGGCATGTGGAAATACATTGATATTTGTGACTTAATGTAACCCAAAGTTCTGGTGTCTCCTTCATGGCATTTTCACTTCAAAATGACTAGCATCACACGTATACTTTTCAGGAGTATCTGTTTTTTCCAGGCTGTTGATGAGAATTGTTATTCTCAATGACTGTAGAAGCATCAGAAAGGATCCATTTTTGCTTGCATTGCAGGCTCAGGGTTTCAGGCACAAGGGCTGTGCCAACAGGGTTTGGGTACCAAACTCCCTCCGCGGGAATGCAACACTTACCTCCTTCTCATCGATGTATTGTGGTACCATGAGGAATAATATCTGTGCCTCAGAGTGGCCAACACATGAGTTCCTCTAATAAAAACAATAATCTGATTTTTTATCTAATAACGTTTTGGAGCAAGTGCTTGTCTTCTTTCAAAATCTGGTTTTCTTGATATCCAGCAAGATGTTCTGAGCAAAAATTGTCAAATACAGATTATTGTGAGCGGAATTATTTATGTACAATCTTTCTTTCAGGAGTGAGGACTACAAACATTTTCTTTAATCTCTGAACACATAAATGAATTAAAACTGTGCATAATACTTAGGAAGCGGAATAGCAAGAAAGACACTTTACTCCGATAGATTTTATTTTTATAAAGGTTTCATTTGGTGCTTTTGACACAGGTAAGTGTACCTTGACAATATGCCAGAAAAAAAATAAAATACTTTCAACTGACAGATATTTTTCCTGAAATTACTTTGTTCCAAACCTAAGGCCCAGTGGGGAAGAAGTGATTAACTCCCAAGGTCATTTAAGCATCAAAATGTACTTCTAGCAATAAAAGAGCCCTCTTAGAAGGAGCATTCTCAAAAGGACACCTCATTCTGAAAGCAGGTATAATCAGAATTTTGTTAGAGTGGAAAGAAAGCAAACTGCGAAAGAAAGAAGTAAGATATCTGCAGTCCTCCAAATTTCATAGGAGGCAGAGAACAAACCAGGCTCCAGGCCATAGTCAAGACATTATGTGAACATATATTGTGTTGAATTGATTTCAAATCCAGAAAGAACAGTCTATTCTGTTGGTCAAGTAAAAAGTTAAGATGTAGTTTTATCTAAAAGAAAGAGCTCTCTGATAGTGAATTCTTAAATTCAGAGGATGAAGTTCCAATAAGATAAGACCAAAGCCCTGGAAATGTTAGCTAGAGATGAAATATTTTTAATATGCAGTGGAAGCATCTACTATAATAACTGCCAATTATCAGAATCTAAAACCTTTAGTAAAAAAAATAATAAAGTGACCATGCAGTATTTTTATACTAAGGACTCAAGTTGAATTTAAACACAGGCATGTTTTGGATTCAGCTTTGAATCTCACTGTAAGTCAGTTCTGCTATTCTGTAGTAGACAAGCACTACATCTTTAGTTAATCACAAAGTACTTTTACAGGCAAAGATATCTACACATTTCTAATATCTTAGTTCTTGATTTATATCAAAATCCTATTAGTTAGTTCCTGTGTATATTCAACAAAAAAGAAAAGTAGCATTCAATATGCAATATTCATTCAGAGTGTAATTGAATCAATGGCATTAAATGTACAGATGAATTTAACCACTATAGGATTATGGATAAAAGCATATTTAGCAGGAGCAATAAAATGACAATTTAACATATTAAAGGGCAAGCAGCAATTTTTCATAAATAAAACAGGGACAAGAACAGATCCCAGCAGAAGCAGAAAGTGAAAATTGTTAAGTAAACCGTCTGGTTAAATGAGACATCACTGCACAACAACACTGTACGTTACCATTTAGAATTCAGTTGAAGGTGTCACAATGCAAATGTCAGGTCTAAAAAGAATTTTGTATAATCTGGAAATTCATTGCAGTGATGTTTAGCATTTTCACAGTAAATTGGCAGAGAGTTGTATATGACCCATAGAAGGGTAAGTGTTCACCATACTTCAGTGGAGGTAAATGCCCTGAGAATATTAGCTTAGAATTTGATTGTTTCCTAAATATGTTTGGTTGCTTCTTGCAGCAATTTCTGTTTAGAACACAGGGAACTGAGACAATTTACCCTGAATGAATCTTTCCTCTGCAGTGAATTTTTAGTTAAAAAAAAAAAAAAAAAAAAAAAAAAAAGGAAAAGAAGAAAGATGACTGGAGGATTGTGTGTCTAATTCTAATTAAATTATCTAATTCTAATTAAATACCTAGTTCTTGATATCCATGTAAACTGAGAAAGCGTTTAACATCAACTATGATTTACAGTTCACATGAAATATTTCTTTGTACAGCATTTTGTAGGTGCCAACATTTGAAAGCCAAACTCAGCAATGTTTTTGGCTAGAAAATAAGAACACACTTCTGTATGTATTGGATTTGGTAAGTTTTTGGCAGGATGGGGTGGTGAACTGCTCCTGTGAGTACACACCCAGGAGGCATGTCACAAACTGCTTGCTGACCTTGCTTTGTCTTGAACTAGAAATTCTTGCACCATGAGTATCAAGTGGAAAGTTAAAAAAAAAAATGAACCACACTCTCACTGTTTTGATAAGAAGCATTACCCTGTGATACTTGCTAAAGGATTTACTGCCACTAAATTCAGTCTGAAACTAGCTTGAGGATAATCTGATAAAGTTAAATTCACTCAATTTATAAACATTTGCATGTTATTTATTCATATCGTTTACATGTGTTTGCCCTGATAACACGAGCCTATGTGAAACAGCTGTCAGCAGCCACCAGAATTTGCTTGTTCACTGCTTTTTGCTGGAAGCCAAAAACAACTGCCCAGGCCCCATGAATACATGCAGTTCATTTATCCCAATTAGAAACTAATTTCAGGCAAGTGCCACTAACCAAGAACAATGTGAGACAGAACAAGAGAAATTATCTACAGCAGTGCAGTGAAAGAAGAAAGAAATAACAAATGAATATTGAGACATTCCATAGAAAGTGGTGCTTTTTATTTTGCAAGTTACAGATAATGTGCTTTTCTGGTACTGTGGTTTATATTATCTGTGCAGACACATTAGGCTCATATTTTGAATTGAGTGTTGTTTCTGTGTTTGCAAAACTCAGATGGGAGTTTTGCATGAAAATGCTTTCTCCTCTACCTGCTTTCATAAATACTATGGGAATAGCCCTGTTCACAACCTGCTGTCATGCTGACCTCCTGTGCTTGGCCAGCAAGTCTAAGTCCTGAAACATTTCAGAGTTTTGGAATCACCTAAAGTTTCTTTCCAGTTTGGACTGAGATTCTAGAAAGGCTCTTCCTCAATGGAAGGCTGGTTCTTACAGCTAAGATAAATCTGCATCTAGATACACCTGATCCATAGCATGACCAACTGTGATTTCCCTTTTATTGCTTCTTTTTAGTGCTGATTGTAAATTGTGATATATATTGAAAAGGCTAAGATCATCCAGCCTCTTATGCAGACACGTAAACTAAGTGAATGACAAAGCACAAATTGACAGCTACCACCATTCTACCAACATGCAAACTTCCCTGTCAGGTTAGTAAGAATTCTATATATTTTTCCTTGTCTTTTTCTAATTGTTTACAATTTTTCATAAAATGTTAGCAGCAGCAGTGTAGAATTATGGTACAACAGACAAAAACAGAGCAAAAGAGGTAAGAGAAAGCTGAAAAGGAAGACTTGGCCATGGTCACAGAGGGTTGTGTTGGAGATTGGTTAGACAGACTAAATACCCCTAAATCCATGGGCCTTGATGGGATGCACCCACAGGTGCTGAGGGGGCTGGCGGTTGTTGCTCTGCTGTTCTCCATTATCTTTGAAAAATATTGGAGAAATCTTAACAATTTTGTGATTCTGTGACTTCAATTCATATAATTTTAAAGATACCTATAAACATCCATTAATTGGTTCTAAATGAAATGTGTCATCTTTTCAGGAGAACAGTGTCACCCATGTGTGTTGTAATGAAACCATTTGGCACTTTACATTTCATTACAACACAAAGTGTAATGTAGCACATAAGTTATTCAAGGAATAAATTAGAGTAACAGTACTTTTATTAATATTAAAATATGTAGTGGAGGATACTGAAACAATATCAACCTCCTAACTTGTATACTATTTGACTTATTCTATAAATGAAACTGTTTTTTTGTCAGCCATTTCGTTATAGGATAAACAAGAGACTCTAATCTGGAAAAGATGCTGAAGTATAATGAATGCAAGTACAGCTCTTCCTAATTTTTAAAATACTGTGCTAAGAAATGATGATATACCATACCATGACACCATAAACTAAATACAAGCAAAGGATATGAAAATAAAGTAAAATTCTAATTTTTCACTTAGTTCAATTGTTTTTGAATTCTGTATGCTGAACACTTGCTATTTTTCTGATTGGAAAAGAAAGCCAACCAGGATCTCAAAAACATTTTAAAGGTGGATTTCCAAATCTTGATCATGTCCAGTGGCAAGTATATAAATCCTATTACAAATAGAAGTTATTTGGGTCAAAACAAAACAAAAAAAATAAGTAAATAAATTTCCAGTAGCTTTTCAGTGTAAAAAACTTGAGACAAATAATATTATAGCAGGCAGGGTAGCTACCACTAGACTATCAAAAAAAGCAGATTAAAGTATTCATGAGACCTTCAAATGGTTGTCCTGCTTCACAAGCATAGTTTGAATTTCAAATAACATGGACTGAGTAGATGCTACAGATCACTGCACTTGTTTGTCAGTGTTATATGTGATGCTTAGCAATTAGTTCTAGGACTCATATCTGCAGGAAGAGATAATTATGTACAATAAAACTTAGGAATCCTAATTTGACATTGATGGTATGACTGAAATGAAAGAGTGAAAATTAGGTTTTGTCTTCCTCCCTTCCTTTCCTTCCTTCCTTTCCTTCCTTTCCTTCCTTTCCTTCCTTTCCTTCCTTTCCTTCTTCACCCCCACCCTCCCTCCCTCCTTTTTGGCTACTTCTCTCCCTTTCCTTCACTTCTTTCCAAGGCATTATTACAATCTTTTAGGGTAAGACAACTGGAAAACAAAGTTAAACACTTCTGACACCATAAATACACAGCAATATATCAGATTTATACAACATTTAATAAATTAACTTGATTATTTTAAAATATACTTTATGTCTTGGAAATAGGTACCCCACTATTAGGGCCAAAACTGGGTTGAAATCAGTTGTGCAATGTCTTTTTTTATGTTATATAATTATTCATATATAATGAATGATGTATATTTTCAAAATAATTATGTAGCTCACTACTGACACAGAAATTACAGATGGCCTGTGACAAATATGCTTTTTAAAAAAATTACGCATGAGGCTTATCCAAAAATCTTAAGCAGTGTCAGAATTAGATTCAAACCAAACTTTGTAGTTTTAGAATAGCCTCTCATTGCAAACGATGCATTCTGTTTCCTAGTTTAGACCTAGGATACTAAGGTAAAGATAAAATTATTTTGTTACTTGGTTGGCTGTTGTAAAGGAATTTGAGAAAAAGAAGAATTGAAACTGAAAGTACAAGCTACAGAACCACATTTTTATGTTATTCCCAGGGTCAGAAATTAGCATTTCCCCTGTTCTCTTATACCTTCTCCAGTGTCCTCTAGCCATCAAATCCTGGCTCTGTAACTCTAGACTTCGGGGTTTGTTGTTATTTGTTGGGTTTTTTTTAGTGCTTTGGATATCAGAAATACCAAAATGTATGTTGATTTTCAGTGCTAAGATTTTGGAGGAGGAAGTTCATGTTCCATGAAATTGCAACAATGCCTTTATTAATTACCTCTTGTTTACACATCAAGGTCACATTGGAGACTGATTTCCTTTACTTAAAAAAGTGTAACATAGGCAGTGTTGATTGCTCAGATATTACTGCCTTCTAAGTTCAATTTCAAACGCATTCTTACATGACTGAGCACAGTACTCCAAGCCTCTGCTCTTGTCATGGTGAGTTTATGAACATTTTGCAGTGAGAGTTCTGTTAACCCTGAGGTTGTCAAACAATATTTAATATAAAACAGCACCTGATCACCGCTGGTCATTTGCCTACTTATAAAGAACAAAAGAGGAAACAACAACAACAACAAAAATAAAATAATTAACAACTACTTAGTTCCCACACAGCAAAAATTAGATGTCAACTGAACCATTCTTTATGCTTGCATATGCATTTAAAATATTTTTTTTTCAACAGCTATCCCCATCAGAACATGTTCTACAGTTGTAAATCAGTGCCAGTGAATTAAATTTTGCTCAGGGCATTGTGTACAATTTCAATATGGCTATTAATGCAGGGAAAATAAACAAGGAAAAAATGCTTAACATGACATAAGATCTGACTTATTAACTGATTCAGTATAAATGAATGTCAAGTAAATGACAGCCCCAGGATTCATCCAACACAAAGTTGTTTGAAAAAGCATTTCAACAATGGCTTAGAATATGTTATTCTTTCATTCAGTTGCCTGTGCTTCCTAGGGAGGGAAACATAGCGTCAGACAAAAAAAAAAAAGAAAAAGAAACACACCACTTCAAATAAAATATTCCATAAAAGAGAATTTCTATTTCAGAGGGTCAGGCTAAAGACAGTGATTAACAGAAGAGAATGTATGACTGAAGGAAAGGAAGTCTTCTTTCTAAAAAAGCAATTGCTGAAGATGAGAAGCATGAAAAGCCCATTGCCATGGTGCTGGATGTGTTGTTGTTTCTTTTTGACCTCACCTTGTCCAGTCAAGATGACTAAAAGCCTTACTTTGTTATTTACTAGCTTTTAAGCATATGGTTTTTGACAGTCTTCATTATTCTTTAATAAGTTTCTTTTGTAGTGGAGCTCACCCTTTAGAAACTCAGTTAAGGAACTGAATTGAATGTTTCATCTAGAGCAGGTTCATTTTAATTTATTTAAATATGTAAAGACATTCTGTTTTGTTTTGTGGGTTTTTTTAAATACCCCTGGGCTTGCAGGCAGAGAGGTATATAGTCTTATCTCTGAGTGAAAATTCAGCTCTCGGTTCCCTGCAAACTTTTCCTTGTTCAAATTAGGGCATCTCAATGCAAGAGCTTGTTAAAGTTTCATGTTATAAGGGATGGGTTTGCCTTGGCAGATTAATTTAACAGCAGGAAAATCTACTTCTGTTTTTCTTAATGCCAAGTTTTAAAGCTTGCTTACGTTGTGGGTGGTGCGACTCAAGAGGAAGCAGGGTAGCCACAGGCATGGGATCAGAGCTTCGTCCTTATGCACATGAGCGGGTGTGTGGGTGTGAGAGAAAAGAAGGTATGAGGTTTCTACCTTTCCTCCTTGCACTCAAGTCACTCCTGGGCATCCCAGGCTGCTGTGCATGTTTGTGACCAAACACACTGGGCCAGTGGGCTTCCCCTCCATTTCTACTGGGCTGGGAAGCCTGAAAAAGTTGCAAATAAGCTTCTGGGTTTGAACCAAGAGGAGACAGAGGAAGCCGTGTGAGCAGGCGGGAGCCTTATAGTCCTAAGGAGGCTGCACAAAGTCCAGAGGCAATTCCACTGTGCCATGCCATGGCTGCAGGATGGGACGTGGGGCTCCCACCCAGCCAGGCCAGCACTTGCAGGGAACAGTTGCACGAAGGTCCACAGGACACACGGTTTCCCAAAGGGGCAATATCACAGCCGACCCCACACAGTGCAGGCCTTTTCCCACACACACCTATTTGGAAAGAGCTGTCAAATTAAAATGAGCCCTTTTGTACATGCTGAGTCTAACGGTTAATGTAATAAAACTCAACAGTATTTACAACACGAGCTGTGTGGAACCTTGGAGTGAGAGTCTGTGGGCTTCTCCCCACCTGATTTTCATATAAGTGTAATGATAAATGAAGGGAGGGGAAGGGAAGGGGGAAGGGAAGGGAAGGGAAGGGAAGGGAAGGGAAGGGAAGGGAAGGGAAGGGAAGGGAAGGGAAGGGAAGGGAAGGGAAGGGAAGGGAAGGGAAGGGAAGGGAAGGGAAGGGAAGGGAAGGGAAGGGAAGGGAAGGGAAGGGAAGGGAAGGGAAGGGAAGGGAAGGGAAGGGAAGGGAAGGGAAGGGAAGGGAAGGGAAGGGAAGGGAAGGGAAGGGAAGGGAAGGGGGGAGGGAGAGGGAGGGAGGGAGGGAGGGAGGGAGGGAGGGAGGGAGGGAGGGAGGGAGGGAGGGAGGGAGGGAGGAGGGAGGGAGGGAGGGGAGGAAAAGAGGCAAGTTAATAATGAGGCAGGTAGTGACACAAACAAATAATGCGCACCTAAAGGAACCACAGCACTTTCACGCAACACAGGCAAAATCAGCTTTCCTTTGGGGCTGGATGTCACAGTTTTAACTACTGGTGTGGGCTTTCTCCACATGTATACTCAGGCAACACTTTAAGGTTGCTGCAGGTCCTGCAGACATATCAGGATGAAATTTTAAATCAGCTCTAGTGTTTTACTGAACAGAACCTACTCAGGGTCATCTCTGTGTTGCTGCCATTGCAGGCGCTGAGCTGGCTGCCCCTGCCTTCAGCCTGGCCAGTCCAATGGCACATGGAATGCAGCATAGAAACTCTTTGAGATATTCCTTTAAACCATAGTAACTTACCTTTACCTCTCCTAAGGTAAAGAGGTACCTCCTCTTTTACCAGAGGCAAACACTTGATAGAGTGTCTGGTTTGACAGTTTAATGAATGCCATTTGGCAATTCTGAGCACTATCAAATTTGAAATCATGAACCTGCACATTGATACTTTTACCCATAGTACTCAGGAAGAGTACAAAGGCTCTTTTCTAGCTCTAAAGACCCAGAGACAGCAAGAAATAAGGCCCAGTAATCTTTGATGTCTAGTAGCCTGCTACTGCTGCTGTTTACTGTAAGGAGAAGCTGTAGGACTCCATTTATAGCTTTGGTAAAAGTCAAAGTCAGAATATAGCCTTCACTGTCCTGCTTTTTTGCACACCTGTGACCATATGGATACCCTACTCTTGCACTCACTTCTCTCTAATTTGTTTTCCCAAGAATCAGTCTCTAAAAATATTGATACAGGAGCATGGGGAGTACTGCAGAGGACCCATTCAGTGCCAGCTTCTCCACAAGGCTGCACTGTGAGCTGTTTTGCTGCTCACAAGCTGATGTTTTTCTCACCTCTTCCATCTTGTTCTAGCCTAACCCAAGCCCATGCACCTGCTACTGCAGGATATTGCCATCAATAGCTTTCCAACACTTCATATGCTAACGAATAGTTGGCTTTTAATCATTTCAGCAAAAGTCCCCAACTGCTGCTGAATTCACTCTCCAAGTCTACAACAGAAGGGACCTTTATTTACCTTAATGGGCTCTGAGGATTAACACTGCAGACAGTCAGGTGCCTGGTCTCCTCATATTGCTATCTGCCCTTGGCTTCATGACCTCTGGTTGGCAAAGAATTTCTGCTTAAGGTGCTTGGATCTGTAAAGCATGATGTTTTTGGCTAACTGCAATATTAAGAAATTCCATAGGAAAATAAACTGTCCAGTCTCTTACACAAATATCACTTAAAAAATCTCTCAATAGAATCCCACAATTACAGAGTAAAACGGACAGAATTTAGAGCAACAGAGCCTTCCATAGCAGAATGCTTAGAAATTAATCTGAAATAAATTTTAAAAATATTATTTTCTAAATCCACCAAAAACCCGCTATCTTTTTCAAACACTGATCACAGCTTAATTACTGTTAAGTCGGTTTTTTTTTTCGTGGTGAATTTGCAGGTTGCTGCGCTAATACTACACAGCATTCCTTTAAGGCTTAAGCACATACATTTAAAAGCTGATAACATTTTTTCCATTAGAAGAGCTTAAGTTCTTTTATGATATGTCCAGGGATCAAGTTTCATAAATTCAGTATTCAAGCCAACTAAAGTCAGGTGTCCTAGTACCAAAAAGCTTAATGAGTGAACTTTTGCCTCACTACGGTCTAGAAGATACAAAGAGATGAATACTTCAAAATAAAGGCAAACATTTGCTTCAACATGTAAGTGTATTTGTTCAGACTGTAAATTAAATTCAATTAAGTTCAGAGAGTAGTATCTTAAGTATTTTGCTAATTATAGTTGTGAGTTTCAACTAATTAAACTCAGATACATTTAAGAAAAGAGAATCTGCCAGGAAACTGCCCATTACATGGGCTGGTTATCTCATTTCCATTAAAGCACCACTAAAACTTTGAGATGTGCCTTCAAGACACTCCACAGGAGAAGGAGAAAAAGAGGAGAGAACCAAGGATCTTTTTGCCAACTATAGCAAAACAAGATGAGCTGCAGAAAGGAAATTTGTATTTTCTGGGTGTACAAAACCTATAGCTGCACATCCAAGAATGCCCTCATTCAGCACCCATGTGACTGCTGTCCTCAGGAGTCAGTTTGTGGTGCTGCCCACCTTGACAAACTCCTGGGGCTGGCTGATGTCTCTCTAGTTAGCTTCACACCTCTGCTCAAAAGAGAAAACTCATTTGAAAAAGCTAAATTTCTCAGCAAATTAGGGTCAAATAAATGCTAACTTTTGTGAAAAGTGCTAGCATGGCCAGAACTTCAAGGCTTGATTTAGTATCATTTGATTTAAAAGATGAAAAAGACTATGCCAGCAAGCAAGAAAATAAGAAGGGGAACTGGGGTCAAACTGAAACTCTGATATGGGATAGGAAAGGGCATGTAACCAAAACAGCATGAAGAGGAGCTGGGAGAGTCCAGAAGAATATATTGGGAGCCTACATGTTCCACAATCGAGGGAGAAAACAGCATAAAGTGGAAAAAACCTGAATCTTTTCAAGTCCCTGGCATAAAGAAGCAAGAAGTAGGCATTGAAGGGAACAGGAGAAGTAAAAATCAACAGGAGGTTGACACGTCAGGAGAGAGACAGGGAGGATTGCAGCCTCTGGAGACTAAGCCAAGAACATGGCTTACAGAAGCTGCAAAATGTGCAACCAAGTGTTTTCATAGAGGGACTAGCTAGTGTTGGCACAAGAGAGCAAGTGTTAGCACTGGAAGACAGAAGAAGTGCTCAGTGTGTGACAGTGATGAAGTCCCACGCAGCCCTGCGAAAGTATGTCTGAGCTACATAAAACCGCGAGCTCGCTTTGAGCTAGTTAGCCAAGCCTCAGAAGCAGTCTGTGCATGTTAACATTGCTTTAATTAATTTAACTGGGCTAATACCCCTAATTTGTTGGAGGTATCTGTAAACTGTGCTTTGCAGGGCTAGGCAGACACGGTGTACTTTTGTTAGAAAGAGTTACTCCAGAGGCAGCAAAACAGGTCAGACCTTTACAAACCCATTCAAACCCTTAATTTCCCTACTGCGTGTCCTTGGTCAGTGATTAGACTGAGCAGAGACTCCCAACAAGCTCAGGCTGCTGAATACTGACCTCTCTTAACTGTTGCCAAAGCTAACAGCCACGGCTGTGTTCACACCAGGTGGTCTCCCTTTAAGAAAATGCTCTTTCACTTTTTCTTCTTTTCTTAAAAAAAACATTTTGTTGTATGATAGAGAAAACTTGCCCAAATGCACGCTATTTGCAGCAGACAATAAAGTGCTGCTTACATGATTTTTGTGTGTTGTGTTTTCATACTGCCCTAAACTTTTTTACTGGGTTTGAACTGCCAGCATTTTAGCATAGCAACTTGCTTTCTTCATGACATTCAGCAAGTGGGTTTGCCTCCTCAAAGACTTGGGCTGCAACCCAAGGAGAATTTTACATTAGGAAAGAATGAAAAGTTGGTTAGAGCAGGAGAAGAAAAAGACACACACCTCCTTCCCTCTGACCGCAGACTAACCCAGCACACTGTCTCTATGGTCTGGGTACGTGATGTTATGACTGTGATCATGTGGGTCCTAACTCTTCCAGCAGAGAGAGGAACATAATTTGTTTTATGGAGCAGAGGCTAGTCACAGGGCTACTGTGTGCTTGCTGCTACATGCATGGTTTTAATATGCTCCTGCTTACGTGTCTGACTTTGCACACATTGCAGAGTAGAATAACACAGGTAGGAACCAGACATCCTGACAAAGTAGGAAGCCAGACAGGCACACCTTCCTCTGTAGTCACCCAACCTATCTGCTCCCGACTGCCCTCTTCCCAAATAATGGGAATCACATGAAGGGGAGGGAACATTTTCCCAGGGGAAGAGGGAGGTTTGGGCAGGACATGACCTAGATAAATTATCCTAGCAGCCTGTGGGTGGTTTGCAGAGTGTAGGTTAAACAATTTCAATGTGCACAAGCTCTATGAGAGCCAAACCCCACTGAAACCAACAGAAAGCTTTCCATTTGCTTTAGTGAGCATTGGATCAAACATTATAGATACGCAAAAGTGAAATAAGAGACTTCTGTGCATTGTTGGCACAGTGACTGTAAATACCATTGGAACAGAAAGAACCACAAGATACCCCAAGGCTGCATGCTGTCCAGTGATTGGCTTTTATTTGTCCCCTACCTCAGTGGAGCTACTCCACACACTGGGTAAACCTAGCCCTTACTTTTTCCTCAGGAAGATTTCAGTCTAGTTGCTTTATCATTGGGCACAGGGTGCTCACTGTGTAGATTACACCAGGTAACAGGAGCAAAGTAACTTTAGGTAATTGTGCCAGCATGGGGAACAAAGGAAAGCATTCTCATAACACTGATAGGCAGAACAAACTTGAAACCATTTTTCCTGAACCAGAAATACAGATTCCTCTTCCAATAGCTGCTTTCCTGTTGGCTAGACTCAATGAGATACCATTTGGAGGAAGGAACAGAGTCATTCAGTGCAGGTTGTGCATATGACTCTTGATACTGCACTGCTTTAGGCAGATTATTATTCTGTCCCCTCTTTTAATCATCAGCTAGTGACAAGTTAGTGGTGATTTTATTAGTATCCCTTGTTGGGAATGGTGCCTTAATTTATGGGGACTTTTTAATTTATGCCTTTTAAAAATAAAGCCACTAATTGCTAGGCAGTGGATTTTGTAAATTAATAAAACAAGCAATAAGAAACGGAAGAGCAATAACAACAACAAAATGCAGTCTTAAAAAAGAGCAATGCTGTACACCAGCAATAAAGATGAAGAGTGGAGACACCTTCTCCTTACAGATACTTCTGGGTGAGAAAACATCATCGCATCTGGGGAACTTGTCTTAGAACCAACAAGCCTTACACATGTGAACACATTGGCTTAATGAAATCCCTAAAACCAGTGCAACTTGGAAAATTTACCTTGGAGGGATGAAGTCTACATTTGCAACAACAAGAGACATCTTTCACAAGACTCATTTCAGTGCTCTGCCTCCTCCTTTTTTTGTGCTTTCGAATACACAGCTAGGACACAGACAGAGTGGGACTTATTTCGGGTTTATGCCTTTTACTTTTCCAACCAGGCATTCACAGCTGTAAGCAGACCTGTGAAAGTCTGAGCTTTTAGTCTTGAACTTGAAAGACAACTTTCAAGTCATGCTGTACACTGGGGACAGGAGGATAGAGAATCTAAGCTTCTACTTCCTTTGGTGTATCTATTTCCACCTAATTCCCAAGACTATCTTGCCCCCACTTCTTTGTCTACATAAAAAGCTAACATTAACCTGGTTTAAATAAATACAGTAAAAAAGCCATTCATTTTAATAGTCTACTCCTCTTACATTCACTGTGTAAGAACAAAATTTCAAGCTTCAACCAAGGCCTATGAGGATAAATTTCAAAAAGGGAAGGACCTTCAGTTTTGAATAGCAAGATAGCTTTAATTTTAAGAACAGGAAATCAATACATTATTTTCAATCACTGGAATTTTGCAGTTGCAAAATCAATCCTTTTCTTATTAGAGTACTTACATTCCCAGTAAAATACTTTGTGAAATAGAATCTCCATTAAGATAGAGCTGAAACATGCTCCCAGGAAGCCAGCAACTTTTATTGTAATCACAGAGTTTGCATAGTAAATAGGAAGCTAAGTTTTATCTCTTGGAATTCCTTTTGAAGGAGCAGCAGCCCTGTAGCTTGGGTTACCTTCAGGACCACTGCAAGTGTGGGCAGTTGTGTACAGAGAAAACTGGACCTAGGACATGTCATTAAGATCTTCCCAGACCATAGGAGGTCATTTAATGCCCCTTGGCAAAGTCTGGCATGACAAAGACACAAGATTCTGCAGAGGGAAAGGAACAATCTGACCAGATTTACTGTGATCAGGCCTGTGTAGTGATGAAAAAGAAAGGCAGGGAGTGAAATTAAATGTCAGGAATTTGGTTTGCACCAGAGTTTTGGTTTGTTCTTATCCCTACCAAAAGTGACTGCTCTATTTAGCTTTGAATAACTGCTCTGCAAGTGGGATTAAGTTTTCTTCTCTCCCTTGGTTTAATGTTGCAGCAGAGACAGTCTGTATTATACAGTGGCATAACACATGCCATTTAGAAAAAACTCTGACAACATGAAATTCCCATAGGTGCTATGCTCACAAAAATTAGCATAATCGTGTTTGGGAGAGATCTTTGCTCTTACAGAAACTGTATCTGTCAGTCTTACATGTAGATTGTTGCAAACACTATAGAAATGAGAAACTAAACTGACACAATAGAATTGTAGTAATTGAGAAAAAAAGTTTGAAATTGAGAAATCAAATCTCTTCCACTAATATAGTAATAATTTTACTATGTCATTGCACAAACTAAAGAAAGAATCAGAAAATAGAGATGGAAATTATAGGCCGGTGCCATATTACATATAAAACACTTTAAGACCTAATTCAAATCCTTCTGAAGCCAGTGTTATGTGTATCAGGTCTGATAGTAATAATAACAGTAATAATGGTTGTTCTTAATAATTAAGGTTGATTATGAGGCACTTAGGGTAATGCTGTTATTTACTTTCACCACCCATGCATTTGCTTATGTGGGAATAGATTCAACTGTGATGAACAGCTATGGTTATGCATGTTCAGTTTTGATGACTGGAAAGTGCTAATTGATTCTTCTTGAACTTTTTTCCTTGAGGCTCTTTTGACCTCCATCTTGTTCAGGATTTTGGCTCACAGAATGAGTTTTTTCATCCTACATCAGGTATTTGACCTAAAGGACTTTTCCCCATTGTTGGGGGTTGAGTCCTCTTGTAGAATTTTTTCCCATAAGTTGCCAGGGAACTGGTCTCTGGGAACTTATGGATAGTTAAGAAAGACAAAAGAAGCGGCCTGGGGTGAAGGGAGGGGAGGAACACGTGGACTTCACTTCTTTTTTTTTTTTTTTTCTGGGAGGTGTGCTTGTTGGGAGAAGAAACAGCAGGCTGTGGTTTTCAGACTTCGGGGGAAGATCTCTTTTCCACTGGCGCCACTGAGCAGAGTTCAGGGTTTCCTGCCACGGTCTCTCCGTGTGTGCCCCGGCAATCCTGACCCTGCCCCGTCTGCCTGGCCAGGAGCCACTGCAGTTCCTGCCCCCCTCGCTGTCCCTTCGCTCCTGCTCCGAGTGTGTTCTCCACGCCTCAGCCCGCACCCCCTGCCTGCCGGGACTCGTGCTGCAGCTCCAGCCACCGCCGGGGAGCTCCTGATCCATCTCCAGCACCCCGGGACTCTGCACCACAGCTGCCTGTGTCGGGAACTGCACCAACGGGGAAAGGGTGCCAGTGGCAGGGAAAACTGGGACTGTTTCCCTGGTTCTGTCTGTGGTTCATGTCATAGTTATTGTTGTTCTGTTTTGCCTTGCTAAACACAAGTAATGTTTATCCATATCCTCACATCTTCGCCTGAGAGCCCTTTAATTCTAAAATTATAACAATTCAGAGAGAGGAGTTTTTTGCATTCTCCATTTCACAGAGGGTCCTGTTTGTCCTTAGCGATACCTGTCTTCCAAACTAAGACACCCGTTTATTGAAAAAAGATTCTACAAGCTTTAATAGATGAATTCAGCCTGCAATCCAATGGGATTTTCACTGTCCTTTTGCAGAAAGAAAGAAAGGTTCCCTCCAGGGATGAAGTTGCTGTTTGCCCACCTCTGCACTGACTGAGATCTTATCAAGAGAGCTACAGCATGGGTGCTTGCTTAGAGGATGAAGCCCTGGGTCTCCAATCTGGCCATACCAGTGAAGGCAGAACCATCCTGTCTCAAATACAGCATCTGTGCACACACAGAGCCCATCAGAGGTTGCAGAATTATGACAGGCTGATAAAAGACAGCCACTGTACTAAACAGGAGTCACAAGCTAAACACAAGATCTAGAGGACAGAGAGGGCTGTCATCTGCCAAGACCAAAGGACCAGGATAAAGGCTTTTTAAAAGAACTCTTTTTTTTTTCCCCGTAGGGCAAAATGAGGCAAATGACATTGCCATGTTCCAAATAGACTGGCATGAGTCTTAGGTGTATAATGAAAGTGGCCACTGAAAGAAGAGGACCAGGAAGATTAATAGATTGCTTGCAGATTAGTGCTATGAAGCTCTTTTAAGATGTTGAACCACTGTTATCCGTATAGAGAGGCATTCTGGTCTGAAATGAACGTCACTCCCAGAGTAGCTGGGGAAGTGATAGGAACATTCTTCTACAGTCAGTGTTCCAGACATACATCCCCATTAATTCCCCTGTGTATTTCTCAGAGAGAAGTCAGAACATTTACAAGAAAGGTTTTCTCTGGCTCAAAGTCTCATGGAAAATCCCATGATTTATTCATTGGGGATTTCCCACAGTTCCCAGGGAAACCAAGAGGCAAGGCTCTATGGGAGCAGGTTCTTTTGCTTTCATCTTTCCCACAGATCAGCCAGTTCTACATCTTCCTATGAGCTGCTGCTCATAGAGAGATTTGGGCTTGAAAGACTATGAAATAATTCTTTGTTTTGTAGATGAGATTTTGTTTTCATTAACTCATGATGTGAAGAAAGAAATTAAAGGTGAAAGAAAAAACCTCAGGTGGACTTTTCTTGATGAGTTTCATGAGTACATAGGTTCTCCTACTGAGAAGGAAGGCTCTGAAAAAAGGTGCCTGGAATCATGGAAGTGTTGGTCCAGGCAAAAGTGCTGTAATGCACTTCTACTCCTTTTATCCCTAGATCTCATAAAAAAACTTTGACAAAGCAAGCCTCAATAAAGTAACTTGGTACCTTCATCCATTATTATATTAATAAACATAATAAATCAATTATTATATTAATAAACAATTTCCATCACTCTATTTTTCTCCCTTTTTATACAGAATAATGTACTACTATAACAGGATTTCTGCTTTCCTGTTGAGAGCATTAGGAGCAAGAAAATAAATAGTTCTCTTCATTACCAAAGTCTCAGAGGAATGCAAACAGAAAAGAAGGAGCAAACGTAAAACCTATTTCCAAGGTGTTCTGGAGTAATGCATCAGCCTCTGATCTTCAGATACACATCAGTAAATCCAGACTTTGATCTACTAAGCACTTAAGTACTTGCAAAACTTGGGGCATATGAGTAGCTTCTTGACATTAGCGTGTGGTTAGGTGCTTTTCTGGACTGTGGCTTTTCAAAGGAGTGTACGGCTTAGTTATGTATTTTTTAAAGTGGGAAACAGTAAAAGAAGGAAGGAAGGAAGGAAGGAAGGAAGGAAGGAAGGAAGGAAGGAAGGAAGGAAGGAAGGAAGGAAGGAAGGAAGGAAGGAAGGAAGGAAACGAACGAACGAACGAAACGAACGAACGAACGAACGAACTTGGCTTAGGTTAGAAAACAACAAGCCAAACTGAGTTCCCAGCAGATGATAAGACTGCTGATTTAGACAAAATAAAAACTAGGATGTGTAATACATTGTAAAGCAATTCTTGGCCTTATATTTAAGGCCACTGAATCATATAGGTAAATCAGACTTAAATGAGGGAGAAAGGATGCTCACTGAATACATGGAGCTTCAGGAGTATGTGGGATCAGTTTTATTTACATGTCTTTCTTGGTTTGCCCTGATTCCTTAGCCATTTTATCAGAAATCCTGTCCCTTATAGCCTTCAGAAGAGATTATTTTATGGCATGCAGATTCTCTGTTTAGGTCTAAATAATTTGAACTCATTTAAATTGAAGGTCTGAGCTTGCTCTTTTTTAAATTGGACAGGTTAGAGAGACTTAGCTCATATGCTCAGCTTATGGATAATTCCCAACTCATATGAGCAGATGAATTGGCACACTGGAAGCAGAGATGGCCATGTGAAAACTGCCCGTAGATAAGGATGAAGGAGTTTCATGTCATGTAGTTAATTAGGCAGGGCCAGGGGACATTCCCAGGCACTGGAGCTTGATTATTTATACTATGAAATTGTTAAGATGATGTCTGGCGTGTTTTTGGCAAAGGTACAAACACCCCATCTAACAGAATGCCAAGCAATTCCCAGGAACAGCATGGAAAAGGAATCTTTCTCCATAGGCTGCCTGCATTCAGCCACCCTGTTCTGGAGGGTAAGTTAATTCAATAGTACAAATTCAGGCTGTTCTGCATCAGCTTGCCGCAGTGCCAGCAAATGTTCCTGGGCATGCTTAATTTACTCCTAAAGATGTAGCCATAGGTCCTATTCATGGACACAGTGCTGATTCAGTTGACTTCCCAGTCTATTAAAATCGAGATTGAGTTTGATTCATTGCAAGCAAGATAAATATTTGGAAATGCAGTAGAGGTGAAACCAGCAGGAGCCTGGGAAAAAAGTCCAGCTGCAGAAGGATCTGCTTTGAGAATAAACAGTAATAAAAATACTCTGGCTACAGATGTAAGTTCATCTAAGGAAACAAATGAGAATGTGTTGAGCTGGCACAAGAAAACAATTATGTTGGTAAGCCATAGAATTAATGAAGTCTGATTTGCTATGATTTGTGTTTCTCAGTTGGTTGACATTGTGCAGCAGGAAAACTATGACATAGTTGCCATCGCAGAAATATGGTGGGATGACTCACACCACTGAGACCTGCAAGGCTTAGCTATGGCATCTTCAGGAGGGACAGACAAGGAAGGAGACATGGTGGGGTAGCCCTGGTGTAACGTGGTTTATGTTAGGGACATTTTTGATTGCCTAGAAATAAATGATACTGGCATTAGAGTTGAGTGTTTATGAATAAGAGTCATCAGGTAATATCGTGGTGGGAACCTGTTACAAACCACCCAACCAGGATGAAGATGCATACAAAATATTCTTTAAGCAGCTGACAGAAGACTCACAAACACTGGCCCTTGGTCTCATGGGAGACTCCAGCTTACCACATCTCTGTTGTGACAGCTCTGTCATAATGCAGCAGAGAGGAAACAGTCTAGGAAGTTCCTGGAGTGTGTGGAAGATAAATTCCTGACACAGCTGGTGAGTGAGCATTGGGAAGGCACCCACTGGACCTGCTGTTTGTGAACAGAGAAGGACTGGTGGGTGATGTCATGGTCAGAGCATGTCTTGGGCATAGGAATAATAAGGAGGGTAAGTAAGCAGAACTGCTACATGGACTTCCCGAGGACAGACTTTGGACTGTTAAGGAGCCTGGTTCACAGAGTTCACAGAGTCTCTCAGGAGACAGTCCTGGAGGATAAAGACAAGCCAGCAGGGAAGAAAGCAGGCCTGACTGAACGAAAAACTTGACTGGAATTCAGGGGAAAAAAGGAGGGTTTACAACCTTTGGAAAAAGAGTCAGGTCACTCAGGAGGATTACAATGTTTTCATGAGGTTATGCAGAGACAAAATTAGAAGGACCAAAGTCAATCTAGAACTTTAATCTGCCTAATGTCATAAAAGACAATAAAAATATTTCTATATATAAATCAGTCACAAATGAAGGTCTAAGGAGGGCTAAGGTCTGTCTGGTGTTGAAACAGGCTGCCCAGGGAATTGGTGGATTCACCATCCCTGGAGGTATTTAAGAAAATGTGTAGGTGTGGCACTTCAGAAGATGGTTTAGTGATGAACTTCGCAGTGCTGGTTTAACAGTTGCACTCAATGATCTAAGAGGTCTTTTACAACCTAAACAATTCTGTGTTTTTATGACTTTGGTTTTTAAAAAGATGTGGATAAAGGTCTCTTCCATCTTTATGCATTCGCTCTTCTGCTTGGATTCTCTGAAGTCTGGCCACGTGTGCTTATATAATGCTTCGTTCCTTCTGTCAAGTTCCTTAGAAGATCTCTCTGTATGTGGTGACTTGTTTTATTAAAGCTTGTAAGAACTTGGCTATCTTTGAGACATCTACCTCTCTGTCAAAATCAGTCAACATCTTCAAAATTTAGAGGAGTACAAGCCTGAGAGCTGACTACAGAATCCCTGTTTCCATACGAATTGGGGCTGCAGAACCATAGTGCATTAGGACACAGCTCATGCTCTCAGCATAGCAACAAAGAGACAGCATGGAAACTCAGGTGGGGAATATGTCAAAACCAATACATGGCAATTTGGTTAGCAGAATTCACTAATACATTAATTTTTAAAGTTTCAAACCACTATTTCATTAATTTCTGATTCATTAACTCCTAGAAAAAGCACCCATATTGTTCAAAACATCTTTCCAAATATAATGCCAAGCCCTTGAAAAGGTTTGCTTTCACCAACACCAGAAAGAAAAAGTATCTGGAAGAATAATAAAAAATGGATTAAAGAGAACAGAAATAATTTATCAACTGCAGACATACAGGAATAGAAAAAGATGACTACAAAAGCCAACTCGAAAAATCAAGGAAAGAAAGAGAATTAAGTACAACTATTTTACACTAACAATACATCTGTGCATGTTTGTCATTGTCGCTGACAAGTTGCCTCTGTGCCTGTTAGTAAAACAAGATATTACACGATATAAAGGGTATAAGGCAGACTGCTTCATTGGAAACATGCAGCTTTTTTTCAGGTCAGATATCTAACAGGGTTGTATTCCTCTCATTTACACTGCATGAAACAGGAATATATCAGTCTAATTTCAGTATTTCAAAAACTGAAGAAATAGGAAGAAAAGGTGTTACCTTTTTACTTAAAACTTGTGCTTATGGGCAGGGAATGTGTAGAAAAACAGAAAAGTGTCCTTGGGGCAGATGTACATTTGAGTTTCCCAAGCCCCTCTTATACCACTCTGTATATGTTTTTCTAAAATCAGTCCCCTATTTCTCCATTTCAATTTTTATCGGCCCCGCTTTTTATTTCCAAACACTAGGTTTCCAGTTTCTGCTGGAATAAGAATGATGTGCCTGTCAGAGTACCAGTGTCCATTATTGTTTTACATTAGAGAACTAAATTGCTTATCTGAGGCTACTCAGAGAAAGTTACTGGAAGAGCTTGAAATCAAACTTGAGTTTTATGCTTCTGCCATTGGACCTGGTGGACTTTAATAGAATTTCTCCCAACTAAGGAGAAATTCTATTAACTAAGGAGTTAAAATAAATGTTTGTTCTTGACAAATAGTGGAGAGATGGGCTGACCTCAGACTGTTCCCCTTGTAGACACATATCATTTAGCCTCTGTCTCAGCTTATTCTGCTCTAGGGCTGCATTATAATGTAATTAACATGGATATTTACGTTTTGTATCTTTTTGATGAGACAAAACAAAAAATTATTCTCAACAACCTTCATCTGAAAGTCAGGGAACCTCTCTTCATTCCTCCAAAGGCCTTGATCGCTATAATGCCCCCGGGCTTATATTCAGCCTGATTTAACATAACTGTGGGAATAAACAGGAACAACCTAACTCTCCCATGGGAAGGCATGCTTGGAGGCAGCAATATATTGGCCCTGTGTGTACAAGATCACAATATTTCCCAGACTATGGAATATATCCCACATGGTGGAACAGATTTGGTCAAGCTTAGCATGATGTAGGCTCAGTGGTTCCCTCAAATCCATTTATTTTTCTCATTTTGCCTACCTCCCCTCTCATCTGTATATCCACCACTGGTTTCTCTACAATATGATTCTGTCACTATGGACTACAGGTATAGAGGGCCAGAAAACCAAACCTCCTCCTCCTGCTTCTCCTCCATCAGCATCCTATGTCACACTGACAGTTTAACTCATTGAACTGCAAAGAACCATTCACTGTTTTCTGCTGTGTTGGTTTCACACAGCTTTCAAGCTTGTTCCAGCTCATCTTGGGTCAAAAGAACACAAGAAGAATCACTGGGGAAGGCCATGGATGCTGGGAGCCTGGAGGAGAAGAGTAAGACTGGCCCTGGGGTGGTAGCACGTTAGCAGGCAGAAGCAGCTGCCTCAGGGGGTGGGGAGTCACTCTCTTGGGTCTCCTCTCCAGGGAGAGTCAGTCTGGTGTCACCCAGAGTGTGACGAGATTAGATTGGTGATAGCAGCAGGAAGACAGAAGAAGGAGGGAAGTCTCACCATGACAAAAATAAGGAAGATTAACTGGAAGGAAGAAGGAAGCCAAGGGGAAACAGATTGAGAGTTGCAGGAGTTCAGTGCCAGCAGATGTTCAAAATTGGATGGGCTGAGGGAGCTCCATAGGGAAATGAGGGTTGGAAGGGAAATGCATAGGAGAACGGCAGGAACCCAGAGGGAATTGCTGCCAGGTTAGAAAAGGGAGCAGGTTGTGCTGACAAGCTTCTCTTAAGCTGCTTTTCTTCCATTCTGTCAGTCTGATTTGTTTATTTTGCCCCAGAATTTTTCAAGTCATTCTATGGTAAGTTTTTAAGCAGAAAGCAGGGATAAGCTTCTGGCAGACCTGTGTGTTTGACCCACAGTTCAGGATATATGCAGCTAAAAGCTGTTGCATCTATCACTTTGCAGGTATTTCATTATCTCTGAGTAGAAAGCCTGTATATAATTTGGAAAATACCAGCAAGCCCTTAACCCCGGTAAAACAGTGGCAGAACAACCAAACCAGACAGACCCCTCAGTAACCCCTGAGTGTGTAAGACAGAGTAAATGGCAGCTGGATAACAGCCTGCAGCCACTTGGTACAACAATAAGGGAATTTAATTTGTTTCTGAAACCTCGAGTCTGGTGCAATGCATATTTATGGATTGTAAATGTACTTCCTTGCCTTTGTTTCATTGACAAACATTCAGATTGTGCAAGGATGCTCACTGACCGTCCTTTCTCAAATATTGGAAGGACTGGAAACCAACTCAGCTTGGAGTTTTTATTTCTATCAAAGTCCATCTGGTATTGTGTGGTGGTAAGTTTGAATAGCCCTTTTTCCATGCTGAAACCATGGATATCTAAGTGAAGATAGCTGTGGAATCCAAAGATGATGCATCATTTTTTCCTATTTTCAAAGACAAATTTATAACCTTTATTATGAACTAAAATTAGCCATCTAGAACTATTTATCACTCCTTCAATGCAACATTCATTATGTAGCTCAGTTGTTGCAACACTATCATAATTTCAACTTCACCTTTAAATACTATTCCTATTGAAAGGAAGGAGGCAGATGTCTTCTTTCATTCTTTATTGTGGGGTCATCTTTACTCTCAGGTCTTAAAATTGAAAAAAATTTCCCATTCTGAATACCTGGTACAACTTGGATTGTACTCTTGTGTCATGTTATGAAAGAGCTGTAGGTGCAGGACTTTCCAGATTAGTTGTTAACTACATTTTACAGGCTGAGAAAATTGAGACAAGAGAAATAATTTTAAATGATATGACAGTCAGTGGAAAGAAAATTAAAAATATTACTTAAAAAAAATAAATTAACTAGTGTGATAATGTACCCATCTAAATAAAATGAGTAGCATGGAATTTTTTTCCCTTCTATGATCACTCTGCAGGCAAAAACTCGTCCCAGATAATGTGGAATTATGTTCAGATTAGGCATGAAAATCGGAAACACTGAGAAAGACCTAGGATCAAAGCAAGTTATGCTATTCAACCCCCCTAAATTTACAGATTCTTAAAAGCAAGGCCAAAGCTGATATTTCTCTTGAGCTCTTTTTTATTTACAAGGTAGATATAACCCAGGCAGTACTAATTTTCACAGCACTACAGGGAAATCATGATCAATGACATCTTCCATGAGGAGTTTCTCTAGTGAATTAGTTGCAAACATATTTGTATTCCTCAGCACTCTGTACCTCTTGTGCTCATTACATGAATCTCAGATTCCACCACTTTTGTAGTTTTAAACAAGTGCTCGAATGGTTGGTTATTCAAGTTCTGGAAAGAATATCAGTAACAAGTGAGCCAACTTTACCACATCCCAATTGTAAATAAAACTCTGATTAATTCTGCAAACCTAGAGATATGGCATCTGTTTTTTCTGATTTTCTTTATGAACAAAAATTAAATCAAGAGTGCTGTTCAATCAAAAGAAAAATACTGGTCAAAAATAAGTTTGTTCTTGTGGTTAAGACAATGAAGAGGTCTGCCACAAATTCTTTAAATGCCCTTGAAAAAAGCCACAGAAGTCTCCAAGCCTTGGTCTTCCATTACTAAAGTAAGACTTATGTTACTTTATTTCTTTCATTCTTAACCTTTCTGGCCTATTTTTGAATATAAATAACCAAGAAGTAGGAACTGCCTTATGGAATCAAAGACATCAAATGAAATGCCTTCCCCCTGGCAGTGACTAAGAGCAGATCTTTGTAAGACAGTGGAAGATACTCCAGGGAAAGAAGTGGAAGCATAATCTATCCTTTGAAAGATTCCCTTTAATTCCTAGAAATTAAAGATTGACCTAAACCATGAAGTATGAAGTTTTCTGTCAGAACAAGTTTATTTTAGGTATTATAAGGTATTTAGGTATTATAATATGTATTATTATTATATATATTATATTATATTATATTATATTATATTATATTATATTATATTATATTATATTATATTATATTATATTATATTATATTATATTATATTATATTATATTATATATATATATCATATCATATCATATCATATTATATTATATTATTATATTATATTATATTATATTATATTATATTATTATTATATATGCTCTTTTATTCATATCCATACCAAATTTTCTTCCAAATGCTGCTAAATAATGTGGGAATGCATTCTGCTGGATTATTCTCAATGTCTGTCTGAATTACATCTATGCTATGGGGTGGCTGGGACTTTAGCTTGTTCACAAAAGAATAAGTACTGGTAAGGAAGCAGTCAGGGGAGGGACTGGAGAGAGTTCTTTCATATAGATTTTAACTTGCTTTTCTTCGTATGCTGGCAAGAATTTAGTCATTAAAGAAAATGTTGAGTTGTGCATTTTGCAGTTGAGTTCTTTGCTAAACTATATCAAACAAATGAGTTGGCTCTTTTGTATCCTCTTTCTAATTTGAGACGACTCTGAGACAGATTTGCTTTAGGAAAAACAGGAAGTTTGGGGATTCCTCTCTTCCAAACTTGATACTTTTCTATTTCTAAACCAGTCAGGATGAAGGATAAAACACCACTATCACCCTGTGTGATTTTATTCTGCCTTCATTTTGTCTGTCCAAGCACCTATTACATCGTGCCAGGACCCCTGATTACTCGGCCCATGTCTGGGACTGCTACCTGGGCATCTTTGGGGGTACAAACCCCAAGAAAGAAGAACAGGTCTAACATTTTCTCTCCCTCGAATGGTGTAAAGCAAGTCAAAGCCTTGTTTTCATTCAAGAATTGAGTCTCTTCAAAAGCATATGTGTGTGTGTGTAAAGTCTGCTCGTTTTTGTTGCTTCCTGCCCCCTGGAAGGAGGCAGGAGCAGGTTTAGGTGCTGGCAGAGCCTGTGGCAGCAGTGGCTCAGTACTGGCATGCAGCCCCAGGCACAGCACAGGGAGGGGATCGCGCTCCCTGCTGCCATGCACCGAGATGAGGAAAAGCAATTTCAATCCACAGCATAAGGCTTACAAAATAAATTGCTCTGCACCACCCCAGATAATTTGCAGGGTATTAAATGGAATCCTTTTAACAGGAAATGCTCACATGCAAGAAAAGAGCAGCAAAGTGAGGCTGCAGGACTGAGGGAATTGCCAGCCTTGCTTACTGGTACCACAGGACAAAGATAAACTTTAAATGGATTCAGCAATTGAAATGAGGGCCAGGCAAAAGCCGCTGAGAGAAAGAGGCTATCTTCTACTTTTCTCCTATTGAGCATTCATCCAGGTCTCAATTTATTCCTCATCACACTATCTGGAAAAGGATTGTGAAAGAGCAGCAGCAGCCTAATGTTGGCCATCTCCAGCTGTTCCCCATTTGCCCCAGCCCTGTGTTTGGCATGGGAAGCACGGCAGACTGGGAAATGGCTTTTACTCAGCACATCACCAGGGCAAGGTGGAGAGGTGCTACCCTCAAGGGAGGCAGGGGGAGAAAACAGATCTGTCAGGGCTCCTTGCTGAAAGCCAAGGGCAGTAAAGAGTGGAGACGAGGGGAAATTGCCCTGTGAAGGGTAGATGGAAGTATTTCATGGTTATATTGGATTAATATTCTTAGTGAAATTAGGTGAAGCAGTTAAATATTCAAAGAGTCAGGGGAAAAGAGAGCAGACATAATGCAGCATCACAGATGTAGCTAAAGTGGGAAGGCACCTTTGAAGGTCAAGAGCAGGTTACTCAGGATCACATCCAGTCAGGTTCTTACCCAGCCCAATGACACCGCAATCTCTGCTGCAGTGCCCAAAGAGTCTTTAAACTGGCTGTGCTGGCTAATGTTGCAGTCTGCTCAGTAAATATCCTGGATAGTAATCTTCCAGGAGCTGGCTCACCCATGCTTATATGCACCTCCGTGACTGCTGCAGAAAAATACCCTGGAGGATCTTTCATGGACAGACCAGGGTCATTGCCTCTATCAGGAGCCTGACCAGGTCATAGGCCAAGTGAGCCTAAAAATGAAAGACCTTTCCAAAATGATACTTCAGAAATAGCCTTTTGATGTGGCTTGGCCTATTGCAAAGCATTGTCAATTGTTATGGGTTGTTGAAACCCCTGGATATAATCACTATTACAGACACTTATTTTGATTTTGTTTCTATACATGTTACAATCCACAGTCCAAACATGTAGAAGGAAAAGCAGTATGGAAAACAAGGTATTGAAACATTTTACATTTTCTTTACGTTGTTTTCAATGAAAATGGCCCACTTCTTTACCAGGTGAAGATTCGACTAAAGATGCTTCTGTTTAAGACTGCTCTTGGTAAACTGTAGCTCTATTTTTGTCATGGGTGGGAAAACTCTCTGTCAAAGGACAGGGTTGCATTTCCACTAAAATCTTAAAATCCAATTTATGTGTTCTGGTTGGTTTAAATGCACCCTTGTTTCATTTGGATTTCTTCCTGAGTGAAAGGTGCGAAATCTATGTTCTGCTTGGATTTTTGAAAAGAGTTAACAAAAACATAAGTACAGATGAGTACAGCAGCTCTCTCTCCCATGAGAAAAAAAAGAAATAAAGTGTTTAGTGAATATCTTTCCCATGTGAATTAAAAGGAAGATATATGTAAAACTGCTTTTAGTATGCAAACTCATAAATTCAAAAGGAAATTGTTAAGGATCTGAGCAGCTTTCACACATACTGATTTCAATAAAAATTGAAAAGACTCAGGGGAAAACACCATCATGCCCTTAAATTCACCATTTTAAAATGTCTTGAGCTTATATCCTGAGCACAGCTCAGAGCATTTTATCCATGCAAAATGGACTGTGTCTGCTGCTAGCCTCCTACTGCCAGGGACTGGCCAGGAGAGCAAAACAACATCATGCAAAGATACTGTGGTATAGTTCCAGTGTTCACCTTTTAGGGGAAGAAAAGCTATAAAGTCTTTACTCTGATATATTTCCAATCTTTTTTTGCAGCCATTCATAGGGTAGTTCCATTCACAGTGACAGACTTCAGCAATATTAGACTAATGCCTATGTAAAGGGTATGAGAAACCACATCTTTTAATATACTTTATTGCAAGCTTTCTCTGCAGTTTACACACAACACAACAGGTTAAAGATCCTTAGACAAAATATCTTTGTCATCTAGATACTTTTCTAAGAGATTAAGTTACTGAGATAAATAGGACAATACCAACACAACATTAAGGTTATGATTCCTAATGGCCTTAGCAAACTTAAGCAAATATTTTTCACAATTCTGACACCATAAATGAAGTGTTTGAGATGGTATCTACAGCATTTGAAAGAACGACTCTGACACATACTTTGATTAGGAAAGCTGACATTTTTGTTAAAGTTCAGCAAGTCACAGAATCCTCTTAACATATGGCCAAATATTGCAATGTTCTAAAAAAGGTGAGTGTGATTGCAGATCTCATAAGTTTTGAAGGCAAACCCAAAACTTATTGCATCTGAGTCACTTTTTCATTCTCAGCAAAACAGAGAAAGATGGGGAGACAGATAAAATACCAAAGCAGAATAATGATAATAATAAATCCCACAAATGCTTTGAAGACTTAGAGAAGACAAGAAAGCAATGTAAATTTTGCTATTATACAAATATTATGGTACTGAAATTGCTGAGATAGAAGTTGAAGTATATTTAACATGATATTATCACTCTTCTGGTTTGATGACAAACAAGCCTCAAACCTAGAGATGGGACTCAAGCCATAGTGTGAGACTTACCAGCCAATTTTGCCCAGATAGCTATTTTGCTAATAGCTGAGATTACCTCTGTCTGTATCTCAAGATCTGGATGTCCAAAATATTTCTGCAAATTTATAACATATGGAGTAGAAATTAGTGGAAATCCTGCTACCACAGAGCCTCCTGAAATGTTGCAGTGTTGCTGGATTGTGACCAGATAGGTGTACTAACAGATTACTCATCACGGGACTGGATTCAAGAAAGGGGAATGCAAACTCTTTTATGTAAACATGTAAAAGGATTTACATTTTTTGTTTCAGTTCAAGATCTGGGTAATGAATCTGGTCAGTTCACATTTATTTAAAGCAATTTATCCAGTTTACAAAAACATAAAAAAACATATCCTCTTTCCAAAAACATAAAAAGAGGGTCTCTGCAGGAAATAAAAAGAGGGATCGAAGTGTAGCATAAAGTATTTACATAGGGCTTACAAACTGGTTATCTTGAAGAGGAGGATTCTCCATTTATACCATCCACTAGCAGTTTATGCAAGCTGTCTATGTAACTGCACATCCTAAATCATGAGAATAAGGACGAATCTTCAGAATCATTTAAAGGGTTTATAGATGCTTTTATTGAAATAAATGTACTGGAAATAACAGAATCAGGAAACACTCTGAAGACTATAAATTTTGCATAAAGAAGCCAATATGAAGGTGTGCCAATAGAGTAATTGTTTTATGTCGTATTGCCAAAGCATCTTTTTTGTTGTTGTTGTTGCTGTTCACTTTTTTGTTGTTTTAAGATTTGTTTTATACAATGGCTTTTCCACTTAAAGAACGAAATGCAAGAACTATTTCCAGAGATGCAAAGTGGAAATTTTCAAAAGAAATACTAAAAATCTAATCAAGATTAGGTATCAGTCTGAGATATGGCTGGCTTTTTTATTGGGATTTACCTTCACTCTTTGCCATCTCAGCTGTACTACCTGAGATGAGTAGTACATCTCTCTCTACCATGAGACTTGCCTCTCATGACATTTTCATTTTAGATACCATATGGAACCTGGAAATATAAACATAAAAATATATACAACATAAAAACCAGAACAAAGGATCCTGTAAATTAAAAATTTCTGATGATTTCAGATTAAGGAAAAGGGTTTGACCTCTTTTATGATGACTCACAAGCCAAAGTGTCTATCAGGATGTCAGTCTTGGAGGAGGACTGCCGTGGTTATACAGTAATGGATTGCACAAACACTCTATGAATATTTGCTGTCTTCTAGGGAACTCAGAGCTGTGTCACCCGAAGTCCTTGGGATAATCTCTCCAAATTTCTTGAGTGGATGCTGTAAATACTAATCAGAAAGGCAACTGGCATTTTTGCCTCTGTCTGTTTCTCAGGGTTGCTCTCAATGTCAGTATTCATACTGGAGAATCTGAGGATCATCCTGGATAAGGTAGAAAGAGGACACAAAAAGGTAAAAAACCTCTTCTCCTTTCTTTTGTGCGCTCACCCACAAACCACCCTTTAACAAGATGAAGTTTTAGCATTCAAGGGAAAAAAAAAGCTGCCTGTAACTTATTGAGAGTAACAACTAACTGTCTGCAAACATGTGAAAACAAACTACAACATCTTTTGATCATCACACCACAAAGCATAAAATACCTTGTACTCTCTGTAATTTATTACCTTTTGATTTTTTTTGGAAACAAATGTTATGTGAAAGATCTTAGACTGGCAGACCTTCAAAGAAACTTCTCAACATGGGAGTCAAGGCTCACTCCCTTGTTTCCCATCCCAAGCCCTGACAACAGTCATCCCAGTGGCCTTGCTGACGAAACTGCCCACAGGGAGGGGCAAAGAGGGCAATTAACTCAGCCTCAGCATGGGCCCTTATGATGCTTCTGGTGAGGGCTATGACTTGTTCCTTAGGAAAAAAAGTAATGTAATCCAAAATATATGGGCTTACCTTTTACAAGTTCTTCACAGAACAGGACGCCTCTGAAGGGTACTTTAAGAAAAATTTCACTGACCCTGAAGGTCAGGGCTAATGACATCACGTAAAATTCTTTGCTAGAATGTTTGGTGCCATATTGATTTTGATCTTCAGATTATTTTTTTTGTAAATTCAGTTGATCAAATTCTCCAAGACAAGTTCAGAGTCACAGTTAGGGGGGCTCTGAAGGGCCAGCTGCTGAAGACTGGGGTACCAGCTCTGCTCAGTTGTGCTCTGGGGAATTCGCGGGGGCAAATGAGACTACCAACTGATCTTAATTCTTTAGCATCTCACAGGGGCACTTTTAAAGGAATAGGAGCCAAAGCGGATTGCTAGAGTAAAGAGGTAATGCAAATGCAGGATATGTTTGGGAGAGGGATCACTCCATGAAACATTCAGCTTCCTTTAATCAGCTTTTAGCCTCAGTTCAAAATGGCATTTTGCCTTCATAGTAATCTTCTGATCCTTAAGAATATTTCATATGAGAAGCAATGCAGGTAACCATGTGCTCTAATGGCTTTGGCCTTAACTTCTTTCTTGTATCAAAGATCTGTGGGACATTCTTGGCATGAGCTATCTGGCTCATACTGCAAGCAGGACGAATGTCTTTCTCAAGTTCTCTATTGCAAATGAACTTTAATCCCTTGATTTCTAGAGCTTGGGACTAAGTCCGTAATAAAACCACTTCTTCCAGTCCTCAGATGCTATTTCAGATTAACACATAGAGGAAGCTCAACTTCCTCCATTAGGTTTGTACATGCAGAGGAATGTGAGCAGGAAAATCTACTAGAAATGGAAATATTGTTTCCGAGAACCAAGCAAAAGGGCCTGACAGAATGTTCTCTGCTCACAGTCATGTGGTCAGTATCGAGTCAGCACTGAATTTTAGGGTGCCTTAAGAAGAAGGGAATTTTCACGGGCAGTGGAAAAGCGGCCAAAGAAACAGGCCAAAGTCTTACTCAGAGGCAACTCCCCCTAAGCTCAGTGGGAGTCTCCCTTGAAAAAGGGCAGCAAGGTTTAGCTCATAAACCCTGCATATGGATTTAGCAAAAGAAGGATTTGTCTGTTCAGATTGCAGGAAAAAAGTTTATTCTCTTATGAACAAACTATAAGTATGGACCTTGTTAATTACTGGGAGTTCCATAGGATTTATCTGTTCACCAGCATATTTATTTCTCCTAACATCTAATGTACCTTTGACCTTTAATATAGTATCAATATTAAAAAAATAAACCAATAAAATAACATGGTTACCAGAACTTATGAGTTTCTATTGTATTGTCAAAATACTCTCTTTGCAGTCTCACTCATTTCCTGTCAGGAGAGTTTGGCTCCAGTCTTCAGTACATAAACAAGCCAAGGAGCTGGCCTAAGCCAGACATTTTGCACAGCTAACTACAGAAGATGCTTTAGAATAAAGAAAATATAATTGTCCCCAAAGGACCTGATCTCTTTTTGGGTGTCCTATATCGCTTTGCCTGGCTTTTTAAACATCCCCCTCTCTCCTTCTGGTCAACAGCCAAACAAAAGCAATGAGAAGGCTTATTATTTTGTTCTGCATTTCTAATGAATTTTTCAATTGACTCTAAAGACAGTTTCCTGATATGCACGTGATTGTTCCCAATGCAAATGAGGCACTGGAATTGTCGCTCTTTTGCAGCTAGAGAAAGGGTGCAGCTCCTTGGGGGGACATATGCATTAGTTCAGGTAGTGAGGAAAGCCCATCTCCAAATTAATATCTACCATTAGCAGAGAATTGTGTCTATGTTGATGCACTGGGGATTTGAGGTAGGCGTGGAGGGAGAATCAACCTTTGCTCAACAGCATACCATTTTCTCCTGTGGAAATACCCAAGCCTGAGTCAGGAAAAAAAAATTTGCTCCAATAGCTTTTTTTCTTGAGCTCTCACCACAGAATAATATTTTCCTCCCTATAAACTTTTATCTTTAGTTGGTTTTTAGGGACTCTTATCCATCTACCTTTTTGTTCTTTGTGTGAATAATTCTGCCTTTCTCTTCTGTGTTGCACCTCAGACCTACAGTCCTTTTGCCTTGTTTTCTGGGCTGGTCTTTAAGTAATGTGAGTTTAGTGCTGATATTGCTTTAGTGATCAATCAAACCTGTTCCAAGAGCACACACTAAATAAATAAATAAATAACCCCTCCGGTATATTTTGATGTGCCTTTGGAAAAGGAGGAAAATTCCTTTCACATGGCCTCTTGTCCCTAGAAATCTACAAGTTTCTTTGTCTTGGCAAATAGCCAAGCAGAACCGTGATGTACCATTTTTCTTGGCCAGTGATTTTAGGTCTTTTGAAACCAGACCAAGTGTTCACATGGTATTTTTCATTTAACAGCTGCAAGACAGTGACCACAGCTGCATGTGCAGCTTCCATCTATAGCAAGGGACGCTGTGGGTCTTTTCTGAGATAGCTGACTAAACAAATGCAAACTCAGGACTGATACAGGCAGTGCTGTGGCTTCCTACAAAGCCATTTTACTCTACCTATAAACCTCAGGGTTTCAGAAAGCAGAGCCAGAGAGAGCCTTTGCAGAGTGATTGTGTATACACACGCTAATTTTCTGTGTGCACAGGACCAAATTAGCATTCCCAAGGTGAACACCATGCAAGTGGACTGAATCTGAACATCTGTAGTCCACCTGATTGCAAACTTTGGGAGCCCACACTGCTTGGTGCCTTCCCTCAACCTAACCCAAGTCCCTTGAGATTACAGACTTGGCTGTCTTTTTAAATTGACCCTGCTTGGAGTGGTCCCTTACATCATTTAATTTCATAAGCTATAAACTAAACTATTTGTGAGATTGGCCTAAGTTGCTTGCTGACAAAATGCAATGATGCTTGTAAAAAAAGGGGAAAAGAAGAGAAGGGGAAAAAACCCATCAAAATACAGTTCATATGTAAGGCAAAGTCAGCCAGGAAACATTTATGATGGATCCTGAATGATCAGACATTCTGGAAGTGGGAAGGAGGAACAAATGTTTCCCTGACTGCTTGTTAGGGGTTTCTGTGGTGTTCCAGTGAAGAGTGGTGAGGTTTATGTGGGTATATCTGAAACTAATCCTGGCAGGATGGAAAGATTCTGCCTATGCTTAAAAAAAGACCATGCATTTGTGCATGAAAACATGCTGGTTTAAGGATATAATAATAATATTATTACCCAGTTGTTGGTGGTTTGAACATGAACTGAGAGTGGAACAAACCCATTTTAAAAGCCACAATAGAAAGAGTATCCCAAAACATCTCAGGAAAAACTCTAAGGAGTTTAATTTTTTCCCAAGACTAGAGGATTGGGGTACTAGTCAGTTATGTGGATGTGGCTGCTTGATAGATTTATTTACATACAACGATGTGAGTTAGTTTTTTATTCATTTGTTTAGGAATTGCAATGACCACATTGTGAAAGCAGAATTCCTGCCCAAGAGGTCATTTAATCTACACACAGTAAGAAATAGATAGATGGGACAAACTGACAGAGACTGCATGAGATAACAGCTAAGGTCAGCAAAGCAATCACAGTTTTCCTTTTGTCCAATTTACTTTCTGTTTTTGTTCTTGTAGAATAGCAGTGGCTCAAGGCTGGCAAGCATCAGGAATGCTGATCAGTTGCTCCACTGCTGTGGTCTAGCCTGGAAGAAGCAGGGCAATGGCATGGGCAGGTCTGTGCGGGGCTCCAGTGCTGCCTGAGGCAGAGCCCTGGCAGGCACAGGCAGGGAGGCTGAAAGTCCCCACTGAGGGGGGCTCTGGGGGAGCCAGCGGAGCGGTCACTGCAGACCACCCTGGCTGGGCTGTGACAGCGGGGCCCTGGGGAGCACTTAGGGTTTCCTGCCTCTGAAACTCTCCTGGAGGTCCCTTTCCTTTTGGGTCTCTGAGATGTGTGCTTTGTGGCTCTCAGCCACAAAAAGATTTGGGCACATGGCTCATAGGGTCAAAAGGAATGACCACCCTTGTAGCAAAAATGAAGCTCATCTGTGTTTGTTGAATTCTTTTGGCATGTTTCTTTTACCAAGGAGAAGCCTTCACATGCTGTCGGCTCTCCCAGTGCAGGACACAGCACAGTCACTCAGCTCCTCCTGCAAGCACTCAGTATTCCCTCTGTTGGTTGTTTTTGCACTTATGGTTTTGCAAATTCGTCTAATAAGGCACTACCATTTTAATGTTTAAAAGCAATGGATGGACAAAAATGAAAGAAAAAAGGGTTACATGTTCTACTAAGGATCCAGTTACAAAACACATTCAATGGTTTGCTAACAATTCAATAGTCGTTCCAGGGTCTAGGCAGTCCAATGGGTCAACAGGTTGTTTTTATCCCTCCCTAACACGAGCACCTTATATTGGCATGTTTACATCCTGCTGCGGCATAGCCCTTGTGCCTATTATGTATTCAGATGTTATTAATAATTGATTAACCCTTTACAAACCACTTAGATGTGGAGTCTCTCTCTAAAGTGGAAACAGGAGCTGATCAGAGAGGTGCTTGTCAAAGAGGCTATTAAACAACATCCTTCCTGCTTGAAACCCCCCCCACACTAATAAACTAGCACATGAAATCAGGTAAATTCTGTTCCATTTTTATCTGTAGTTTCCTTCTGTGAATTCAATTCCTTCTTTGGCTCTTTGTCTGTTTACTCAAAAGAGATTTCAAGTACTCTAGGGGATTTGAGCTGTATTTTCTGTGAAAACATTTTCTACCTATGTCATTTATTAATTCACCAATCCTATATGGTCTTCTTTCCTCATGACACACCAGGAATTATACACAGGCACTCTGGGGTAAGTGGGCTATAATGATTTCCCCATGTAAGGCTGCCAATATGTTTGTTGTTGAAATGTGCTACTATATAAAAAACCCTGAAGGAAAAATGTGTGTAAGTTGGATGAGTGGCTTTGTTTGAAGTTCTGTAACCATAAATGAATTGAATATATTTATAGGTTTCTAGAATCATACAATAGTTTGTGTTGGAAGGGACTTTTAAAGATAATTTAGTTCCAACACCACCACTTCTCCTCTCTCCATGGACAGGGACACCTTTTACACAAACAGATTTCTCAATGCTCCATCCATACTAACTTTGAATATTCCAAAGAGGGGCATCCTCCAGGCAACCCATTCCAGTGCCTCCACAACCTCATGGTAAAGAATCTCTTCCTTTTGTTTAAACTAAATCTATCCCCTTTTGCTTTAGAACTTTCACACCTTGTCCTGTCACTACAAGCCTCCAGTAAAAAGCCTTTCTCCTCTCCACTTTTTTTTTTTTTTTTTTTTTTTTTTTTTTTTTTTTTTTTAATGAGTTCCTCTAAGTATTGAAAGGCAGAAATAAGCTATCTCCAGAGCCTCCTCTTCTCCAGGCTGAAAACCCCCAGTTGTCTCAGCTTGTCTTGAGAGGCGAGGTCCCATCCTTCTGATAATTTTGTGTCTCTCCTGTGCACCCACTCTAGAGATCACAGAAGACACAAATGTGTCTTCCAGTTGCCAGGGCTTTGGTTTCATCATCCACACTGAACCTAGGGAGGCTATAATTCTTTCTACCTCTCCTTACAGGCTCCAATGAAAGGATCTCTCTTGTTCTCTCCCAGGCAATATGCTGTAGCCTGCTGTCACAACCTGCTCTGAAGCAGAGTAACAGAGATTTCTATTAATAAATCCCTTGGGGTGAATTAGAGTGAAATGACACTAAATGACAAGTGTATACATGAGGCAAATTTATTGTAAAACAATTTAAATGCAGTGCAAAAAAAGTATGTGGCCATCATGGTTCTTTTCAATAAAAGTATAAAAGTATCAAAAAGAAAATACTTAAGGAAAAGAAAGAGAAGAAAGAATAATAGTATATAGTGGAGAGAAAAAGAATTACTACTCAAAGACCCAGCAACAAGACCTGATTGTTTCTATTTCACTGCAGTAATGGTCACAGTCTTGATCCATTGGGGGTAGCCCACAAAACCAAGAGTTTATCAGATCACACACATTTAAAACAGCATGGGAATGTCCAGATCTCTCCTCAGGAAGGAAATTCTTTGTTTCTGATGCAGCACTATGGGGCATGTGTAGACATCTGGAGGAGAGGTCCCAGAAAGAGCCGGAGGGTGCTTTGTGGCTCTTGATGGCTGTTCTAGTTTGACCAGCCCAGGGAAGTGAGCTGGCTAGGTAGGACATTGGCATTTTATTGAACCAATGGGAAAGCATTTTCTCGTTCTTATTCCCTTTGAAGGCAGCCCGGGCAGGTCTCTGTCCCTCCGGCTGTCCGAGCACACCCCTCTGCCCTGCCGGCGCTGCCCGGGCTGTGCGAGGCGGCGGCGGCGGCCGGGGGCGGCCGGGCCCGCTCGGCCCTCATGGCCGGACCCGGGCTGGGCCCGCTCGGCCCGGCCGGGATTCTCCGCTCCTGGAGGGCGGGAGCGGCTGCCGAGCCCTCCCCGAGGAACCCACCGGGCCCGGCCGGGAGGGGCAAAGGAGCCGGCAGAGCCTGCAGAGCTTTTGTGCCAGTCGAACACCAAACCACGCTGGCCTGAGGCTGTGTCGGCATCGGGAGCGGCTGAGCATGGGGACAGCAGCTGTATGGGCACCAAAGGAGCTGAGCATGGGGACAGCACCTGTACGGGCACCAAAGGAGCTGAGCATGGGGACAGCACCTGATGGGCACCAAAGGAGCTGAGCATGGGGACAGCACCTGCACGGGCACCAGAGGAGCTGAGCATGGGACAGCACCTGTATGGGCACCAAAGGAGCTGAGCATGGGAAGCACTGTATGGGCACCAAGGAGCTGAGCATGGACAGCACTGTATGGGCACCAAAGGAGCTGACAGGGACAGCACCTGTATGGCACCAAGGAGCTAGATGGGACACACTGTATGGCACAAAGGATGCATGGGCAGCACCTGTATGGGCACCAAGGAGCTGTGCACAGAACCAGCACCAGTGGCCCCCGTGGTTTGTGCTAAAGGCGGCCCCGAAGCCAGAGCAGCCCTGACCCGTTCCAGATGAGAGCAGCCGCACAGCTCACATGAGTCGCAAAAGAGCACGTGGCCAGCAAAAAGTCACAAAGCTTGTTTCTGATACAAGCTTAGATAAAATTAACTTTTTTTTTTTCTCCTCAGCGTTACAAAACTTTGTACTAGAAGAACACTAATTCTCTCTTAGGCTAAGAAAAGAAGGAAGGTGAAACTTTGTAAGAACAACTACATAAAATTGAAGTCGGTAAGAAAAGAGTTAGATTTTAGATTGAGGGAATTTTGAAAAGTTTGTCTTAAGCTTAGGCTGTAAAATTCTTTTGTGAAGCTATGGTACAGATATACTTGATATATCAGACTTTAAATTTTCCCCAGTAAGTTCATGGAATGCTTTGGGGGTGGTAGCGTTCTAGCCACAATCATGAACAGAAGCACCAGTGTTAGAAGTTCAATGAGAAACCATGGCCCTGGGGATAAAAGGGGAAGACCTCTGTTCCAGAGGTGAGTGAAAGGATGCTAGAATGGCTGTTCCTAAAAAAAAATGCACCCCAATAAGCTAATATACACCAAGAACATAGTTGTGAAGAAAAACTGCGAAAGATGGGAAAGACTTCCAAAGGCAGATCACGGGCACGTGCGGTTTGTGAGAAAAATGAAGCCACAAGAATTCTTTTCTTGTAAAAAGCTTTCCATAGCATTAGCAAAGAATACTTTTCTCTCTAAATGAACCAAAGGAAGACTATCTGTCGTAGTGAAAAACTGACTAAGATTTCTGAATGTTGTTGTCTTTACATTGCAGGTTAAGAGGAAAAAGGGTTGTGGGGAGGGAGGAAGAGTGTTTTAAAGGTTCTGTCCTCATTCTTGTTGGTTTTTTTCTTTCTTTTAGTGTTAGTTAATAAAGTCTTTTTTACTTTTAAGCTTAAGCCTGCTTTGCTCTTGATTAGAACCTTTGAAACTAGCAAAATTAAACCAGAACAAAAATTGGTGCTTCCGCCCGGTTTTGAATTGAAACCTCAACAATGGCCCACAGATCCCTCTAGGGATAGGACTGCTGTTTTACTCTTCTTCTTGCAACCATGCAGCAGTGTCCTATGATGAAAAAGTGGAAGTTGGCATCAAAAAAGCATTGCCCCACCTCCACAGGATCTGCTTCTTACCAGCCATTCCCCTTAGTTGTTTTGAAACTGCTTCCTGAAGACTCCGGTTCCCAACTGACCTGGATGCAGTCAACCAAGCAGCAACAGAGACAGTGCTTAAGTTGCCACACTGCAGTGGTAGAGAAGGGATAAACATCCATGATTTGCAGTAACTTCTGATGGAGTACACCTGATGGCTTAAAAGCTTTCTATATAATAATATTAATTCCTATGGACTCCTAACCAAGCCTTTTTTCCAGTTAAGAAGAACCAACATGTGAACTAGGAGGCACTGAAGTGACTTAGTTTGACAACAGAGGCTGAGTTCCACAATTGAAAGGTATTGCTGACAGCACACTCAGGGGATTCACTGTGGAGCTTCATAAATTTAAAATAAAGCACCTGCTTCTTTGTTGAGTCCTCTACTTCTGTCCTACTGAATGATCCTTTGAAACCAAAGATATTGATATATTCTACGCTTCAGGGGAATCAATAGAAGCTTTAATCACAAAATTAAATAAACCCAAATCTACTGGCATTACACGCTAACACTTTTGGAAGGAGTAACATGATATTTTATAGTTGTCCTACAACTGGGCGTATTATTTACAAAAAAAAAATAAATAAAAAATTTCAATAGCTTCTTCAGAGCT
Organism: Sitta carolinensis; assembly: GCA_032173965.1. Taxonomy (NCBI): domain Eukaryota; kingdom Metazoa; phylum Chordata; class Aves; order Passeriformes; family Sittidae; genus Sitta; species Sitta carolinensis. The sequence goes on along the minus strand of CM063284.1, from coordinate 13,863,560 downwards.
ATTGTGATAGACAAAAAGGATCTTCCCATTATTTTGAGGTGACATCTCAGTGGGCTTTAGTGCAGTTTCAGAGGAAATGCAAGACATGTTCTTCCGTGATACAAATACTTTTGACAGAAGGAATTTGTTACCTCTTAGATCTTCATTACAGTCTCTGAATTTCCTTAAAAGGCCACCCTCCACCCTCCTGTCCCATTCATCCTTTATACACTCCCGAGGCCCAGCTGTGAAAAAGCAGGGGTGTGAAGATAGGGACTTGTTTGTGAAGCAGCAAGGTACTCTGTAGAGGCCCACCTGAATCACACATACAAGGATATATGCTTGAAGTTTCTATATTGTAACAAGGAAAATTGATCTAGAAATTAGTTTTGTCCATTCTCAACTAGAATTATGCAGAATGATAAGTAAACATAAAACTTTAAAATTAATATTTGTAAAAAACCTAAAAATTCCTGTATGTGTAAAAAGTAAGAATTTCTTCAGAAAAGATACCTCTTTTGAAACTAATCTGTTTCCCTGAAAGTGTTGCAAAAGTGAAGAATGAAGTCCTCTCACTTATTATGTCATTTTCTGAAAAGAGTAAGGATACATATAGTGGGAGCATCCCAAGGGGAAAGGCATGAAACATCTTTCATTTTATGTGAAAAATAAAAGATTCTACATGCATGTTCTTCCTGGAAATCCATATAAAAATTCCATTTTAGGATTTTCTCTTTCCAGGGCAAATGTTTCAAAATGTGAAATATTTCTTTATAGAATGAAAAAAAAAAAGGCAAAACCCAAACAACAAACAACAAAACAAAAACCCAAAAACCACAGAAAACAAGGAAGCAAACAAAAACAAAAACCCAAACAAACATGAAAACCCCAAGTAAAATATCTATTTGTAAATAATTCTACTATAGCATCACAGATTTTTCATTTCTAATTTTGCAAGAAGCCAATGACTTATGTATAAATGGAAAGATTTTTCATTTATAATCTTCCTATTTATTGCTATTATGACTGTTATTTGTGATAGGAGGAAAAAATATTGATTCATCTGAAAATGGTTAGAAGTTTTACACAACAAGTAACTACATAATCTACAATAACAAGCATATAACTAGTGTTCTGTGAATCTATAGTAGTTCATCACACTTCTGAACTAAAGGAAACTTGTGGAATAGGGATAAAAGAATTTTAATCTATAATCCATGCAGAAGCAGGTCTTTTTTCCCTCTTAAATGGAGCTGACATATTCAGTTTTTGTAGAGCGTTAACTTTGGCTGTCTGCTGGGTGCCCACCTAGCTGCTCTGTCACCCCCTTCTTATAAGACAGGAGAAATTATGAGGAGAAGCTTCTAGGTTGATATTGGATCAAGACAAGGACAGGCATTTACCAATTACCATCACGGGCAAAACAGGCTCAACTTAGGGGAAATCAGTTTAAGTTTTAGAGAATTAAACAGAATAGGATAATGAGAAATATAAAGAAATTGCAAACCATCTTCTCAAACCCCTCCCATCATCCCAGGCTGAATTTTCTTCCTATCTCTCTCACCTCCTCCCTCCCAAGCAGAGCAGGATGATGGGGAATGGGAGCAGTTGTCAGTTCCTTATGTTTCATCTCTGCTCTTCTCTACTCCTCATGCTCTTCCCTGCTCGAGTGGGATGCTCCCACAGGACACAACCCTTCACATTCTGCTCCAGGGAGTGTCCTTCCCATGGGCTGCAGTTCTTCAAAAACTGTTCCAGCATGATTCCTGTCCAAAGGGAGCAGTCCTCCAGGAACCAAGTGCTGCAGTGTGGGTTCCCTGTGGGGTTAGAGGAACAGACTTCAGAACACAAAGTTTTGTTTTAAATCCATTTTGGATTTATTCTGGAATGATGGACAGTTCTATAACTTTTTGCAAAGATGGGACCTTGGACAAAAGTTCTGCTCAGGATCAAAGTGAAGAGTTCCACAACTCTTCTAGATAACATTGCTTAATGCCTCATTTGCACCCATTTATTCTGAGCATATCCAGAGACTCTGTTCCCTTTTACAAATTAACATAATATTCTGCAAAGCAGAATTTCTCTGGAGGAATAACTTTGAAATCAGGAACAAAGAAGAGGCACCACCTGTTGAAAGACATGTCCATGGAGTCACTTCCAGGATAGAGACTGGCTTCTTGAATGTTGTTTTTCATGAAAGTAACCTTAAGGGCAGAATTTATATAAGAATACATTAGGGACAGACACAATTGGATCTATCATAGCATATAATGACTTTCTGGGCCACATGTCACTTTGCTTTGCATCTTGCAGGCAATTTGTGAATGGCAGTTGGTGAGACAAGATCTGCTATATATCTTTCCAGTAGAATATTGAACATGACACAATAAAGTCTGATTTTAATCTCAGGATAAATAATAAAAATAACATAGAAAAGCTGTTAGTAAATACTGTAAAAGGAAGTGCTTGAGGGTGTTTTCTGATAGTGTAGTTATTTATAAACCTCTCCTTCCCACATGCTGAAAGACTCATTAAGAATGGGTATTCTGGATAAGAGCAATAGAGTGCAATGTGCAGTGGGTACATGCAGTAAATATTCAAAAGGCACTGGAGAGTCCTTGTTCAGGGACCAAGCTCGGGAAGTGATGTAAACTCTTCACAGAACACTTAATTTGATTCTCTCAGAGATTTATTTCAGCATGTGATTGATGGAAACTGACTAAGTGGTAGTGTGGCAAAAGTACAAAAGCTATTGAACTATTAATGTTATTTATAAGGACAGGACTAACCATGATAAGCAAGGACCACTATGAAATGTTTGTTTACTTATTTGGCGTGAAAATTCTTCCTTTGTGGAGAGCCAGCAGGACTGAACAGGCTGAACAGAAGGCAAAGACAAGTGCTGGCCTCCCAGAGCTGTCACAGGCTCAGCTCCACTTGCAGTGGTGTGGGAAGCAGGTTAGGGCTGAGAGCTTTTACAACAGATTTTGGAAGCACTTTGTGCAATATAAAGTATAAACACAAAGGCCCTGATCTTCCTTGGATTTAGAAAATGTTGTTCTTCATCTCTGACCTGTCAGCTGCACCGGGCTTTGCCGTTTCATGCCTCTTGTTAAGGACATCAGAAATGGGTAAGCAAAGTGGAGTAGCAATCAGTATTCTTTGTATTTGACAACCATTTCACCTCCCAAAGAAATCACCCCTTTCTTGGGTCCACATTTCCTGAGTGCTTGGAAATCACCACAACATAAATATATGCCAATCAAGTGGTTAACATAATAGCATATTGTGAAATTATATGTAAACATCAAACTACATTGATTGGGCAATTTCCTATCCAGTTATTCTTGAATTACCACTTCCCTAACATGTCTTTTAGGAATGTCTCAGCTAGAAGGCTGTCTGCAATGTTTTATTCTCTTTAGACCTAGTGTATTCAAAGTATTCCCACACACTGGCCAATATATTGCAAGCCCCTGGGCCAGCAATAACAACACAAATGGGTAAGTTATTGTCCAGGTACAGAATGCATGGAGGAATATGGGTAATTGATGTGTAAATATTTGTCTGAAATAATTCAAGAACCTCTTGCTTGTCATTTGCTGCATGAGCTCAACCTCTAACCCATTTAATACCATTATCCTGAGCTCAAGCAGAGGGATCAGGCATACCAACATTCCAGTAGAGGAATCCCTGTGGTACCATTTAACTTGGAGGAGGAAGGAAGAGTTGGAGTTGCAGGTGGCCTTGCAATTCTTGGGAAACATCTCACTTCACATGAAGCTTTCCTCAGTAACTATGCAAAGCCAACCCATGTGTCAATCAAATTGTAGTCAGTAGTCAGTCCAAACATCTGCCTTTTTTGTCTGCTTTCCCTGGGTGTTCTGCCTGGATTTTGTAGCATAGAAATACTTGACATGAAAGCATTTGCTCAGTTCACAGAGAAAGGCACAGCAGCTTCTTGGACTCCTGTCTTATTTGCTTTAGCCAACCAGTCATCTGCATGACGGAGGACTGTTTTTAATTTGATGCTGGTGCACTGATTAACAGTGCAGGTCCCTTTAACTTGCCAGTCAGAAAGATTAGACAGTGAGCTTGTAAAAATTTACTTACGAAAAGTGACATCCTCATATCAGTTCATGCTGGCATCTATCTGCTAAAAGGAAATCAAATATTTTGTGTCATACAAATCAAAGTAGGAAAGAACAGGAGGAACGTGTGGCACTTTTTCCCAGTGCATCAGGCAGTTGTTTCCAAGATAATAATTAGATCTCTTTCATTTATTGACATCTTAGGCAGAATTTATGCAAAAAAACCCCCAAAACTTTTCAACTAATATGATATTCAAGATTTGCCTTCAAGTTTATTCCAAGCTCATAGGGGCCAAGGAGAGTTTTTTCTTAACAGAGCTTTGATTTGGGAGTTGTTTTGCTCTACTCTTCAGTTATCTGCAAAATATGTGATTTTTTTTCTTGTGAGAATAGGCCTTCTGAAAGATCTTGTGGGTTACCAGGTCTAACATCTGAATATCTCCGAACTGTCTAGGTTCAAATTCTAACCAGAATCAGGATGTATAGAAATTTAATTTTCATACAAATTTTGTAGATGTATTTTTCCAAAGCATGCACACGAAAAGTGCTGTGCTTTTTCTTTAGACCAAACATTATCTCATCTGTCCTTGCAATCACATGCCCCTCAAGGATCTCCAGAAGTTAGTGAGAATGCTTATGATAGAGGATAGAATTATAAACAGAAGTTCAGATGAATCTCAAACTAGTATTTCCCCTCCTTAGGTTCATATGTCTAAATGCCAAGTGCCAGCTGGAACACTGAAATCTTTGGCCATGTCTGCCCTATCAGAGGAATGAAACAGTAACTAACAGAGCAGTATGACTATTTTTGTTTTCCTTCCAGATTCTTAGCTTTACCTGGGTTATCAACTGGCCTCAGTGGGGCTGCACAGTGCCTGAGGAGAGTTCAGATCCCCTGCTGTTGGGCTGCACTGGATATTCCCAGCCTTGCCCATACCCAACACATCCAGCATGCGAACAGGAGTGGCAACTCTGCTCATCCCCAAACCTGCCTGGGCTGACCAGTCCAGCCCCAGCAGCTCAGCAGGACAGACTTGACAGGGAGGCTCAGTGGGGCCTGGGACTGTGACATCCATGTGACAGTGGGGACATTTGTCTGTCCATACTAAGCAATTAACTGTCACTGAGTACAGGACCAGGACATGGACCATCACTGACTCCTCTGCTCACCTCTACAGGTTCCCAGATGATGCTCAGACTTGTACAACAGCAGGAGGGGGCCAGGTACTGGTGCCATCCCTGATGTCTCTCCTGCAGGTGGGAGGGGGAGGACACCTGGCTTTGGCAAAAAGCATTCTCCCTTGTTCTGTATCTGCTCAAGACACCCCCGTTGCTGTTCATGTATATGTATATAGCAAAACTTTACTGCATGGTAAATGCAGTATCTGAAATACTGGTTTGATGCTAGTTTTTCTTGTCTGGTCCATACATTAATTTGACCGGTGGTACTGTGTCTGCGTGATTTCTGCCTCAGCCAGCCCTGGCACCGCCGCAGCGAGGGCACGACTCAGTAGCGGTATGAACTTTGTCAAACCCGCGGGTCTCGGCTTGTCTGCGAGCAGCGAGCGGCGGTGGCAGGACAGAAAGAGGGAGACTCCGCTTGGGATTAAACCATTGGTTTTATTCGTCCCGCAGTGGGGACCCCCAGACACGGGTGACAGCCCAGGCGAAACCTCACTGCACACCTGAATACAGCAGCTGATAAAGGGGGAGGAACTCGGGGTAGGGTCTGACTTGGGACCAATTAGGGATAAGCGGGGGACGGCTCTCTAACTTAGTGACATGTAGGGGAACAAACCCGAATACAGTGGGGGGAAAAGCGGGAATTCCGTCCAATCACTCTGTGATCCTGTCAGAACTTTCTAGGCTGAAGGTGAGGTCTCAGAGTGACAGGCAGGGTCTGGGGGTTACATAACTCAAGATTGACAGGTAGCAGTAACCGGGGAGATGAATCAAATAGGGAAAGAACACATAGGACGAATCATATAACAATAAAATAATGCCAAAAACTTAAAAAACACACTGCCACAGACTGAGTACATTTTGCCCCTTTCAATAAGACAATCTTGAGTATCTGTTATAGTGATAAAATGTCTCGTGCTCTGCAGAAACTGTCATATTCCCATTGTTTACCGATTCCAGGCAAGCTTAGTCATAGTGGCACTACAAAAAAAAAACAACTTGAAAAATAACTCAGAACAGGAGATGAAGATGATGGGGCTGTCTTACGACTTTAAGATTGCTATAATTTATACTTTTATGAAAAACATGCATTTTTTCTTTCAAGTCCTGGATTCTGTCTTGTTTGTTGAATGTTGCAGCTACTGCTTTCTGTCTTGGCTTTTTAATTTTTCTAATTGGTGAGGCAATAACACAAGGAAGATGGAATGTGCTATGCAAGTTCAAAGTAAAATCCAGGCTCATTGATTTTGGTGGAAACTAAGGCCTACATCTATATTTTATGTTTCTATAGTACATTCCATCTTCCACACTTTTCCATTTATGGGATAATGTCACTGGAAATAATACTTCACATTCACTTCTGTATTATTTAGCCATGCAATGTGATAGTGATAAGATCAAGATGTTTGGCACTAAAATCCCAACTGTTTCAGCAAGTGCTTCATGGTTAGTTGGGGTGTCATATCTGTTAACAAGCTTATTCATCATCTTTGATTTTTCCTTGCAGAACAGGTAATGAGTGGTAACTTGTGTATCTGTTTCTCTCCTCATCCACTTCCCTGTTACAGAAACAGTTGTCTTTCATTGCATAACAATGAATCTTTCCTTATATTTGGTGTTTTATTTATTGGCTTTGGGTTTGGTTTTTTGATTTGGTTGGGTTGGGTTTTTTTTTGTTTGTTTGGTTTTTGTTTTGTTTTGTTTTGGGGTTTTTTATTCATATTAAATCTACAGATTAATTCACATAAGAGATTTTTTGCAGAACTTTGAAACCTGAAATGAAGAACTGTCTGGTGCTTAAATAAAGGACAGGATGGAATACCCAGTCCGACACAGACTATTATAAACATGGACCACTCACTTTACCAGTCTCTTTTTCCTAAAAATGGGACAATCTAACATTTATCCTCCTTATGTAGTGGTAATGTTTAATGACTTAGGAAATGTTTATAGCACAACACTGTTATTAGCATAGCACTGTTTACTTCTGCAAATGTTGATTAAAGACACTAGAATTATCTGGATGATATGAGTAAGGTACAAAAGGAAATGAAAATGAGGCTTTAATCACTCTCTCAGTGTATAAAGGAACACAGATAAGACCATTCCCAAACATGAGCTATAAATAGGAAATTACCCAGTGAGTACAATTTTGTCACATGTTTCGCTCTGGGGATTGCATGTCAGCAGAACCGTGTCTTTGCTACCTGCTGCCACAGGCTGCTAGCTTGGACCAAGATCTCAAACATGGTGAAAGGATAAAGACAATTAATGGCCACAACAGCTCATGTGGGTCTCATTTCCACAGACTGGGTCACCTTGAGGAGACCTGCTTACAATGGCATGCTGTGGTTTCAATTACATGGTTGCTGCTGTGTTACTGTTTTGCCTTATGACATTAAGATATTACCAAGATAAATATTGCCTCCTGAAGGTTTGCACTGAGTCAACTTCATGTACAAAGCCAAGAGTGATGAAATTTTTTTCTGGATTGGACTATTAACATTGCTCTTACTGACTCAAGAAATGGGAGAATCTTTTGTGATTCACTTACTAGAAACGCTTCTTTTGTTAGTCTGCATCTCTTCCACTACACAGGAGGCACAGCTTCAGCTCTCTACTTCTCCTAATTTGGTTGGTGTCTACCTCAGCTTGCTATGATGCCTGCACATCCACCTATGTGTCTTTTCCTTGCTGAGAAACTCTGCTGCAGGCTACATAAGTGACCAAATTCCAGCCACTGTCCCCATTTTCATTCTTGACAAATTCAAAAATTCTCAGAAAAGTCAAGAAATCATAGCAAAATCAACATGGAAATTTGTGACACATACATGATGCCTGTATGAGCCTTGAAAAATTATATATTTACTTCACTAGTATTTTAAAGCTTCACAGTTTATCACTGTTTCTTTCACAAGTTGGATTTTTCCTCACATTTCCTTCTTGTTAGGTTTTTGACTTTGGGTGTCTTGCACGTGCACACCAGCTGTGTGCACATAACATACATTTTATGCAGAACAGATGAGAAAGCAGCTTTAAGTGAGTACCAAGTATCTCATTCAGAGTTTGCCCTCATGAAACTTTCCCTATTGGAGCACAGGTAGAGGAGAAGAGAGAGATTTGTTGTAGGTTCTCTATTACTTTCCTACTCAAATTTCTAGTTACTACTCTAGCTCTCTGCTAAAGTTATTGTTTGTAGTCCTTGATGATAAATTTTGGATGACCATAATCTATCACAGGATTAACAGTCTCTAGCTCCATGAAATATAAACCACTCATCCACCCAGACTTCAGCAGCGTATCTACTGGAGCTGGTAGTTGAATTTGGCTTTCCTCTCCATGCCCTTCCTGGGATCCCACAAGTTACCCCCTTGCCAGTAAACTGAGTAAGGTCAGGGTGTGTCCCGAGCACTAGCACAGCACTGTCCATACTACAAAGCTATAAAAAGGGTACCTGAGATGTCTTTGGACCAGACAATCCAGGACTCTTCCAGAAAAGCACTGGACATGGCTCAGGGACCAGCATGGACTAGCATTTAAGCTTAGGTATAGTTGCCTGCCTGGGAATTAGAAAAATGTTAGTTAGACATGAACTGTGCCGTATCAACCAGCTGCAGGTGCATCCACATCAGTGTTTTAGTTTAGATCAGACATATTTATTAAAAGCTTGTTTCCTGATTGGTTCCCCATTCCCCACAATCCTATCTGGAATAGAAAAAATACTTCAAATATCCTGTCACCTAGGGCAGTACTTCACCATGAAATAAAATTATTCCAAGCATGCTACCCTACCAGAATTCCTAAGCTCCCATACAAGACAGATAAACCAAAATGTTACCGTTAAAAAAAATAAATATTTCAGAGTCTTGATGTAAGCTTTGAACATTGGATATAACTTTAATAACCACATTGGACCTTATAAATCAAATATGACACCAGATATTCTTCTTTCTTTGTGTTCCTGTAACACCAGTATCCTAAGTAAGACAGTCTAGTTTGTACAGGGTTCATCTAAAGACTCAGAGCTCAAGCACCAAATCTTTGTGCCCCAAACACACTGAGATTTATCCACAAGCAAAAACTGTCCTAGGTTAGTTCTGAAAAAGGTGCAGCAAGTTCAGCATGAAACATCCTGTAATATATGGACCATAATTCTTGCTTGGCCACAAAAAGCGGGCAGTATTTAACTGCAAGTTTGCAATGATTTCATGGTCCTAGATGTTATTGCAGCCTTTCTTCTAGTCATATATTTGTAGGATCTTCTGCTTAAAGGAAAATGCTGAAGAAGAATTGGAAAATGTGACACCTTTTTCAGTTGTTATTTCCAATTTTTCCAGTTATCTGAAATCCTGGAGAATGTCTGTTAGGTTATCAGGTTTTTTTATTGAAATATGGCCATTGTACTTTGAAAAATAGACAATAGCCTAAAATTCAGATTGAAAAAGGAAGCCTTTTTAGAGGAGGACTAGAGGAGTAGATATCTACCAAAATATTTGGTTAATTTTAAGGACACATACTATGATTTTCTATGCACAGCATAGAACAAATTGATTCAAGGGCATATCTTGGGAAGGTAGTTGCAGAACTTTGCAGGATGATCTGGAATGGCATTAAGATCAACGAGACTTGAGCACTTGCCAAGTGCTTTATATCAAATGATGCCCATCTTCCACATTTGTACAGTTCTTATTTTGCCACTCCTCATGTGCCCTCACAAAGGGCAAACAGGCAAATGGGAGTATGGAAACAAGTGCTAGAAGATAAAAGAGATTTAAACCAATAGATGTAGAAAAAGATTGCCTTGAACATGTGTGCAAAACAAGTTATTGTTTTGTATCATACAAGGATTAGATATCTTGGGATAATATGTACTCTGAGGAATTACCACTTTGCTCCAGCCCTGGATCACACATTCATGAGACAATGAGAAATCCTTTTCTGGCTGTTCCTCTGCCCAGCAGATGGACATGATAGATATGGGATAATTTTTAAAATTTTTTTCCCCTTTTTGTCTCTTTTCCTAAGTCCATTTGGCAGATCTTGTAATTTGCTGTGCTGACCCTTCCAGGGGCTTGATATTGAACCTGCCATCTGGATAATAATGAGGCCAGCTGGACACTAACACCAAGATTCAGTCCCAGACTCACATCTTCTTCATCTGGCTTCTTTTTTATCTGTTTGTTCTTGTTATGTCTGGACTCAATTGACACCATGTTGTGCAAAGTCACACAAAGTTCTTAGCCAGCCTTTTAGTTTCTGGGTACACTTAATGATGGCAGGGGTGTTATTTTTCTGTCCCCTTAGGCAACATTTTATTGTTGTATGCGGACCATTTAGGGTGACAAAAGAGAAAAACCTGATGAAACTGCTCTCACTGTTAATAATCAGCAAGGTTTGCTGGGTGCAGCAGTAGGCTAAGATAAATCACTGGATCATTTCCCTCAGAGTTTAATTGAACCACTGCTCTTACTTTCCAATTTGATTGATGTGACAGTGTACACAGATACTTGATTCACAAGAAGTAAACATTTTTCTGTTGTTAAATTAGAGCTCGTCCTCTAGGACATTCAGAACAATTGAATCTGACAAAGACTCTTGGTACACTGCATGTTATTGGGCCCACCTTAGAGGGACTGGCTGTCACAGAGTCATATTTGTATGCTACATAAGCTTGCTTCAGGACCCCACCATGCCTGCTTAGGTCATGTCATTACTGACAGTGAAATGAGAGTTAGAGGACCTAGGTGTCTGCTGGACAGAACAACTGATCATACAGACAAAAGGGTCTCTCCTTACACTGCTGTTTAAGGAAAGGTGAAGCAGGAGCTGAGATGGCAGCAAAGTAGGCAGAGCACAACTCTCACCAGCACAGCACTTCAGCATCCCAGCAACGTGAGCTGAGCAGGTCCAGGGATAGCAGCTGGCTTCAGCCTAGAGCCAAGATTGGCAGACAAGCCTGTAGGGATGAAGCAGGTCTGAAAATAAGCCAGGAGGCCAAGTCTGCCTGTCAGGGTCAGAAGTCACATCAATGGGGTATATGGTCAGACATAGCTGAAAAATTGCTGTTACAAGGACCAAGGCTTTTGTGCAAATGCTTAACAGTTTCTATCAAAACACATGGGGTGAGAAGAATCAGACCTATTACATTTTGTACGTTTAGTTTTGGTAAGGTAACAAAATAGACGTCTCACTTTCAAAGAGTATGAAGTAGCTGTCCTTTTTTCATGAGTACACTGAAAGGCATCCTCTTCATTACTTCACAGACAAGTGTTTCTCTTTATTAACATGAATTTGCACACACTTTATCCACAAGTGGCTGGAAAACCAATGTCAATGCTGTGATATCCTTGCTCCTATCCAATAACATGTCAGTGCTATATCTTCATGTAAGAACGAGATCATTCTTCCCCAAGGGAAGAATCTTGCTCAGCATCTGCTTCTGCAGCTCCTGCTGTTGCCTCTTACACAGATAGGGCCACACTCAAGTGTAAAGACCCATTTTGAAAATGATCAGTTTCTTGCCAGCTGTTAAATGAAGTGCTGCACAAGAACAGACCTTCACATGACCATGGAGGTAAGCTAATGACACTATGCCAATCAGGCATGCATTGTCCCCATTTAGCAAGCCTTACAAGGTTTGTTCTCCCTGAATCCTCTGAAGCTTGTAGTAGCAGACCATTGATTTATGCTGTTGTTGCCTTAGAAAGCACAGAAGGGTTCGTGTTGCCAGAGATGTGGGATCAATCCTGTAATTACAGTCCATTAGCAGGGAAGCCACTGTTTGGCCTCTCTTGCATTAGAAATAGACCATCATTTCTAAAACTGTCTAAAACAATGAGGTCTATGAAAATAGTTCCCAGTTGTGAGGAAGAGGATTGTACAATCAGCTGGAGTGGTAATTGCATTGGAGCACAGGTCAGCACAGAAGGGAGATGGTCCTTGTCTCAGTGCATTACAGACAGTCCACTATGGTTTCAGAGTGATTTTCAAGGCCACATTTGAAATCAATCTGCCTCCAGGTGGTTTTCTCCAGAAAGATTTCCCATTAGATTTCTACTTAGTGTTTTGCACCCTGCCTTGTTTCATCTGGGAAAACTCTATGGAATTGCTTTCAGATTCACCATTCAGTTTCTTGTAGGACTCTTGTAGAGACACTTCCAGGCCTCTGCCTTACTGGTCTACATCTGTGACTTGAGTTTTGAACCAGTGCACAGCCACTTGTCTCTCCTCCTATCCAAAACTCTGTTGAACTCACTGTTGGAATTTACCTCTATTTAATACCAAAAAGCTGAAGTACAGCTGTAGCTGAATGTGATGCTATTCATGGTCACATTGTCAAGAGTTGATTGCTGTTCCACAGTGTAATATACTACTTCTATTACTTTGTGAGAACAGGTGCCCACCAGCTGACACAGGGTGCTGGGTCTTTGCAAGCTCAAAACAGACAGGTTATTAAAACCTTTTTAGAAGAAAAAGTTGGCTCTCAGTTATAAACGTGGCTAACACAGGCTGCCCAGCATCACCAGACATTGAGAATGCTATGAAGGAGATATGGCTGTTGGTAAATGATATAGTTCTAATTAAATCAGTTCTAATCCCTACTGTTGACAGCAACCAAGTTGTCTTTATTCTGCTTCTACCCACCCAGAGAAAGGGCACACTGGGGACCTTCATCTCTTGCTCATTTTCAAGGCTCCAAATGAGGGCCGTAGTTAATGTCTTGCATTTGCTGAATTTGATCTTTTTCACCTCCTATTCTGTGCATTGACTGAAATGCAGCACTATCTTTCTGAATGTATGCTCAATATTGCCTTCAACGCCTTCTTTTCTCTCTTCACTGAAGAACAAGAGAAAGTCTCAGAGAGAGACATCTAAAGATTATTAATAATGCTTTTTTACCTAGATCCCCTTTTACCCTATGTAATAATTTAGTTATGACTCTACTTATCTGATCAGCCCAATCCATTTTTTCTTCTGTCAGTTCCCTGTCCAGGTGTCAGCAGTCTGAGGCACAGTAATGCTCAAGCCCCCAGGCTAAGTGGGCTCTAGCAATATATCCTCTGTTACTGGAATAGTTTATGCCAATACAGCTCTCTGGATTTCAGCCCAAAGGCTGCACATGAAAGAACTGAAATCAGTACTCCCTAGTCTCTAATTCGTAGCTTAGTCTCTACACACTTATTGTAATCTTCCTGGGCAGTTCAAAAGGAAGGGCAATCTCACTCATGACCTACAGCTTTTTTTTCTCTTTCAGCCAGGTCAGCAAGCAGCCTTAGCCAAGAAAGTGTTTAACCCCTTAGCAGCAAGACTGGTACTAGGTGACATTTCCCTGGCTCTTCTACAGAAACAATGTCAATGATTATTAAGATCATCATTAATGATCATTTGTTTTAAAACTCAATAATGTGAATTTCTTGGCATAGAAATAAGGCACAGACCTTTGGGAAATTCAGATCCACTTACATAACTTCATCCTTGGAATTTCCTAGTAATGTAGAGATTTAGCCACAAATAGATTTAGGGGAGTTTAGAATTCTTTGAAGGTGTTGTTACAATTTAACAAACTGAGCCTGCATTGGAGGGTACCTGAGAAGTTCCTTGAGAAGCACTATCTCTTTGAAGCACTGTATAGTAATTACAGCAGCTTCCCTCTTTGCCCAATATGTTGCACTTAGTAGTTAAGAGGATTTTTTCCCCTGCTTATAGTATGAAATAATATTAAAATAAAAATCTAACCAAGAATCTGTTCTGACAAGTTAACAACTATTCCTCATTTTGTTGCTTCTATCACCCTCTGTGTAAAAAACTGCTCAGATACACTGTAAATAATTGTATTTTGTTTCTGTTCCATACTTCTTTCCTTGCCCCAAGTGACCTGTTCAGTTCGTGCTGTAGTTCTTTTCTGAAAAAGCAGAATCTACACAAGGTATCAGCAACAGTCAGTATTTAAGGAACATCTTCAAATATTGCAAACTGCTGTATGTAGATTTATGAGCTCTCTCTTACCACCTGTCTGAGCAGCAGGTAGCACAGGTAGTGCTGCTGTGCTGTTTTGCAGAAGAGAACTGGGTAACAAGTAGGTTCATAAATCCAGGGGAAGGATGTGGTGAGTTACTGCTGCAACTGGGGCTCAGAGGAGGCCTCTCCAGGGACTCATTCCCCAGTGGACCAGCAGCTGCCTTTCCCATCACATGGACGCACAGGACAGACTTTGTTTCCCATGGTCATGGTGTACCTGCTGTCCTGGTGCCAAAGGATGGCTGATAGAGAGACATGGGTGCAGACCCTGAGCCAGTAACAGAACAGTTGTCAGGGCAGTGCAGGGTGGTGCTGTGGGACAGCTGGCAGCCAGCTGGGTCAGGACATCAGTGTTGAATCCACCTTCCTTCAGACAAAGGTGGTGCATACCTGGAGGAACCTTCTTCCACTCTGCACCCTTCACAAGAGCATGGACACAAAAGGGAACAGGACTTACTGACTTACTGCTCCTCCAGGCACAGAACAAACCCAAGCATTTTGACCTCTCTTCCCCATGCTCTCTTGGCTCAAGATATACTCTGTGAGTGGCTGAGACAACACAAACTTAACTTGAGGATCTGTGCACACTCACCTGTCACAATGTGACAAGCAGGGAGCCTGAAACTTTGGCATGACCAGCTTGTACCACAGAGCCTTGGCCACCTGTACTGTGCAGGATAAGAGGACCTACAGCCATTGGTCTGAGTAGGTGCTGCCATAATCTCTCTTCAGGGCTGGAGCCTTTTCAGTGAGCTCTGGTGCAGCATATGTAAAAATAATGCAGTGTTGCGGGTAAATACCTCTTTTCAATCAAGGAAAGGCCAATTTTGAATCCCTCAGACACAGGCAGAAATTCTTAAAAGTGACCTACGGCAATCATGGGAGAATTTTAGCTAGTATTCCTCTTCACTGCTGCTGCACAAGCACAGAGACAGCTCCATCCTAAAATGCTTCCTTTCCAGGGGAAAAGACAATAAACAGGTACATATAATCTAGAAATTACAAGGAAACAGCTAGAAAACTGGTCAGCATGACAAACACTAGTTTCAGCACAGCAGCAGCCTGCCAGTTGTCACATCTTTTGCAGTCGTCACAGCAAGAGAGAGTTTTTTAAATGGATTTGAAGGAGGGGCAGCAACCACAGAGGTGCTTGTTTGAAAAATGAGAAAGGGAAGGTAGAAAAAAACATCACAAATAGTAATTGAAGTCCATAATGACATTGAGTGGTCTTGGCTTTTGTTCCTGAGGCTGAGGTGTTTTGGGTTGCTGGGTGTTGAAGGGGGCATGGAGGGGAGAGAGAATCTTTTCCAGGATGTGAAAACACATGCACACAGACACATACATAACATTTCCCTCTTAACATGCTTTTGTTGCCTACATCTCAGAGCCTTTGTTACGGTTACATTTGGTTCTCATTGAGTCTGTGCTGCCCCCCTGGTGCCTCTGTCTCGCATCCTTCTATTGTTTAGCTGAGGCTCCTTTCAAGCCTCTCTCCTCACAGTGCCACTGAGGGCTCTTGCCAGTCTTTCTTCTCTTTCCCTCTTAACATTGTTTCCCTCTACCTCTCCAGCATTCACTCTTATTTTAAGCCTTCATTTTTCTATTATTGTTTTATTTCATTATTATTTCTCACTGTCATTCTTCCTTTGCCTCTTTTTCTGACATTTTCTTCTCTCTTGAACTAAACGTGCCCTTTACCTTTATTTATCCTCTAGATCAATTCCAGTTTCTGTATTTTTTTTTTTCTTTTTTTCCTTCTGGTTGTTTCATTCCCCTTCTCTCTTTCTGATCCTCTTTTTCATGCTCTCTTTTCCCCCGAGAGCTGGTTGGTATTTAAGTAGCTCTTCAGTGTGTAATTTTTGTTTACAGCCAGACCAAGATTTAAAGTCCACCTTGACAAAGAAGATATCTCCACTGACTTTGGTGGGTCTACCTGAGTGCTGTAACTTACAGGATTTGTTGTCTTACAGAAATTGGGTTTCTGAAGGCTTTTGTTACAAACTGATCTCTCTACATATTAAATGTGTTTGTGGCCAGAATTTGAACTCAGTGTAGTATACAGGCATCACATAAGTTACAACAAATATCTTCTTTGTTACTATTTCTTATTTAAAACATAAGAAATCGTGTTAGAAAAAATATGGTTTCCTTTTAAAAGGAAAGTCTTTCCTGATGCAAATGATGCTACAATAACTCTGTCATCGTGAATCAGTAGCTGCTCTCAGCGTAAAAAAAACCCCAATATTTTGATGTTAGCTTTTGGGATGTTGGGATATTCTAAACTCTCTCTGCTATGATGCTCTGATTTTATCTTCACTGAGTGAAAACACTGGGACATCTGAGTTTTATTCCATCAAACAGAAAAATCTAAATCACATCTAAAGACACTATTTTAGTACTTTCATGTCTTCTGCAGTTTAAATAGTTCCTTTTTTTTTTACCCATTTTTGTTAGGCATTTTTTTTTTCTTCACTGTTGAGGAGATGTACAGATCCAGAAGAAGACAGATGGGCTGAATGTGGGAGAAGCAGTCAGACTGATCTTAATGTGGAAGGTCAGAAATCCTCTTTATTATCCATATGAATTTTATGGGTTGTAAAAGGAACCATCAAATTCAAGTCAGGTTCCTTGAATTGCAGGAACTATGCAGTTTTCCTATCCTGGATGGTTAAACAAAATGAAAAACATGAAAAAGATTGCAAGTGTAAGACAGTCAGAGGAGTTACTCAGTTTAATATGTTTTTAATTAAATCTTAGCACCAAATGTGAATTTCCATCCTGTATGAAGAGATGCATCAGGAAACTTTTTAGCACTATCACATTCTGGTTAAATTCTTGCCTATTTCTGATCAGTGGTTTATTTCCCTGTTAAAAAATGTTCATCATCATTTCCCCCTCACTACTTTCATAATGTTACTTCTTTTCAGCATCTTTTCTTCTTCAGTCACAACCAGACAAATTCCTCTCACAGCTACATAAGTGTTCCCCTCTTCCACTTTCATCTCTCGTGTTGCAGGAACCATTTCCTCTTCCGCTGCCATTATCTTCAATGGGCTTCTCCGTATCAGTGACTCTTTCATCTCATTTCAAACATCAAGAACATCATTCAATCTGTACCTTGGATAGCCTGCTTAGGCCTCCTGTCACTTCTACATTGAAATTATAGTTTAAAGTATAGCCTCATTGTGTAAGCATTTAGGGGCTATCATTTGCACAGATGACTCCAATAAGGAAGACTCCATCTCATAAAGCAGCCAAAGTGCACAGCTTGCAGACTTGTTTAGCCCATATCTCAGCCTGGTTTAAAAAAATAAAAATTAAAATAATTATTTGAAAGAGGGTTCAGAAAGGTGAGTCAATGACCTGCCTCCAGTGGGAATGGTGCTGCCAGTGCCAACCTCTCCTTGCTTTCGATGTCTCAAATCATCTCCCTGTTCGAAGATCAGGATTCCTAGCCCACCTCCATAGCTAAATCAGAAATCAAGGCACCAGATCTGAGTTGAGAGATAATCTCTGAAGTTTCTTTCACCAATGATACGGCTGAGGACAGCCCACTTAAAAGTCTTGGGCACCTAAAAATGAGATGAATCTAGAGCTCTGCTCCTTGCCTAAAGTGTTAATTATTTGGAAATGGTCATGAAAATACCTGCTGGATTTCCTTGTCCACATAGACCAGTTAAAAAAAAAACAGTGGCAGGTTCAGTATGAGGGCATCTACACAAGCTGCAGATTATCTGTATGAACACTGAGTGAGCAGGACCTTTGCACCTGCCCTATGGAGTTCACCTAGACATGGCTTCAGCCTGACGCATTTTCTTCAGGGCTCTCTGGGTGCTGCACTCTTGTCTGAGCTCTAGAGCGGCAGTGCCACAAGCCACACATGCCTGTGCTCTGCAAGCCTCTGGCACAGCAGAGCCCTTCTTGCCTGAGCCTTCTTTTGAGCTCTGTTATGGCTCTTTACAGGCAGAACTCAGTCCAAAGCATAATTGTGTGAAATTGCAAGAACAGGTAAGAACACATCTTATATACCCATAAGACAGACTTGAAATTAAAATCTGGTATAAGAGACAACGATTCTCGGATCTAGCTGAAAACGGTAAATAAATCCAGCTTGTAACTTAATGATCCTTGTGTTTGCAACCAGCAGTGAAAACTGCCTGGGGAACAAAAGCTAGAACTGTGTGTGGAAGACAGAATGAAGTAATTGGCAATCATATACAGAAAGCACCTGGATTTTATCATTACAACCTGGAGATGCAGTCATGTTAGTTCTGGCCAGAAATCACCCTGTTAGTGAGGGCTGCACTTCAGGATCTGGATATTAGATCTGTGCTGCTGCTCATTTCATGTTCATACCCCACATTAGACACCCTGCACTGCACAGAGCCTTTGTTACATTATCCCTCCAGTCCCTCCGGCTCCCTCCTCCCACAGCTTGGACCACAATCATCTGCCTTTCTCGGAATTAATTTCAAAACAGATTCATGTGGCACCTGCTATTCCCCAACAAACAAATAAATTAGCTGCTGTGATATGGAAATTTGCATGATTCACTGTACTTAAAAACTGTTAGCTGTGAACTTATTAATTGAAAACCGCAGGACAATAATAAGTGTGTCCTTCAGTCTGAACATGAGTCCCTTGTTATAATGAATTTGTAAAGCAATAAAAATGTGTTTTCCAAGGAAAATGCCACTGCCTCAGGACAACTGAGTCTTGGTCATGCCTCTCAGGAGACAGATGTGCTCTCATGGAGGGAGCACAGGGCTCCCTGCCAAACCTGTGGCACCCCAACTGCAGGGCATGGGTAAGACACAGGGGACCTCAGGGACAGAGGGGAGAGCTCTGACAGCTTTGCCTCTCCTGCCCCTCTCCAGCAATCCTCCCTTCACCTTTGGGATGCTTTCCCCCACCCCTTCTCCACAGCTGGGATGCAGAGGTGGCTTTCATCTCCCTCTTGTATGGCTGCTCCAGGGGCTCTCTGTGCTCCTCCCTCCTCTGTTAGCCCCACATTTTGGTGGGGAGAAATGATTTAACCCTGGTGTAACATCACCTTTCAGCTGACTCTGTTTCCTTGCAGAACACCATGCTTATTGATCTATTTGTTCTGCCTTGGTCATAGGCACTCACATGGGCTTCCTTGTGCCATGTACTTATTTCAGACAAAGTGTTTCTCCCATCTTTTACTAGAAAACTCGTAAGCAAACTGCATTTATTTTGCAAATAAATGTTTCAAACTCTAAAAATCAGCAAGCCTCTGTTTTCCTTAGTGTGTAATGCAGGATAACTCTCATATACAACAAGTTCCCTGTCATGGTGCTGGAGTTAATATCCCAGCTAGCCCTTCCCGGTCCGTGCCGAGATTGGCCGCTCCTGCCCACGCTGGGTTAGGGCAGCGCTTTAGCAAGGGCTGCTAAAGGCCCCAGCAGCAGGGCTGCTCTCCACAGCACCAGCTGTAAACGGCGTCGAGGACTGGAGCAAGAATTGGGGAGGGGTATTCAGTTCAGTTCCAAATGCACTTCCCGGCCTCAGAGGGTCAGGGACCAAAACCCCGTGGATAGGGCTGTGCAGGGGTTTGTACAGAGGGGCGGGCTCAGGGGCAGACACAAATGATCAACCAATGAGAGAGGGAGGAGGGAGGAGCACGAGCCAGGATTGACAGCACAGTCAACCAATGAGGGAGCACACGGGAAGGACATGGACCACCTAGGCCAATGGGGCATCGAGGATTAGAGGATTTCCAAAGGGGAGGAACCACCAGGGATTGGCCCAAGGAGGGATTGACAAGGAAGGTGCTGGAACAAGGGCAGGGATACCATGACAGACAGGGAAAGGGGCAGGAATAAAGGGTGGGGAATACCATAGAAGGCATCTCGGGGGTGGATACAATACAGGGATAAAGCAACTGGGGAAGTATATAGGGATACGTAGGAAAATATCAAATAACAATGAAACTGTCAATAACAAAATAATACAAAAACCAAGGAATCAAAATAAACACACCACAACAGTTCCCCATATGCATTTGCATGTCTAATCCATGGAGTCTGTGCCCACTTCTCCCTGAGTCAAGATCTGCAATCCTAGTGAAGCCGATACTAATTGATAGTCTAACTAGACTATTGTAGCATATATTTTTGTAGACATTGTGATTTTCAAACAGGAAACCATTAGTTCAATCTGTATTGACAAAGCATGGCAATATTTGGTATGAATCCTGGCAAAATCATTCATTGTTTTGTTTTCTGTATTTTTCCATCTTTGTTTCCCTTCATTTATTCAGGAGAAAAGAAAGATACTGCCTCTAGTGCTTGAATTTTAATTCTTTGCTGCACTGTCTTTGGGCAGAACTGAGTATTTCTAAGAGGTGTAACACATTGTACAGCAAAAGATGAATGCACTGCCAGTGGTTCTAATGCCAGGATTTGTCGTTCCTTTCCTTAACAACTATTATAGATTATTTTTGAAGTATGTTGAAAATACTGATTGTTAATCTAACTTGTAAATTACAACCCTCAGAAAAACACAGAAGCAGCTGTCAAATAACCATTGTATTTGTGGGATTTAATTCAAACACAAAAAAAAACCCCATTTCTGTTGTTTTTAATGACAATAATAAACTACTACTTGCATTGCAAAGCCAGGGATTGATGTTTTCAGAAAAATGGAGGAACCATGTGAACCTCATGCCAATATTGGCTCAAAAATCAGCCCATATGCATTGCAGAAGATCCTGTCTTGTGAAAGATCCAACTCATGGGGTAGGACTAGGTCATAAAGAAAGAAACTAATACTTTCATAGTCAGAAATAACTGGAAAAATACAACTCAATTTAGAGACAAAGTTTTTCTTTATCTGCCCTATAAAACCAAATTGTCTTTGCCCTACTTTCAGGCTTTTCTCACTTACCTGGTGCTTCTCAGTCCAAAATGTTCTACTAGTGTGATTTTTGATCTAGTGTTAACATAAACATATGGGTGCAGTGGCCCCAGCCAGCAAAGCCAGGTATGTGGGGCGGGTGAGCAGCGACACATCACTCCGGGATCCTTCTTCAAAGTGGACTTCAGATCATTCCAGTCCTGCTACTGTCTGCACAGTCACACCCATTCACACACAGCCACTATTACTTATTTTCAGCAAAGTAAAATGAAATCAGACTAACATCTCCAGCTAATTAAAACATTCTTTTCAAGCTTGCTCTTAATTTTATATCCCTTAGCCATTTTGCATCTTGTGTCAAAACCACAAGCTCAGTATTTGAAAGCTCACTCACTCTCACTAATCTTTCACAGAGGGGAATGATGATATTTTTTTGCTCTGAAATGTAGAACAGAGTATCTGCAACAGATCTAGCCACTGGGTAAAAACACTAGAGCTCAAAACCTGCTGTAGGAACAATTGATTTCAACTTGTAGTCCATCAACTTAATCATGAGAACATTACAAAAAAAAAATTGTAAAAATCCAACTCAAAAAAAGTCAGCAGTATAGCAATCAAACGTATGAAAAATCAAAACTAATCTGTCAGTAAAATTTTGGTTCTTGTTAACAGAGGCTATTTGTCTAAAGAACACCTTTTAAAAAGGCATAATTTAAACAGAAAGGCAAGAAAATTATTTGAGTTCACTAATTGAATGCACATGACTAAAACATGAAAAAATCAAGCTTGACATTCAAGATACATCTGAAGCTAAAGGGCAAGAAAATCTAATAAATCAGAACATTTTTTAATTATAAAAGCATAAAAATTTCTTCCATGTCTTTCAGTCACAGAAGCATGGCTTATGTTATGTTTTTCTATTTATTTTAAACTAAGTAATATCTTGCAGCTACAGAGTTCAGAGAAAATTGACAATGTTAGACTTATGGGCAAGAACATGAACTGCTCAACTTTTAAGACACCTTTATTAGATGATCCTTAATGCCTGATTCTCGTTACTTAACACAAATTTAAGAATGTCTTAATGAAGTGGGAAGGCAGGTCATACAATGAATAGATAAAAGAGGAATATGGAAAGACCCAATCCTAGATTCAGATCAAACCCACAAATATTAAAATAATGTCTCCCTTTGAAGCATTTTACCTCATTGGCATTATCCTATTTTATCTTTCCAAATGGCCTATCTGGCATTGCCTCAATCTATTGCTGCCATTAAGAAGTTGAGAGGAAAAAAAAATCACAGGAAAAATATATAATAAAAAAGGGGTCAAAATTTAGCGCTTACATATCTTCTCTTAGGTATTAATAGTTTTTATTTTAATGCAAAAAGATGGAAAATAGTTTTTGCATCAATTAAAAACATGGACATTAGTTTTTGCATCTATCAAAACCATCACCTCACACTACCAACTACAGTATTGCTAGAAAGTGTATTTTAATGATAGTTCTTCTTAACACTTTCTGAAGTGGTTTAAGGAAAACAACAAAATAGAAAGAAACCAAACTTAATTAAAAAAAAAAAAAAAAAAAAAAAAAAAAAAGTAAAACTTCTCAGCTATTTAACACGTCAGAAATAAATGGCTACAACATGACCAGGGTCCCCCTGGATTATATAAGCAGGGCTTCAATGTTCACTTTATGAATCAAATTTTGAAGCTGCAATTTAAACATTGATAGGAATGAAGTGGTAACGTTTTGCTCTCAGGAATATCAAGGAGGTGCCCTATGGTCCTGGCCTGTCAAAGGCTGAAATTGGACCAGTCAGAGGGGAGATGGATGTGAGCATCACATGTTCTTCACTACTGGGCAGAAAGTAAAAAGAACTCATCATCCCACTTGGACAGGCTAGGACAGACGTCCCTGTCAACTCCTTAAGGTACGTACAGTCACCTCAGGCTGAAGGACTGCTGTCTGCAGCTGCAGCTAATCACCACTTCCTTGCCTTGGGCTGCACGCTGAGCTGGGCCAAAGGCAGCTCCCTGGTAACAGAGATGTCTTCTTTGCAGTGGGGCTTAGGCACTAAGGCTGATTTGTCACTTCACAGCTATTTGCTCAGTCTAAGCCACCAGGTAAAAACTAAGCAAATTTTGTGTGTATGTGTGTGTGACCAGCTAAGCAGAAATTGACCTTTCAGAGAAGACTTGTGCCACCGTCCTCTCACTGTAGTTGTCTTTAAATCACTGTGCTACACATACACTACATTAATAGCAAGCCATCTCCTTGGAAGTATGAGTCATGTACTCTTTGAGACTCGTGGGCTTCCTTTCTTCTGAATCACAGCAAGTTTATCCTGGGATAGAGCATACTTCTCCCTACAGGGACCAAAAAGTAGTGAGGGAAGGAATAAAATGGCTTAGATTAAGAGAATGAATCTCTGAAAACAGATGATGTAGTCAATGATCTTTGTTCCCTTTTTCTTTCCTCCCAAAATTCAAGAAGCCGAATTAAGTTCACACTAAGGAGAGTTTACTAATTGTACCCCACATCTACACAGAGTTGTGTTTTTGGAGACACAACACAATCCTCTGGTTTTCTCTCAGATCAGCTTGATGCATCCTCTTCCCCTGCATATTTAATATGCAACAATAAGTAGCATTAGGAGAACAACAAGAGGGAAGAAGCTCTGCTTTGTTTAATCTGAGAATTGCTATATGCTTATCCAAACCTTATCTACATCCTCCTACAAATATATGAACCTCTGGGTATGAGAAATATTTAGACACCTGCTACTGAAATTAATGGGAGCTGCAAGCACAGAGTTCCCAGGACAATCAGATATCTTAAGTCTATGAAATTAGGTTGAGAACCTCCCAGGAACAATTTTTCTCTCTCATCATATTTACTATTTCTCACCAGGAAGAACCTATTTGAAGTACCGATTCATTTGTAGTATGCTGTCAACATGTATCACTTTTTGTAATACATATGTATCACTTTTTTTATGGGAGCAACCAGGAGACAGCATTATATCAACATAAAGAGGAAACCAACAAAAAAAATGGAAAAGGTTTTTAAGGTAACTGAAAGGATTCAGTGTCTGAAAATGGGATTGTCTCAAGATTCCTAGTGGATTTTCAGTGGGTTATAATTTTCATCCCATCAGATTAAGCTTTTTGTGATAAAAGGAGGTTTCTCTGAAAAGTGCAAGGGAAATGGATTCTTAGGCCCCCTCTTACAATGCAAAACACATGGGCGTGCTGCTAAGCTCATGCACTGCCTTTATGAATTCAACGGTCCCTTTGCAGATACAAGAGTTTTGGGAAAGAATGAGGACTGCAGCTTTCAGCCTAGTAGGATCAGGATAGCATTTTACACACTCTAAATCATGAGAAGAGGGTTCTTTTCCATTTAAGTACTCCCTTCAGGAAAAATGGCTTTAGGATGGCTTCTGCAGTTTCTAAAGCTTAAAATGATTCCCTGGAGAAAAAGGATATGGTTATGAGGAAGAATAGGTACTGTAAAACAGCTTGCTGCAAAGGTCCATAGCAGATGAGAGAACTGGCTGGTTTACTTGTAATTCTGCCTTGTTCAGCTTTATGGCTTTGGTTGCGATTTAAAAATAAAGCCAAATTTGTGGTTTGATTGGCTGTTTCCAACACTGAACAAGTACTGCAAGATAAAAAAAGGGCACACACATTTTAGTGGAATGAAAATATATCTAATCCCAATGAATACCTTCTTTGTAGTCATCCTCCACAAGTATTCATGAGAAGTATTATTTTCTTTTCCCTGCCCACAGGGGAAAAAAAAAAAAGCAACACACTCATAGCAGTCAGGTCTCTCACATCTGATGACAGAGCTGAGTGCACACAATTCATAGTTATGATGATAGACCTGTGTTCCCCCAGTGTAGGACTGCTATATTATAGTTCTTACAAGTTTGTGGGTTGCCGGACATTTTATGAGTCACCACTGCATGATCCAGGCAATGTCCATTGGTGTCACGGTGTGTGGAGATCAGAGCTGGAGTGAGCTCTTTCCTCCTCCAGTCCTCTCCCTTAGCCAAATGTGGTGCCGAACGTAACATCTTGTACACACAGATATGGGTAATTCAAAAGGTGATTTGAGATAGTATAAGCCAGGGGGTGCATCTTGAACATCGTCTGTTGGAAACAGAAGCTGAGATGAGCTTGAGTTCATCCTGCAGAAAAACCTGGGCACTGACCCATCAGCTAAAATTCAAATTTTAGAAGTTGTGGCTGTGGAAATGAACCACAATCTTTCCAAATGCCTACTACTGCATTGCTTTGGGGATAATGTAGCATTTCTTGTCCCAGCCTCTGCAGGGGCTCTGTGGGCTAGAAGTGACTTTGGGGAAATGAGTTACTTGCTTCTGTAGTCACAACAATCTCCCCAGACGTGTTTCTGTGGTGCTGATTACATTCAGAGGCTCTGCAGGAGCAGCTGTCTCTCCCTTGTTGCCCTCCACACGCATCCACCAGAGTCATTTGAACTAAACCAGGTCTGAGTAGAGGACTTCAAACAAGCTTTCATGTGTCCCTACCTTCTGAGACTTACGAGTCCTGCCTAGGTGGTACTGGGAAGGAGAGGTGCCCAAAAGCCACTTCTGCTTTTTTATCACATGTATTTGTAGCACAAATCCACCTGCTATTGTAACCTGGCTGATAATCAGCTGAGTGTCCCCATTAGGTTCCCTTCTCTTAACTACTTCTCAGAAACCCCTCTGCAGCAACAATGATGGCAATGAAATCCTCAACAATCCAGTCCCCTAGAAAGGGTGTCTTCAGAATGAGTGGGGCTCTTTGCATTCCTCACATCTGCAGGAGATCAAGGGTTTGACTTTTTGTGCATGTGCAAAGCAACTTGACAGTGCACAACACAGTGAGATGAGATCCTTCTTATAACACGTGGCTAAGCTATGGAATGCAGAATTGCAGGCTGCTGTAGGTAACAGGTATTTCTGGGCTTAGAAAAGCTTTTAGAAAAGCGCTTACTGGGCAACATCAAGGCCTATCAAGAAGGAAGAAATCTTTGGTTCAGGGCTGCCCTGACCTACATTTTGCTGGAGAGTTGAAAAATGTACTAGGGAAGGGTCATTTTATCACAGAATCACAGAATCAGGTTGTTAAAGACCTCTGAGATCTTCGAGCCTAACCTATGACCAAGCACCACCTTGTCAACCAGACCATGACATTGGTTGTCTGGTCCAGTGTTTCCTTAAACGCCTCCAGGGACAGCGACACCACCACCTCCCTGCACAGCCCATTCCAAAGTCCGATTCACACCTTCTGTTAAGAAGAGTGTGATTGCTCACCTTTGTCTAACATTTTCATCTCCCCTGGCCATCAGCCATTGGGCACCCCTTGGTGAAATGCTAACTAGGCAAGGCAGATATTTAACCTGACTGCTTGTAGACATTCTCACATTCTTTCTCTTTTGAATTGCTTTGCTTTGCTGTGCTCTGTGTGTGTGTGTGGTGAGGGGGTGGGGTTGTTCAAGCAGGGACAAAGGGGAAGGAGAGGAATGTGGGGACCAGACAAAGCATCTCAAGGAATAGAAGGAATTCCTGCTAGAGGCTAAATTCTTCTTAGATTTTCAGGTTCTATACAGAAGCAGGCATGAGTCAAAATCCCAGGTCTGAAGAGCCCAAAGCTGAGATTTGAGATTTCATGGGCTTATTATGCATGTAATCATTTTCTCATACTGCCTTCAGGAAGGCTTGTTAGAGAGTAGGATTTTCATTTTCTTCCAGTAGGCTGAAAAAACGCATTTGGCAGTGTGTAAATTAGCTGATGTTGCTATCCCTTCAGCTCCACTGACCACTACACTCACCTCACAGGCTAGAAAATATCTGCTGAAGTTTCACCACATCTCGTTGAACCAGAGATGCTATGCTAATGTATAGATACTTTGCCTATAATAAGCTCCAGTTTCCATGTGCTAATAATTCTAGAGTGCTCGTAAAGGTGCTTAATAATATTTAAAAGTACAAAAGAGTGTGAAGGAAATGCACATGGGGTGGATGGCTGTAAGAAAGAAGATGCTTTTGCCTATCTTACGCTATTAAATGTAAGATATATGGGAGGTCTGAACAAATCTCTCTGGCTTTCTGTCACATAAAGGTAGGCTCCAGTTTCCCATTTCAAAGATGAGTTTAATAACATGAACGATAGAGCTGGATTAATTTTGTTTTCATCTGTAGGTATTATACTAGTGGGAAATGCCATCTGATAAAGGGTCTGATTCAGCTACCAACCTTTCATGAAAAGGCATAATAGAATAAAAGCTATCTTCAAAAGACATTGATGTATTTATGTACTGAAATTAAAAAGTAGATACTTCTGTCTTTGCTAAAGTTGACTGAGTATATGCCACATTTCTTCAGCAATCCAGCATCTTGGCTTGGTGTGAACGCTGTTCTGGTTTTGTGTCTCCTGATCAGTGACCCTGCCTGTTATTCCTGAAGCCTTTTTCTTTTTTACATGTAATAAGCCAACTATGTGAGTTACCAGATAAATTCTGCATAAGGAGAAGAGCATTGTTCCCAGGGAGAGAAGAGGCAGTTTTGAAGCTGACGAAATAAAAGGCAGTGAAGTGTCTTTATTTTCATTCCAGTCTAGCAAAGCTCACTGCTGGCAAGCTCAAATCTAGGTGGAATTACCTTTGACAGTCTGGGGATATCAGCAAAATTAAAACTCTGAGCACAGAGGGTTTTTGTTTTAATTGGGCTTACCTCCTCCACTAACAAATTGCAAACATACACTGAGCATAGATGTAAACAAAAACCTGCATATAGAACCCCTTGCACTGTACAAATAGACATCAAAAACCTGCTCAGTATAAATGCTTTTTCTGCACTACTCCCTGCATTCTTTCTACATATATACAAACATACAAACAGAACAACATATTTTCATTTGCTTTCTTTGAGCATTAGAAAGTATACGCATTTATCCCCACCAGACTGTTTATAATGATGCTCTAGGTTTAGCTGCATTTCCCCTTTGGCTTTTCTCCTGAAGCAGAGAAGCATTTGCACAGAGCACACCAGGTGTTACTTTCATATCCTCAGACATACTGGAATATATTAACACAAACACTAAATCAAAACACAGCAAAATTAATGATCACTGCTAGGCTAGAGAAGCCAAACTCCTTATTACCAAACAAGACTTGCGTGTATTGTTTCTGTTATCTTAGATCCTGATTAATATAAAATCAGATACCAATAGCTAATTAGCTGTTCTAATTATTGGTTTGAGTTTGCATAAATTATGCTGAAATGCCCAAATTTCTCTTGCTTTAATCAATATAATATGTCAAAAAGTTGCTTGGGGTTGTAAGATAATGAGATAACTAAAGCAGTATCCTGTACTTCATTATTATAGGCTTCAGTCAAAAGAAATATCAGTATTTCCAAATTGTCTCCACTTAAAGTATGCAGTCTGATGCAGTCTGAAGCCTACTGCTCATCAAGCAACTGCTCATCAGCCCTGTTACCCTTGTATCTACTGTCTGACAATCACACTATCAAATAAAATAGAGATTGAATAATGTAAATGGTCGTATCTTTTCCAGAACCTGCAATGTCCTGAACAATACAAACTGTACCATTTCTCCAATGTGTAGATTTAATCTTTGTCTGGATTGGCCTCTTCAGAGTAGCGTGTAATCCTCTGAGAGCACAATTTTGGCAAAAACTAATTCTCATTTAGACATGACCCTACTGCAATCCAAGTTCAATTCCAGGGCACTGTGGCCTGCTCCTGCTTGTAATGCTAATCCTTTAATGCAGGGGTTACTTCTATAAGCACTATGGTCATTTGCAAATGAAGTAAATTCTTTAACTTCCTAAAAAGCTGACTGCTATCTCTCATTTTCTTCTGCTGCTTTAAAGACCTTGATTATGAATGGATTCAAACGATTTTATCAGAAAATAAAATTTTATTTATTAGTGGCATAAGTGAAGAATAAGAAGAAAAATGTTGCTGCAGTGAAAGAAGTAGAAATGAGCACAATGAAAGTGAGCTTTATGCCTCATATATTTTTACATTATAATCTTCATAGTATTAGGCAACACTACTCTTCAGCTGTGCAAATAAAACAACTATTCATCCCAAATCTTGCCAAATTACTTAAATATTTAAAAGGTGATTTCAGTTGAACTTGGGCACCTTAGTAGAAAAAACGTGATTATGATAATGTTTACTGGAATTTGTGCCAATAAAGTTCCCTGAGAGACAAAGGTTTTGCAGGTGTTCACAGTCCCTTCCACCTTGGCTATCATAAGCAGTCTGTCACGTAGGCCCTGTTTGGACTAGTTCAACGTCTACCATTAAGCATTCCCCAACAAGATTCTAAAAGGGAGAGATCCCATCACCATGTACTGATAATGGACTGGAAAAACAATGTCCTCCACATAATATACAGGTACTGGTTATTGATGCCATCTGTTAAGATTAAGATATGGTGAACTTAAGACCCAGCTAGTCCAGAGAAGGGAAAAAATCCTCTTTGCTGAGAGGAAGATTCATTTAGTTGAGAAATGGGGGACTTGTATACCACGCAAGGGAGTCCTACAGTCTTTGTTTTGCCTTTCCCATTGGCTCTGCCTGTTTTGAATTCCACTGAAGGGTTCCCACTCTTGCCCCAGAAGCAACAGAAGTCGAACCAAAGTACTTTTGATGGTTGTGGTCATAGGAAACAACACAAAACTGGTTAAACCCTGGAATCTGAATGATCCTTTGTCATCACAAGGGACCAAAGACTAGCTTACAAGTCCAGATCAAAAGTTCACACCTGCTGCATATTTACTTAGGGCAAGAATTTCCTCATATGTTTCTCATGTTATTAAGCCATTAAAATGAGAAGAGCATTGGAAGAAAGGTGGAAATAAGGATCCAGATTTAAAATTTGATTCTTCCAGTAACAAAAGCATTTGCTTTTCAAAACAATCAATCATGCTTTTGTTTTTAGAATTAATGGAAATTGAAGAATTCCTCCTCATAGAAAGATCAAGGGATGGGATATAGTCCTGGTTGGTAGAAGAACTAAAAATAAGTTTATCCATTTAAGGAGTACAATGGAAATAGTTGCTGCATAACACCTTCAGCTGTGACCTTGAAGAGCAGTCCTTCTGGATTCAAGGGACATTCTTTCACAATGAAAAGCCTGGAGACAGTTATGGTAAACTATGGAAGAGCACAAATTTAAGAACTATGATCAGTATGGGTGCTGTGGGAGAAAGCCTGGGTCTTTTCTTTAAAGGAGGTGAGGATACTGTTGAAATAAACACAATAATTACTGCTTCTTCATGTGGCTCATGGAGGGGGTTGGGTGGCAGATGTCAGAAACACACGGATATCTCCCAAATGAACAGCAAGAGATATTAAAAAAGAAAAACAATTGAGGGTCATAACCTGACAGGTAATCAAGAAATTGAAATGTCTGAAGAATGATAGAACTTGGAGACCAGATGGGATCCAGCATGATGGAAAAAATATGGCATTCAAAGACATGGGGAAAAGAGTAATCACTTTACTGCCCTGCAGATTTATAATGTATACCCATAACGGCAGCACCCGTGTATGCAAGTGCACTGTACGAATTAATTTAATCATTTATGACTTCTCAGTGCATAGCAAATTTATTTTGCTTTTACTTTTATTTATAGACAAAAAACTTACATTATTTGGATTTTTTTAAAGTTGCCTTTCTCTGTGTCTTCACCATTTCTGTCTGAACTTTGTTTCCATTGTCTTTTGTTCTGACTGCCACTTCACAACTGAACAGCAAATGAATCCACTTACAGCCTCTTTATTTTTTCATTGGTCCAGAAAATGAACAAAACTAACACCATTATCCTCCTCCTGAAGCCACAGCCCTCCATGGTAAATGTTCCCATTCAGAATGCCTGTGATGATAGCCAGAGTAATTCTTTGTTCTGAAGCACCCAAACAATTCCTCAACCCATTTGTTTGATGAACAACACCTTCATGTGTTTCAGTAAAAAACCTGGTTTTTCTGTAGCAGGTTTAAAATTGTGCCATTAAAAACAAAATGGTATAAAGCAAAGGACACTTTTTGTGTACTGTACAATGTAAGCAGGGCTGAATGCATCTGAGATATGAGATGAGGATGCAGAGTTTGCAGCTGCTTCCCCATTATAGGATCAGAATTACACATTGTGCTAGAAATGCTAATCCTTTGCCCATGTCTTACAAATTCTCTCCTGGTTGTACATGTTGAACCTTTGAGTTTGAGAATCAAGGCAGAATCCATGATTCTAAAAATGGAGTACTTTCAGGTGTTGGCTGAAAAAGTCAAAATTTTACCTCAATTCAACCAGCCCATCTTCAAAATAGTGTAATATTGTTATGCATTGCTAGTGAAGGAATCTAATTTTTTTCTAGGGTTTTTTGGTATGTGTTTTTTTTGGTAGTAAACTGGAGACAGGATGTCCTGCCAGAGGAATGCTAGCTGTGGAGTAAGTGCATGAGTGAATGTGATACAAAAGCAGGCATAAGCTTTTTTGTTGTCTTTTGCTTTTCTTCTTCTGCAGACAGAGTCCTTTTGTTACCACAGTATTGTGCAGCTTTCTGAAAATCAGCCAGGAAGGTAGTGAGGATCTCCAGCTTGAAAGGAAAAGGCATTTGCTTCATCCTCCTCCAGAGGCTGGTGAAGAGGGAGCAGGAGCCAGCACCAAGGGCTGTAGAAATACACCCCAACAGAGCGTGGTGCCCACCAGCAACCCCCTGCTCAGCTCAGATGCTGCTGCCACAGGCACATCTCTGCAAAGACATCTTCCATTGTAGTGGAGCTACAGCAGTGCCTCTTCCCCAGCCAGTTCTGTTCAAAAAGGCTGGACTCATTGCTACAGCCAGTCTGGTGATGTAAATTTGGGCCTGGTGCCTCAAAAGTATTTGTTTAGGTGTCTAATTCCTGCTGTAGTTCCACCACCTTTGAGGAATTACATCTTCAGCCAAGGTCATTCAATAAAGAAATGCTACATTGTCATGAAAATAATGTAATAGTAATTTTTTTTATGCATCTCAGCACCTCACATTTATCTGTGCAGGCCTCCTGAATGATAGGAAATTATTGTCTCTGCTCAGAAAATGGTATTAAGGTATGTGGTATGTTAGGTCTGTTACCTAAATTCACACAGGCAACCTGCATCTTAGCTAGATTTAAATCTGGGTATCCCAAGTCCAGCCCAGTGCACTAGACAGGCTATCTTCCTCCTCTGTAAAGGTGACTGGAAAGGCTCTGAAGCAAGAAACATGCTGTGCTTCTCTAACAGCAGCAGCAGGAAAAAAAATTAAATACTACTCAGAGTCAGGCTTGGGGAAATTCTGATTTAATTATGAAAAGTCAGCATGAATTCACAAAAGCAAGCTTGTGATTATGACTCTGCTGATGGGATTTTTTCTGGGTGGATAATAAAAATATCAGATAAGAGGAATCCATACATTGTGTTTAACTAGATTTTTCTGTAGAAAAGTCAGGTTCTTTGTGTTAAATGTCTAACTTTGGGAAGCAAAGGGATGCAAAAGAAATCCCCTTTTAACTTCTGCCTATGACAGCTTTCCATTAGAAGCTACAAAGACTTCTCTCTCACATCACAGAGACAGGGATGAGGAGACAGCTTTAAACCTCCAGGACTTTCGAAACAAGATCATGAACATTCTAAAGAGGAAATTGCTCATGGGGCCAATCACACTGGGACTCACCAAGTTGATGCAAGCCTGTCAGTGGCTGCCGGCAGCCCCAGAAATATCCTTCATCAGCCCCTTCACCTCACAGAGAGTTTGCTGAGGCAGTGCTAGCAGCCACAGGAGTCTGGAGACCCTCGGCCAACTCCTGCCCCATGGGGGAAGAACAGTGGCTTTCAGATACCACCCCCCCACCCCCCACCCCCTTTCTTACTATTCTGTTTCTCTGATATTTGCAATGTCAGCCTTCTTGAGATATCTAATTTCAATAAACCATGAACTAACTCAAATATTTTTTCAAGAGGTAACCGTATATGCTAACGGTTTAACATGTAAGGATGTGACTAAAAGAGAGTCACAAGGATTAGCGTGAGGCTCAATTTTCTCCACTTTATATATCAATGACCTGGAAGAAAGAAGATGCAGTAAGTGGATTACACTTGCTGATGATATAAAGTGAAGGGGCAGTCAAAACAAAGAGGGAGGGGCAACAAAATTCAGAACGTATACTTTAGGATCTGGAGACAGCTATGTAGCTTCTAAGTTTTAAAGTATGTAAGGTAATGAGTCTGGTAATAAAGAAACAAAAGGAGAGAATATCCACTCAATAGCCACAAATTATAAAATATTACAGAAGTACAGTATATGGGGTTAGTGTCAGTTCTAACAGCAAAAGCAAAAATGATGAACAGCAGAAACTGGGAAAAAAATAAAAAAAGTGTAAGATAGAGAAAGGTAACTGTAAAGCAGGAAAAATATTCAAATGCTGTAAATGAGACTAGTTTTATGACAAAATATTGCATATTTTTAACTAGCTATGAAAAATATGTTGTGGGTAAAAAAAAAAGGTAGAACAGGCCTGTGCCAGAAACTGACAGCTGTTGAAATATCTTGATTATCCAGGGACTGGAGATGAAATCTAGGTTTGAATGGCTGAGGATAGATTAAAGGAGTCCTTGGTGCAGTATCCACAATCCTAAAAGGAAAAAAAGAAGAGAAAGGACAGGAGCCTCCGCGAGCCTCTGGGAGCTGTGACACTGCCCAGGGCAGGGAGACATGGACATCAAGGCAGAGTGGGCGCCAGGCAGGACTTGTTTGCTCAGGGACTGGATTCACCTGACGGAGCAAGGGGAGCACAGGCACAGAAGCACAGACAATTTAAAAAGCGGTGTGGCAGGTATTGTGCAGCCCCGCAGGGGTCGGTCACAGCCTGGCGCGCCTGCTCTCCCCTACGGGTGTCCACGCCCTGTCGGAAGGCCACAGACATGGACAAGGGATCTGTGTGCCGGCCGCAGCGAGAGCTGGATCTGCTCCCAGGCGGAGAGCAGCCTTCCTGTCGCCCCGATTCTCCTTCCAGCGGCCGCTAATGAGCTCTCTGGCTGCGCCCCGTGCCGGCCGGCGCTGGGGCGGCTGCCTGCGGCCCTGTCGGAAGCTCACACTGCCCGGCCGCCCCCGTCCCTCCTCTTTTCCTTTCCTCTCTGTGTGATGTGCGCTTGCTGCTCATTTGTCACAGCCATTCAGTCGCGTCGCTCCTTCCGCCCCTGCTGCCGGCACTGTTGCCCTCCCCAGGCCCCCCCGTGCCTCGGAGGAGCCGCGTCCTCCTCGCCTCCGCTGCCGGGGCCCGGGCGCGGCCCCGGGCGAGCCGACCCGGCGCTGCTCGCTCCGTCCGCTGGCTCCTCTGCGGCCTCGCAGCCCTTCGGGTAATTGCTGTCGCTGAACGGGACCCTCTGGGTCCTCTCTGACACACATCACGCTTGGGCGCCTCTTGACATCTGTTCCAACTGCGCTCAGAGTTGCTGCTCCCTGAGCGCTCCGCCACTGGCCCAGGGCAAGGCAGGAAGGAGGGCCAGTGGGTGCACACTGCCTCACCTGCTGCTGCTGCGAAAGAAAAAGACCCCGCTACACAGATTTCACGAGTTTTTGGCACTAGAAGAATTTCTTGAGCCCAGTGCCTGAGCGGGCTAGAAATTTCAGTAGCGTTTTCCTCTCAGCCTTGAAATAAATGTTAACTGCGTTGTGAAAAGCAAACTATTGACCCTGTTTGTCAGAACAGATTTGAGCTAACAATATTCAGCCTTGCACTATCCCCTGTGTTTCTTCTTGGCTTCAAAATGTTTTGGATTCAAATCCTTTAGCTGATACTTCATGATCAATTTTGCTTTTCCAAGTCTTGATAATAAATCCTAGCTAATAATTCCAGATCTGTTGTGCAGTATGGATGCCCATCCATAGCCCTCACCACGACCAGCCCAATAAAATCAAGCATTCACACAGTTTGCAGAAAGGACTCAGAAACCCTACAATATCCTATGCAATGCAAAAGGAAGCAGATGGGGAGTCCTGGTCCTTTGCCCAGCTCAGGTACAGACCCAGCTTGCTCCCTTCCAGCATCTTCTGAGTCAGTCTGAATGCATCACGAACCGTGGAGTCACAAACTGTACTTGATTAGTTATAATACTAAAATAAATGGAGTCATTTGGGTTGTGTGACTTTCCCTATGACAGATAAAGCCAGAAGCAACAAATTCCCTAGTGGGCATATATGATTAATGTATGATGAATTTATAATATTTTTGCTTTTGACAGACTTTCAGAAGAAATTGAGACCTGTTCTGCTATCACACTTTCTAAATAAAATTGCACTTTTACTTTTTATATCAGAAAACTTGCTGATAAGCCAAAAAAGATCAGAGAAATAGACGCATTTGGGAGAAGATTTTACATTATTATTGGGTCTTTGTTCCCAGCAATTTCTGCATCTTAGGGATCAAGGTGAGCCTCCCATAATGCACCTGCTGGTAAGCAGGTATTAAAAGGAAGTCTTTCTAGGCATTTATCTGTAAGACATCAGACTGTAAGATGAAAAGATGACCTAGGGATTTGCTGGCCATCACAAGCAATGCCTTGCTATGATTAAAGCTATGTATGTTACCTGGACAAAGCTACATCAAAGTGCTAATTAGGGAACATGTAACTGGTGCCCTCTGAGGCTAATATACTTTCATTTGTGTTAAAAACCATGACTGATGCAGAGAATCAGTGTGAGATAGAAAGATATATCTATATAATGGACAGTATTACTGTACTCTCATCCTTTTTGTGATGTATTCTCTTTATGCAGAGAAAGAAAATTTGTGTTTATCTCACAGGGCTGAGACATCCTATTAAAGAGCCTTGTCCTAAAAAATCATCTTTCTGAAAGTAAAAATGAAAGAAAATTGGTTTGATTCACTTATTCCTGATGATAAGTACTTAACTATCAGTTTCCAGGAGATTCTAATACTATAATATTCCCCAAAGACTTGCTGTAATGGGGATAGACCACACTTACACAAAGAAGAAGGGAAAAACATCACCCACACATTGTACATGAATATAGATGCTTTTTTAAAAACTAATTTACCAAGGCAAGAAGTTGATAGCTAACAGATGAAGCAGTTCATAGAAAAATCTTTCTATATTGGTAATGAAGTAGCCAGGATGCAGTGTGTGCTGTATGTGAGAGGTGCTGCCTGATTTGCAGCACCTCATGATCTGAATGCCCCTCTGGTAGCGGCAGGTCTGTTGGGAAGACAGCAGTGCCTTTTCTTGGGGGAATTTTGCCTTCCCCTCCAGAACTGACACATAACAGATAGGGATACAACAAATCAAGTCATACCAAAGTAGGGAGGGACATCATTCATCCCCCAAGAAAAAAGCATCTAGCTATTCTCCTACTGAGTCATAAAACTGCATACGCTTAAGTATAAAAGAAACCAGACTTATCTCTTCAAGTCAGACTGGGTTTGATACTCTTTTATCTAAGGAACAACAGATCCAAATTGTTTCTTGGTGGGGCGTAGACCATTTGGAGGCCATATGGACATCCAGGTTTTTATTGCACATGCAAAGGATATTTTACAGTAACAATTCTACATGCTCAGTTCTTCTTCACTGAGTGAAGGGAGATCAAGTAAGTTTTTCTTTAAAGAAAACACAGCAGTAGGACTAATGCGACTAAGTGC
Organism: Sitta carolinensis; assembly: GCA_032173965.1. Classification (NCBI taxonomy): domain Eukaryota; kingdom Metazoa; phylum Chordata; class Aves; order Passeriformes; family Sittidae; genus Sitta; species Sitta carolinensis. The sequence goes on along the minus strand of CM063284.1, from coordinate 13,826,672 downwards.
ATTACATTTACTGTTCCGCTTCATCTGGTGTAGGTAAGGATGGAAAAGGTCTATTGAAATAACTGCAAAGGTGACAAGCCTTCAGAAACTCAGCTGCTTTCATTTATTACTTACTTGAAGAAGTAATTAGGGTTCTTACTTCTTGGCTAATGCCTCCTAATGGTCATTTCAGTCTTGAAAATTTTACAGTACATTGACAGCTAGAAGGTAAGGTAATTGTGTAAAAATGTTTATCAGGAATGACCCAATAAAAATATTTTCTTTCAGGTTACAAAGGCCTATGCCAATCTTTTTCTGCAAAGAGGTGGAATGGAATAACTTGTGTTATAGTGTGCAGACAATAAAGGCAGGCAATGGGAATACATAATGATAATTCAGCTTAAGTGCTATGAATATGAAAGGCCATTCTGGCCAAACAACGCTCTGCTGATACGATGCTGATTTTTCTTTGGATGTTTCTCATGGAGAGCAGAGTTTCTGTCATCCTTTACACAAAATAGTTTCAATTTTTATTTCAGAAAACTAGAGACAGCACTCTCTGCTATTCACTTACCCACTCACTGCTTCTACTGCAGAGGTGTTAGTCAAAGACATGAGTGCCTGAACAACTCTGGAGTGCCCAGCCATGGCAGGGATGCACACAGATCTCCCAGAGGTGCCAGGACTAGAGGAAGTGTGAGGCAGAAAACAGTTCTTCTTTTGCCAGTAAAAGATGAACTGGCTGGGGAAAAAAATTATAGGAGGAAGGGTTTCAGTGCTTGGCCCATCACTCTTCTAACAGAAATGTCATTGGAATCAGAAATGCATCATTTCCAGTGCAGGCATATCAGAAATCTTTGGGTGGTCTATTATGGCTGATTCCCTACTTCCAGTGACAAAGCAAATGTAGACTTTAAATCCACAGGCTCCTGACTCAGCATCATCAATAATTGAGCTGTTAAAGCAGTTCCTTCTTGTTGAATGGAATCTTGTTCACAGCTAGAGCCTACTACGTGAAGACCATTTTTCTTTTAAAAACTAGACTGTTCTATGCTAAAATTCTCCCTATATAAACACACTTTTCAAACCTCTTATTGGCTTTGTCGATGTCTAAAATCCCATTTTTTCCACATATTCAAAATAATTCAAACTTAGGTGTCAATCACTTTTTCATTCCCAGGAAATAATTTTGTACCATGGAATACATTCCATTCCTGTCACAAAGTGAACTATTAGAAAAGGATAAATAATACTTAAGGAAATATATTTTTCCCTGCTTCTGCCATACTGTTTTTAAAATTCTATTTCCAATTGTATTATCTCCTACAACCTGGCTTTGTGATGTTGCTGTTTGCATGCAGAAGCTATTTAAGTGGAACGTTGCACCTCACTTGTTCAGAGCTTATAATGAAGAAAAAAGTGCAAAAGCATTACTTCGCAAAAAAAACAGATAAGTAAGCATACTACCTGTCAAATTTTGTCACCCATGCTTGGCAGACAGAAAAACCCCAACTGCATAAGACTGGTACAAGAGTCTGCAATCCACAGGGCATGAAATGTCTTGGGGACTAAGTTTGTATTCTGCATTTCTTCCTACATCATGCTAATTCTCTGTTTCTTTTCCTAGGCTGCAAAATCTGCAGTGTATTGCAAAGCAGTAGCTGTGAGGCCCTTTAAATGTATCTGGGATCAATCCCTTATGAGGTATTATCTCATTAAAACTGGCCCAAACCCCAGCCTGCTCAGTGATATTTAGATTACTACATCAAGCTGATAGAAGGAAAAGAAGCATTACACCAAGGCATTCAGCACAGAGTATGCATTGCTTCATAATAAAAAGAGAGAGGGAAAGGCTTTTCTAGCTTATCTGCTTTCACAAACAACCAGAGGTAAGAAAACTGCTATTAAAACTATTAAGCTACTCTTCCCCAGTATCTGTCTCATGCTAGTTGTCTGTGTTACTCATGGCATCTGGCAGTGTTTTCACTTAAAACAGGGTTGCTGTTTGTTTTTCTTGCCAGCTCTGCAATCCAGATCTCCTTTTATTTGAGGAAAGTGAGACTATTTGGTGATGCTCCTGACAGAAAGACAATAAGCCATTCGTATGCATCCCATGTACGTGGGCTCACTGCCCCGCTGGGTGAAGACATTGTGCTGCAGGAGAGAAAGGCACAACTGTGGCCATGCCCTGCAGTCACTCCTGAAAAGCTGAAGCCAGGACACAGGGTTGGTTCCCTTTGCTCCAGGCCCAGCCTCCAAAAGGGTAGCACACATATATTTTCTACCATCCAAAAGTCACGGAGAGTAGTGGCACCTCTGGCTTTCTGCTTCCCTGATCTGACATCCCCTGTGTCCAGAGATGGAGAAAAAGTGTCTTAAAGCACAAGAGAGGAATTCTTAACATAAAACCTCATTTAAAGGAAACAAAGCTTGCAGTGTGGTAGTGAACAGCAATCCTACCCTACTTTGGAGGGCTCAGAGGAGGAGCAGAGATGTGTGTGAGATGTTTTGCTTACAAAAGGAAGCAATTTAGGTTCTTCTGTTAGCAGCCAATTTTTCTGAGAACAGGGCAAATCATAGGTACAATTCTTGAGTTCCCTTCCTGTCTGTCCATGGAGGAATAGCAACGTGAAGCTCATGAATCATGAAGATAAGTATGATGCAGAGCAACAGATTTGACAAAATATTTCCTCAGATTCCATCTAAATGCAATGATAAGTTCTCCCTTCCCACACCTGTCTGAGCAAGAGATGTGACAGCCCCAGAGTGAGAAGAGATAACAGAAACTGTAGAAAATAAATTAATCCTTTTCTAGCCATATGAAAGTACACAAAGCACAGAGCAGAGACTGAAGAGGAGAGCATTTTGCTTTGTAAATTCAAATCAGAAGAGCAGACATTTGTTTTTTTCAAGAACACTGCAATACCCCTCATTTTCCACAGCATGCTGAAAACCAGCATGAGGAGAGGGAATGAAGACCAAAATTAAACAAAAGCTTGTAGCATCCAGATGCTCAAGGGAGAGAAATTTCTCTTTAATTATGAAGTTGCTAGTATAAGTTATGTAATAGAAATTCTGCTCCATTAAAAAAAAGGCTAGGTTTCCGTGCCAGAGTTTTCCAGATTTGTCCTTCCAACATTAATTTAATTCCATGAAGAAATTGGAAGATCTGGTTTTTCATTAACTATTTTTCATGCGTTCTCAACCTAGAGCATCAATGATCTGAAGTTAGACTAGATAATAGCTGTCTGCTTTAAAGTATGTCTGTCCTTGTAGCAACTTTCCATGACTATGAGCAAGTAAATACATAAATATGTGAAAATAGGAGTGTTTTCTTTTTTACTAATTGAATTTTATTTAACTAGTCTCAGGAAAAAATGGTCAAGTATAATATAATATTTGGAGTTGCTCCTTTCTTCATGATCTTCAGAGATGTTACTTACAGGTGCAGAATGGAGATTACAGCCTAATGCTCTCTTGTGCTATAGCATGCTGTAGCATGTATACCTGAACTACTTGTGGGGATATCAAATACTTTAAGGAAGGAAAAACAGGGTTCTGCCATTATGACTTTCTATGATATACTTATGGAAAAGAATGGTGAATATTAGCTGTACTGACTGGAACAACTAGTTATCACCTATTTGCTGGGAAAAAAAAATCGTATTTCTCCAATTAAATGAAGTTCTTGAAAGATGTTTTCTTGTGGGTCAGCATTATCCACTGCACAGTACGTGCCAATATTTCTTTGCTCCTTATTTAAAAGCAGTGTGTTGCTAATATTCAACAGTCAACATTTTTTCCTTATGCACTATTTGCTTAAAAACAAAGTTTAAGGGCTTGACAAAATTGTCTTCCAGGAAACTTATTTGTACATGCATTCTGAAAAAGGAGCTATGATACCAATGATGTTAATACAGTCATAAAGGTGGATATGACTGTGAGTATCTGCACCTACAAATAATAGGAAAATATTAGAAATTTAAAATCCCAAATTATTGAAAAATGTTTATACTTCTGCCTGCTTCAGCAAGCAGGTCATCTTTCTGTTTGCAACTGCTTTTCACCAGCAGAAGACCTTTCCAATGCAATAGGCTGAGTCCTGGGGAAATTTCCTTTCATTTAATACAATTTTCCCCACAAGTGTATGAGTGAGATACCTTGACTTAATGATGTAATTTCAGTGCCAGGCTCTTCAGTGACAATTACCAAAAGGAAAAAAAAAAAAAAAAAAAAAAAAAAAAGAATGAATTCCCTGGGTGCTTTTGTTAGTTTTTTTGTTATTTTCTCTTTGAAAATTATTCTTCCATACTTCATCTTGAGCTGCCTTTTTTCAAGCTGAATAACCCTATTGCTTCTGCTGAATACATGGACATGACCACCCACACTTAGAAAAACCTTGCCTCTTGCTGAGCTCCTCTGAAATGGTAGGCAGCAGGGCTCATGCAGCAATAAAACTTCATGATCACGGGGAAGGAAATAGCGCAAGGCTAGGAATTCTCCTGCTGCTTCCATATGATTTCCTAATTTCAAAATAAGCTGAGAAATAATGGGGGGGAAGTATATTGTGAGAGTTTCCTCTGTGCTCTTCTGTGATTTCCCACCTAGGCTGTCATGAGTGCAAGGAACTCTATTAAACTGCTACCCCAAAATCAGCAGCTTGGCAGCCAGTCTAACAAGCAGGAAAACTTTATTCTCCAATTTTGTAAAAGGAAGTTTTCCTCTTGGACTAAGGAATTGGAATTATAGAGGGTTACACCTTCTTCCTGCCTCCCAGCAGGAATGAGATCTTGATATGGAGCATGTGAAAAGTTATACTTGTTTACACTTAGCCCTCAGTTTGGTCCTATATTTAGGTAAGATCCAGCTGTGATGATTTCAAAACGTGTCCACACAGAACAATCCTGGCAGTTTGGGGACTGGGATGCAAACACAATGCTTGGTTTATCCCTAAGAACATCTAACAGGTACCACCTTTCATATGTATAAGGAATAAGGCGTTTTGTATATGGATTAAGGCAATTTGCATTAAGGGCTGCAGCTGTTCATTTTACTCTTTTGCTTCTTTTCTTGAGTGCATGAGCCCATTTCTGTAAAGAGTCAATCTGGCCATTGATAACTCAGTCGAAGTGACCATATTTTCAATTAGAATTTCATCTAGAGTAATAATTTTAGGAATACAGACTGAAAGGTAGGTAGAGTTTCATACTACAAATACCACATTGGTGGCAAAGTTCCTTAGAAAAAGAAAGATTCAGTTTTCTTAAAAAATAGCTAAAGTATTATAAAACATTTTGATTACAAAAAACAGGGCAAGCTCGGTTTTACTTCTCCACCCAGAGGACTGTCAGCTTTACACTGCATTATTAACAACACAACAAAATCAGCTAAGAACTATATTATAAGGTGTGTCATATTAAAATGATTTTTCATTCAAATGAACACATTTGAAATATATCTATTCCAATGTACCATTTTCCTGTACACCTTGGTACAGTAAGCTCTCTCAAGTCATCCCATCAGCCACAAGTCACTTCTTGGGTTGGCCTTTTTTATTTTATTTTTGTTGGTTGGTTTTGTTTGGCTTTTACTTTCTTTTACTTCAGAAAAGCCTGTAACATTATTTGAACATGCATTTTTCATGGTTTCCTTTTCCTTTCTCTGTCTCTAAATTGGTTGTTTAAAGACTAACCCTTTGAAGAAAGCAAATAAAAACTGATATCATATTGTGTCAGATGATTAAGTGTTTGGGAATTTTAATTTCAAAATACACTGGATTATGGTACTTTAAACAGTGGATTTTTACTGTGTTACTACCTAATGAGAGCACATATGGTCTTCAGAACTGAAGTCAGAAGGGCACTGTTTTTAAATCCCATGAATTTTCTGATACACTTATTATTTGCTTTTCCCTTTCCTTCCCCAGAGTTTCAGCACTTTGAATACCTCACAAGTGCTAATACTTTACTTCACAGAAAATGTCCTAGGTGCAAACCAGCCTGCTACAACAACAGTCAGAGTACCACTGCACTCTGCTACTGGTCTTGCTTCCCTATTTATTTAAAGCCTGTTATGAGAGCGGATTGACCCAAAAAGGCCAGAAGAATGGGGAAAATATGTACTTAGGGGCATCATAGCTGCCTGTGGAGTGGAGCTCAGCCATGCCAGACTCCTCTGCTGTCTCTCCTGGTGTTCCAATCTCTCTCTCTAGGTATGTTGGGCTCTCCCACCATTCATTAGCACAGGCTGAATCCCATAGTGGGACTGTTGCTCAGCAACAGCGGGCGAGAACAATTTGGTTTTGGACCATTCAGAAGATGATTACATTTGCAGCATGTTCTCCCCCACCTCCCCTCCCCTTCCCAGTACCTATTCCTGGATATTGTAAATATTCATCCGAGTTTTGCATATACAATAGTTTCCCCTCTAGGTAAAAACATACCATCTAAATGAGCTTTTAAGAGTACTTTACTCTGATGCATGCCTACATTTCCTCTCATTCAGTAGGTATCATGTTACACATGGAATGGCATTGTTAGGCTTCTGGGGGGTTTATTTGTTTTGTCTATGTCAGAAAAAATTCAGCTGGAGTGGGGCTGGGCTCTTTATGACAGTGCGGCTTCATTGCTTTGTTTGAGGCACGTAAAACAAGTGAAGTATTTAAACAGTTGTGAACACCTGAATGACTTTAAAGCATTTGAGTAAGAGATAGGCACAGATCTCCAGATTTCCAATTTCCTTCCTAATTATTTCTTTATCTACACATCTTTCAGCATCCCATTAGAAAACCAGTCCCACGCTCTCAACTTAAAAGAGTTTGTCTAGAGACTATAATGCAATATTTAAATATTTGTCATACATTTCCTTGAGCTTTCACTCTCAATATTAGTTTATTCTGAATCTTCTAGTCTTCTTTCTATTAACACATACATAGCAGTTGCAAGGGAAACTCTCCAGGCTGGCCACCCTGAACCACCCACCCTTTTGGCAAGGCCTTCCACTGCTGCTGCACAGCAGACAGAGCACTCCTGTCCTTTTGTCTTTAGTGCCTCCTTCATGCCCTGCAGAGCAGCATACAGTCACCCACCCATCCGTGCCATGATCACAGAAGCTAGCTTGGATATCCTATTTACAAACATCACATGTAACCTTCCCCTTATTTCTTTCCCTAGATATGATGGAACAGAAGAGAGGGAGAAAAAAAAACCTAATTCAGAAATCAATTTTTACTTTCTAAGACCAATATGGATGTGTGTGTGTGTGTGTGTGTGTGTTTTTTTGTTTCCAGTAACACTGGGTCCCAGCCCACTGAATCACATTGACAAGTTACTAATTTAAATACATAAGATCAGCAATTCCGTTATTGTGCTTTTAGTAAGATACATGCTTGTGTACCTTACCAACTCAGTCAAGCGTAGGTTGTTCTCTCCTGGTGTAGATGTACAACAAGAATCTGTTATTTTTGCACAGCCCCTGCTACACCTTCCTTCTCTCATCTTATTTCTGCCCTTGACAGTCCTCTGAGGCAGTGAAGTGACCCACTGTGAGCTGCCAGCTTACAGGGAAGGGAAAAGGAAGAAGACAGCAAAACTGGCATTTCTCTCAGTTTTTTCAAGAGCACCTTGTTCTGCCTTGGCTGTGTCTTGGCACAGGGGCACAGGGGCTGGCAGGGACTGTGACATGGACCCACCTTGCCCACCAGCCCCAGACCCTGCAACACTAGAGGCTGGAGCTAATCCCTCTCCACAGCACAGCTCCTCACTCATGCAGCCTTGTCCTGAAACTTCTGACAGGGATCCACGCCACACACAAGAAACCTTTCACAGACTGCAGCCTGCAAGAGGCTCTTGCAGATAGGACACACACACACACACAAAGTCATATGGCACTGGGATAAGCCCTGCTTCAGACTCCCCTTCATGCATGCCCAATAGAAAAAGACATTTTTCCTCCCTAATTAGCAGTATTAGAGAAAACACTAATACAAGGTTGACCTAAATACAAAATTGGGTGGGTTTTCTCACTTTCCTCTGTGCAAGCTGTATTTATCATATAAGTGCACAATTTTTGATTTTAAACATTTCTCTTTTTAAAATGCAAGTTAAATGTTAATCAGTGAGGTAATCATCATAAAAATTACTAAATATCGATGCTCAGTTCCAACCAGATATTTCCTCATTATATTGAAGGAACAAATTACCAACTCCTGCTGCAATGAACTCTTTGATACAACATGCATTTATCCAGGCCCCATGGGGGTCATTACAACGAGATTCACCTCTGTGTGTGTGCATGTATATATTTAAAAATAACCCCCTCGAATATCTCCTTTGGTCTTTCAGCAGGGAACATATCAAACAGCTACGGCAAATCTCATACACACATCAATATCATGCTAACATTGTTGAGTTTCACTGAACCCTATGCCAAATTAACTTTTACAGGGCAATTACAAAATCTTATAATCATGCAAATTAGTAGTTAGCAGCTTACATCTTCCAATTAAATTGCCACCTGCTATTCCAAGATCCAAGTTAGCCACAATAAACTTTTCCTTTTTCTTTTTTAAAGAGAGAATCTTTATGTAGAGAGTCATCGATGTATGGATTAGCCTTCTCAGGGACAGGGGTCCAACTTGAAACAGTCACAGGCAGGTTATTTCAGCAAAAGAATAAAACCCAAACCATAGTGTGAAGAGAAAAGGGCATTAACCCTGGAGTTATTATCAAATTGGAGTGTCCAGATGCACTCCTAAGCTCAGGGTCACATCCTGTCTGCAGCATAATCCTCTACCCAGACAAGATCCAGGCATCATCTACTCCCTCTCTCTCATTCTCCTTCCTTCTCCCTCCTGTGTGGAGAAGAAAAGCCATTGCTACCTGGGCCAGGGTTTGCCTCTGACTCCCGGAGATCAGCTCAGAGTTCCTCAGCACAGTGAGCCTCTTTCTGCTTGGTCCACAAACAGCCAGGTGTCCTGTACATTCTTCCTTACAGAATGAACACGTGACACATTTCAAAGCTTTCTTCCTGCTCCTTGCAAGGTAAGGAGCAGGATGAAGTCATCAGTAGATGTAATTTACTTTAACATATGGCAAGAAGATGAGGACATTTACTGGATTTACAGAAAAAAAATAGGTTTTAAAGAGTCAAACTCCTGAGTTTAGCAAAAATATCATCTTTTGTTACTTATGAAATAAGATTTTGTAGAAAATAATGTGTTTCGTTTTTTTGTTTTTGTTGGGGTTTATTTTGTGGGGTTTTGGGGTTGTTTTTTGTGGGGTTTTTTTGGTGTTTTTTTTTGTTTGGTTGGGTTTTTTGTTGTTTGTTTGTTTTTTTTTTTTTTTTTTTGGTTTTTTTTTTTTTGTTAAAAGCAGACAGAAGAAGAACGTACTGCTTTAGTTTGTAAAACAACAAAGGTTCCAAAGCACACTGTGGCCTATGGAATTAACTATGGTGATGAAAATTTCAGGAATATATTACAGAATTAAATTCTTCTTTCTCTACCATTTTCTTTCTTTTACCTTGCTGCCCTTCAAAGGGCATCCACAAGGCATGGCTTGCACAGTGGGACAGGATCTATGCACACCTAAGGCATCATTGCATTCAGTTTCCAAGAGGCCAGTTGTCAGTGCTGTTCTTCAAAATCAGTGTAGCTGACATCTGTTCTGATGGTGTTCATATGGTTTGGACAGAAAGCTGACCTGCTTCAGAGGGCTGCAGCCTCTCAGGTTTTTGAGGAGTCATTAGTAACTTGTAGCCAGCAGCACAGGTTCTTCAGAGGGGCAGTTTTTCAGGCCAGCTTGCTGGGTGTCCCCAGATCCTGAGCACTCCCACAGAAGACTCCAGTGTCGAGTGTGTTGCTGTCGTGGCAGTGTGAGCTTGGTGGCTCGTTTGGAGTGACTCCTCACTTACCCAGCCCAGTTATAACAGTTCTTGTCTGACTCATAAAACTCCTTATAACTAAAAGGAATTGGGGTTTGCTTTTGTTATTTTAAGTGAAAACTAAACTTCTGAAGAGAAAAAAATAAACAGCTACTGAGCTGTAAAAATGGACTCTTATTACTTCTGCCACCATTCTCACTGCAGCTGTTCATAACTACAGCCATACAGCCTAAATCCAGCACAGAACACAAGCATATCCCTGAGAAAAGGTAGCAGAAACTATAGATGTCTTCATTCAGAGTGTGCTCTCCACCATCTTCTCTCCTCCTAGATATGACAAATGCAGCATTATCAGAGGATATGTAGATTAGACTTTTTGTCTTTGGAAACACCAATGTTTAAAAGTTCTGAAGAAGCATCTCTTTCTCAAGGACTTGCCAATGGAGTTTTAGCATGATTGAGATTTTGATTCATGGCTGAAAACAGCATTATTTCTTCTTTTGTTACACAGCTAGTTTAGATTGAATATCAGAATACCAAATGGCTATATAAATTCCTCTCTTGCCTTATAGCCCAGAATTTCTATGGATAAGGCAATATATTTACAATCAATAGCAGTTGTAGTTTGTTTTCAATCAGTGTATCAAAGCACCTTTTTCAACATGGAGAGAAAAGAAACATAGTTCTTGTGCCAGATAGATGTGAAAGATTACACAGCTGCAGTGTCTTGAGGTTACAAAGCTGCCAGTTTAACAAGCAAGATAAGCAGCAATGCTGATGCATTTATAGCAGTTTGGACATTTATAGTGCATTTTAAAAGAAATGTAATGAACCTATCCATAAATAGTATGGGGAACATAGGTTTATTGCTGCTTTAGCGTGAAAGAACCTTATGATACAAAAACAGGTCAATAAGAAACTTCTGTGTTGATGGCATTGACAATAAGATATTTGGGACAGGGCCTGCCCTGCTGGGATGTGTATTTGGGCGGCGGGCAGCGCAAGGCAGCACGCATCTGGTGGGACCTTGAGCTGCCATTGTAATGTAAATATTAGAAAATGACAACGGGAGATCTGAAAGCTACAACAGCCTCTGACAGGGAACAGATCATTATCTTGAACAATATGTTCAATTAAAATTTGTTTAATAGTTGGGGCCTAATCTGGATATCTTGTATGGATGTCAATAGATTTTGGAGCATAGCCTTGGACATGGCATATTGCAAATGTGTTGGATGAAGCAGCTTAAGTCTATAAGCTCTTTCACAGGAAAAGTAGACAATCACAAGGATCTAACAGTTCATTAGACTTTAAAGTAGCGAGATATTTTCTTATTTAATTTAAGAAAAGGTATGTCAAGCAATAAATTAAATTCCTGCTTCTCAGTATGTTCATCCAAAAAGCAATTTGCTCTGTCTGCTTTATTGATTGGTAAAACAAAAAAGATGTAAAATTTACTACCATAAAATCCTTCTCCTGTCCCCAGTCATATGTAAATGGCAGACATTTTCATTTTGTAGTGCTGTCATATGTTACCAAGTGGGGCAACTTTTCCTACATGTCAAAATGGCTTTGCACCATTTCTGTGATAAGGAGAGTGCTGAGACAACTCTGAGCTGTCATCACTGAATTCTCACCCGTCTCCACGTCACACAGTGCTGTTCAAGGATAGAGCTGTTGGCTTCTCCCCTTGACCAGCCTAGACCTTTATAGCATAAGTGAACAACATACCATGGGTTAAAAGCAATTTCTCTGCCAAAAACACTTTTCTGACTGAGGACTTCCTTTAAAAATTCTGGCTCCAAGAGAAAAGTAGAAGAAGGTATGCTAAATACTTTACTACTTAATTTTGAATGTGATGACGCTCTCCAAAATAAATACTGGAGAGGTTCTTAAGCAATATATTCTTTGGATTGTAGCTGTAGGCTGGCACTCAGCCACAGTTAGGTGGTGTTTGGTTCTGGTTTCCCAGCCAACCTCTCATGAGTGAGTGATAAAATGTGCAGTGAAAGAGTGATGAGGAAGAAGTGATGAGAGAGAAGTTGAGATTACCTCTCTGTCACAAATTGCCTTGCTAAGGTCAAAGTCAATGTTATTAGCAGGGAAAGCTGATCAGAATTCAATACTAAATGTAACCCAGTGACATGAAGTTTCCTCTTTCAAACTTTCAAGCCTGTGTGGAGATGAGTGACACACCTCCTGTAGTGCTCTTGTTTATAAATCCACTGCTCCTCAGACAACCCCTATTCATGATGGAAGCTCCTAGTTTTCAGTTTTGAGTCCTCTGAGTTCCTACAAAGTTGCAGACATTTCCCTACAGCTACTGCCTGGTACCACTGGCACAACTATGTGAGACTCTCACTCAGCATTGCTGCCTCTCTGTCACATCCATCTCTGAACACAAGCCCAGGATCCCCGAGATGCCACTGCTGTTACAGCTGCATGGGACTTTCAGATTGCTGTACATCAGTGCACGTGTTTGTTTTCAAAGTCAACAACAAATGTAACATTAAACACCCTTGACTGCTCCAGTGAACAGCCTTGTCTGCTTCATGTTGCAAAACAGACGTAATTCTTATTGTAGCTGGTTTGTGATTGAACTAATGGTGCATGCAGAATCATAATTCAGAAAAGTGAATTAAATTATCAAAGAGTCTTTTACACTCAGCACTTATCACTGTCTATCCAAAAACCAAAACAGTGCACTTGTGGGAGGGCAAATTTTTTCAGAGAGCTTAGAGGGAGGTGGGTGGCCAGCTGTCGGCAAAGAGGAGGCAGAGACACAATACGCAATTCCCTCAAGAAGAATTGAGGGGCTGGAAATATGCAAATGACAAATCTAAACAAATCAGCAATCTTCCAAAGGAGAAGCGTCAGTGGATTATAGGAATAATTTCGTCTTACAGATCCCATTTGTGAGGCCCTGGCTGTCATTCATTACCCCTACAGTTTAACAAGGGATATGAATTACTTGTTTAGAATTATTCTCCTCTTTTGGGAGGAGGGTCCTCAGGTATTTGCTCTTCCAGGGAAAGGTAAAATTTGTCACTTAATTATTTTCCAAATAAGAACCTGACTGAAGATCTCTGCATGGGAACAGAATTTTTTCTTTCAAACCTATAGGAGGCGGATGTAGCTAGTGTCCCCAATGTACTTCAAACCAGCTTGTACTGACACCAGGTCCAAATGCCTTCATGGCAATGTAGCTCCAGTTTACCTGGCTTACGAGATCATGCCTTTGACTGACCAAGGAGAACTGTTAACTTTCAGGACCATGCAGAAAGGCAAGTTTGTGTGGCCTTTTCTTTCTACCCTAAGTAAGCTATTTGAAGACTGGGAAGTCTTTTTTTTGTTTGACTGTGTTATTTTACTTCACTTGGTAGGGTATTTATTTTCCTTTATGGGATGTACTTTGAATAATCTCTAGGGATAGAACACATCCTAAAAGATGCTGAGCTGATCCATCCCAAAATAAGACTGAGACCAAGATAAGCACTAACCCATTACTGGTTTTGTATTGCAAAGGAGAGTTTTGGCTTAGGAGATAAGATACTTCTCTCACAGAAAGTCATCTCTGTAAAGTGTCTAGCCAATCTCATTATTTTTATAGGCTCAAAAAATTGGTGAATTAAGTAGATCTTATTTAGGCAGGGGATCAGAACATGTAAGACAGGAAGATGCCACTTTTCCCTCCTATCTCTGCAGCAATGGAGGCTATCTCATAACTCTTAAATAAATAACAGTGGCAGTTCCCACAAATCACAGTTTCTTTCTTCTTGGAAGATCAATCTCTTTATCAAATTTTAATTAATTTTGGATATTCTGTTTCTTTTCAACAGTTTTCAGGCTGGACTTGAGGAGCACTGGTGGATTGCAGTTTCACTGAAGGAAAGCTGCTGTTCAGGAATCTTGTTGAGACCATGGCCATTTTACTCCAACTTGGAAGGATCAGAAAGTTGGAGACTCCCAAAGCAAAATCGGTTCTAAGTATGTCCTATCTGAACGCTATATGAAAGGTGTTTGTTACTCTGATTCTTACACATCTGTACAGCCATCGGTTTCACTGCCTCTGCGCACTGCCTTTTTCTTTCCTGTCTATACAATCTGAGAGTTTTTCCAAATGTCCAGTCCCATTTTTCAATGTAATACTTCAACCTATTTCTTCTTGTCCAAAACACAAGACTATGTTAACTCCTCCCAGCACTAGCATTTCACATGTCTAGGTGAGTATTACTATTACTGTGTTTTCCTCTCCATTATCCTTTGTTCACACTAGATATCATCTGTTCATTCAGCCAATCCAACCATCTGAGTTTTCTAAATCTCTGTTCATTCTCTGTTCCTTTATTCTGTACTCTCTCCTTTTGTTCACTATCCTTCTCAAAATGCCCCAAACTGGCAAATCTGTTGCTGATTCCAAAGTGGGCTGTGTGCAGCAGAAAATCAGCCTCACCTGTCTTTCCAGCCTTGCTTGCTTGTAGATCCCTGCAAAGAAGAACATGGGACAACAGATTGAAATTATTGACTTAAGTTACTGTGCTGATTCACTGTAATCTGCTCTCCCAAGCTGCCTGGTGTAGGTGATGTGTTTGTGGAGATGATTAGCTCTGCCTAGGTGTGCTACCAATACGTCCCCCACATTGGCTCCAGCTTGTCAAGATTGTTTTGTTTTCAAGGGCTGCCCTGATGTAAGTCTGTTTTGGGTTTCTATCATCTGTATAATCTCTATTCCATCATCTGTTAATGAAAAAGCAAGCTAAAACCAGCCTTTGTGGAGCCCCATTTGATATGTCCTTCCATTTTTAGCCAGCTCTTGGCATTCAGATCTGATCAGTATTTTGTTGACCCAGTGCTGATGCCTGGACAGGAGAGAACAATTTTGCACACAATTCTGACACAACTCCTATTCTTTTCTGCTTCTATTGTGTCCTATAACGCAGCTAATAATAAGGCAATGAAATCATTGCCTCCAGCTGTTTCCCAACAGAATTTACCAAAAGGGTAGTGAAATGATCTCGTTTAAATCTCATTCCACACAAAGCATTGAACTGTACCAGCCAACACCAACACTGGTTCCAGTGTGGTCATAGTGCAATTTCCTTGACAGTCCTGGACAGTTTCAGGGAGATTACAGATGGATGGGGCCCATTTGGTTCCAGCTGGACTGAAGTGCAGATGGATCCCAAATGTCAGAAAATGGATCCTTACAGCTGAAATACTTGCGGATACTTAAATTCCCTTGGAAAGTGACAGTTCTGGAAATAACATTTTCAGTACCAGTAAATTAGTCCCAGAATGGCATTTCCTGGCATGTCCACATTCTGGATGTGGTTAGCTTGAAAGAGACACAGAAAAAATGTTGAAACGAAGATACTATTGTGCTCAGAGGTGCCCCATGGGAAAATATCTAGGCTTGTTCTGTCACATTTTAAAGCTCTTCCTTTTTATTTAAATAGTGTTAAGATTGATACAGGTAATGAAACTCAGGAAGGCTGCTGGCTTGTTTGAAAAATAGGGCAGCTATTTGGATGTGTGAAGGCAGCTCAGACAGACAGCTAACATAATCCACAGTGAATATTTTATTTCCTCTCTGTGGAAGGATAAGTCTATCAGGACAAAACTGTTCAGCTTCCAGCTCCAGTGGTGGAACATGGCAGGAACACTGCAAAGATTTAATTGTCCAGCTAAAGCCCTGTGACCACTGACAGTGCTCAGGACTTTGCAGAAACGAACAGCTGGTGGAAAAAATATTTGAAAGTGAAGTGTTAAGATTTCAAGAACATAATCAAGTATGTTTTCCTAAAAACCAAACAGAGCTCAAATGCTCTGAAGGACCTGGAGCTTGTGTTGCTGCCAGGACAGCCAACAACCACAGGCTGAGAAACCTGCTTTCCATGGGATGCTCCTGTGTGCCTATAAAACCACCCAGCAGATTCCAGCACTGACAAAAGCAGCCACAAGCACAGCAGGTTCTAGCATGCCAGGATCTTATCCATGCAGGCAGAGAAGAAAGGAAACTCTGCTAAAATTCCTGCTGATTTCAAAGGAGGATCCTCAGAGATATCTGCCAGTTAGCTCTTTCTGTACTGCCCCTTTCTACAATGGAGCCAGGAACAGAGATATACATCAAATATAGAGCAGCTGCTCAGAAGTGCATGCAGATACCAATCATTTAATTCCTTTTATAGGTAATACTTTAAGTTAATTCCCAGTAGGGACTGTAGGCTAGACTATGATTTTGAATGAAAGATCTCAAATTCGAGATTGGTTTTGAATATGTGTGGGAGAGAAAACAAAAGAAATCTCCTTTATGTGCTGTCCAAGTTATTTATATTTGGACTGAGTGATCTGCAGAGCAGATGGCTAAATGATTTCTAAGCTTCTCATAGGAAGCTGAGTCGTCTGTATTTGCAGGTATGCACATATAGATACAGTGTATCTTGCTCTACCTTTGAGTTTTTCTGCAAGTTGTTTCCGTAGGTCTATAGGGTGCACACAGGTCATCATTGCATCCTGGCTCCAGAAGATTTCCTTGGGCCTTCTGCATAATAAACCAACCAGTGAAATTGTTTACCACACAGAAAATCAAAATATTTCAGACTAAAAATTGATGACCTGATACAATATGTGAACTGTGCTACTCCAAGATGTGCTGCATGCTTTGCTTTAAGTTCATACAAATGTCAGTGGATATCTAACAGATTTGACTTCTTTTTTTCTCTTTAAACTGAATGAAGGGAACACTTTTCTTCCTTCTTATTTTAAATATGAACATTGAGTGACATTTCCTCTAATTTGGAAATAAAATATGGCAGTAACATTACTCAATCTGTGTATGAGAAAATGGATGCCTTGCTCCTGTTACAGAGATAAATGTGGCTGTTGGGCCATCCCAGTAATAAATTGTAGAGAATGCAGCCCTCCTGAAGTAATCTGCTTACATCTTTCTGGTTTTTCTCCCATGACTACTGCTACAACACTGGAAAGTAATAAAACTGGTAGAAATCACTGTTTTCTATATGTGTCTTTAACTTTTTTATTAGGCTGTACAAAACTTGGGGGTTTTTATAGCATCAGAACCATCTTGTTTATAAATGGAATATAGCACATGTGAGGTGATTATGCTTTGGATTTCAGAATCTGGGAAATACTGCACTAGATCCTACCATCTTTTTACAGCAATAGTTTGCCAACAGGTACCCATCCCAGTACCCACTAAAGGCTAGACCTGTTTTACAAGAGACATTTCAATATATTGCAGTCAAACTGCTTTGTGGAAAATGTATGTTGACTCAACATTTTTTTATTAATAATCTATGTATTTTTCTTGCTCCTAGAAGGGATTATTTGCAGATGTTAACATATTTATTTTTCCTAAAATCTTCAAAGAACTGGCTTTGGGGTTTGTATTCGTTTTTTTAAACCTGAAGTTCCATGGGTAATTCCATGAATATGATTGCCACAACATGTACTCCAGTTTTAGTTGCTTGTTTTCTTTTAACATTTTCATTAATACAGCATCTCCATCTTACAGAAGTGAAGTGTCCTCGTTAGACCTTTTGTAATCTGAAATGTATCCCATCAGAAAGCACTTCTCCACCCTTTTATGCCTCTAGAAGCATGCTGTCCATGTTATAAATATCAATAAATCTGGAAGGACACAACATCGAAATCTCCAAGACAACACACAAAGATACAATGAATCAAAGGCAAAATAGTGATGGTTCGATTAGACTTTTAAATGGGATATTAAAATGAGGTTTGTAGTTAAATACAATGTCTCTGAATTTGGCAAGAATCATTAACTGAATGATATTAAATTTGCACAGATTGTTGAATAAATGAGTAAGACTTGCTTTAGATGGCAGCAGACCAGCCAAGAAACATACATACAAAGACTTGCTGCTAGTCCACATGAACAAATATCTTACATGAGGATAAGAGTATTTCTTTAAGCTATTATTACCATGAGCTAGTCATCCATATGGAATAACCTTCTGAGAGCCTGTACAGAAGAAGTTAGGGGAGTATGGACACATGCTCCTGTGTAATAATATGAGGTTTCTTGCTTGTTTGCAGAATGGGTGCTGTTAGCTGTATTGCTATTAATCAAAGTTTTTAAATATATTTATTTTATATTTATATATATGAATATATATATAAATATATTCAAGACATCTAAAAGCTGCATAACCTTAAATACTCACGCTGTTATTTTGGTATATTTTTTGTGTGTGCTTCCTAGGATATGTCCAGAGAAATCCAGGTAGCTGGAAGCACAGAGATAAACAGTGCAAGGATTTTTCTGAAAAACTGGCCCACCTAAACAGAAGATTTACAGTTCAGTTTATGATTTGGCTTTAGCTACCGCTCACAATAAATTTCCAGAATGTGTTTATAAACTGTGCTGTGATTTCTTCCTCCTAATGAAAAATTTGTTTTCTGAAATTGACCGACTCCTGGATATTCATCACCTGGAGTAATAGTTTAATACACAGTAAGAGTGTGTGAAAAAGCCAGAATAAATAACATCAAGGTATAACCTTTCTCCCAAAGGTGAAATGTAATTTTAATTAAGACTTAAAAGTGGGATTATTTGTTATCATGTTTTTAACGGTACTCATTTGATTAACATTGTACTGAAGGCAGGGAAAAAAGGCAGTCCTTCATCAGCAGGTGCAGCCTACAAACTGAAATGTGATCCTGGTTCTTATCTCAGCACATCTGGTTGTTACTTACAGGGTAGTCCCTGACCAGGTCATCATTTCCCAGTCAGAAGAGGAAAATTGTAATCAAACCCTCTAGAATTTACAAATCAGCTACATCACTGGTAATATGTCAGACAGGATAGCAAGGGGCAGTTTGTGTGGACGCAGCAGAATTCCATCCTCTTTGAAGTTTTTTGACCGTTCTGCCCACTGGGGACCATCACTATCCCACAGTTATCCAAATCTCCACTTTTAAGAACGGGAGCTGGTGTGGCAGAAGCAACATCTCAATTAAACCATATCAACAACTATGGATGAACAATTGCCTGGTATAGGCATGGCTGAAATAGGCAGGAGTGGTGATGATGATGGTGATGACAGATGTGCATCAGTTCAAGTTCAGACCTGAAATAAGGGGCTTTGGTGGGTGGACTGATGAACATACTTGTAAACGGTGATCCCTGGGGCAAAAATTTTCATTTGGGAACTAGAAATTCAAAACAGTGCCAGCTAAAGCTAAAGTTGGATGAGTGGAGGGGAAGGAGGGCAGTCCAAGATGCTGAAGGCCAGGCTTAGAGGTGGGTGAGATATGCAGCACAGAACAACATTTTATATAACAAGGTAATTCTCAGAAGCAATTTCCCCCAAGTATTTTGAGCAATGAAATAACCACACTGGTCAATGCCTATGATGTGATCTCATTCCCAGAAGTACAGTTCCAGTTTCAAATACCCTCATAAAGTGATTACATCATAGAGAAGCTTCCAATTTTACAGTTGAAAAAGACTCAAAAGTACAACCTCTCTACCAACATAGGCTAATGAAGCATGTTGGAGAAAAGACCCTCCCTGCTCATTAATGAAACTAACATAATGCCCCTAGAGGAATTAAAGGACTTTGGAGTTATAGTTAAATTTGTGCAAAATTGAAAGGCATTGATATTTCCACTCCAAGAACTGCAACACATCCACTTACAATACATAGGTTCATAAGGCAATTCAATAAAGCAGTTCAACTCCAGTGAGTTCAGTGGAGTTGTGCCAATCGTGGATTCAGCCTCCTGACTGTAAAATACAGTCTGTGATGGTGTGAATTATATGAAGTTTCATATCCAAGTAAGTATCAGACAACAGCAACTATATTCCATTTATTTCAGAGTTCACCTGGGAACTCTGCAAGACTATTTTCTGTTTGAACAATACTGGGATAATTGTAATATCTTAATATTGAAAAGAAAGGAGCCAAATAAATTTCTAAATGGTGTGAGACAGACAAACCATAGTAGAAAAATTATACAATGAGCCAAATTTTTTAACAATGCACAATAATATGAGAATCTGACATTTATTTTCAGTATTGAATGTGCAGGATACATTTAATATGCTCAAGATGCACTATTCAATCTGCAGCACCTGCCTTTGTACAGAACATTGCAGACGAATCAAAAAGAAGAACATGCAGTGAAACAACCACACCAGGTACCTTGTTCTGCCCCTGCTAGCTGTCACAACGTTCCTTCCTTCAATTCAAATGCAGCATATAGCTGAGATTTTCCCAAAGAACAGTGTTAAGTGTTTCACAGGAAAGAAAAAACAAAGGAGAGTAACCCATTTGTGTGAAATGATCTGTACCCACCAGTATTTCCACAAGGAGAAACAATTATTTGTTGTTAAACTATCAGCTCAAAACTATGAAACAGCAAGGATTCAAGCCTAAGCGAATTGTTAGGTAACTTCTCCAAGAAGCTGGATCCTTTTCAGAACTAGATCTGCACTGACACCCTGATTCTGGAAAGCTTCATTATTCATTTATATTTTGCCTTCCTGGAACAGGAACAGATGTAAGCCTGAGCTGCTGTGACTTAGAAGAATAAACTATTATCACACATAGAAAAAAGGGAAAAAAAGCTATTGCTTCTGTCATTTGTCACTACGTCTGCTCTTGGTTGCAATCACTGCATCTGAGGAGAAACAACATCCTTCCCAGTCCTTTATTTCTTTTAATGCTCTCACAATACCCTATCCATGTGACATCTTTACTGTTTGTTGCATTTCTGCCT
This sequence comes from Sitta carolinensis, assembly GCA_032173965.1. NCBI lineage: Eukaryota > Metazoa > Chordata > Aves > Passeriformes > Sittidae > Sitta > Sitta carolinensis. The sequence continues at coordinate 13,806,044 of CM063284.1, read as the reverse complement.
TAGTTTTATTGGTTTGACTCTGCCTCCTCTAGTCCCATTGGACACATATACTCCTTCCTGTCCCATTTTAAAATCAGGAAACATGAACCACTGGTCAGACTATGTCTCAGATTTTCCAGGTAGCTTTTCTTCTGCTCCTGCCACCCTGCTGTTCTGTTTCACTCTGCTATATTTTATGCTCATCACTGCTAAGGCTGTTGTTAAACTGAAATGTAATGCTTGTTTACAGGGAGACATACAGGAAAATTATGTACAGATTAATCAAAGCAATGCTTGTTTACAGGGAGACGTGGGGGAAAATTAGACACAGATTGGCCAAAGCTACAGAGATATACTTCTGGAGGCAACCGTGCAGATGTGGCAGCTCCCAATGGCTCCCAGCTGGTGGTCAGAAATAATCATCCTGCCCAAGGAAAATGGGATGTGAAGTCTGTTTAGCACATTTAAATGCAGATCAGATGGGTTGTCTCACCTTCAGGAAAATGTCATCTTTTCCAGAGCGGTTGATTTAGGGTGCACAAACCCAAGAGTTTCCAACCCTAACTCTAAACTGGAAGATGAAGGTTGAGTTGAGGGGCCCCATGTGGAGAGGGGCTGGAACCTCCCCAAGGACCTGGGTGTGCAGACAGGATACCTGAAAGGCAGCAGGTATTAAGCATCAGGTAATTGATGCTTATAGCTGAAACAGGCTACCACTGGACCATAGCTGGTGGGATGAACTTATTAACTCCTCCCTTGGTGACATGAGCTTACTGTGAAGACTTCTGTTGTTCTCCATGGGAACCATGCATTAATGCATGACAGGTTTGGGTTTGGTTTTTTTCAGAGGGGAGTACAGCAGAAGCCTCCTTGCTTCTTTTGCTCTGGGTTTGAAGGACTTTGAAGGAGAGTAAGGCCCTGCCCTCTGAGAAAACCACAGAGCATGGTGGGGTACATGAAAAGGGATTTTTCTGGATGCAAACTGAGCATGAAGGACTCAGCAGAGGAGAAGAGGGCCTGGAACACTAAGACAGACCTTTGAGAAGTGTGGGGAACACAGGGTCAACAGAGGTCACAGAAAGAAAGAATTTTAATGGAGTAATCAAAACAAACTGAAAATTTTGTCACAACCCAGAACAACCCTGAATTATTGATATTCAGAGCAACCCTGTCAGAATGTCCCTGCCTTGCCAGGACACAGTGCAGGAGAAAGTTCATTTGCAAACTCTCAGTTTACTGTATTTTATTCTAGACTTCCTCCATAAAAAGTTCATTCCTTTAGCTATTACTCAAATAAAACCCAGTTTCCAAGTTTATAAAGTGTTTTAGTACTTTGGGCTGCTTGCTGCAAGGTTATGCAGGCTGCAAAGCTCTGGTGAACCTGTGATAGTTTCAACCCTGAGTGACTTTGGATTGAATTTAGAAGCGCACTCAAACATTTTGTCTGGCAGATGAAGAGCAGCAAAGAGCTGAGAGAGTGTTCATCTTTTTCTGTCAGACCTGCCTGCGAAGTGTCTGTGACCTAAATTGCTTTCAACTTTTATGTGGACTTCCTCATTCAGCTTGCTGGCTTTCCACTATCCACATGGTCCAAGTAAATTAGGTGAGTAATGTCACATCTGGTCTAATGTTGAATTTTTCTACTCATACAGTAATTTAGTATTTAGAATGTTAACTAATCCTCTGGATTTTTGGGTTTTGTTTTTGCTTTACTGTGTTTTTTTTTTCTTTTTCTTTTGTTTTGTTTTATTTTAGTTAATTATTTTGTAGTTTCAGTTATTGCAGGCAAAAGCAAAAACAAGCAGAAATTTGATTTCTTTTTTGTATCAATAGGCATATTTTAGATGTGGCAATTTTGTTTTCATCTCTTTCAGAACCAATATGAATAAAATCATGATTCTGCAGCATTCTTACTGATTTTTCAGGAATTTCTTCTGGCACGTTTTCATACAGAGCCACAGAAAATGCAACATCTCATCCTTCATTGGGAGGAAAAAATCGCCAAGCTAATTTAGATTTGCTGAAGATATAGTTTTTATGACATGTAAATGACTGACACAGTTAAAGGAGACAGCACAAAGTTTCACTGAGTTTCGACAGAAGGGCAGATTTATCCATGGGCATAACTCAAGGAAAGTTAAGAGAAGAGTCTGACTTGGAGACTCCCAAGTGGATCTTGCAATTTATGGTTTACAAATCCACCCTAATCCTTGTCCTTCCTATCTGTTTTGGGCTACTCGCAAGCAATAAGTATCTGTCACATTGCCAAAGAACAGTTGTTTATCTAGTTTTAAGTGAGTATGGGAGCCCATTTGTTTGTTTTCTCAGGAGGTATGATGGATGCAGTTACAGGGGCAATAATATGCATGGTTACAGAGTAACTGCTCTGCTGGTCAGACAACAGCAAAGCCATCCATCTTCCATGCATGCAACCATCACAGCTCCACTTACCTTCAGCAGAATGAGAGCTCTCCAAAATGGGCAGTAACTTTTCCAAAGTTGAGAGTAAAACCACATTAAATCATTCCCCCTGGTGCCGGTGGTATTGGCATGGCAGGAAGGACACTCAATTTCTACATAACTAGGGCATGCTTTGTGTCTGGGGAACTCTCTCAGCTTCCCCATTGTCTCTGCTTGGACACAAACGTTATCAATGCTGGGTCCCTGACTGGGTGCAGGCGGCTGCTCTCCTCCATCATGATGAGACTCAATATTTTAGCAATCAGAGGTGATCCTTCTGAATCAAACAACTACCTGGTTTTGATCTTATTTCTGCACACTCAGTGTATACACAGAAGATGAATTAACCCCCATGCATCTCACTCCCCTGTAAGATGTACTCTACTGGGCAATCTTTCACTACAAGTGTGCAAATCCCAATTTGTCTTGTCTTCATTGATATATTCTCTCTCACAGCACTTTTAGGGCCTGCAACCTTTTCTTCTGTCTAGACTCTATCGTTTGATTTATTCCACAATTTGATTTAATCTCTGATTTAATAGCTCTCTTGCTTGCACCTGCCCTTTTATTTTGTTGGGGCTTTTTTTCTCACTTCTTTACTATATGACCTTTCCTAGACCTTATTTAAAATAGGTATATTGCCCATTCTATCGCTATATTGTTCTTTTTTGCCTTTTTCACCAGCCCCTCTTTGACCTCTTAATTCACTCAAAGGGGGAAGTAGTGAATGGAAAGCAAGGGTAAGACAAAGCTGACACTGATTTGGCCCACTAGAGTTGAAAAATAGCTGAAATTTGCTTGGACAAAATTTGGGAAGCTATAAGAGGCCAAAAAACCCTAGGATCTTAGCCCAGGAATATTGCAGATTATAAATATATTTATAACCACCTTTGCATTCTCTTTGTGTTATCTGATAAACTTCTAAGGGTTTTCTGGGCCGCACTAGACTATGTAATATCACGTATTAAAGACTGAAAACATAAGACTTGATGCAGGAAATAGGAATAGATTTCAGGATTTGACCCACTGTTGAAAAAGAGAAGATTTTTACAATCAAAAAATAAGTTCCACCCTGAAAATATCCCACCCCGTTTAGGAAATTTCTGTTCTCAGCATCAGGCCCGCTAAAGCAGCAGAGCATCATAAATGGAGCAGCCTGTCACAGACAAGCACAGCATTGTACGCAGACAGAACTGGGAAAAAGTTCTGTTACTGTGATAGATTTGTGTAATAACAAGCAAGGATGATAAATTTCAGAAGTTGGTCAGGGTTAAACTGGTAAATCATGCAATCAGTTATGGGTTAAATATTAACAGCAGATATTCTAAAAAAAAGAAAAGACGAAGGAGATTACATTCTTTCAAATGACTCCCAGATGTTAAAAAGTTCCTTCCAATGAAAATAATTATATAATCTAGAAACCTGAACACCATGTTAAAGGAATGGTAGTGAAAATTACTCAGTTAACAATTTAGGCCCATAGCCATTTTGCTTTTCTAAAGACACACAAGAAAACTTATATATACTGAGAGCTGTTGAAGTGAAAAATTCTGAATTTAACAGATTCCATACTTAGTGCATTAACAAGAACCTTTTCACTGCATGCTAAAATACAGTTATTTTTGCACTTTTTGTGACACTGTGATTTATTTGTAAGAAGTGTTTCCTATTTCTATGGCTTGCAGTATATGCCATGGAACTGCAGAGCAGGCTCACAAAGCCATTTAACTCTGTGACTGCAAATGCCAGTGACAATGAGGAAATATCCCTTACCTGCATAATGCTGTAGAGGATCTTGTTCCTGTTTAATATTCTCTTCTGGTTCATTACCTTTTGTTTTTCTTTGAAGTGACCAAACCCATCCAGTTTACTAGTTCCTCCTTCATAGTCTAAACATAACATAAAACCTTTTAGACTAAAAATAACTGTTGGGCTCTTTTTACTTAGTTTCTATAATTTAGAATTCTTGAGATGTTACTTCACTTCAGTCCTTTCTCCTTTGGTCTTCTGTTTTTTTCACAAATTAGAGATGAAATCTAATGCCAAGCTAGGATTTGCAGAAAAATATCAAATGGATGGGGCTTCTAAGAACTGGTATTATCACAACACCCTCAAAATCGAATTAAAATACACACACTGCTATTCAGTAGCTTCCATATTAAAACTCACAGTTAACTCTGCTGGTTAACTAATTTAATAGACACATAGGTAAACGTTTGTTAAACAGTTGTCCCTGAGTACTTTTCTTCCTTTTTATTTTTTTTTTTTGCTTGTAACAGTTATATGAATCTCTGAGTTACTTCTTAATAATGAATCTTGCTGGCAAATGCACTTTTTAATTAGTTGTTTGGGCTACACATAAAAATCATGTTTTGGATAAGGATCCCACTTTGTGACTGAGCATATGCAGAGCTGTGATGGGTGCTCAAAACTGTTATGGGAAAAATGAGGGAATTTGACTTCCAAAACCAACTATAAATTATTTGCAGAAATTAACAGTCCCATCAGCAGTGGAGACCAGATTTCAAACATAAGTTATCCCTGAGGCCAGAACACCATCAATTATTTTCACCCTAAAAATATTTCCTATTGTGTTTTTTGTCTTTGTAGACATTTTGCCCTTGATGACATAGTTGTTGTAACAGTTTTCAATGCCAAGAATAAGCTAAGAAAAGATAGAGAAATATAAGAGGTTATTTTAAAATGTTAGGTTGCTCTTCTCAGGAATGTAGTTTGCTAAGGGAGCATGCATCATTTGAGTACTTCATACTGACCATAGGGCAGATCATCTAACTTCAAATATCAAAAAGCTCCTTGAGATCAGTGCCATCGACCTTGTGACATATTTACAGTCCTGGACTAAACTAGCCACCATCAGATTACATTACATTGGACTTGGCTTTGGTGTCTAGGATGCCTCAGATCTTCTGGGATACACAAATTACAGGAGCCCCCATTCTTGAGGTACTTTGAAAGGCACCTATGATCAATGTAGGTATTTTTTATGCTTACATTAGGGAAAATTACCCAAAATCCCAGCCGTAGCAACAGGGAAGATCTCCATGCATGCCTAGAGCTTCAGAAGCCATGGGTCTGCCCCCAAAGCCAGGGGACTCTGACGCCACTGGAAGGTTACTGGAGACCTGGTTTCTGAGCAGGGCCTGAAAACTCCATGGAGAAATTCTTGCTAGCTAAAAATCCCACCAACTTCATCTTGCAGTGTGGAACAACTTGTGTTCTAACTGATGCATTCAAATGAACAGATAAATTACTGGCGGTGCTTTTGAAGTAGTATCATCCTCACCAATCTTAAAAATTCTGTTAGCTACCTGACAGAACAGCTTGTATTTTTCATTAAATACTGACAAATATATTTTCTAACTGAGATCAAAATGGCATTTTTTTCCCTTGAGTGCACTAATGTTTTATTTATATATATTTATTTTTTAAAAGTCTCTCTGATATTTACGGAGTTTATGAGTTTTGCTTTGGGTTTGTTTTTTTCTTAGTAAAGGTTTCTTTTAATCAAATGTGAGTATTAACTATTTATTAGCTATGGTCAAAAATAAACTTTCAGATCTGGAGGGCAAACACATAGTAAAACCCTCACAGTTTAATCCTGGATTATGCAAACACTCAAATACTGGGAAGCTCATTTAGGCGAGAGGAGCAGTCAGCCTGGGAGGGCTTGGGGCAGTGTTCTCTCAGCTCTGTTCCCAGGCACCTGCAAAGCTGGATCTGTGCTTATGCGAGCAGTGCCCAACCTTTTGCAGATTAAGAGCCAAGAAATAAAACACAAAAAGAGCCTTGGTTCCATCACTGGCACAAGTGCTGGGTCTTTGTGCCAGGATGAGAAAGCTCTGCCCCAAGTGTTTCCAGTGCTGTCTGCCTTTGTCTTCTGTTAGATGCATTCTCTCCTCCAGCCCAGATCCCTCCTCCCCCAGCACCCCACGGCCTCCTGCCTCACTCCATGTGTATTTTCCAGCTCTGATGGCAAGTTTTAATGCCGTGCTCTTACCAAGTAGCCACAAAGATGTCTGGGGACCCAAATTACTTCACTTCCAGATATAAGTGGTAGATGCCTGTGTTGAAAAACTTGTTGTTCTTCAGAAAAGGAGGCTTCACTAACCAGTCATGCCTTCAGCTTTTACATCTTTGAAAACATCTGAAAAAAGGTACGATTATTCATGGCTCCCAGGATCTTCTATCAAATTAGATGTTTTGCCAGCTTGTTTTTAAGCCAAGTTAGATTTTTTTTCCTTGCCATAAATTTTAAAGAATATTAGAGGAACTGGTGATAAAATGTTTACTTTCAAATGGACACAGCTATTGAAGAGTATATTGTTCATAGTTGCCAAAAGTAATACAGAAAAACAAAGCAGAGTGACATTCTCCTGAAATGCATGCTGAAGTGAAAAATAAACTTTCAGGGCTCCAGACTGTAGAAATGCAAGATGAGAGACTGCCATTGAAAAAAGTGTTCTATTAAATTAAGATGCTACTAGATGTCATTGTGACTCTGTGGGTAGCATGTCTGTCTCACAGCCAACTACTTGTGGGTTCAAGTCCCATACTGGGACTTTGGCTCCCATCCAGTGTACTGCAGTAATAAGCAGCGTGTGGCACTTTTAGAGGTGTCATCCTTCAGAGGAAATGTTAAACCTACTGTCCTTCTGCCAGCTCTCCAGTTGGAAATTAAAGATCCCAAGTACCCTTTGAATACAGTGAGTAATAACCTTGGGGCCCTGGCCAAGATTCCCTCTCTCAATAAAAGAATTTGTAATTCACAGGGCATATTTCACAAAATAGTAGAAGTCATAGAAACCAATGGAAAAGCCTCATTAAAATTGTCATGGTGCCTTTATGTATTTTTCAACATAGCAAGTCACCTAATTGATTAAGCCTCAATGGCATTTTTAAGCAGCTGCCATAAATTGCCCTTACAGGGACATTCAAAAGAACAAAGAACAACTTCCATTACACATCTTTGAGAAACAACTAACTCCCAAAGACACCTTTGAAAAACTCAGCCCAGGTTCAGGAAAGGTCCTTAAAAAATGTTTGACAAGACTCCATTTCAGAACAAACCTTTAGTGCACAGCACCACAGCAACACTCATGCCCCGTTAAGTGGGAAGATGCAGAGGAGTCTCTCAGCAGCCTCATGTGCTGTTCCACTCTTTAAGTCCCAAGAGCTGATATGCTCATGTTTCCAAAGGTATTCTTGCACTCAAGACTTAACCTGGCCAGCTGGTGTTTGCATGCCATTAAATAAGATTTTGAGGCATTTTCCACATGGCAGGAATCATAGCAAAGTTATTTAATGACAGTGAGCAAATATCCTGCTGGTGGCATATGTACATGATTGTGGGAGAGATTTCTAGCTTCCCTTATGTGGGCTGGGTGAAGCAGGACACACTTGGTCTAAGCTAAATCCTCTCTCTCCCACTGGCCCAGGGCAGGTAATCTGAAATACGGTAGTTTACATATCTGGAAACCGTAAACTATTTCGGAAGTGCTGTCCTTGCATCTCATAACCTGCCCACACCTTTTGTCTCCAAGCTGGTTGCCCCTCAGCAGCTCCACTTTGAGGGGTTCCTCACCCTTGTGGGGTGACACCAGGGTGAGCAGAGCAGCTGAGGGATGGAGGACCCCACTAAGAGGATTTCTTGTCATTCCTTTCTTGGAATCCTTAGAGTAGCCATGAGCTGATCACACAGAAGGCTAGGGGCTTTCACCTGCTTCCCTCTCCCCTGTTTACTAAATGCAAAAGGCTCCAGGTCCACATAACAACTTGGCAATGTCACTTCTGGTGAGTCACATGCCCTGGGAGACTAAAATTTAGCAGTCTGTTTTTCAGCCATCTTAAGATCTCTGGCAGCAAATAGGGAGAAAGTACATCTAGATAAGATTTCATCTCCTGGAGATCTCTCACATAAGAGAGATCTGAGGAATTTTTTTCTCTTGACAGCTGAGGAAGTGCGCAGGAGAGTCGTGTGCAGATGTGGACCTCAGACAAAGGAATTCAACCCTACCATACCTAAATCCTTCTTATTTCAGGCAAGGGTATGCTGCCTATGCAGTGTGAGGAAGGTTGAGGCTGCCAGAACACAGAAGCCTGAAAAGTTGCATAGACTCTCCTTTGTGGACTATATCAATAATATTTTTTTACTGCTTTATAAACACAGAATGTACCACAAATTTCCAAAAACTTAGGTGTGTTATAGAGAAATCTCTGTAGTGTCAGAATTGTCTGATTTTGTTTTAGTTTTTGTGGCACATATCCCTCGTGCAGACAAAAAAACGAGCTCCCCTGACAGTGTCCAGGTGCAGTAGCAGTCCCATGAGTACCACTTAGATGTGTGCCAAAGATTTCCCATCACTGCCCACTCACTTCCATGACTACATTTTTAATGCAGTTTTATAGGTTGTGTTGTTGTGGTTTCTTGCTCCTGAATAAGTTTCCCCTCTCTCTGCTCACTAGGCTTTGAAGAAAATAAATGGTAGGAAAAGAAAATGGCTTCTGTCTCTCTTATACCTTTCTCATTTCAGTTCTGTTGTTCGTTTCTCATAGTTCCAATCTCAAGTGCTCTTCTGAACTCCTCACTTCAGTGACCGCCTTCCTTAATTTAATCTGGACAAAGCACCGAGTTCATTTCAAGTCATAAAGCTTGATTTGCTGTGTGCTCTTGGCAAATGTGAATAAGCTCCCTGGCTCCTTTTAATCAGCTATCATAATCATTTCTCTTTTTTTTAAAGCTGAAGCAATTAGGTCACCAAAGCAAGTAGTCTCTTGTGTTCTATTGAGAAAAAATCCATCCGTCTCTGACTTGCTGCATAATTTAATTATTAAAGCTTGATATTTTGGTTTCCATGTAAGGCAACCCCATAAGAACAATTATATCCTTTCGAAGGCAAGGTTACTACTCCTAGAATCAGTGCTCAGAGGGCCTGGTACTGTGCTCTATATGGTAACATTACTACTTCCTACCACTCACATTGCAACATTTGTCTACCTACCCAGCCAACAATAGCACTCTGCTGGCTTCCTCCCCATGAATCTGCACTGAGCTAACATGTGCAGGATCTGGTGTCAATTAGTTAATAATTTAGCAATGGTTTGAAGATGTAAAACAGCTGCAAAAAGCTAAGCCTTATTATTATGCTAAATTTTTTTCTTTCACCTTTTCATTTTTTTCCTTCAGAAAATATTATTGTATTATTAACTGTGTTTAGCACATCCTAGTTATGACATTTAAATATCTAAAATGTTTTGGTGTAATTACATTGTTTTGTATCACAAAACCTAAGATGTTAATTTCTGTATGATAATTTGCATAGCTGGATTTTGGTTTAAGAACTGTAACTGTTTCTGTTCACTGCTTTCCAAATGACAAGAAAATATTGTGGTATAATATTTTACTCATCTGACTCGAGAAGCTTACCAGATTAAATTATTTATGAAACTTGGAAAAAAGTTTTGGTCACTGAGTTGATTTCAATTTTCAAACTGAAAAACTCTGGTTTTCCTGATTCCCTCTAAGTTCCTTTCACCACCCCAGGAACATTAGATACTTCTGGTGCATTTGGGAAAAATCTCTCCCCAGTCACATGTTTTGAGGCTCTGATTGGCACTCTAAGGAGGCTGCTGGGCACAAGCAGAAATCTATTTCAAGAAAGACTTGTAGTACCCACGTGTAGCTGGAAATTGAAGAAACACAACAGCAGAGTTCAGTAAATGGTGCCAAATGTTGTTGATCAGAAGAACAAAGTATCTTCACACTCACCTTAATACATTGTGCAAATTTCTCAAACACAAACACATTTTGTCTGACTCATGCAGACAGAACAAGATCCAACTGCAGCATGCTCAGAATAACAGGGCCTTGCCACTGAGTAAGCTTGTGTGGGTGTTGCACTGCACATGATAATAGCAATTATTCTAAAACATGAATTAAAACAACTGTACCATCTTATTAAAATGTTGATTTACACTTTTTTTGCAGTACTGAATGTTGCAATCAAAACAAATTGAACTTGGATATACTGTCCTACTCCAACTATAGGAACTCGCTTAAAGGCTAAAATGACATGCAACAGGATTTTCTCTTGAATTTAGTTTCAATTCCAATAAGCCTCACTAAAGAAACTTAAAATGATCTGCCTCATAAACTTCACAGCCTTTCTAGACCAAATATATCAAGATTCTTCTAGTGTTATAAATCATTAAATACCTTCAAGCCTGTCAAAAACATACCATTTATGTAACAACACTTCAGTTCCTTATGGAGCAACTAATTAAATGTCCCTTTTACATACTTGCCTTGTCCTGCCTGTAGCTATTAGGACACATCATGCATTTTCAGTCAGTGCAAGGGCACTGGAGTTAGCTTCCTGGAATTCCATCAGGATAAAAATAAAATTGTTCTTAATATGTGACACATCATTCAGTATGGTTTGTTCCAGACACTCTGGGAGAGGAAAATAATGCATGCTTTGTCACTCGGAGCTATGTTGTGCCATGTGGAACTATTTTGGTGCTCTGTGTTTTTGATGGGGACAGCAGCTAATCCCATCATCAGGTACCAACACTGGAGGAGCATGACTAACATTCGATTCTTACACAAACCTGCAAGCTAGTTTGTGCAGGAAACGAGGGTCTTCCCAAGCCTTCCTGCCACAAACAGGTGAAGCTCTTCTGCTCTGCCATACCTGGGGGCAGCTGAGCAGGCAACGCACAGCAGTTTGTTCACAACCCAGGAGGTCCAAACTATTCCATCAGGAAGCACAGACTCAGGCTTGAGCTTGAATCCTGGCAAAGGCTGCACTTTATGCCATGCCTGTCAGTGTGGCAGAGCTCGGCATGCTCTCCAGAAACACCGGGGAAACTTTCTGGGGAACAAAGCTTCTCCTGAGCAATCAGGCAGCAATGTCTGGTGTTGTGCTGTAGCTGGTGGCCAGTAAGGAGTCAGTGGGGAAATGGGTCTTTAGCACAATCCCCAAGAAGACAGCATAAGCCAGCAATGTGCTCTTGCAGCAAAGAAGGTTAATGGTAACCTGGGCTGCACTGGGCAAAGTATAGCCGGCAGGTTGGGAGGGTGATCCTTCTTATTTTTTCAAAACAGGTGAGGTCATAGCTGGAGTACTGTGTCCAGTTCTGGGGTCCCCAGGACAAGAGACATGGGCTCTGGATAATAGAGAGAAAGAAGAGGGACTCAGGAAGGAAAACAAAGCCAAGCTGCCCAGGTTCCTTAAATTTTTTAATATGAAACTGAGTAAAATCAGCTAAACTTGTGCATACCAGGGATGTTAGTGAACAGACAGATAAACCTGAATCACAGCAAGACTTATCTCAGTATAACGCTGTATATAAGTATATATAAATACAGTATATTACATCCTGCACCCTTTATTGTCTTGTGCTTGTCTTGGTATTCCCTTTAGGACTTCTTCCTTTCCCCAAGGCTTCTTCCAGCTGGCAGGGGCTCTGCACAGCCTCCTCAGGGTTTCTGCAGTCAGTGCCACATCCTGCCATGAACCTGCCACCCTCCTTCAGTGTCAGCAGCAAGAGCTGCAGCCAGGAGGATTCAAGGATATTTGACCTCTAATCCAGTCCATGTATCAATTCTGCTTCAAGCTCATTCTCCAGCCTGTGCTGGGACTTCAAAGCCACAGTCTGATGCGCTGCATTGATTTTGCCTCCAGAGACTGAGACTATTTGCTTTCTCTGGGAATACTGTTTTTTTGCTGTGGCAGAAAATCAGACATAGACATATATAAACAAAGAGCTCTGAAAGAACATCTGGGACAGCAAGTGTCCAACAGAGACATATCCTGGCCTGTTTCCACTCTTTTGCCACTTGAAACTCATCCCTAGAGCCATAAACAAAGTAAAGAACAAGAGCATCAACGTTTTTCAAGGAACTCTCATCCTGCATCTCAAAGTAATTGCTACATGCCTTTGCCTGCAATCTTATTTTGTGCAGAACCTTCATTTGCCCTTAGACATCAAACACTCCCCAACTTTGAAGAAGTTTGAATACAGATCTGGTCTTTGCAGTCGAAGCACACCTCTAGCATAATGATGAAAAAAGAAGGAATGTATTGAAGCAGAACACAGACAAACTTCTTCCAGAAGTCACTCTAATCAAGCAGCTGCTTCCAGCATGAGGTCATGTCAAAATGTTCCTCGACATGGTGAATACAGTTCTGACACGATTTTTTGAAAAGACTAACTGTATTAAGCTCATAACATTACTAGTTCCCTATATTGGCCTCTTAAGGCTAGCACGAGTGTGTTAAGGCACTGGTGTATTCCATAGACACAGTCAGAGGATAATACTCTTATTCAGTTACTTCTGCCTCACCATGGGAAAGCAAATTGTAATGAGTTATATATAGAAGAGGCAGATCCAATTTTTATCCTAGTACAGTAAATCAACTATACATTTTGCATTCCTGTAGTTGCCCAAACCAGTTTTTTTGTACTGGTTGGTAGATTTTAAAGGAATATATCTGGCATTTGAACCTCAAACCTGTTGTAAAAATGTTATTCTGCTGGTGTTGTTATCCTGTCTTATTAATCACAGATTAGAAATCCAGTGGTTTAGGCAATGCTATAAATATATAGCAAAGAAGATGGCATGACTTAAACATGAATAGAATTTTACACGAAAATACATGATACAGAGGTTCATGATACACCAGTTTTCTTCTTCATTGTGATCTATCAATACTAACCTAGCTTAGTTGTTGAGGCTGAAACATTTGGCTATGAAAGGTCAGGGGTGTCCTTGAGGTATAGATCTGAAATATATATGGGAGTAAAGCTCAGTGGAAGGAGAAAGGGGACCCTTCTGAGGTTGATTTGCACGCGTTTCTTACAACAGGAATTCTTAAAGAGCATCTGATTTTTATCATGTCTGGGGCACAAGAGCAGAAGCATTGGGACTAATTATAATGGCAACAACTATGATAACAATAAGATGAGAATGGTGCAACGAAAAGATAAGCAATTTTTGTTCAGCAAATTGGTTCACTTTAACAGAAGCTTGTTTAAGCTCTTGGGCAATGAGAGAAGGTGATTTTTAGTGTACTTGAAATGTTTTCTGTCATCATATTTTTTCAACCATGCAAAGTTTCTAGCATTATAGGTGAAGAAATATTTAGTGAAAAAAAAATTTTTTTGTTATCTAATCTAATGTGCCTTTGCACTTGTCAGGTTTTCTCACAAGTTCCTGTCCCCCTTCAGCTGGAGAACCTGTTCTGGGTTCAAAGTTCAGGGTATTTTCCTCCATGTGCCTGGTGTTTCTCAGGTGTAATTTAACTAGTGGTCACTCTGAATTAGTCATGAATCTGAACAGAGTATACAATTTTTTTCCTTCCAACAGTCCCAAAGATACCCATGTCTATAGCCAGGCAAGGTAGGTAGGTGCTGTAATTATGCTTTCAGAGGACAACACTATCATATTTACTCTCATCTTTTACTCATCCTTTGATAGCTTTTCATGATTGCTCTCTGACTTTTGGCTTGCAGCCATTTCCCATCCCAAAGGCAATGACAGTCACAAATAGAAAGAAAAAAGGAAAAGATGACAGGAAGAAAACAGTCAAGTAAAACAAAGAAATTCTGGAGGGTAAGAGTGAAGGTTTAAAAGAAAAATTTAACACACAGCAGAACAAAATAAAATCCCTAAGACACCTTGGTTTGAAGATAAATGCAAAACCTTTCCTTTAGACACTTAACAAGTACAGTGAGACAGTATCAGAGAAAGAAGAAAGGGAAAGGACAGCAATGGAGAAATTGTGTTACATTGTCACAAGCTTTTCTCACTGCACATTCTGAATCCACACTTTAAGGGTGGCTGGTTGCAATTCATAAAATAAATATCAAAAAACATACCCATTTCTGAGTGGAGAGAGTAAGAAAATCTCTGAGCCCAAAGTCTCTTAGGAGACATATCTCAACCACAGTATGTTTGCTGAATATATAAAGGGCGTTTGACAGAAATTTTGAAATACATTTCTTTAATCAATGCAAACAAGTTAATTTAACACTTTTTTTTTTTTTTTCTTAAAATGTTTCTAACCATTATAAAGTATGGATTTTCTGGTGAAAATCAGAAAGTACCATGTTCTCTAAGCCAAGCGTCTCATAACCTGAAGGAGAACCTGGACCTTAGCTTATGCCAAGCTGGGATGGGTGAGGAGCTTCTTTCATATCACATTTTAGTCACCTTCAGGTTCACCTGATTTCAAACAGGAACAGCTTTGAAATCATGAAAGCTTTTACAAGACATGAAAAATGTTTACCGTCCAGCTCCAGCATGAAGATTCTTATATCACCAAATAAAATGATCTATAAGGGCTAAAATAGCTTCATTAGTTCAGTTCATTGTTGTGTAACTTGCAAAAAAAGACATGGAACTCAAGTATGCAAAGGTGGCAATTCCATTACCTACTTTCCAGCAGAACATATGTTTTCAATTTAAGCAAATTTTACCATTTCCCAATTGCAAATTGGACGACATACAACAAAAACTGTGTTTTAACAGCTTTAGCATTTTATAGACATTACAGCCAAGCACCAATCCTTTACCTTAGGAAAAATTAAGAATTACAAAGAGCTTGCTATAAAAACACCTAATCACCAGCAACCAGCTGGAAGCTGTATGGCCTACTGCATAGTGAGCTCTACTGTGACACAGAACCCACGAGCTCCTGGCCTTGAAAAGGATGTTTTTCGCTCTTTGTTTCCATTTCTATAAAATGGGGCAATAATACTTATCTGCTGTGTAATTGAGTGCTTTAGAAACAAGAGCTTGGTGTTTTTTGCAAAAAGGAGGTCACTTGATATTGCTAACAGTGTGATTAATAATAATGCAACATGGCAAATGCAGTAGAAAATATTTAAGCAAGCTTCAATGAATCAACTCAAAACTTCTTGTTTTGGGGATCTCTTTACATTAGATTTTTAGTTCAAATAAAACATGATGGCAGTCTTCGTTTGTAGCAAAAATGTTCCAGTAGATTGAGACATTAGTTACAAAACCAGCTACATCTTCCTTAGCCAGAGCATGTTTTCCAAGCTCTGTTAACGTAAGGCCTGATGTTTTTATGTACTTTTGGAGCTCATCTCTGGTAAACTGTCAGAATACTAAGTATAATCACAAAATCACAGAATCACACAGAACAGGTGTGGTTGGAAGGGACCACAGTGGTTCTTCTGGTCCAACCTCCCTGCTCAAGCAGGGCCATCCCAGGAAACAGGACTGTGTCCAGATGGTTCTTGAGCAAATCCAGTGAGGGACACTCCACAACTTCTTGGTCACTCACACAGGAAAGGAGTTCTTCCTCATATTCAGGGGTCTCATGTCACGTTGCCTCCTCCTGTTGTCCCCTTGCTTGGCTCTACCAAGAAGAACCTGTTTCCATCCTCTGACACCCTCCCTCCAGATACTGAGATTGAGCAGGTCACCTCTCAGTCATCTCTTCTTGAGGCTGAACAGACCCTACTCTCAGTCTGCCCTTTTAAGAGAGATGCTCCATCCTTTAATCATTTTCATTGTCCCTCACTAGACATCGGCAAAATGCTACCAATAAAAGAATGCCAAGTTCTTTAACTTTTTTTTTTGTAGCAGTACATAAATAAACTGCATATTAAAATACTTATTGTGAAAGCCTGAAAAATCACTCCTTTATTCCAGACCATCTAGATAATCTGGGCTCCACTTCAGTCTGTTGGAGTTTTGCCATTGATTCGGCAGGGTACAGATTTCAGAATGGACTTTGAAACAATTGGATTAGAAACAGCCACTTTCCTGATTTCCCATATTTCACAGTGGAAGCTGAGAAAGGACATTTTGAATATTGAAGTAATTTAAGCCAGCCAAGAAGGATGCAGTCAGTAAACTTGTTACTTTGCTAAAAGATTGACTGTCTGGAAAATGTTACAAAGCTGGACACTTATTATTTTTGCATTAGTTCTCAGAGGTCTGAGGCACAATCTATGAAATTAATCAAAGGTGTGCCTGGGCACACCATAGTCAGTGTGGTACCAGTTTTCTGTTC
This sequence comes from Sitta carolinensis, assembly GCA_032173965.1. Lineage (NCBI taxonomy): Eukaryota > Metazoa > Chordata > Aves > Passeriformes > Sittidae > Sitta > Sitta carolinensis. The sequence continues at coordinate 13,789,536 of CM063284.1, read as the reverse complement.
ATCACATGCTCATGAACTCTTATAGTCATATGCTCATACACACTGATACGGCAGAGTTTCATATAGCTTAAACTGATTGTAAGCTGACAACTGCACAGAAAAGAAACTCAAAAAATATATGAGAGTGCTTTCTATACTTACTATCTGGACAATATTCTTCAATGCTTCCACTCTTGCATCTATCATATATTTTTCTTAGTACTTTAGACCTCAGTAGTATTTCTGTTTTGGTAGCACCAATGAAACGAATCTATGTTTTTCACTTTTGTATATTCTACATTTCTGCTTTCATTTTTCCCAAGACCAATATAAACACTCTCTTGACCAAAAGTTCAAATCTGGGTACTGCCAATTATGTGTCCAAAGGACTGTGTTTCTCTTTTTGCTTTCTCTCAAGACCACAGGGTCAGTATCTTCCTGGTTTTGTTAGGCTGCTTTCTGTTCATCTTCTCCTTCTGTACTCATATAATTGAAGCAATGTTTATTCCTCATTCAGGAAATCTCCCCTTCTCCTTTAGTCAAGACCTGCCCCAAGGACAGTGATTTGGACAGTAGCATCTATTGTTTCAGCTGTCTTCTTCCAGGAGGATCCTAATTGCTTCTCCCACCTGCATGACAGAGCTTGCATGCTCATCACCATGGCCTATGATTGTCCAGGGACCAAACCCACTTCTGCTACACTTAATCATATTTTTCTACCCTCAACCATACTACTATTTGACCCTGTGGGCCAAAGTCAGCCTCTATACACGTATTCTTTTCTGACAATAGTCAGAAGCCGTACTATCCTACCAGGAGATTATTTTTTAGAGGCTAGCAATTGATTTTTAGAATTGCTACTGCTTGTGTAAGCTCTATCCAGTAAGCTGGAAAGACGTCAAAAGACCTACAAAATTTTATTTCACACACAGGCACATGTATACACATTTGTATTCAAGAAAAAGTATAATGAAAAAATGTTATAATGATCTTTGCAATCAAATATTCTTATACAACTCAGTTTCTCTATAATATCAGCCTCTATTGTATAAGTATCCCATTGCAATTAACTTTTTTTCCAAGTGCCCAAAACTATTTAGAATAATGGTCCACCTGTTCACCCAGTTTTCTTCTTCAGAAAGGCTGATTGGGATAATTGGTTGTGGGGGCTGATGAAGGGGTGGGAAGATGAGGTCAGTTAATTGCTGCCTGGGGAAGAGGATGTAGGAGGTCTCTTTTGTTCCAGGCTGAGGGTCCACTTGTAATAAATGACATACAACAGAGATACTCAGAAGACACTCTTTTAAGATCCTTCCCACAAGGGAATAGCAGATGTTCTTTGTGATTTATGGGTCTGGGTTTTGGGGTCTAATACTGTAAAATGTCTGTGCAATCTGGACTAGGCATCACAAACAAGTGCAAACAAATATATCATGACATTATATCTCCCTGTGCATTAACAGAATAAAATGGCAAGCACCAGAACTGGGTAAAATACCTTTCAGTTCTCCTTTTGCATAACTGAAATGTGTGTGGACCTCACACACTTTGAGAATTTCCACAGCCAATGCTTTCTGTAAGGAAACAGCCCTCGTCCTGAACACTGCTGTCCCATGGGTTCCCTGCCTTTAGATTATGGGAGCTCTCACATCTGTTCTCAGACTTGCCAACTCTAATAAAATGTATTTATTTCAAGCTTCACTGATGGTTAGGAAAAAAACCTTAATAACTATTGAAATGGAAATCAACAACTGTTCCAGGTCACAGTAAATGGATTTGAGGACTTAGTAACCTGGCACCCCTGAAAATGTCTTCTACATAATGCCAGACAAAATGAGCATATTTGTGAGCATGTGGTGAGCTCTCACGGGTACAGACTCCATTGCTGAACAAATGCAATGTATCTTTCTTATTTCTTCCTTTTTCTTATCCTCTCTAGAGTAATAAAAATACAGGAGTCCTAATACAATCGTTTATATCTTCCTTTTCCTCACCCTCTATCAAGTGTCTTTGATGCAGCTGTGATTTACAGTGTTGAGGATGGCAAATCATCCATACTCCACACACTGTTGTTTCAAGTGAGGACAAGGAGTTTTAGAACAGCACAATCCTAAAGCAAATAATGTTGCTTGACAAAGCCATGAGCAAAATAACCGGCTATACCTTTGGTATTGAAACACATGAATTTTCTTCTCCAGCCTTAATGACTGTTTGAAGAAAAAAAAAAATCAAGATTAATTGGCTTTGAAATTTGGCTGGGAGAGTACTTAACACATTTTCACTTGTGTTCAGATGCCATGGCTAGAAAATGGCATTTGTGTTGGTATTCATAAGCCATACCTCTCGCTTCCCTGCCAAGTGTCTTTTATTGTAAAGGGGTTTATATGGGAAATATCTCGGTTTATCTAAAACACCAAGACAAAAATATTTTTAGATCTATTTTCCTCCCTCCCCCATCTCCATTCTCACATGCATAATTAGCCAGCAATCAGGTATAATAGCTAGACATGTAAATGCCTTTAGTTTTGTGCAGGTGCAGAAACCCAAGGTTATACACAAAATCAAGCCTTAAGGATTAGTTTATCAGTATAGGACACAAAGGCTGCCTTCCCCCTCTCTTCTCAACTGATTCCTCAAATACACATACTTCTTTCATGTATAAAATCTAATAATGTAATCGCATCCTGACCCCTATAATGTATAATGCAAAAACAATGTTGAGTGAGCATCTATTGTAAGTCAGTTTTGGCAATCTGAAGATAGCAATACAGTGAATAGAAAATTAACTCTGGAAGATGAAGCAATTACCAGGAGATCAGCTGATGGATATTTACTTCAAGAAACACTTGGGAAACAGATTCTTTTCTGACTTAGGGGCACTAAGCTGTTTTTTCAGTTACAAGAAAATAAAAAGATAGGGCCTTGGGAATAATGTCTGTGTATATGAGAACATACATAAAATGTGAAATGGGGAACAATCTGTAGGGATTTCTTGTTTTCCTGTAGTTAGTGTACAGGATTCTTACCTTTATCTTCCACTAAAGCTGGATTAGCATTTTGAACTTTAGAGATGAAAATCTTCTCCTGGGCATATAAGGTTTTCTAAAGGTGGCAAATAATGATTCAGAGACATCTTCCCTCCTAGATCATTTGTCAATATTCAAAACTAAAATCTTGAGTGAAACAAATGGTTCAAGATACACAATCGGACCTTCCCCAAGGGAAGTGATATGGCATTTGTTTTAACCCACCTAACTCTGCAGCTGACAGTGGTGTTTTATGAGGAAGAAAAGAGGGTTTTGATGTGGCTGAATTGCTGGGTTAAAAGGTTTGTAAGCATGAAAACCCAACCCAAAATCATCCTTATTGTGGCCATAACATAAATTCAAAATCCGGGCAACTGTTAGTAGGTCTGTGTATATGGGCAGAAAAGTCACTATATTTTTCTTCATTGTCACAGGTCATTAATTAGAACTAAGTTTTCTGAGGAGCTGTGGAGTGTCCTCATAACCAAAGAGAGGATCAGTTTTACTGAGGCAAGAAACAAATTGGTATTGCACAACAAATAATCTTTTCTGTCAGATCTGGCATGCCCATATTTATATGTTTAGAGAGCAGTGATTGCAGCCTGTCCTGTTGCTCTCTACTCCGGCCACAGAACCAGAGCAGTTCCAGAAGAAAAAATAGCACTAACTACCCAGCAAGAAAGTAAACATTGGAAACATGCCTTTACCTGCAGCCTAATCTAACCTGGCTGGTACTGAGACAGATAAACAGGCTTTACACAGCACTGGGCTCACCTTCACTGCAGCAGAGCAGAGCCCCACTCCAGGGAGAGGCCTCAGTTCTCTGGGCACTGGAGAGTTTGCACTGCAGTCTTTAACCTCTCAGGCTGACTCTTTTTTGTCTACAAGAAAAGTCAAACTGTCTCAACATATGAGATTTAGCTCAGCATTAATCCACAAATCCTAAGCCTAGAAGGGATTTTCTGTGGCAACCTGAAGTTTTTGCCCTGCCATCCCATATTATGTCAGGTTTTCATGCTGCTGTTCTTTCCACAGAATTCTTCTAACTTAATTTTCATCCTGCTTCTGGAGAAAAGTGCCCTAATGTCATGTGCCAGGGATTACATCCCTCACTGGGAGACCTAGGCACATCCTGAAAGAGATTGTAAACTAAAGAATTGTGCAAGAAGCCCCAGAAACTGCACCCTTGAAATGACAACACATACTGTCAGGGACATTTGGTGCCTCTCAGATTATTCCGTGCTCTACATTAAAATACAGTGTTTTTCCTCCAAAGACTGGCAGCTTGGAGGCAGCGCCAGGCTCCTTGGAAGAGCACTCTGCAAACACCTCTGTAAGTTGCCTCTGCTCCCCCAGCGCTCCTTGCCCTGCCTGCATTGTGTACTTTCCTCCCTCCACCACTGATGAGGCTCTCCCTTTCTGAGAGCCAAAAAGCCACCCACTGTGGCTTTCTCCATTAGGCTATAAATGCTCTTGAGCTGCTGGAATCTGTTTTGTAAATAGACAATTAAAATGAAGAAGGAAAAAAATCTCTGCACACTTTGCATAGTCAGAGCCCAAAGACAGCTGTCTTGAGGGGCTTAATCCTGCACATCATGGGAAGGCTCTGAAGATTGCTGAGTACCTTCATCAATAAAGAGCTTAATTGGAGACAGGGGTAGCACAGCACCTTCAGCATCCCACTGGATGAAGCCACATGTTACTGAGACTCCCACTGATTTCTGTCATCAGAGCAATTGGTTTTGAGAATAAGCAAGGAAAAAATCTCCCACTGACACCAGTGGGACTCCTTGGCACATACGGGGAACAAAACGTTATGGTTGAGATCTCCGGATATAGGAGCAGTCTTTTATTCTGCTTATGCAAATTATTTATACAAATTATGCAAATAATTACCAAGTCATTCTGGTGACTGTATAATAATAACAATAATAATTATTGTAATTACTAATGTTGATGTTTGTCACTATTGTTGTTATTCACATTTATTGTGATCATGCCTTGGGGCCAGCCAAGAACAGTGTCCATTAGGGCTGTACTCAAATGAGCAGTCACTGCCCCAAAGAGTTTACCAACTGAAGAAACCCCATGGATGCAGAAGAGGAGGGAAGGATGGAGGGAGGGGATGATGCAGTCAGTGGACTCAGGATTGGGGTAGGGGAGGGAGCAGGGCAGGGAATCATGGCAGAACCAGTATGGGCAGACTGTGAGGAAGGGAGACATTTGTAGGGAGACATTTGTGGATTCCCTCTGTGGTTTTCTCCCAGGACCGTATAGGTGTTAGCATTATGCCAGTGTGTGAGACAGATACACCCACTCCTCAGATCTGAGATTGCAAGAGGTCTGTGGGACGTGTCTGTCACATAAAGCTACATTTTGCCCGCTCTTGATCAGTACAGAAATCCCTCATCTGCTCTCCTTCATCTTGAATCTACCGGGATTTTGAGGCGCTATTGCTCTGCCCTGAGGTACACAATGTCTGTTTTAGCCTTCCAACCCACCCCCAAGGTAACTGCAATGATGATGGGTTTTCTCTTAGCCTACTGTGTTCAGCCCTAAAAAGGTGGAGGAAAAAAGTACCCCAAACCAACAATTAATGAAAGTGAGACCTGGCATAACATAACCTACTTCATTCCTCATCAAATGTTTTCCAGGTGCTTATTGATATGGAGAAAGAGTCGTTGTCAACCACTGCTGCCTTCCCAAAGTGGCTGCACTTCATTTCCCTCCCATGACCTTGAGTAACTTCACCAACCACTTTCATATAAAACAGGCTGGGTCTGGTTCTCCAAGGTTTGTGCCAGGTGGCAGGAATTAGCTAAACCCTCGCAGCTGAACCCCTGTGAGGCAGGCTGACCTTCCCCCAGCTGTGCCAGGACCCAGCCCAGCCCACGCTGTGCCTGGCAGAGCAGTGGGAAGGGGCAGAGCTGCCTCTGACCAATGCCTGTGCCTATGCTCTGGCCTTGATCAGTTTATTAATAGAGCAACTTAATGTGTTGTTTTTGCCAGATCCCTGCTGCTGTTTCTCCTTCCTGCCATTTTCAGAGTGTTTGTTCGTTGTTACTTGAAATAAATGAAAGAAAAACACGTACAAATTACTTGTTCCCTGAAAAATGCAAGGAATAGTCTCATTACTCATGTTGTAGAGATAACCCATCAGCCCTCTTGCATTTTGGAACTAGTATATGTAACATCTCATGGCTCTTCACCAAGACTTTCAATTACAAGAACATAAATCCAGTCAAATTTTACTGAAGTCAAGTCTTTTATTCTTGATTTACTCCCTTATAATTTAAAGCACTGTAGCTGTATTGTGCGGAAGAAATAGAGAAACTTTTCAAATCTCAGAAGTCTGAATTTCTCAAAATGACATATGTGGCTATGATTTCCTGTGTGAAGTACAAATTATCAGGACTGTTTCTGCAGAGCTGAGAGATGCCAGAAACCATTTTTTTGGTCTGCATTTCAACAGTTATTCTTATCCTGTTTTAACTTTTGTGTAAGTAATAAGGATGGATGAATGTTCTTCCCTTCATTTTTCAGTCTCTATATTTTCACTCTTCATTAGGTTTTGTCTCCTCTGTTCTCTCCCCCTTTCCCACAATCTCTTATTAGTGGAATATGAGGTCATTTATTATCAGCCTGAACCAAACTTTCAAAACTACAATGTTCACTTGGGTCCTACATTAGGCATGAGCTAGGCCTATTCAAAATGTGTAACACATCATCATTTTGGTGCCTAATAGTATCTTGCATGACAGAAATGTGTAACAGCATTTTTCTGACAAGGTTTCTTATAATCAGAGGACATCTAATCTATTTATTTATATTGGGTACCATGTGGGGAGTTCAAAGTTGCACATAGCAACCTGTATTCACAAAAGTCTCCGACTTTTTCGGGCGACTGTCTATCGTGGGAGGGATAAGACAGATGAATGTGAGGAAATAGTTGAAAGGTTCAGCTTCCACTAGAATAAATATGAATAGCCTTGAGCTGACAGATGTAAAAGGACAATTGTTTAACAACTTCCTTTCTACCAGGAGACAATATTCCAAACCCCTGTAAAATACAATGCACTATACAATATAAGCACAATGCAAGTGTACTTAGCAAATTAAATAGTTGGGGTAAGAATATTTGGATAGCTGGACTTATTTTCTTGATTTTTAATTTTCAAAAAATGTTGGCTAGATCTTGGTTTACAAATGTCTTAGTTAATTTAAATTTCCGGTCCTATTATCCCTTTCTGAGCCTCCTGGTAAGCTGAGTAGGTTTCATAGTTCCAAAGAATAGTTTTGCTTAGTGGAATGGTATTTATCTTGGCCGTTTTAAAGTTCTCTGTTCAGCAAAATTTCTCAGATTAAAAAAATTCAAAATGTGAAGGAAAGACTGCAGAAAACAGTCCCTTGAATAAAATCAGCAGAAGCATTTCCAGATTATCAGATCCCCACAAAATAGGGAAATACCCACATTCTGTAAATGGGTAAAAGGAAATGCCCACATTCTGTAAACTTCAATGGATAAAAGGTGCCTTCTACCCATTGTCCCAGGTTTCCTTAATACCTGTTTGTACTCTGTGATAAGGAAAAGAGGCAGAGAAGTGCTCTGCCTCTCAATAGTGCTCAATAGCTGCATGATCAAGCTGATCCATCTCTAGCTCTCACTGTGGCCAGGGAGTGTCTTGGAGCCATTTTCATCTCCTCTACTACTCCCAGTAGTAGTGTTGTGAGGAAACAAAATTATTTTAGGACAGAACAGGAAGGAGCATCAGCACAGGAAATCCATCATGATGTTACTTCTATTCTAGTCACACATGCAGAAGGCCAGAGGTAGCAGTGCAGCCTTTTCCTTTAGCCCGTTCCTTCAGATCCATGTGGTTGGGTTTCTGCAGAGGATTGTGTTATAGCCATGGACATGAACAACTGCCCTGGGTAAGTTAGAGCAGTCAGTCTGCTACCACTCCCCAAACATTCACATCCAGCGCTGGCCATCTCAGGTACTGACTCTGCTGATACCCCACAGCCTGTCGTAACAAATTTATCTATCCCTGTCCCTTTCTGCACTTCTCCAGATCCTGATGAGCCAGTGAAACACTTATATGTACTTCTGCCCCACCATCATCGAACAGTACATAAAACAGAAATCAAAGAAGCCTCATTTACCCTCTCAAATGTCTCTAATTCTATAAACAATAGAAAGGAACTGTTCTATTTATTAAGGCATTACTCTTCCCTTAGATGAGGAAGGTCACAGGCTCATTGTAATTATTAGTCTGGAATAGGGCTAATTCTGTAATAGAAAAGAAAAAATTCTCTAAGTACTGATGACTAAATTATTTGTGAAAATTTTGTGGTGAGATGCTTTATTGTCAAACTGGCAGGAAAACTGAGAGGGGTACTCACAGGAACTGTGGCACGTAGATGGTAAGTTTTGAGGTCAATTACAAATCACAGTGTATACATTTGCATACTGTATGGTGGCGGAAAATGAATGTGGTATTGTGAGCATCTATTCAAGACCCCCACGCTCCAACTGGCTCTGCCTGCTCCATTTCAGTATAGTGTCTGGTAATAGAATTATACTGTGAACAATATACATGCTGAAGAATAATAGGTTGAAATTAATTCCCCCAGTGGTGTTTTCACTGCACCTTCACCTTCTTGGCAACTGTGAATATCTGTAGCTTATCTTAGACACTACACTAGGAACAGGCATTTAAATTAATTTTTAGCAGCTTGAATTAAAAAAAAAAAGTTCTCTATTCTTTTTAAAGTTGCCTCTATTCTACTGCTCTCAAATGTTCTACTTTTTCAAAAGTGCTCACATATACTTGAAACAATAATTTTTTACCCTAAAGCATTTTCTCGAGATTAATAACATAACCAAACATCATACCATTTTTCTTGGCAACAATCAGGACCTCATTTCATCCCTGAAGTTTATCAGTTCAGTTCAATTCAGTAGGACTTTATTTTTTATATAAAAAAAATACAAAGATTCTCAAGCTGTAAAGAGACAGACACCCTTAGGTACCTGTCATAGGTAATCAGAAATCATATTCAGAATGTGTATTTCCCTTGTACGTCCATTTGTCAGGAAGTCCAGTCTTGGAAGCAGATCACTGCTTTGTAAATGGATCATCTGTTGTCTAAAATGCTGAAGTGGAAATAAATCTTATGACATATCCTTAGCCTTTCTGCTGTTGATTTTTTTTTTCCTAGACTGGAATAAATTGAGGGATTATATCTTGTATTTCATAGCTAGAGAGCTTAAAGAAAAGGACTTAGATATGTAATGAATAAAGATGCCTCCTGGGAAAGAAACAAAGAAAATAAAGAGTCAATGAATGAAATATTTGCATAGATAAACAGAAAGATCTGCCTGAACCTACAAAGGGATGACAAAGAAATGAAACAAAACTCACCAATGGAAAGAGAAGCAAAAAAATTACTGGATTTTGCTAGATCAAATGCAACACTGTTCAAACTGGATTGGCTCTAAAATAAATAACAGTGAGGAATAGCCATGATCCATTGATTTTTTGCTGCAGACAAACATTGTCTCAGCAAGCAATACATTTTATCATAGCAGAGGTAAGCCTCAGTAGCCACTCTTACTATCTTCAGGAGTCTTCCATAGCCAATACACCTCAAACGCACATTTGAGTTCAGGTTTATGTACTGACTTTAGGAACACTTTCAGGTTTAAGTGTCTTCTATTTCCGTTTTTCTGGTTTTTTCTGAGGAGAAGAAATACTTTGTGTGGTTACACTACACAGCACAAAAAAAAAAAAAAAAAAAAAGGTGACATCAACAGGAAACACTAGAAAAGCCTGAATTTTAAGCATCACATAAACACCAGCGTAGTTCTTATCTTTCAGGACAGAGAACATCTTTCTAGTCAGGTACATTTGACAGTTCTTATTCACTAGCCCTCCCACTCCCACTACGAGGAGGTTCAGTTTAATGGTCCTGATAACTGCATGGGTGCAATGCCAGTAGCTTTATCAACATGTGAGTGTCTGTGATGAGAATACAACTGACCTTAATTCCACTTTCAGACTCTTACAGTGACTTGCTGTATGACCTTCAGCAAGGAACTTCTCTGCACACTGTTATTCCCAATGGGATAAAGAGATAATGATGTCTATCCACCTGGTAATGAGATTTGAGGGCTGCTGATAAAGTGCAGACCAAATTCTTGGTATTATCAGCACTTATATGACTTCAGCAGCGTCAGTCAGTTAGCCTTTGCAGGGAGCAGGAGCTGGATTGGGAAGCAGTAATTGGAAGAAAAAGCAATTGATACAGAGGTCTGCTTAATGTGGCACTCTGGGCATTGACTGGTGTCATGGTGGGTTTATGTGCACCTTGTGTACCTCATGTCTCAGAAAAGAAGAGAAGGCAAGCAGCTTACTGCAGAAAACAGCCTGTTCTTCAAATTTTTGCTTTGCAAGGGAACTTCAGTCCCTGCTGTGATTGGGATGGTGGACCACATAACTTCCAGAGCTCACTTTCAACCCCAAATCCTCTTTCATCCTAACTGGCTGCTGTTGCCTTAATTTCCTTCACCTGTCTTGCTGTTTTTCATATAATGCATTGTTTTCCTTCAAAATCTTTAGTTCTGTCTCTGATCCAGTTCCTCTCTATTTTTTACTTCAGCCAACTAGGGGCCAATAGAAAGTTATAAACAAAGTTACTTTTAATATTAGGTCATCCTTGTCAGCAAAATGTACCCATGCACAGCACCTAGGCAAAGGTACTGGATGTACCATCTAAAATTCAAAGGAGTTCAGATAATGCAAATTCCAAGAAAGGAAAATTCTGTTTCAAGTTTAATTTCTATTCACCCGTTGCATATTATCAGTGGAAACTCAAGAGTATCCCACCTGCTTCCTTGTTATTGTCCATAATCACACCAACTGTTTTCTCTTCAAGCACAGATTTCTATCCAAGTTCATAGATTACTTTTTACAAGCTTCGACTTGCTTAGTATAAAAATGCAGAAACACTTTCATGCCAGAAAGGGGGAAGCTCCATCCCACTGCATCTGACTCCAGCATTCAGCTGTCTTTGTAAAGATTTTGAATGCTGGAACTAGATCTGAGGGGGAAAATATTGCTTTATTTTAAAAGGGTGTAAACAAGTGATTATAGCAGGTGCAATTTTTACTTTTACATAAATATTATGATCATTTTAGCAGGAGATGAGGCCTTTTTTTTCAAGTTAGCCCATCTCTTTTTTGTCGCAAAAGAGTTGAACTGGTACAATTTTTTTAATGACAAAGCATCAGTGCTTATACAGAAAACAATTCTAAGGAAAAGTAATAGGATATTGCTACAGAAGTCTACATGGTAGAACTTGTACAGTTCCCAACTCTAAGTCTGTGAAAATTGGCATTTTTTTCTTATTTTTTGTCATTTGCTGTGTTCTCATGTATACAGATATGTAGGCACAGAGTTTGTGGTGATTGGGAATGGAGCTGCAGCCGAGCCTCATCCCTAATGGGCTACAGCTGTGTAGAACAGGTGAGCAGTGTTGAAGGTAAAGAGCTCTGGAATGCTGAGGTGTACATACAGACCAATCACAGAAGGGTAGAGAGGGCACACAGTTGTAATGAATGTGAGATGAATGGCATAAAGGTTGTACAGAGGAACAATAATGGGCTGATGCTCGGAACCATTCATGGTGGCAGTTGTATGTTCTCCTTCACAGATGTTCTCCTTTTGGATGGGAAAATGCATACGTTGAAATGGATAAAAACCCAAAATATTTTGATGTGCTTTTATCTTTTGTTTTTATTGCACGTGATACAATTTTTAAAATGTGAAACAGAAGCAGGAAGGAAGGTGTTTCACACTAAAGAAATTAGCCATGGTTCAGGGAACACATTGAAGTTTTTTCCCCACCCCTTTTTTCCTAGCACACTTTTAATCCTGCCTAGCCAGAAGAAAGGAAAAGTGAAAAACGGTGACAGGAGCTTATACAAAGACAAGTTTTCCTGTCAATATCTCTCATGTCCATGGGAGTATGGAGGATTTTGTGCACTGGTTTCCAGTTGTCACCATGATAGCGTGGAGGAACAATCTGCAGCTCATCATGATGCAGGCCAAGCAGCTCCAACCATACCCACTCCCCAACAGGGACTCCATAAATGCACTGGCATTTCAAAAGCAAATTCATCCAATAATTGGAAAGGACATTTGTCATCTTTTTAGAAGTTTAATTACACTGAGTCAAATAAAGTCACTATACTTCTAGAGACTGAGAAGCACAGCCAACCATATCTCTTGTAACTGTTTTAATGACTCAAAACTCTTTAGTAGGAGTGCAGTGGCCCATCAGACAGTGGACTGCATACACATTTTATCAACTGTTACTGGTAGCAATCCGCTCATTCCCAGGATATTTTGGCAACAGATACAAAAGTTAATGGCTTTACACTCTGTCTCAGTTCTAGCATTAAGACATGACTCATTAGGCTTTTTGTTAAATATTGTCCAGGTTGAATGCTAACATGGGAAAACACCAATGTAAAGCATTTAGCACATACTTTCTTTCAGACTCAGCAGCAGCTTTGTGAGTATTTTATCTGAAGAAGGATTTGGCCAAGCTGGGAAGGAAAACTATATTGAAGTTTTCCTTCAATATAGTTTTCCTTCAATTTTGCTAAATTTTATTTTCTATTTGAATTCTCAGATAGGCTAACACAGAACAAGTTTTGTTTCCTGCAAACTGGTCTGAGTGCATGTGGCCCCACTCAACATATAAAAAGGAAAGCCATGAAACATAAAGGTGATCGGTGTCAGAGCAGTGATGAGGGAAGCACTCGGGGCTAGCTGTGCAGTGCAGAGTGCTGTGATACATGGGGAAGAGAGACAGACTAGTGGAAATCAGCTGCTGTTCTCATCTGTGTGTTACCTTAGATGCATTGACAGGAGCAGACATGATGATTTATCTGGGAGAAAATAGCCTGGTAGTAGATACAGAACTCAACTTCATTAAGATAGAGATGCATAAGATATCCTTGAGGCAGACAATGCAGTATACAAAATGGATCTGGAAGAAGCACTGTCAAGTCATGTTTAAAGGCTTTAAAAAAAAAAATGCTATTGAAAATACTTTGATAGAGCAGAGATTTGATAATGTGACCCTTCAGGCTTAAGGGTATTAAAATATGGTTTAAGATGTATTAGTCCTTTGTGTTAGCAAACCCAAAAGGATTGCACTTATTCATTAGATATTCCAGCAGATGTAGTGAATGCAAACTTACTGGGCCCTTTGAAGAAGTGTCTGACGGGATGGGTTTTCTTGCTTCCCGAGGAAATCACATAGAGAGAGAAAAACCAAGACTGATATCTTATCACTCATTGGATCACAGTGCCATTGACCCCAAAGTGATATTGCAAAGGTGAGGCTAGGTAGGGAAGAAGAGAAGAGGAATTCAGTTGGATAAAAATTAACCCATTCTGGAATGTATGATGAGAGTCACAAGGTATTTTTAGACTATTATCTATGCACACCAAGGGTTAACTTCTTTCTTTAGCTACTGGTTGAAATGAGGAGAAGAAAGTTGCTTTTGAAAAGATTGTGACTGATGAGAACTGACTTTTGATGTTTGACTGATTTGATTGTTTCCTAATATTTATTATTTAGCATTTATTGATCAGAAGAGGAAAGAAAAAATGCCTCATTGCTATCTTAAATTAGTGAATACTCCAAACTTTAGAAGATATAAATGTTTTTTGAAAATGAACAGGCTTTGGGCAATATTAGTAGATTTTCACGTAAAACTTTTTTTTTTTTTTTTTTTTTTAAGAAGCAGATTAATATGGAGCAGGCATTATGCAGTTTAAAAATAAATTTCCTGTTATTAGAGTAGGTCACTATTACAGGATGTTTGCTATGTAGAATAAACCTTTGGGGATAGCAATCATATTGGACAGAGAGCAGATTGTGACAGCAATAATAAAGTGAACAGCACAACAGTGTGGGAAAGGCAGAAGAGAGAAAAAACTACTGCGCTGTATATTCTTAACAGAGATTCACATTGAGATATAGGCTTAAATAATTACAAGAACTGAGAGTGTTTTCTCTTTTTTACATATATTTCCCTAGTCTGCTAGAACACACACACACACACAAAAAAATATGGATTCATTTCATTGTACCTTTTTTTTCCTGATCCATACAAGACTCAGGATACTTGTGCAGCAGGGACAAACGTTACAGGCCATGCTATTGATCAGTGCTAGCATATAAACCCACCAAGTCAACAAACTAAATGCCAAGCCCCTTCTGAGAAAGCCCGAGAGGAAAGCTGAATTGGATGCCAGACCCTGAAAACATCTTGTTTGCTCTTGTTGAACACAGAAGACAAGACCATGAGTGCTCCACACAGCCTGGCTGCCCCCAGTAACAAAAAATGAGCACGTATCTCAGCTGGCTTTTAATATCACTGCAAAATTTTTAGGCTGGAGCAGTCACAGCAGAGCAGGACTCCATCCATGCAGGACTTTAGAGAGCTGTCTCAGCAGCTTGACTTGAAGCCAGATGCAAACAGGAAACCAGTACAGCTGTTTGTGTCTGCTGGTGTACTTATTCTCTTTATCTGGGGTTTTATTTTACGTTCATCACCCCAGTATCAGGGCACTTCTATTCACAGCATCTAAAACAATCATGTGCAACAATTCAGGTTTCCAAAGGGCTCTCAGAGGTATCTTAGGAAAAGCAATATGCTGTAGTCAGGTCTGGGATCTTGCAAAATTGCAACAAAGATTGCCCAGTGTCACAGTTTTTATGTGACAGTTGTATAAATAAGGGGTCCAGCTGCAGTATCAAAGCCATCTTCAACACACAACCTTTGGGCCTGCTATGCAACATCCAGCACTCTTCCATCATTCAGTGACACACTCATGAAGTTTAATCGCCCACCACCTTCTAGTACAGTGTTGATACCATAAACACTTTGGGAAAGTGAATTTGGCCATTTGTCATGAAGACACAGGGGTTAGTGCACTGCAGGTCACTCTGTCTGGATGAGAGTTTTGGGGTTCAGTAATAAAACTTAATCAGGAAGGACTGTGTTTGTCTTCTCTGGTGTGAGTTTCTGTCACCTCAAGCAATGCCTTAAGCAAACGGAGAAGGAAGGCATTGGTCATCACATAGGTTCAATTAAAAAATTATGCAGCTCCATATTTCCTGATTGAGAAGCATTTAATTTCATTATCTCCCTTGATATCTTTATCTTGAAGCAGCATCGTTTGGGCAAATGAGTTCAATTTATGTAAGACTGGATGGAGACTGGTCAATGGACAGGCATTTAAAGTGAATGAAGACCTTTCAGACCAAACCTGAGCTCCTTGGCTGTGGCCAGATTCAGCTGCATGGATGCTACTCTTTCCAAGGAGGAGATGGAGGAGCCATGTTCTTCAGATGTTCCAGTGTCATTGTTCCAGAGACTCTGAGCTGAACAAGGCAGCCTTAATGACACAGCCCATCTAATCTATTCCAAATCAAGAAAGATCCTCTGCACACACTTACTCTGTCATCCTAGAGTTGTCTTGTTATTGCCAAACACTTCATTGAGTTTTCTTGACACAGAGTTTAGTGTTTGCACTAATGAAACATAATCTCCCCTTTTCCCGGAAACATTCTCAGAGCAGCAGGGTGAAACCAGTGTCATTGATTTCATACTAGGCCAGAAATACCATTTTAAGAGATGAATCCCTTTCCGACTGTGACACATCAAAGTGCTGATGCAGGGGCAGGGGTCAGTGGGTTGGATTCTCCAGTCCATCCATGATACTCAGTTATCTTCTAGTACTGCATGAAAGCTGTAACTTGTGACTTGGCTTTAGTTTCCCCTGCAGGGTCCAGATGCCAACTCCCCAGTTGTCCCTGGGGTATTACCAGGAGTGGGAGGAGCGGTCATGAGCTCCATGCCTACCTTCTTCCCAGTTGCCTAAGCCAGCTGTGCTGGTAATTTGTCATCACTATAAAACAGTTTGAAGTGTCTTTTGCTTCATGCCAATGACCAGTGTAGGCAGTGCCCAACACAGACAGAATAAAACACTGACCTTTGCCATTCTGTTCTCATAACTTGCAAATGAGTACAGCTTAGCTGGTCCAGGACCCTGGCCAGCATGTGACAAAAGAGAATGAGGAGTTAAGTGTTCCCTTCCTCTCCCAACTATCTGAAATTCATTTGGCCACTCCATGGCTGGAAGCCACTGCACCTGTGAGTATATCCCAGGGGGTCACTGCGGCCTGTCTGCCTCAAATGTCAAAAAAATTCGGCAGATCCAACAGTGGGAAAATGAAGAATAACAGAGGCTGCACCACTGGATTTTCATTTTGGATAGTAAAACACTATTTATTTTCCTTTAATTATAGAGCAATCATGTTTTTCTGAAATAAGGCTTGTGATTTCACTATTGCTTCTCTCTTAATTGGATGTTTGTGAATGTAAAGGTTTCTACCATGACTTGTGAAATGAAACAAAAACATCATTTCTACATTAATTTAATTCTTCTATTTCCAACCATTCTCTCACAATCAGGTTTCCTTGATATGCTTAATCTTTTGCAATGGTTTCCATGGCAACTCCTCTTCATTGTGGTGACACCAAGGACTCCAGTAATCATGAAGCCAAACTTTGCCAAGGGATTGGCTTTTGCTTTTTTCCCCCACTGGCTCTGCCACTGCAGCCCCTGCCTGCTTCCTCCTGCGTGCCCCACCTTCCCTACAGGCACACTGAAAGGCAGGGTAGGAACCGCACAACGGGACATTATTAAGGTTTTATGATTAGTGCTACAGACAAGGCTCCCTTTTCAATACCCGTTATACATTGCTGTTTACTGCTGCATTCCCAGTAAATCCCCAACAGAAAGGTGAGGTTCTCATAGCTGTTCATCCTCAGAAATACAAAATATTATCCTGGCTGTAGAGTC
This sequence comes from Sitta carolinensis, assembly GCA_032173965.1. Lineage (NCBI taxonomy): Eukaryota > Metazoa > Chordata > Aves > Passeriformes > Sittidae > Sitta > Sitta carolinensis. The sequence goes on along the minus strand of CM063284.1, from coordinate 13,772,579 downwards.
CAGCCCTGCAAAGCAGCACAGTCTTTCTCCAGAGCACAGCATCGCTGTGCCTGGTGTTCAGTTACACAAAGCAGCCTGCTCTGTTCAGCGCAGTGCCTCAGCCATGGGGCATAGTGCCTGGGTTATCCATCCTGCACAGCACCCCAGCATTTCACACACACACTGCTTAACTCCTGCTGAGCAGCACAAACCCACGGCGGCAGTTTGCAGCTGTATGAAAATTGCTGACACCAGACTGAGGTGGCTCCAGCAGCGTTTGGTTATACACTGCAAGAACTGTACTTTGTTGCTCCAATTTCCTTCCTACAGTTTACCTCCCCCTCCTCCAGACCAACCAGCTCTGAGGAATGGCCTATGTGACTGGCAAACCAAACATTATTATTAATCGCTGTAATTACTTTTCTTGGCCCAATTGCAGAGCCTGGGAAGCTAACCACAGTCTCTAGAGTGCAACCTTAACTACAACATGTTTCTGAGCCACTATTACCTCATTGTTAGTCATGTTTAACCAGAAAGAATTGTGAAACTTTTTCCCCCTGAACCCTCTCAAATCACGTATGCTGCACAGATCAGTGTGAGAATCTCTACATATATCTCTCTGTGCTTCCATCTAACCACTGACTGCCAAAACCTCAAGTGTCTGTTTCAGGCTGAGGGATAGACAAGTATTCTTTCTTCCCCTAGTCACAAGTGATGTGAATGGTTTAAAAACAACAATGATATAATTTTCTAATGTCCACAGAAGGAAAAATGTCCTCTTCTGAAAGGCATTGGTTACAGGGTAATTAATTGATGACTATGAGGTCATTGAACAGAAAATGTATTGAAAAACATTGTGCCTCTCAGCATACCCTCTGCTTCTCATGCCCATCACCAGCTCTTCATGGTCAACGTGAGAGGCCAGGGCATGGTCCAGCACTTGCTCCTTGTCCCAGGTATTCCTGCCCAACTCATGTATAATGATGTACAAGCATGTAACTATCCCAAAACCTGATTTTTTGAGGGATTACCTGTCTCTTGACTCAGTGAGTTGATCTCACCTTGCCACCATATGGGTGCTAGTATCAGCAAGAGGCAAGGAGCAGGAGGAAGTTCAGGTGAGGGTGAGGTGGAGGAGACCTGTTGCTTCAGGCCTCATTTTATGCATTGTTTTTCTTATATAGGTACTATACTGTGTATTACTTAAAAGTAAACTTACAGTAAAACAGAAAACTTTTTTGGCTGTACCTTCTACCCCTAGGATATCAGAATCTTTTCTTAGATCAGTCTCATTTCCTTTCTGCAGGGACTCACAAAACTATTTTACAGGTAGGAATGCATCTGTGTTTTTCTACTGCACAGTATGACCTGAGACAGCTGAAACACTCAAACCTGCCTTTGGCTTAAGCTAAAATTGTACCTGAGGTTGTCCACATTATAACAGAAAAATTACAGACATGTGGTAACAACACAGCCCTTCTTAGCCACCCAATGAATGTGGTTGCCATATGGTTATGAAAACGACTGGCATTTTTCAACCTCTGCTCTTCAGCTAAGTGCTACTTTGCAGCCTGAGTGGAAAGGGCTGATGATTATAGAGCCAGCTGGGTGAGGGAGAGGGAGGGTACAGCTCAGACACATTTTCGCCAGAGTTTCTTAGCAATCATCATCATCAAGCAGAAGGAATTCTGTTTCTCACGTCTTTCTAGAGGCAGGGGTAGGCAGGCTAGTGCTAATTGCCAGCTACCTGTGAACACTTGAATTAAAACTCAGCAGCCACTTTGGGGTTTTTCAGGACTTGAGTGAAATGGCAGAAGAATGCTGAGGAGGCAGAGGACTGCTTGCTGTCCATGGGTAAAATCAACTGATAAGAGGGCAGAGAAACACCCTAGCCAAAGCAGCAAGGCAAGAACAGCTTAGTCCTTCCTGTGGCACCGCCTTGCACCCATGGCCAGCCAGCCTGAGGGAAAAGCCTGCAGCTTTGCAATTGTTTGAATGGCAGAAGAATGCACCTTCAGCTTTAGGGCTAACATGTATGAGAAATGCAGCCACCATCACCAAAGAGTTACAAGCAGAGAAAAGACACACGGCTCTGTGATCAGTATAGTGAACTCATTCGTGCAGTTGCTAAAGGTGCCTCTGTCAGGGCCTCTGAACTCAGTGCAGAAGGTTGTTACTGTTTCCCCAGTTCCAGAGAGCTCTACTGAGCAATCAGGTATTCAAAACTCTTTCTGCCATGCTTGTGCACTCTGCTGCCAGGCACAAATGATGCCATGGTGTCATGGGATGTATGCAAAAGTGGTAGACAATCATCCTTCTATAAGAAAGATATATCCATAGCAGAGACTGGGCAGCAGTTGTTCCTGTGTTCATAAGGGGCACTGAAAAGACTTGGATTAATTATTGCCAAGGAGCAGTTAAGTGACAATAGTGAGAATTGTCATGACTGCTTAAATGGGACAAGAAAATGTGCCAGCTTGACCTTTTGCAAAAAAACAACATAGACCTGAAAGTCTAGTAAAGGTCATTCTGGCCTTGACCTTTTTTTTTTTTTTTTTTTTTTTGAGCTGTAAATATTACTATTTAGTTTCTAAAACTTGAATTAAAACACTGTGATTGCTTAGAGGAAAAATGTGTTTGTAATTATTTACAGGCAGGAAATTTTATATGCAAGAAGAGAACTTAATGATGAAAATCTGTCCCTAGAAAAATTAGTAATGAATGCTCCAGTCGATATTTCCCAAACATTTCTCTGCTGCTATGCTGGCCAAGCTTTTCTGTTTTAACAGTCACATTTTGGTGAGGCACCTGTAAAAGTACATTTTGCACTAAAATGGAACTTCTGCTAAAGTGCAGCAGAAGAAACCAGCTCTGACATTTTTATGATGCCCAAACACAGACAACCATTCAGACTACAGATACAGGAGTCAGCATTCATATAGTCCTAGCTGCTGTTTTGGTTTGTTTTTCTGCCATGACTGTAAGGGGATCTTGCTTTTAGCAAGTTCCCCATCTACCAAGAATCCCAGCCAAGACCTTGACCATGGTTGTGAGAGCATTTTGTGTTCAGGCATCTCTGACTTGAAGAACCCTGTTGTAAATTCACAGAATCCAATTCTTGACAATTTTTTGGGGGTCTTCCCAAATCCTGACAGACTCTCAGTGAGAGGATATGTGCATACACCTGGTGCACACCTTGAGAAAGATTTCTGTCAATTTCCCTTGAAATTCCTACTAAGGTAAGTCAGTGGGAAGACTGACAGCAGAGCACACAACCAGAAAAGACTCTTCTTTGTTCTTCCCTCAGCCAGTTGTGTTGGCTGTCTTCAGTGTCTCCAGAGAAGGCACAAGGGAAGCTGCAGGCACCTTATTCTGCAGCTTCTCCTTTCCTCCAAGGACTGTCACTTTCAGCAGCCCTATGCAAGGAAGGAATACAGCCCATTAACTAGTTTATCAAGATTTACATTGCAAATATTATCTCATTAAATAACACTGCTTCTTTAACATTTACTGCATATCTCTAGCAAGAGTTTACTAGCTGGATAAAATGTCTCAAAGGAGCTTAGGAGTTTAGCTTTCCAGTCACTCATTCCATTTGGTGTTATCTATGTTTATTTTTTCTCCTCCACCTACAGATACACAAAGCAATGAAAACAAGCTGCAAATCCACATACTTGCCTTTGGAGTCTCTGATTCTTAAGACAAATGTAGAGTTATTAAAGCAGTTATCAGACACTTACAATCTAAGTGGTGCTAATGTTTATTTTTTCTCCTTCTTCTTTCCACTCTTCATAATTTATGCAACATTTGTTCACAGAAGTGCAGCTCTGGCTGATGCAGCAGCATAAGGAAACTAAGTTACCTGAAGCAAAATAATAATGGATCTTTGGGGAAATCCCACCATGAAAGGAGGCAAGAGTAAGAAAAGCAGAAGTTTAGAAAACTGGACTGAAATGAATCCAAGGAAAACATGCATACACCAGCTACTTCATTTCAAAGGAGGCAGGTGGCAGGCTTACATCCTCATGTTCTTTAGCTACCCATTTCCTTTTGTGGTCATTTTTCATATGAGTCTCTTCCTTTTCTTGCAAGGCAAATTCTGAATATATTCTTTCTGTACTGTGCTTGCACTTTCCAACTCAGCTTACACATAAAATAATTCAACCGCAGCTTCCTACATTCCAAGTTTATCTTGCTTCTGCAATCGTTTTCCTCTCCTCTCTTTTGGATACTTCAGCATCAGGAGGATGTGGGCAAATCAAAGGGAACTGAGAGAAAACAAGCTGAAGGAATTAAGAGACTGAAGGAAGGCACGTTAAAATCTGGGTAATTTATGACATAGTGAAATGCAATATCTGTTCAACATTCATGTATTTGGCATGAAACAATAATCGAAAGGCTCTCAGTGTCTTAGCATGCTGTTAGCAGTACAACTCAATCACAGATGTATTGAACAATCAGTTCAGGAGAGTTCAGTAAGTGAAGCACACATAAAAACCTTCTTCTGCTTTTCCAGTGCTAGGAAATGCATGCTTAGCTCTTTAATTTTTTTAAAATTCTGTCAAGCAGTTCTTCTATGTGGCCTGAGGAGATCAAATTTCAGTTATTTGAGACCATAGGAAAATGAAATGTACTGGCATTTAAATATTTCAAGAATTCAGGAGGGAGAACAAATGCTGAAAGTAGTAAGTGAAGGTAGAGCTCAGGCTGGACTAAATTAAAAAAATGTCACATAAGGTTATCAGAAACTCAAATCTTAATAATGAGATAATCATCAAGAAAAGATGTAATTTGTTGTTAAAATATTTTAAACCTGAAAATTTTGAACTGGAAAAACTGAAATACAATGCAGGATTTGCTGTTACTTTAGCATTATTTCTATTGTTTTTAACAGCACAAAGGGCAGGGTGGACAAATACTTAGAGTGATTATTCAAATGACTGGTTCATATGCAATAAAAAATAAGGTACATAATTCATCAAAGGATAAATTCAATGCTTTAAAAGTTATTTTTAGTTCTAGGTCACTGGCTTTACTGTGAATGCATAACAGCAGAGGCAGAAATAGTTGAGGCTCATGTCTTCAGACAGAGCACACATATTTTGGATATATATGTTCATCTCTAAGGACAAGGAAGCTATAATGTTATTGTAATTATGGGTTGTGTAAGCCTTGTTCAGCTTTATGATACACAATATGCTCTTATGTAGTTGGATAATAAAAAAGTTGTGTCTTATTTGTGAAAAACACCTTTTGCTTTAGCCTAGAGAGGTGTTTACAGGAACATCCTCTCAGGTGGTCATGCAAGCATTTATGCTGCATCTCAGTGGATAGCTCCTGCTGCATTATATCTTAAGGCAGTGCCATTTCAGCACAGAAATCTTAAGGAAGAAATGAGTCATATCTAAAAAAAGCAAACCAAACCCAATTGTTCCATGTGTTGCACAGCTAGTGAAGTCTTGTTGCTGTTGGATTTCTATCCTGTGCTTTCCAGTATCACCAGTAACTCTATATTTCTTCTGAATTTCACACCTTCACATCCCTAAATCTTTTCCACAAGTGCAAGCCCAAACCACTAGCATGCGGTGTCTCCCAGTACTTCCAGGTCATGTTCCTTCGTTAGCTGCAGCTTCCTGGAATGTCCCTGCACCTACTGAGTGCTTTGGTGCTTCCAGAAGATTTCCTCATCCTCTCTGCTCCCCATGATGCTGTTCTCTTGCCTCAGAAAGTGGGGTTTGCCCACTACAACATCCTGAGACATTTCCTTTTATCCCTAAGGAGCCTTTGCCAGACCTTGCAAGTAGGCAGGGGATGGAGAGATTAATAGTTCAGGGCTTCATTCTCATACACCATCAGCACCTCCGTTGCCAGAAGCCCAGACAGGCAGAGTGGATCCCTCACTGCTACAGCACAGCTGTGAGAAGGCTGGTCTGGACTGAACTGTCCCTTCTGGATAGGATCTTTCTGCATTGGTAAACATCAAATTTGAATACACTTGATATCTCTGAGATGTTTAATCCTTTGTCAAATTTGCTAAACTTCCATCACAACTTCTAAAATTTCTGTGTGAAGACATGAGTAGACAGACAGATGGACACAGACAAACAGCTCTGTTTGCAGATCTTGTCACATTTCATTAAACAACCAGGGTAAGAAACTTAGAAGTTGAAAATGCAACACTGCCTCTATCTCACCAAAGCAGCTGAAACAATACAGGATTTGTTGCCCCTGTTTCTCAGAAAAAAGGCTTACTTCCATAATTAGTGCTATGCTTGCTAGACCAAAGCATGAAATCATATTTTTCTAATCCAACTTATCTGGATATCATTGTCTACTAATTTTCTTTTTCCAGTTTTCTCTACTGAGGGAACTCAGATACACCACCCCCCACACACACACACACACCCCCACACACCCACCCTTAAAATGCCTATGTCTCACTTGCTTGGTCAGTAATTTAGCATAGTTATTTAAGAACTAATTGGAGATTATTTTCTTTTCCTCAGGAAAGCAAAACTATTTCCAACATCATAAAAATTTTAAATAATCCAGGTTGGCAATTTAAAGTTATTACTGGATTCATTAGAGCTTCAATATCCTACCTACTGCTGAGCTGCTGACAGGATGAGATTTAGCTGAAATCAGTGGATCCAATTAGAGCCAGGGGTTCACACATTGAGCACTTCCAGAGTACAAATTATTTGTGACATTTCTAAACAGTGATTGACACTGAAGCCAGCACAGGTTTCCTATATTGCTATGGAATATTACAAAAAGGACTGAACTTTGTAACCTTTCCATGGTACCAGCAAAAAAATATCAACTTCCATTTATTTGTTATCCTTCGTTTTTCAGCAAAGACTCTTTTTTTCCAGAACAATTGGACAGTCCCAACATAAATCAGGATTCTAAGTTGTACTAAAATTCATCAAGGCTGCAGTTGCAAAGGGTCACCTTCAGATATGGGGACTGTTAGATTTACCTCTGTGCAGAAAAATCAACCTACTACACAGATACTAATAGTTGCTTAATTCTCCCTTATCATTCACCATTATGAATAAGAAAAGGTGAGATGGTCTGTGTTTACTCATTTTCATCTCTTATACAATGATTTCTTTGGAATGCTATTCTAATCTAATTGAAATTCATTTTGGTATGTCATTTATTAGCCCAGCTTATTCCCAATTATATCTCCCTGCAAACCTTGTCTCTGTTAGAATATTATAAGTGCATTCCAAATATAAATAATTAATAAGACGAGCATGCCTTTCTTATCATGGGTTGTGTGTTATCAAAACTCAAAATTCACATTTGGTGCTGCAATCACTTTGCTTCCAGCAGCCACTCAAGTATCAGTCCTTCTGGGTGCTATTGAAAGCAAAGAGATTTAACCATCTTGGATGTTCTACATGGTAAGATAAGGAGGCATGCATGTGTGAGAAGCCAAGGTCAATTACCTCAGTGGGGGTTTTCTGTTATTGGTATAACAAACTGTAAAAAACTTAAACCCTGATCCTGTAATTATTTTGTGTGGAAAAATCATACGGACATCAAAGTGAATTAGTTCAGCGCAGAGAGGGAGTGCAAGATCAGGCATCCAGCAAAATATTCAATATTTCAAGTGTATCATTCTTCACAATACTGCTCTGTCAAAGTAAATGAAGCAGAGTAATGTACATTGGAAAAAAAAATTAACCAATTCCATTTCTGCCTTCCCCATATAAATAAATACTAAAGATACCAAGACATGAAAGAAAGCCCTGAGGAATAAAACCTGATTGGTAAAATTTTGCCTAAGGTGTTGTAAGAGACACCGCAAAATACATGTTCAGTCACTGAGTTTCCACTACATTCCTTATTATAGCTGCAACTGGCTGAATTATTAATTAGAGATAACACACCCTGTGAATTTAGCATAATATTATTTATACAGTAGAAATAATCACCAAAGGCTGATGGCATTTGTTTATGTTTTCCGCTATATGGCCAAAACTTTATATAGCAGGGACACAATTCTCATTTGCAAACTGGCCAACAGCAACTATAACAAAAATATTAAACCATAATAAAAATACTTTCTGCTCTAATCTGCAAATAAAGTCTCATTCTGTCTGAGTCCATGAAAACATCACTCTTCATGAGTATAAGCAAAGCAAAAAGTGGTACTAGGTTGCATCAATTGCTAGTGTATTGCAACAGAAACTCAAGGTAAGATTCCACTACCAAAGACATAATTGAAAACCATACAGAAAGACTCAATAAACCTGAACATGAAATGCTGCTGTCAATTGTTTTCCCCAAAGGAAGTTGTGTTCTTCATGACATGAACAGCAGAGCTGAGGAACATCTGTCAGTCATGCACTTCCCTGTCACTCTGTGTAGTCTGTGGTACTACAAAAAAGGTTTCAGAAAATTCCATTGGTCTAAAATACCTGTATTAGTCCTAAAGTTTTCTCAGGGTATCAGCACAGTCTGTCTACATCAGCCAGAGCAATGATCCTGTCAGTGGAACAGCAATATTGATCAGGCTCTAAGATGAGGTAGTTGGGTTCATATTTAGCTAAAGCCCAGGTTCACCACTTTTTTCTCCCTTTTTGTAGCTCAGAGGCTTGATGTCTCTGGCCTAGTGGGTCTCACAAAATTGTGTGTTCTTCAATATCTCCTTCATAATTCTTTCTATTGCAGCCATCAAATATATCAGAAAAATACCTGTGGTTTTGTCTTCAAGCTTTTTGCAAATTTGACTAATTCCAAGTTCTCTCCTTCAACATTGATGTATTTCCTTCCTAATTCTCTTAAGGACTCTTATGTCCACACATTCCCATCTTACAGATTCTGGCTACAAAAATCTCTCACATGACAGTTGACTATAATCTTCTATATAAAAATATCCTGAGAGAAAACAAGGGGGGGGGGGGGAGGGGGGGCCAGGATCATATTGCTCAATATCCACCATTGCATCTGGGATGCATAAAATTCCTAAAGACTGTGTTTTGTTGCCTAAAGGTGCTTCCAATCTTCCTAGCTGTAGCTTCACTACTGAATAAACAAGTCCTTTACTGCCAAAAAGCCCAGCCAAAAGCAACTGCCACAGACAGTTGTACTTGGACCAAACAGTGGCTTGAGAACTCTAACACAGAACTCTGCAACATCTAACTGCTGCTGCAACTTTCAGAGGTTATGTCTGCTAGATTATGTTTCCTTACTCAAATCCCTTTAAAAGGTGCATGTTTAAAAGACATCTCCTTGTTACAAACTACCCTTATGACAGGTTATGTTATCCTACTACCTGTTGCTGCCAAACAATTCCTAAGCCTGGAAGAAAGGCCTGCAAAGCTGCCAATAGGAATAATACTTTTCTTAACCAGCTTTTTTCTCATATTCTGTCACATTGGAGTGGCTGCACAACACAGTCTCACTGCAAAGCTCTGCTGGAGGCAATTTGATTCCTGAACTGACCATCAAAATTAGCTTCAGAAAAGAAGGAGAAAAGTTTTTTCTCCTGGAGCATCTGCCCTTTCTTCTCCCAGGAACCACCTGCATTCACTTGGACAGTCAGAGGTTTCTCAGGTTTGCACCCAGAAGACAATAAGGAAAGGGAGAAAATAGCCTTTGCTGGCTCACTTCCTTCCCGTAATACATTCCAGACCCCACCATTTTCATTTTAGCAGCTCCTTCCTTCCCCTGATCCAGGCAATGGAAATAGCTGCTGGACCTTTCACGTTCCTCTGGAGTCCTCTGCACCAAGGCTTCATGCACAGAAAGAATATTCTGCTCCAGGATAGAAGTCAAGTCCACAGAGCCAAAGAGTTGTTCTGTTTGTCCATCTTCTCTACATTCTCAAAGCACTTGGCCAATCTTCATCTCCTAGACTCTCTTCCTCCTTCCAGCATAAGAGTTCATCTTCCCAGGTCACATCCTGGAAAACTCTGCTTACATTACAGAGACAGTGTTAGTGCTCCCATGGCTATGCTCTGTAGTCTTCTGAGAACAGATAGGAGCTCACTGTGTACTCCAAGACAGCAGCTGCTTTTTTTATAGCAGAATGTATTTGCTGGGCTTTGGCACGGGACTAGCCACATCCTCAAAGCTTACAATCATGTTGGAATAAAAGCAGAGTTTGTTCCCACAGACCTGCAGTAGATATTCTGGAAATATCCTTCTGATCTACTCATTCTCCCATGCTGTGTTTTCCTCAGTCTGTGGTTTTTTTCTGACAGTTTCATAATTCTTTTGTGGGAAACCTCCCAAGTCCTCAGACCTTGATTCCAGCTCCAGTATTTTTCCCAGATATAGTACAAACTAATGCCACAGTAAATAGGCTTGTGAAAAGAGACTTTCCTGTACTTCCTTGTTCTAGGAAATCCATAAAAAATAAAATCCATTTCTCCCTAGAGCTGCATCAGTGTTTAATGTGTCAGAGGATTTCAGTGACCAGAGCTTCAGAGCTGTACTTCTCTCCCTTTAAAGGAAAACAGACTGCTGATCTGAAAAAACTGTAGTCCTTATAAATAAGTCTGTCACATCCATAATACCTACCCATCCTGAGAATTTGATATTACTACACCTTTAATTGTGGTCATGGATAGCCCTCTCCCCTCCATGTCTGTTTCCCTTAGCTGTTAATTCAATAGCATCAAACTCTGATGTGCTCAGTACCCTCTCATGTTCCTCCCCCCAGGCCACTTTCTGGACCTGTAGAGGACAGTATTTCCATGGCCCAGAGATTAGAAGACCCTTGCAGGGTGCTTAAAGTCCTCTGGTCCAGGAAGAAGGAATTAAATAATTAATTAGGAATTAAACCTCTCCTCCTTGTAGTCTCACCATGAGTACAGCCATTTTCCCCTATGAATATTATTTCTAATCATACAATCATAGAATATCCTGAGTTGGAAGAGACTCATAAGCATCATCTAAGTCCAACTCCTATACTTTCCTTCTCAGAAGGTACCACTTACATGGCCAATCTTTTATTCAGTGATCTTTGCTAGGTATGTGATGGAAGAGTCTCTCTAGTCATTGTACCCAAAAATAAGTTCACTGGTCAGACCAGTATGGTAACAGAACTTTCATATTCAGGACCTCTGGTAGTCAGACTCTCATAAACACAGACATAACTCAATAATTAGGCAGAATATTGAGTCAACCAAAGAAAACCAGCAGTTTTGTGGGGGCTTTAATAGTCTCAGTGAGTTTAATAGTGTCAGTGAAGAGTCCAGAGGCACCAAAGTTAGTGCAAACTGCAGAAGAAGAAGGGAAGGATGTGCAAGGCACAGAAGCCAGAAGCAGGGAGAACAGGGGAGAAGGCGGGGAAATAACCTGTCCCTCTTGTAGCAGAAGGAGACAAGGCAGACAGCTCTGTTATCCTCTTATCTTCCCCACAAGATGCATTTTCAGTGTGTTCACCACCAAGCCTCACTGGCTGAGGCACTGGGATGGAGTAGTTGAAGAAGACTACTGTTGGTCAAGACAAAGGAGGTGTCATAATCTAACTGTGAGGTGGTCATTCAACTGCCAAGAAATACCATTTCAGATGTTCTGATTTCACTGTTCATTAAAGCACTTGAAGAAAATGCCTACTTCTGAAGTTGTGAGTGAAGTTTCCTTCTGAACAAGAGGTCTGACTTATTTATTTTGGATATGTTGAAGAAGGTGACTTGGGAAATGCATTTACAGCCCTGTTCAGAGTTGTAGTTAGGCAGTAATTGTGCCATGTGCTGTGGAGGTGATTGGCCCTGCACCACAACAGCCAGTAGACAGATTGCACAGCAGGATATTTCATTTTATTGGAAAGGACTTCTGAATAGCAAATACATTAATGGGATCCAGAATCAGATCTTAACTTGCTAACAAGGCAAAAAAAGCTACATTTGCTGGGTAGTCTATTTCAAATAAATAATTTAACCTCTTCCAATAAAAAGTTCTGCATTCTGAAACATAGAACTGGCTTTGCAGAAATTATTCCCAGTGCAGCATTTGTTCAAAGTCATCTCTACTGGATTCTGTAGGGCAGTATAAGTTCCAGGAAAATAGTTTGGATGTCCTGGAAAAATGTTAGTTGCAAAATCTCAGCTGCAAAATTTTCTCTGCTCTTTGAGTTCAAGCTGTACATAAAATAATGAGAGCTTCAGGCATCTCCTTCTCTCAAAGCTGTAATTTATGTCAATAGATAGGAGGGAATTAGTGCAAAGCATGAATTATCCTTTCACTACACTACTGATTTCCAAAATTTATATTTCAATAATCCCAGTACAGACCTCAAAAATATGAGTCTTTTAAATTATATCGATCAACAAGTGATAAAAGAATCCTTAAATAATAACAACATAAACCCAGTGTGTTAAAAATATCCCCAGGAAGGCACCAGACTTCTGAATATATGCTTACTCTTTCCAAGATTTATTTTTCCTTTGTCCTTAAAGAAATTCAAATTAATTATAAAAATGAGGACATTGCTAATGGGATTTTTACTGAAATGTTACAAGGCTTAATTTGTGTGAAAGTACCAACAAGTTTATTCATTTTGTAGGAGTGTGGAATTTGCTTCACGTAATACTCAGGACTTAGCTACAGCTTTGATAGAAATGTTATTTGGTAATTATCTGCTCTTCCCTCGGGGACAAAGTAATTAATTCTGTTCTGCAGTTCACAGCATATTCTGGTTTTACGCACATATGAAGGATGAATTTTTGGAAGATTATGATCAATAGTTACTTTATTGACAACCAATAACTCATCATCTTGACAGCTCCATGACTTCTAAAGAAAATTCAGGAACACGAAAGTCAAACTTCACTTCTTAACCTTTTTATTTGTATATCAGTGGGGGGGGGAGACAATAAATATAAAGGAAAATAAAAATTTAAAATTAGGTTTCATGAAAGAATTAGATGGTATTTTGTACATAAACAAAGAAAATAGCCACCCAAAATTTATATTTTTAATAAGTTACAGCTAAAGTAAAGCCCATATGTTTTCTCTTTTTTGTTGATTCTTTATTCCTTTATTTTAGAGTACAGAATAATTTAAAGTTCAGGTTAAATACAAGTTTGAACAATAAATTTTAGGCATAGGTGAGTAGCTGAACCTCCCCTAAGGTGTAGTTAAAGGCACGTGACTTTTTAGTCCATTACAGAGCAGCTCTGTGTGTTTGGAGTTAAAGTGTTCATCACAGCCTACCTTTAATCAGCGTGGTGTGTTTCATACTTTGAAAGAACATGCACAGAAGAAGCACATACCAGCTGCTAAAATCCCAGATACAGAGATCCTGGAAATGTTGTCCTCCTGAAGAGGAAGACAAAAATATTCCTATTGGTATTTTGTACCCAAATATTACTTAGTGGAAGGTGCTGTTTTCAAGAAAAAAAGCTTTTAGTAATTGCTTTTGCAGAATTTTTTTGCCTGTAACAAGGACGGTCCCAGTTCTGCAGGGCTATGGGGCAAAGAGGTCACCTCTTGGGATTCTCATAGAAGATCTGACATTCCCCATCCCAAATACCACAGCCTGGGCAAGGCATTTTGGCTAGAGAGTTATGACTTCCTCCATGGATTTTTTTATGAACAAAATCTTCTGGTACAGATGTGAATATAAAGCACGGAATTCCCCTTTTTCAGTCTAGCCTACCCCTTGACAGATCCAATGAAAAGTTCACCACAAAAAGCACTCCTGTATAAACAACTGTCTCCTCCAGGAAAGGGGATTGCATCCTCTCATGCATATGATGTATTCTGCAATATAAATATGACTATCTTTTCTTAGGGTTCTGTTTTCCCAATTGAAAATTATTCATAATGATTATGATAATAGCATTTTTTTACCCAACAGGAAAGTTTTGTCAACAAATATATTAAAATTGTCAAGAAATGGGGCTAGAGGAACACAAATACCTATATTGTAGCAAGGAACTAGGAACTTACTGTTCTTAAATTTTCACTGTCCAAAAACAGTCAGCTCTGAAACAACTGAAATTCTCATTTATTCCATCAGCAACTAAGGGACTTGGCACCAGCCACTTTATTGGTCCTGGCCTTAGTCAGTTTTAAAAAAGTTTGTGGATGTAATCTGCCAATAAGCCAACAATTAGAAGTTTTACAGGAAACTATTTAATCGACAAAAACTAAGTTTAGGAAGGATTTGGAAGACTGGAATTGGCTGCTTTTCACAACAGTGCTGGTAATAAATCTTCACATTAAGAGGGAATTAAATACTTAAACCAGAAAAGTGAAATCACTAAAAATAAAACTAGAGACAAATTACATTTATCTCCCAGATATCATTTGAAAATCTGGCTGTAAAATTTTCCTACCACAATAGCTGTAACATCCCAAGAGACCCACAACTGCCTACACCCATGCAACTCTGCCAATCCAGAAGACAAATAATAAGTGGTGTTCCTTTCCTCATTATGTGTGCTTCAGCTTGTGGCCAAGCTAAAACACTCAATGTGGATAAGTAAACAGTAGTTATGTCCAGCAAAGATGCTCCTTGAGGATGCTGTCCAGACTCAGAGCAACATTAGTGAAAGAAAGAAAACCAACAAACAAACCAGAACTACCAGACCATCAAAGGTCTGAAAAAAACCTTCCAAGCCCAGACCACAGAATGCCTCTGTTTTTCTGCACAAGGCACAGCCTGGCTCTGGCAGCACAAACATCCACTCTTACTTCAGATAGCCAGGGACTCAGGATGTGAGTAGTCCTTGTGCTCACCACATCAGTATTAGCACCTTTGGGTAAAACAAGCCTGGTTCTTTCATCACAATCAGGAAATAAATGTTGTACCAATCAACAGGAGAAGCAGAGCTTTTGACAACCTCTATTTCTTTTCCCCTGTCTTCTGCCAGTCTTATCACATATCTCACCCAAGGCCAAAGCATAAAACTTGCACTAAGATTTGAACATGAAAGTGGCCACGGTCTTCCTCTTCCTACTTTATCACTCCTCCTGAACCTGAGGTACTATGAAGTTTCTTCAAGCACAGGCTCTCCTGCAGCATCCTGGCCCATACATTGCCAAGGATACACATGTCCTGCTGTGTGCTGGATCTCACCGGGCTGAGATCACTCAGTTAACACCAGAGGATCTGATCCCCATAGAGCAGCCCAGCACAAAGCCAGTGTCTCACTTGGTTCACACAATAGCTTCGTCAGGATTAGCTGTCACTGCACTCAGCCTCATTAATGTGCCCTTCCCTGCCACTGAGAAGCAGGGCTAATTACTGTGGATGCAACACTGGCTGATAAAGCCATAATGTCTTGCTGTTCTGGTGCTATTTTAGTTGATACCAGTCTGAGATTATCCACAGTACCCTATACTGAGTACAGTGAATGAAATGAGGAATAATGAGGTAAAAAAAACCTCCCTTTGCCTTTTTTCATACTTCAGCAAAGGTTTGGGTCATACTTGATTTCAATACAGGTTGAAGGTTGGGGTCAAATTTCACTGGGGACAGCTCAACTCTTCCTATCCTAATTGCTCAAGCCTACTTTTCATGATTAATTCTCTCATCAGTGCTTCAAGGTCTTCAGGGATTTTGGCAAAGATGACAGTGTTATCAGCTGATCTAATGTGGCTTAGGTGTTCCCATTTATCATGATGCCCTTTCCCTCTCTATTCAAGGTTTTTATAAACTTTTCCAAGCATGAGGTGAATTGTTCCAGTGTGACAATATCTTTCTGTCCTATTCTTTCATTTGATCTCTTCACTTTTCTTGTCAATGCTTAAATGTCACTGCAACACACTGTTCATGTGCTCTGGGATTCTGAGAAATCCTTCTTCTTATTCAGTGTTTCTCATGCTGACTGTGTCCAGGTTTTTTGTGTGTACACCGTTTCCATTACACACCTCATTAGGGGCGTGCACCTGCTCCCATCAAAGCCAATGGCAAAATTCCCACTTACTTCAGTAAAAGCAGGTTTGGACCCAGTGGTATGCCAACTGATAAATTAACTTTCAGACAAAACCCAAAGAGGTAGGAAATTTTCCAGGATTATGTTTTGACATTTGAACAAAGGGAGATTTTTGTAATTGAAGCTGTCAATAACTTTTCTGTGTATAATAAATAGCTCCTTTAGTCACTGCTGAAGACCTGAGTGAATATAGACTCTAAAAATGCTAATAAATAAAATAGAGTCCAGTAGCTTTTTCATAAAGTGAACTACATTAATGTAGACACCATTAATACTGTAGACTACAATTGCTTAAGACAGAAAGCGATGCTTGCTTCTTGAAATGAATTGAAGCCTGTTGCCAAATGACCAATACAGGATATTTTCCAACTAACATTGCTGCAGTAAATTGCAACTAAATACAATAAAAGAACAGAAGGTGAAACATAAAATATTATTTTGGTCTATGTGGCAATTATCAAAGAAAGCATGTATTATTTTTTTAAGAAGTTAGGGACATGGAATAAAAAATTTGGGTTAATTTAATATACCTTTAATATTATTCTACCATGACTACTGTTTTGACATTGTGGAGATACTTCATCTATGAGAGACAGTGAGTTTGTAGCATGCAGCAGTTTAAAATAGAATGTAAATTTCATCTTCCTTTACTGTCAACATCAGTCTCATTTCGGTAACCTAGGGTATCTTTCCCCAAGCTTTCAAACGAATCAGGACATGTTTAAAGTTGGATTATAAACTAAAACATAAGATGATGCATATTCTTTCTAAATTGGAGTTACTGTTTTAAGTAAAAATTTTCAGTAAATCAAAATCTGATTAGAATTTTATGAAAGTAAAAAAAAAAAAAAAGAAAAAAACTTGTATTAGTTCTTTTTTAACCCACAGCTGGCTATATTGACAGTTTTTTATCCCAAACATGAATTTCTATTTTCTCTGGCTGCAGAACTGTAATATAGATTAATGTCCACTGAGCTATAGTTTGAGATGAAATTAATCTCTCTCATGATGTAAACCAAATTTAAGTCCTAGCCTCCAGAAATTGTTCTGTTAATGAATTTCTTCACTAGTCCTTCATCAGAAATAACAAACCCAGTCTGAAAATCTTTAATCAAATTCCCATGGAGCTCATTAAAAATACTGGAAGTTTCTCTGAGTGAACTATAAGGCTCAAATGTATTCTTTGTATCACTGCTACTGCACTGAGTTTTATCCATCAGCTTGTAGCTCCTCTGTGTTGATGATACCTGTGTGTTGCCCAGAGCATACCATGCACAGGCAAAAAAGGCAGCAGAGGTAGAACTGAAGGAAACTGCTTGGTGTTCAGCAGGTATTAGATAAAGCAGCATAATCTTATTTCTTGTCAGCATTGTACAACCCCCAGGCTTCCCTCTACCAGGGAACCTTTCCCTCCAGATTGGGAGGTCAGTTGCCATGACTGCACATCACATACCTTTTCCACTCAATATCATGCTTCATAGTGTTTACTATGGAGTGACTCAGGTATCAATTGCAGCAGGTTAAAAAGTTTGAATTTTAGTCTCGATGGTTTGAGAGGTAAAGGCCATGGAAAGTATGAAACAGACCTTCACCCCTGCTGCGAGTCATATCTTTCATTAATGACTTCATCAGCACTCTGTGAGAGCAAAGGCTTTTAGAAGACTACAGCCCTGCTCCCCTAATTTGGTTTTCCTAACAAAAGTCACCGAAATCTTCTTCTCTGTACTAACAGATACTTGTGGGACGTTAAAACATCAAAGTCCCATGGATCCCCTCTCCACAGTAAGGTTATGTTCCATAGGAGGTTATTTGGCTATCAGCTTCACTGACCTTCCTGAGCAACACAGTCAATTTTACCCTGCACTTGACACACAATACACTGATTCCTTGGCTCCTGAGAACAGACTAATTGAGAGGGTGTGCTGTATTACAGAACACGATTTGCTTAAAAAGATTACCATCTAGCTCATTAATTTTACATTACCATACCATGCTTCTATTGACATTATCACAATGCTTTCTACAACTACTTACAGAGATCAGAAAATGCACAGAGTTCACATAGCCATTAAGGTGATGAAAAGATTTTTAGAGCTGCTATTATTTATTTATGCTATAGCAATATCTCCTGGTCCATACTGGGGCTCAGTGTGCCAAGCCAGAAAATGTGTTCCCTTTCCTGAAAAACTTGGAGTCTAATTACTCCTGGAAGTAACAAAGATGGCACAAACAAATAGGAGTAAGAAGAAGGAGAAGGAGAAGATAGGAATAGGAATACAATAAGGATAAAAGCAGTACCTATGACTTACATTTAAACAAACCAAATATTTACACAACTGGAGGCCTTTTGTGCATTTTATAAATATACATTATAGAAGAGGAGTAGCAACAACAGAGTCAAATTGATTGGCAAGGAGACAACTAAACAAAGACTGAGATGGTGAGAATTTTCATCCTGAAAGGATAGCCTTTGATGGTATTTGAAGGAAAAGAATTCAAACGGATAAGATAGAATCTGATCTCATCAGTGAAGCCAATGCTGCAGTGTTAGCATAATTAGATATAATATTTCAGACTAGTAATGGCAATATTACAATAATTTGTGAAGTGTCTTAGATAAGGGACTAGATTAAATGAGTATGAAATAGTTTATGTGAGCATCAGTATTCTCAGGGTTTTTCTGGGAGAAGGCAAGGAGATTCTACCAGCAGAGAGCTGAAGGAGCCAAAGAGATCCATGTCTCTTCAAATACCAATGCTGACCCGTCTAAATTAACTGTTTCCATTTTACAAAGAATTCTAGAATTCCAAGTAACACAGCCTTTCATTTTAGAAGGAAATGTTAAGAAGAAATTGGTGTTGAAAATTAATTGTAATAAGATTCTGCTTGAAAGAATTAAAACATTCCATTGAAAGAAAAGGACGGGAAATTCTGCAGCACAACCTTATGTGCCCAGTACCATCTGAAACACCCACAACAATATTTGGAAGAAGCACAAGCTGTGAGATACCTGGCATGGCTCTTTTGACTGCAGGAAGGTATAGGAGTGAGCTGTGTTCGGAAAACTGCTGCCTGCTCTTCCACAGCAGAGGGTTTGAAGTCATGAGATAGCTGGCTCAGAGAGGAACCTACAAGGCTGCCAAACACAGTGTTGCAAGAGTGAAAAACAGAGCTGAAGTCTTCAGGGTTTCCAGGCTGTGTGCTGCAGAGACAGGATACTACAGCAGCAACGTTTGCCTTTCCCCAGTTCATCACAGTAATCCTTCACAGTGTGCTAGAATCTCCCTGTTATTCCCAGTTTCATCTTTTCCCACTGGTTGTAACAATATCAAAACGTCGATGGGCAACACAACAGCTTTGAGCTTGGTTGTTGACTGTCAGGTTAGCATGGGAGAGCAGCACTGATGCAGAGGTGGTGCTCCTGGAGCTCCTGGGATCCCCAGTTCATGTTAGGAATCACTGCATGCTGAAGAATCTCAGCTGAAAAGGAAGAT
The DNA here is from genome assembly GCA_032173965.1 of Sitta carolinensis. Classification (NCBI taxonomy): domain Eukaryota; kingdom Metazoa; phylum Chordata; class Aves; order Passeriformes; family Sittidae; genus Sitta; species Sitta carolinensis. Next base: position 13,753,198 of record CM063284.1, on the reverse strand, counting down.
GAGCCTTGACTTCAGGTCTCACCTGGAAAGCTGATCCAAAGCTCCTGTGGTTCAGGTGTGTATGGCAGGGACCCTGCAGACTCATAGGAGATCCAGCCAGAGCAATGGCATAACAGAGGTTGTCAAATGGCAGACTGCACAACATGATTGCTTTGAAGCCTCTGGAAGCCCATAGGACGAGCTGGCAAGAGCTCAAGCGTGTTGCTATCAGAAATCCACCAGTGTTTCTCTTGTAGTTCATCAGAAACTGCATATTTCCAGAACATAATCTGGATTTCATAATAGAACTCAGTTGGAAATACCCAATATGCTCAAACAGGAAGGTCAAGCAGTGAAGATAGGAGATAAGGAAAAATTAGACCACTTAATCAGCTTTCCCCTATGGCTAGATGTAAACAATAAAAATTTAGTGAAATAACCTGTAAAGGACCAACAGAAAGGAAATACATATATTTAAAACTACTATTCATCCTTACAGCTTTTTATACTTTCAAAAAACCCTACAGCCTTATAGTTCTGCTGTAAATTCTTTGTGCACTACAATCTGGGGCATTACACAGCACTAGCTTACCCGAAGTACCTTATATTGGGTTTTATTTTCCCCTTGCTAATATGGTTTATCCTCAGAAGTGATGCAGCTGTAGTGATACTCCTAAAGACATTTGTCCCTCTGTCTCACAGATATGGTTTCAATTAAGTTTAATTACAGCCACTGCAGTTTCAGACCAAAGTCTACTTCACACCATGGGTAGCTTCCGTTGCAGGACAGCTCAAATCTGAAAACTGTACAAGAAGAGAAAATCTGCTGCCACTCCAATAGTATTATTTGCAGCCACAATGGGTGACTTTCCAAGTCTTTTTTTAAGCACTATTTGAGGCTTATTCGGGGCTTCACTGCTGCGACCTGTAAGCAAGGAAAAAAGATGGAGAGAGTAAAAGATGAAAGCAGATCTCCTGAGGCAGAGTTTTATCATGAATCTCACCATCTCTGATGCTTTTTTGGAAACCCCAGCTCCTGCTGTCCGTTGATTATAAAGACCAGATTCCTTTTTTCTTAAAAAAAAAAGTTATTATCACAGACAATTACAGAGAAAAGTCATGAAAAACATGACTGAAGTGTTTCTGCAGGGCTCCAAGGAGGAGGCAAAGGAAAAGAGTTGAGAAATTATTTCTCTGACAACCTTATTCTAAGCAAAACTCAAGGACTTGGAAGGACTTTGGACTTTAAACAGGCATCTACAAAGAATGAAGCAAAGTGTAGATCTTTGCCTAAAGGTTTAAGAGTAGGGAGAATCAATCCTTTAGTGCTGAAAACAGAGGGTGTGACAGAGATGCTGGTACAATGATGCTTGATTTATGCATCTCTTAGTCTGTACCAAGCTCAACTTCTGCACAGTAACCAGCTTGAGGCAAGGCTTGGTACTCTGGGTAGTACCAGGTTTTATTCTCAACTCAGAACTTTTTGTTCAGAATCCAAAACCCACTGGGATGGATTATGTGGATGTTGTGCTCTAACTCTGTTAACAAACACAGAAAATGGCATGCAAAAATCTGTAAAGGGAGTGCAAATCCACCTCCTGAATAGGCCAGACACATGGCACCCTATTAGGAGCTCTATTTCTCAGGCATCAGACAAGTAATTTTTTTGATTTGTTGATGCCATGTACAGGATCCATATAAATCCAGGCACAGAATCCAAGAAAAACTGAAAAGGAAAAACAAGCAGCATTTGCTCCCAGCAGCAATTGCAGCCACATGGCAATCTTGGTTGCTATGTGGAAAACATTCATTAGCCTATTTAACCAAAATCAACTATGAAAATGTACTCTGCATTTTCTTCCCTCATGTTGGTAAGGTGTCTTTTAACATAAGTGTTTTCTAACCAATTTAGAGCAATTTTTTCCTGTAAATGGTATCATTATTATCATTATGTTGGGAAAGGTTAGGTCATGATTTTTCTGAGTTCTCAGAATCACATTTTACTTGCTAAAATGCCAGAAACAAACTCTTACTTTAGATTCACTGAGATGCAGTAAATTAACAGCAAGAAATAAAGCAGAGAGCATCCTAATGGACAAAACAGAAGCAATAAACTGTAGTTACAGATAAATACTACCACAAATGCCTTTCTTCTCAGTGAAATCAAATCAATATCCCTGATTCAACAGTAAATATTTCCAATGACCTGACCTGACTGTGTCTCACAGCATGGCCCTGGCTTCCCCAAAAATAGAAACAAAGGTGTTGTAAGTTGCTGTCCTGAGTTTAGGTCACTGAATTGAAGTATTCTATTATACAAAGTACTCTAAAACAAAGTGTTTGCACACTTCCTCTCCATCTCTAAAATGTGATCAATCAATTAATCTCTCCTTGGGAGAGCTAAAATGTATATGTAAAACAGTATTTACCACCCTATGTCCACTTCAGTTGCAAATATATATGTACTCGAATGATGACTTTTTGTAAAAAGAGCCTTTGAATGATGTTTGTTTCACAACCCTCCTGAAAGTTATTGAAATTTTTTGTTTCAACAGAGTTGGGGCTTCATCCTTCCCACTTCAACAACCCTTCCTGTGTCATAAGAGAATGTAAAAACACTTATGTAGAACCAGACTGAGGGTTCATCTAGCTCAACATCTTTTATCTAGTAGTGTAACAAGGCAAGCACAGAGGGACACTTGCCCAAAATACAATCCAGCAATTTGGAACACACAGCTTCCTTAATAATGATGCCTTTGAACTTACTAGCCCTCTCACTATATATTTTTGTAGTTGCTTTTTGAACTCCATAAACTTTTATCATCTGCAATATCCTGTGACAAGAAGTTCCAGAGCTTACATACATGCCATGGGGAACTTCTCCTCTTTTTTATGCTGAACTTTACAACTACTAACTTGTAGGTATAGATGCTCTCCTAGTGCTTGTGCTGCAAGAGAACCATGCCCACCTTTTCTATGCCTCTCATGATTTTATACACGTTTGTCATAGTCAATATGAGGTGGTTTTATTGAAATTCCAAATGTTATGTGGATTGGATACTTAGTTTAAACTTAAATGGGAGAGCTGAGATTGTACATATTACTCAAGGAGCAGATGAAAAATGAATTTATAAAGTAAAGTAATGTTTTCTGGGGTTTTTTTAATCTCTTTCACAAGATTTTTTAACACTAGATTTGGTTTTACTACTAATGAACACTGAGTTCATACCCCACAATTTCATTCCTAAATTCCTCAGTTTTTCATTTTATAGGTGAAGTCGGATTTTTTTCATTTGTCCATCACTTTACATCAACTATATTGAATTCTTGTGCCATTTTATTGTCTAATCATTCAGTATCATAAGGTCCTTCTGCAACACTTTGTCCATGTGGGCTGTCATTTCTATTACCCTGAATAACAGCCCCATCAACAAGCTTTATCACCCCACTCTGCTTCCTCAGTAACTGCTTATTGTTTAATCTCTACTGCTTGCAGTTTCAAGTGGTAAGTGGCATGAGTTGTGCATGATTACAACACAGCACATCAGAAAGGAAAGATTTAGAAGAATTATTGCACAATATTTCTATTCCTTTTGCCACCTTTTCCTCTTCCCCATCTGTCCTGTATTCTCCCTGTTTGCATTACTCTGCAGAGAAAAAGTACATGTTGTTCAAGGAAATTGCACTGGTAGCTGTTCTCTGAAAATAACATTTGTATAATTAAAAGGCAAATTCTTTTTTTTCTTCAGCCTTTTCTAACTGAGCTAGAACCAGGGGTAACTGAAAAAGAAGTTTGAATGTACATGTAGGGAGAATCATCACTTTCTTCATTTAATGTGGTGTTCTGACAGAATCAACTCCAGTTTTCTTCTTTCTGTCTGGTGGGCTGACAAGAAATCTCTCCAAGGCCAGAACAAAGAATGCTCCAGGGATCTGACAACACACAGGATTTATGTAGCAGCAGACCATCATCCTATTCAGAAGCATTTAGCCAGAGTAGTTTGCCTTCCCTCTACATCCAATTTCCATCAGTCAGAAATGTCTAGGGACCGGAAGGATTTAAGAGCAATGGGTAACCTTTGTTTGTGGGTTGTTTTATTCATTCACTATATTCAGGAAATATGAGTATGTACTTAGGAAGGCAGAAGAAAATATAAAAAGTTGTTTTCAAATCTGACTGAAAACAGATTATTGGAAGTCTCTTATTTAGAATCCTAAAAATGCAATCTTCAGGATTTCTGTTTTGTCTAGGGCCAATGACAATTAACATTTTCCTCTTACATTTTGTCCTCCAAAGTCCACTTTGTAAGTATCAGATTTTGACTAAACTTTAAACAGATGGAAAATCTGTGGTTGCCACAACTAAGACAATTCATGGTACTCATTTTAGCACTCATCTGTTTGAAGAAAACGGTGACTGTCCTTATTTAACATGCAAAGATTTAGCTTCTTTTGGGGTTTTGGGGTTTTTATTTACAGTCTTTGCTATTTCTTTAAGCTGTTTTTCTTCCAATGAATCACATGTATTGAATGACTTCAAAGTTTTCTAACAATGAAACAATCACCCAATTATCCTACATGAATCAAGCCAGGATAAGGTCACTCCCTTCTCGTATAAGGGTTGTGTATGCTTCATGTAAATAAGGCTGTACGTGTACATATTTTAAAGCCAGTTTATATTTGGGATAGTTCAATATTTTATGTGACCAACGTCTTACTATAATTTATGATCTAGTTACTCAATTACTCACATTTTCTAAGAACAAGCACCTTCACCTCAGTCACGCTTCACCTAACTGGATAATGAATGTTTACGTTGTCAAAATTGAGAGAGACATCCCAGGAATTTCACTTGGTTGTGCAGTTTCGTCAGCAGTTATTCACAGATATTGAGAACCTCGTGCTTTCCTTGAACATTCCTAAGAGTACTTACTGTATTCTACAGATCTTTACTGGAAACAAAGGCTGTGGGTATCAGAGTTGAAAGCCTGAATTTTTCATTCGTAAGGAATTTTTGCAGTCAGTGTTGAGGCTGAAAATGAAGCTGTTTGCCTTGAGAGCAGAAAATAGCGATTGAAGCAAAATCACTGACTGTCATGTACAAAAAACCAAGTTGGAAATACATTTGCATGAATAGTCAATGCACTGAAATGAAGATTTCACGCATTAGACTTCTCAAAGATTGCCTAATGAAGATTATAGTGGTTTCTTTTGTAAAATTAGTAATAGATGTGTTTCAAAAAATAGTTTTGACATGTTTCTTTGCCAGTAATGTTTGTTGACCACAGGATTCAGCAGCTACGTCTTTACAATTTCAGCAGTCATCACATTTTAAATTTGCTTTCCATTCAAGAAATGTCACTTGAGGAATAACTCTGTCAAAAATATTACTAAATTCACTAAAAGATATCTCGAAGTCTGCATATGGGACTATGTAGAATAAACCCTGAATCTCACCTTTATGCTATGAAATCTCACTGCTTTTTACAGGTGGACAGACCAGACTTTTCCTTCTCTTCTTTGAGGAAAAAAAGAAAAAAAAATGGCATCTGTACCTAGCACAAGACATTGCCATCTGTATGCATTAGAGTAAGCCAATTTAATTCTTAGGATAATGGGACTTTCAAGTTTCCAAAGCTACCCGCAAAAATGAATATATTCCACTTTGTTTTCTCAGATCCCAAACACAATTTCCCCCCAGACTGAAAGGATTACCTTAATGGTAAGTATTGATACTTGTGTATTTTTTGAGCACAAATTTTGAAACAATATTTGAATAAAAAATCAATAAAGGAAATAAAGAAAGACAAGTAAAGTTGTGTCGCTTTTGAGCTCTAGAAAAACATACTCAGAAAGTCAGCTTCTATATTAAAAATGTGCCCAAGAAAAGTAATGACAGAGTAAGAGAGAAAAATCAGGGGGACAGCTACTTTGTGTTTCCTTTTGATAGGAAAAAACTGTGTCAACCAAATATGGTTTTTTCCTGTAACATAATTCAGATGAGTCATAATGTTGATTCTTAAACCAAACGCATCAGAGTCTGTGAGATAGCAAGCTCAAACCCATAATTGAAAGAATTATTTATCAGTCTGAGTTGAATAAGACATAATTCATTTAACAGAAATTAGAAGTAGCTGCCTTGGCAGAGTTTGCCTGTAGAATTTCAAGAGGATGGGCAAGAATTCTTATAAAGCTGAAAAAGTCTGTTTACTGACTTGAGCAGACTTTGAAGGGAGTCTCTTTGCATTCTGCATGCAGTGCTCTGTGCACAGAGTTATCCTTATCTTTAAATGAACAAATGCTGAAAATCTTCTGCCCTACCAGTCTGTCTCAGCAGAGAAGGATAAACGTGCTCAGCTGAATGCACAGCTAACTCTGCACCAGGGCTTTACATGTGGACCATTATTTTTGTCTTTATTTTTAATGATTTTTTTCAGTTTGAAATTCTTGTTGCCTTTAGAGGGAACTTATATTTTTGTACTCTCCCTTTAGCTTTTTTTTTAATCCAGATAAAATAATACATCCTTATGAAAAAGCTAACTATGCTTTATTCTGTCCAGTGTAAAATTCCCATTTTAAATGTCTGCAATCATAAGTCACTTTTTAAAAATGTAAGACTGAATTTGCATTGTGACTGTTGCTACTTTATTCACCATGAAAATGTTATTCAGAACAGAGCTATGTATTCTGGGCAGATAAGCACATAGTTTCATTTTATGGTGTTCATGGCAGCAGAAATTATATTTAACATTTCAGTCAGGCCTCTAATACAATTCATTGTTTTCCCTCATTCATATTTTTTTGGGAAAAGACCTTAAGGACTTGGTAATCTTAATGCCTCCATTAAAACTTTTCCTAAGAAGCATCCTTTTTTCCATTTTAAATAATGTATTTGCTGTTTTAACATAGCTTAAGCTACTGTTGGATAAGCAGTAAAATTATGACCATTGTACAAAATACTTCTAAATTTGACATATTATCAGTCATGAGTAAAGTAGCTCTTTAGGTCCAAATTGCAGAAAAATATTTGAAAATAACATAATTAATTTAAAAAAACACAGATCATGAATGAAGAGTGTTAGATAAGGATCAGCACATCAGTCTTATCAATAACATTAGTTCTAGCACTTATGACACCTATTTGTTCTACCAACATGCTTTGGACTCAGGTCAGGAGATGAGACAAGATCTTAATGCGGATGCTCTGCATCCATTAGGCATTGGAGTCCATCTGTTTCTGCTGCTGTTGCTGTTAATGGCTGTCTTTATTAAATTGTTCTGCCTTTCAAGCCATTGATGTGCCAAAAACGGCAAACCCAATCCTACAGCCCATAACTTTGTTGTTCCTCAATGGCCTTCCCCCGGTGGCTCACTGTGCACGTGAACGGGACACACCCCCAGCTGCAGCTCCAGGTCCAACATCCCTCTCCTTCGGCTGCCCCTTGGTTCCCAGGACAGTGGCAGCAATGCCAGCAATGCCCACAATGGGCAGAGAGGGGACACCAGGGCAGAAAATGACTAAGGAGGAAGTCAGCAAAGAGGTGACAGGAAAGAAGAGAGTAGAAAAGTGAGAAAGTGAGAACAAAACATGCTGTGGTAATTACTCAGCTCTCCTGCTAAAATGGAAGGAGGAAAAAAGGAGATGCTGGGTTAACAGGAGTGGGCTTGAGAGTTTCATCCTAATACATACGGAGAGCAATAACTTTGTCAAAACTCTTTATACGCTACAAGGAAATAATATATCCTTTGTTTAAAGGTGCTGAAACACTGCTCAAGGCTCTGATTTTGAGATTTAAAAAATAATGTAGTAGGGACAGAAGTTAACGAGGACTAAAAGCACAAGGAAATACCCACGTTGTGTGAATCCCAGCCTTAATATTCCACTATGCTCCTTTAATAGGGCTTGAGCTCAGCCCACAATCTGCTACCACTTATTCAAATGAGGCAGCTATTTCATCAGTGAAGTCAGGAAAAAGCAGCAAGCCAAAACCCAAAATGTCAGACTGAAAATCCTCTTCTCTCTCAGTCACTCAACATTCACTTCCTTCATCCTGACAAGGTCAAAATATCCCTAAGGTAGTTCCTGGGCAGGCAAGCCAACAAAAAGATCAGATTTTAGGCATTAAATGCAGTTGTGGAAAAAAAAAAACCAAAACAACCCTCCATGAAGGCAGAACATGGTCCTTGGGGTTTATTTTAACATCAGACATCATCTCTATATCTACCAGCCACCTCTTTACTTGTTAAAGAGATCTGATCTTAAGAACGTATCCCAGTCTTATATCATGTCTCTATAATTGTCGTTCATTTATTTCAACCAAATTATGGATAACTACATATTATGTTTTGTATGCAATAGCTTCTTGCCTGGTTAATTTTGACTAAAATTATGGGAAATAATGGAACACAATTCTGAAATAATAAAATTACATTCATATCCTTAAACCAGTTGAATTCTTCACTTCTAGCAAGAGGTCATCATGTGTGATTCAAACTAAATATGACATTTCTTTTTTTTTTTTTTTTCTTTATTCAGCACAAAAGAAAAATATTACTTGGTTATGAGCATCTATCAGAGCAGCCTAAGAAAGAAGACAACTTTGATCTTTGCTTCTCATAGTTGAATTTTAGTGCAAAATTGCATGTTACCAAATTTTTCAAATGAAAAATTGCTAATATTCAGACTGTTCAGCATGATATATAGAGATTTTAAATAAGTGAATGAACTTTCCTATCAAAAACAACTTCATTTTGGCAGGCTAATCAAAAGGATATTGTCAAGGTTGTTAAGTATTAAAATTTCCATAAATTGGCAGTTGTTCCATTTGAAAGTACGTACCTTAAAGAGACATTATCAGCCTAAAAAGAGGCACATTTAAACTTGATCTGAATGCAGTGTGCTTTTAATCAGTGAGTTTAAAGAGTTTAGGGAAAATGTTTTATTTTCCTTTAATTTTTAGGAGGAACTGGAAGGCTTGTTTGCTTTCCTGGGTTTTGTGACATATCATCTTGTAAAGTTTTCAAATGTCTAACTGGCAAGAGTGTAATCCTTTCTAGAGCAACTTCAGACAGGTTTTCAAAGGTAATTTTTCACTTAAAGATGCAGATTTCAGTGGCAGTGGAATGGGTGCCTTTTGAAATGGCAGGAGGTGCTTATCTGAATTTTAGATTTATAAATACTTCTGCAAATTGGGTCATTGAGTGTATAAGACACTGTGCCACTGAGAGAGAGTGGGATTAATATTCCTGAGTTTTTTCAGTGTCTGTAAAGTTTTGTTGTCCTGAAAAATTCTTTTCCCCATCATGTTGTTGCAGCAGTGACTAAGACTTGACTGCTTCTGTGAGCAGTTACATGCTATTTCCATTTCACTTACACTGGACGTTTTATAAGACCCAGGCCTTAGGTATTCAGTTTTTAAAAAGGAGATACACTAGGCATTGCTACAAAATAGCTCTATCATACACCAACATATGTTGAAATAAAATTTTCCTAAATAAAATATGCCAAAAATATGCCAAACTAAAACATGAGTCATGTTCCCAAATCCTTTGCTCATGAAAAGCTTAGCAAATTGGATAATGGCTTGAAGGTAAAGTACATGCTACTCTAAGATAGATGGTCTCTTCAAATTACTTGTCTCTATTACACCCCACTGTGTAGGTTCTCACAGAGAAGTTTTAGTTTGTGTTGACATTACTTCAGAAGAAGCTGATGCACACTGGTGACCATTGATGCCAGGCTTCTTTTATGTGGTCAACAACACCTATGATAATTTTTGACATCTATTAAAAATCATGTGACTCCAGTAGGTAATTTAGGAGCTGAACGAATACACCAGTTATTCTTTGCTGTTAGGAGTGGCTGACAGTTGTCTTCATCCACCCTTTATCAAGTGATGTTGTTGTTTTGGGAGACATTCTGTGAAAGTCTTAAATTACTTGAGGGAGTTACTGCAGAGGAGATGAAATTCATACAGTATGAACTCCAGCTATATGATCCTTTTTCATGCCAGCTCTCCCAACAACCATTTACAGTTTCCCTTTTAGTCCCCTTTGGTATGCTCTGTCCCTTCATGCAGTTTTGCATTGTTATCAGAGTCATTACATTGCCTTTAGTGCCTGTGAGCTGCTGTTGGTCAGCAAAGTCACTGAGCCCATCCAGAGACTGCTGCCATGCAAGCAGCTCTATTTTGCAGTAGAAGTCTCCTGTTTGACATGAATACTAGACTCAGGCTAACTATCATCAGTTTTCTGCATATCTCTGGCTTACTTTGGAAAGAATCTGTGGTTTAGATGGCTCAGGACCTTCTATGCTATTCCTACTAGTACTGCTAAATTTAACCAGTTTGGTTGTTTATTATCCCATAAATGTCTTGCAAGGCATAGCATGACAGCAAACAACACTGAGGAAACTGAATAAAAAAATCACTGACTGTCAGCTCATTGTGCTTCATAAAATCGCTGCTGTTTCTGACATTGGTTTTGATGTTTTACTGAGCAGAGTCATACACCTGGTGTTTATCTACCCACTGCAGTAGAAATGTGGGCATATTGTAAGACTATCTCAATTTCAGGGTAAATCTTTCTCAAAGGACTGTCTAGTAAAAATATATCAGGTTTTTAAGCTAGGCAGTCTTTCTGTCTCACGCTCATGCTTTAAAATATTTTTTTCACATCAAAAGTGGTACTACACCGTCCTTATTCCTGGAGATATATTATAGCTATGTCTCTCAGAATGAGGGACCTTATAAATGACCAGCACCATCTCATATCTTCTAATAGTAATGTATGTTTCATTTGCCACACTGGAACAGAATTACCTCAACCCACTTCATCAAATCTCTTTGGAGAATCTGATTTTAACCTCGCATGTTGGGTCCATTAGAGACTGTAATTATTTAAGGTTAATTGTACAGGTGTGGAAGAAAGAAGGATATTTTGAGTTGTGACAGATAGTATCAGGGTCAGACTTGAGGTTAAGAGAAGGAGGGTGTGCGGCATTTCTTCTCCCCTTTAATAGAACAATTAACACTTAGCCCAATCAATCTTCCATTTTTGAATGTTCTGCTGATAGGTCGTGCACCATTACATCAGCATGTGAGAGATGGCCAATGCAAATGGGTCACTGGGTATCATCTCAATGGCAGCTTGCTGTAAATCTATTATGGTTTAAATGCAACAGAAGAGCACCAAGATGAACAGTAGGGGAAGACTCACAGATTCAGAAAACTTTATTAGCTAAAAAGAATGCTTTCTTAACCAGGGTAAGCAGAATAGCACTGACCCTACCACTGATTCTGGGTACTGATATAGCTGGAGGTCTCTAAATCTAATAATAACTGTAAAAATATCTTTAGACACCAAACCTCATTTTGTAGTTTGCTGTCTATGGGTTAACAGAGGTTTTCCCCATTTATTAAAGAACAAAGAGAAAGCAAGCCCACATCTACTCATTCAAACATTGCTTGGTGGTGAATTTACATGATGATCTTTCTGCACAGACACAGGCTCTTTGCTTCTCCATTCTTTCTGAGGGAACAATATGAGAAAAATACACCCTTGTGGTTAAGGTGTGACTGAAAAGAACATGATCTGTTCACAGTCAGGGAACACATATCCTGGCACATGGCTGCACCACTGCTGTGTAAGGAAGGCTGTGGGTCTGCAGCATACTCAGGACACAAGAGAAACTCCCTGAGTGCACAATCTTATTTCACAGCAGCCTGCTGTGATTGCAGACAATTTCTCACATCCCTCAAGACTGACACTGCTTTCAGTGCTGAGCCTCAACAAGTGTGTGCATCCAGACCCCAGCACCTGCAAGATTTTTTGTCACGTAAGTTTTAACATTTTCACTATATGCTTCTTTGATGATTAAGTGGTTAAATGATGCATGCAATAGTTAAATTTTGCTGCAAAGTGGGGTTTCTCCACTGTTTCTCTCTGTCTCAGGGCTTTTCTACAATTCTCATGTCTCCCCCCATACAGTGCCCACCATGGCCCCCACTTCTCATGTCCCACCTCATGTGCCCAAACAACTCAAGTGCTCTCAGCTGAAAGGCAGCAAGATCACACCTTACCCATTTTGCTCTTAGGTCCTCAATTAAGATCAAGACCCTTGCCCTTATAATGGGCATAGGAAAATAGCAAATTTCCCAAAAGCTGACAAACTTAATCAATAATCAACTTAATTTGAAGCGTACATTATTCACAATTCTAAAGTTCAGCTTCAGAACGAGAACACTCAGAACTGCATCCTGTGCTGTAATTTTAGTTTCCTTCATTGCCATCATATGGAGGGACACGTTTGTCATCTGCATCATTCACAAGAGTATTGCGAAATCTTTTATAGCTGAAATGTTCAAAGCTTAAAATTCCCATTCCATATGATATTTAATTTTTTTTTAGCTAGAGCCAAATCCCTTAATTTCATCCAGAATGAAATAACATTCTTTAAAATTTCCAGGGAAATGAAAACTTTGTCTCCTAAATCCCGCATCTCCTCGCCGTGTTTCAGAAGTCATGCAGGAGCATCAAACACTCAAACTGCCTGGCTCTGAGGTTGCTTGGAGGCTCCCAGCTCAGACTGTCTGTTCAGACAGGTCTCTTAAGTCTTGAGACTTTCACCTCTCCTCTGCTGCAGGAACATCAGGGTGTCTGATGCAGGAGCAGGCTGCAATGAAGGGCCCAGGCCTCTGGATTTGGCTTGGGAATTCAGGGGTTCAAAAAACCTCCCAGAGGTCTGAGAGAGAATTCCATGTCATTCTGTTGTTAGGATTTTCTACAATACTTTTTGGTATTTCAGGTTACCTCTTTTCTTAATGATTGGAAAGTTTTTAGGGATATAGGCTTTTCCCATTTGTCTCTGGAAAAAAAGGGTGAGTTGCATGTGCAGCTTCCATTCCTTTGATGTGTCAATCTTGAACTCCACTCAGAGGTTGAATTGGTTCCTCTCTTTTCATTTATCATCATCTTCTGAAGAACACTTTTAATAACAACAGGCTATCTGCAGTGTCTCTGATTTAAGTAGCAACTATTGATTGACTAGTTAGAACTTCCATGCCTTATGAATTGTTCTCTAGAGGTGCCGAAATGAGGAAATCAATGCATCAATTTGCTTTTATATTCCAACCCTTTGTGCAAGTTAAACTTTTTCTAAGCAGGCTTCAGAAGGTGAAGAAATATTTCAAAGTACAAACAGATTTTGTAAGTGCAGAAGGGGAAAACATATCAGACATTCAGTTTTTCAAACATGGTAATTTCAACAAAAAAAACAATATCACTGTCTCAAGCCAGTGATATGATCTTACTCCAACTAGAGTTCTTCATTGAAGAAGTAGCCATTTTATTGTATCTGAAATAATTTTAAAAGCATTTTAGAAAGTGTCAAGACTGAATAGTTTGAATAGGTGGATGCTCTTATTATTGTGACTGACCTAAAGTTGCAACGCTTTAATTTTCAGTCCTTGATTGCTGTTATTGTCATGGCCATAGTGGTTTACTCTATCAGCCTAAATTTATGCAGGGGGGATAAAGTATGGGTTTACACAGATTTTCAGTAAAAATACAATGGAAAGCCATGATATATAGGCATAGAAGCTGCTATTATTCGAGTCACTGTAACATTTTCTGGGAGCCAGAATAGTACCGCATGATAATTTGCCTACCTTATCACAGCAGAAAACCTCTTTACACTGAGAATCAAGTACAGGACAGGTTAATCTTAATGGCTTATATTGATAGATTAAGTGCATATGTTTTGCCCATGCATCAGTTCTGAATTCAAAGAAAGAGCTACAGGCTATTAATTTTGTACATTTTGTTACAGAGTAGGTACTACATATGTTCAATACATTAACAAAATATGTCATGCATCGTTTTCTGTCAGAAATGAAAACAATGCATTTTGAGGTTTCTACATATTGCCAAGAATGCTTGGAACAAATGGACCTTGAACCTTATGAAATACAGCATCAGCTAAAATAAGAGATATATGAATAATGGTAAAAACAGGTAGAAGAAAGTTATTATTCTGGTTTTCAAAGAGTTATAAAGTAATGATAATTTCCATATTTCTAAAAAAAAAAATGTTTGGGAGACTGGTAATATACACACAGCCATTATTTCAGCAGATGGGGCATATTATAGTCATGGGTCAGCTCTTACACTAATGAAAAATGTATCTCCCATCAGCTTTAAACACCTAGTTCCACAACTTTTTAAGGTACTGTTTACCCTGAAGATCAATAATTTAATCAGTTGCTCATTATTGTAATGATTAATATGAAAAACATTTCCAGGTCTTGCTTAAATGAACACACCTTCTATTTATATCTGTGCTTATTCCAAGGAGTGTAAATGTTGGATACACTAATGAAGGAGCAGAACTCTAAAAACCTTCACCATAAATAAAAAATTAATAAGCTACCAAAACAAGAATTAAAATTATAAAATTTAAATGAACGCAAGAGAAGAGGGCATTTTAAAGAGCAAAATGAAAAAATTATCACCGTGAATTACCTGAGAAGCAATCTTGGACAATAAATACTGTGGGTAATAAAAAACCCCCAGCATTTCCTCCTTCCCTGCCCATTTTAGTTCAGAACTAATAATTACAGTTTCAGCTGCCATCATAAAAAACTGTCCTTGCTGAAAAAAACCCAGGATGTTGTATTCATAGCCAAAGTTAAATAGCAAATCTGTGGGTTGCTGGATCCATAGGCCAGGACCAAAGCTAACCAGATGTAGCTTCAGTTTCTGCCATGTACTTCTGATATAACCTTGAGAGACTTAAGGCTTTATGTGTAACTCCCTCTCCAAGCACTGAATCCCAGGACAGTAGGGTAGTGAAATGGTCTTGTTTCACAAGGAATATAAAAATGGTGAGATAAATTCCACAAATTAGAATAAGCCTAATTTTCACATGTGACTTCTCCAGAAATCAGATGTATATTCAAAGAACCAACTGTCCCCACAAGCAACCAGGGAGACTTGTTCTGGCTGTAGAAGGGTGTCAAGTAAGAATCCTAAATCCAAGAAGGGTTCCCAGCCATATCCATATCCTTAAGAGATTAAAAACACTGTGCTTGTATTGTGCTTAGATATTTTTTAAAGTTGCAAGAAGGGAAGGTATCAGCTTCTCTCCTATGTGCCAGGAGTGTCTAGCCTATGGCTCATGGCTTGATTTTATTTTGCACCATGGACAGTGTGGAAACAAACTGTCCTCATGTTTGGGAGAGCAAACCACTCAAACCACTATGAGAAACCACATAATTATTCAAAAGAGTGCAATACAAGCCCAGCATGACTGGCTTTTAAGGTCATTCTTATCACATTGCATGGTTGCTTAGGCACAGTGCCTCACCTCTCCTGCCAGGGCTTCTGACCAGGTGCAGAAGCCTCTACCACAGTGCCTGAGGAATCTTTTCTGCCTCCAAAGAATGTAGCTTTAGGAGGCCAGGCACTTTCAGGCTTTATGAAGAATGTTAGAGAGCAGTTTGAATTTTCCCTTGGTATTTCAGCTAAACTGCTCTCACAGATCTGTCTAGCACCTTTGGTGGGTGCCCACTCTCAGATGCTGCTCAAAAGGTTATCAGATCTCTCACAGGTGCCACATCTTTAGCACTGTCTGATAACATACTGGATGCTTTTGCTTAGCCCTGAGCCAATGAAGTGTGATTAAATCTCAATTTAATTGGAATTTAGGCATGTGAATGAGAATAATCATTCCCAAACTGTAAGAAGGATTTGAGAATAAGTTCACTAGTTCATCCTCCAAAACTAGAGCAAGACACTCACAGAAAAGAGTTCTCTATTTCACACATTATCTAACGAATATTCATAGGATCCTGGTGAAACCAGAATTATGATTAATCTGGTTTTATCCTCTCATGGTTACTAAGGCAGAAAAGATTAGCCCAACATATATAAATTGGTTGCTAAAATGCCATCCATTTATTTGTCCTTGCATACATCTAGTGATAACATTTTAGATATCTTCTTTAAAAATGTTTGCAGTAAGAAACCTGTTCACTGTCACATGGCTGACTGAAATACTGGATTCTCATGGAATATGCTGGCAACCCATGAGGCTGGGCTAATTACCAACCTGTGCACTTCTACACTGGTCATCATGGTGGCATATGGTGTAAATGCACAAGAATATCTTGCATCAGCTCCTTAAGTTAAGACAGTAGAAAGGTGAAACGACAACACAAAAATAGAGGTGCAAAAGATGCTGAAATTACACAAACTTTTCTTCTATGATGTAGGAACATGCTCTTTCTCCAAGGAGCTTATTACCTATGTTTTGATCCCAGTGCTGTTCTTACTAAGCCTGGGGAAAAAGGGGATTTGAGACACTCAGGTAACTATCTCCATTAGAGCTAAACATGTTTTAGGGTGCTTGTTCCTGTTATAGAAACAAAAGGAGGGATTGCTTTGTCACATGGGAGGTGTTGAAAGGCAGGTCTGGTCGAACATGCCAAGTTGTATTTATGCCTACAGCTGGTTGATGCTCTGCTGAGGAAGGCACAGAGAGCTGCAGCAGAGGCAGCAGAACTGAGTTGTCTGTACAGCTGAGAAAGGCTCCTGAGCATGTCTCCTGTTTTATTATGATTCAAGGACACAGGTAAGTCTTTTAACCTCTCATAGAAGTACCAGGTTTAAGATCATGTGGCAATCAAAGTGTGCTTGTTTCCAGTCAGTGGGGCACTTTTTTTTCTTCCCTACCACAGGCAATGAAAAATATTAAAGAACAAGATTAATTTTCAGGCTGAAATGTTGCAGAGGCATGAGGCCAGGCACCCCTTAACATCTGGTCCTACAAGAATAAGACCTTCCTCTTGTCAAGCCCAGATATGCCACCCTCAGGGCACATCTCAGGGCTGGGAGACCCACATATTTCTCTTGCTGAGGATGGCAGGCGCCGAATACAACATCTTGCAGAGTAAAATCAACTGCAAAGGGGTTTACGGCTCACTTTTAGTGCTCCCTTCTTTTTCTATGACCTCCATTACCATCAGCAGTTTAGTGGTTATGTTCAGTGCTGCTCTCTAACAGCAAGAGATTCATTGCCCACGAAGACACCTGAACAAGGAGCCACAGCCTTCAGTACAAGACTAACACCTGCAGTGAAAAGCAGATCCTCCCCCAACTCTGATGTCTCCAGTCTCTTCCCTCCTTCCCACTCTCTGTTACTGTAAGCTTTTTCACAGCCAGGTAATCTGCACAGCTACCTCTGCTTTAAAGTACTGAGGGTAGTATAGCAGAAGGAGGGCAGGCTATCTTTTCGCACATGACTATAGTCCAGCAGTGATAATCATTTCAAACTACCTAGGAAAAAATAAGCAATATAATAATGTTAGTCAGGTAGCTTTTTCTGCCTTATCAACACCTGCAGACACAAACCTGCACTGACAAATGCTACACCAGAGGGCAGGATAAGTGGAATTAGAAAATATTACCTTCAGGAGCTATTGGGCTCCCAAATGCAATATGCAACACTAATGTAGATAGCATGGAAAAACAGACAATAAGTGCGGCTTTGAATTCAAACATGACCTTCAAAGAGCTTTTACTTAAAACACAGAGTAAAAGCCCTAAACCTTTGAAAGAGCATGACCAAACAATAAGCTCCCAACTTCATGCACACGTCTGAGAATTCATTCTCAATAATGGACTCTCAGAAGTCTTTTATCACTATTTTAAAGACTTTATTTATCAAATTTGAAAGATATCTTCCATTTTTATCACGGTCTCAAGGTACCTTATCAATATTCACTCAGCAAGCACAAGCATATTTCTAAGTGACAGTACAGAACAGTATGTGACAAACGGGAACATTTTTGCAGCTCAGACCAATGTGCAAGATAAAAGCATACAGGCTCCTGCAAGAGCAGCAGGGCTTTGGCTGAAATGTCGGAAGCAACTATTTTGTGGGGAATGATTCATTAAGCTGGCACTTCAAAAACTGAAGGAGCTGTTCTAGTGCTACAAGTTAAGTTTGAAAAACATAGACTGCCTTGAACTATAGGTTCAAAACTGGCAAGATACTACTAACCCTACTCTTATGCTTCTAAGTCAGAAAGGTTGTGCTTTAGGAAGCCTAGTACACGATGTATCATAGGCAAGATCTTCTGTAAAATGGAAGTGTGTTTGCAATTCACAGACAACAAAGGCCATTATACTTTCTATTAGGGAAACATATGTTTCCAGACATTCTTGGTCAAAGCTGAAAAATTATTATTTTCTTTCAACACTGAATTTTGAGAGTGGATAAAGAAAATTCCTTTCTTAATGTAATTTGAGAATTCATTAGCATGAAATGTGCTTTGGAGAAAAAAAAATTGTCATCATTAAATGCATCCTTTATTAAACAGATAATTCAAGTAAACATATGAAGCTTTTAAAATGAAATAAACTACCCAAAAGATTTCACAAATGTAACTTCAGCATAGGAATTGTATAGTTGATTCAGAAATTATTACATTTGTTGTGAAACTTCATTGCCTTGGGCACCTACTGTGTGAATGCATATGAGCCATATAAAACATTTGTAGCCTACATATAAGACAAATGAAAAAGCTTGGAAGATGACCAAAATTAAAAAAAAAAACCAAACTAACCTGTGAATAAGCTATCAAAAAAAAACATTGAAAAGACAAATTAAACTATGTGAGGCCTTGTCAGTGACCAAATATTAAAATCAGCCTGATAATTAATCCCACAGCAAATAAGGTATTCCTGTAAGGTATACAGGAATAATGTTCTGTTCCTTCTAACTTACTTTACAATAATATTCCACAATGTCTAGACAAACAGCCAATCCAAGAAATGCAATACCAACAGTGAATTCTTCAAAGTGGATGAAGTTTTACTTTAAAGCAGCAGACATTTCTTTGATTTAAATATTCCTTTTGTTTATCTGTTACATAATAAAGACAGAGTATTACAAAATTGATCTAAGGCACATCATCATTGAGTAAAACAGTTAATTTTGAATGCATTTTTTGTTTATTATTCTTGCTAAATTTCTGTGTACTTCAAATGATAGACATCATATGTGTATTGACCAAAGAAAACAAGAATTATCCAAAGGCATATTATAGAACTAAAACTTGTCGCTGAAATGTATTGAGTTCTTTAAAATCAAGTGTTAGACAGTGTGTTTAAGCATTTTGTCTATCATTAATGTGCTTGGAAATAGCAGTGGTGTAACTCCTCTTGGCCTCATCAAAGTTAAGGATTAGTCCTAGATCCAATTACACAGTGCTAAACAGCTCCAAGTCCCCTGCTGAGATGATATACAATATTTTTCCCTGGTAGTGTGTCTTTTCTAAAGATAATACAGACCACAGAGCATCGATGGATCGCAGAACTTGTGGGACTTTCTTATCCTGAGAAAAAACTCCAGCTATCACCTGTGAGCAGAATAACATGTTTACTGCAAGCCTGTTAAATGCACAGGTTAACTCCAGTTCTTGAGAAGGCTGGGGATGGGGAGGAGGTGGCTCTCTGGCAGTGGCAGGGCTGACCAATCTCTAAAAATCAATTCGTGTCATCAGCTTTAGAAAGGTAATCAAGTGTTACATCTACATTCCCCCAACCAGTTCTAATCTACTGGAGGTTTAACTACAGTTGATTTAATGAGGCTGCTCTGAGAACTGGAAGGAAGTTTGGGGATTTTACTTAAGAAACAGTAGATGCAGGAGCAGACACTTGGGATTTGATAAGTGAGGACGAGAAGCCCTTGTTAATCATGTCTTGCTAGAAGTCAATAATTAAAATCTCATTTTTCCCTAAAGGAATACTTACTTCACTGTGTCTACAAACACAGTCCCTGACAACTGTAATATGACTTTTGAGTTAAATGTTTTAGTCTCTAGGACAATTATTTAATAGGTATTTTATTCTTTTGAATTCTGCCAAATTAATTGAGATACATGAAGAGGGGCATTTACTGCAGAATAAATCTGCTATAAACATCTAGGACTTCTTATGTTGGATTAACTCTCTGAGAGTGAAAAAGTATTCTGTTCTTGCACACCAACATTTTATAAAGGGGCAGGAAGAACATCAGACTAGTCCAGGAAGTTTTAGTTTGGGGAATATATTGGGTCATGGATTTTGGTGACTCTGTGTAAACTTCTCTTTCAGAGGGCAAAACCCAAAACACACAAGAAAGAGTTGTATCATGTATAACTTGAGTTTAGTGAGAACACTTCCTGCAGAAATGTTTCCCATGTGAATTTCATCATTCTTAACCTGTTAAATATGTAAACAAATTTGTCTGATGTGAGAGAAAAGAATAAAGGTAACTGAACTATCCAAGCACTCACTGCACATATGTGACAATGGTTCACAATGCTTACCAGAACACAACAAATAGTTCAAAGATATTTTTCCTTCTTGCTCTTATCTTAAAATATGTCAGCTGTAGGAAGAGACAATAGGGAATTGTTGAATTATCAGTTTACCCAGCACTCTCTTGAAACTGTCCTGGGTTCTCACTGTAATTCATCTCACCCCTGAGTTGATGCCCAGGAACCGATATAATTACAACATGAAGATTAAAATAAATAAAATAATAAAATAAATAACAAATCAGTTCCCCATGGGGAGCAATAAGAAAATGTCTTTGTGCTATTTGAGATTCACTCATCCTATCAGCCTGAGATATTGAAGGCTACTTTAGAAAAATTGCTGATAATAAAGACAAGTGAAGCCAAGTTCCCTTCCTCATACAGTCTCCTCTAAGCTTCTTTTGGTTACCTGTGCAGGAAATAGAAATGCAATTAAAAAGAAAAAAAAAAAAAAAAAAAAAAAAAAAAAAAAGAAAAAAAAAAGGAAGTCCAGCCAAAGCAAACACATTTTATTTTCCATTTCTCTTCTCACTTGTCCTTTATTTCCCTTTATGGAGGCCACCAAGACTTATACTTTATTTCAATCTCATATTCAGAGTCCTCCAAGGTCATTAACCATTGAGGATTCATCTACTTCTGTTCTCATATTGAATATGGTAATGCATATGTAGATTCCTGGTACTGTCATTTCAGCCAACATTCCTTTCATACACACACCTGAAAATTAATACATAAAACATCCATTTCCCCCATTAGGACAAATATACTAATTCAATAAGTTTAATTCCCAACTGGAGAAACTCTGGAGCACACTGCATTAGATTCTTACACCTTCCACTACCCAAATGCTTTCTTTTACCACACACACACACACACATATATATATATATATATAATTTTAAAAAAATTAACAGTACCTCGGACTTGTATGTAGCTGGGATAGAGTTAACTTGCTGGTACAGTGCTGCATTTTTTGGATTTAATATGAGAATAATATTGATAACCACTGATGGTTAAGTTACTGTTGAGCAGTGCTTGCACTACATCAAGGACTTTTTAGTGTATCATGCTCTGCCAGCAAAGAGGTGCACAAGAAGCTGGAAACTCATAGCCAGGAAAGCTGACCCAAACTATCCAAAAGAATATTCCATACCGCAGAAGGTCATAATCTGTATATAAACTGTGTGAAGTTGGCAAGAAGATACCATTTGCTGCTCAAGAACCTTCTGGGCATCAATCAGCAGGCAGTGAAAAACTGTGCCTCACTTGTCTTCCTTGGATTTTATCTCCCTCCGACTCTCTCTCCCTTTTCCCACCACCCCCTTCACTGAATTCTTTTCATTATATTATGATTTTATCATCATTAATATTACATTTCAATTATTAAACTGTTCTTATCTCAACCCATGGCTTTTACCTTTTTTTCCAATTCTCCTACCCATCCCTTGGGGGCAGGGGAACAGGGTACTTAGTTGCCAGCTGTGATTAAACCATGACAACTTCCATCAAGAAAATAGCTTATATTGTAAGGATAAATGTCTCCCAATAATAAGAATAGTTAATTTCCCAAAAGGATATTTAATGTGTTCACATCTTCACATACTAGTGGGAAGTGTGTGGCAAATAAACACAATGCACACTAGTTTTGATGATCTCAAAGCCAGATATTCAGCTGGTCTTCATTGGAATGCATCTCTACTTCCTTCTATGAAGCAATAACAATGTACATCAGTTGAAAATTTGGCCTTTCAGTTTCTTTCTTTTACAAAGTTAGAGCAGAAATATCTAGAATTGATTCCTGGTAAGCTTTTAAAATCAATGATAGCAAATTTGATTCCTTATAGCCAGATGTTTTGCGAATTCCAGATACTTAATCTTTGCTAAATAGTTTTTCATCATTAAATTCTAATGGCTTTGTGAAGCAAGTAAGAAGATGAAAAAATATGTTCTTGCAAGGAAAAAGATGTGCACCAAATAAATGAATCTTTTATAATGATTCCTAGCATTTGAATCTTAACAATTAAGATAGGTACATGCCTTCTGCCTAGTCTGGGGGGAGAGAACTACCTTCTACTACACCTCAGAGCTATTCAAAGTGATAGCCAGGTTTTTAAGTTAAGGCATACTTTGCAAAGAATGGCATTTTGGGCACTGTGAGTCACTCACAGCACACTTCAGCTTACTTCTGGAATATTTAGAGTTGTTTTTTTTCCTTCTAGCTTAGGGAATTTGATGTGTGTAAGGCAGAGTGAAAATTAGTCTTGGCTGTAAGGTCCTACTTCTATGGAACCTCAAGAAGCATCTGTTGCAGGTTCCAGCGCTTCACAACTGAAATACTTGCAGAGGTAAATGGAAATTGTGGTATACTGAAATGTAAAAAAGTACATGTGTTATTGAGATATTTTGATAAAACCCTGGTGGTTTTGAAGAGGATGTCATAGGTGTTGCTACAACTCTGAAAATAAAAAGGCATGGGAAATCATGAAAGAAATTAATAGTGAGCAGTAACTGCTGGTCCCTGTTAGATACCACGTAAGAACAGATGACATGGCAAAAGCCATTGGAGCCAATAAGAAAGTGGGAAACCAACTAACCAAGACATAAATCTCTGGAATGACAAATTGAAAACAAATCTCAGAGCAGTACCTCATGTCTGTTGTTGCTGAGAAAAGGTGATTATGACCTTAGTTTGAATTCCCACAAAGAAAACATTATTCTATCAATTCTGCGTTAACCTGAATTCATGGAAACAACTTGAATTCAACCGAGGCATGACTTAGAAACCATTAGTTTGCTCTTGGACTGTGAGCTTGAAAGCAAAATACTTGCTTTTAATGTATTGCAGTTGAAGGAAGGCTATAAACATAATGAGGGAAAGTGAAGAGAGAAGATCAAGATTTTCAAAACAGGTCTTATTCAGAATAAAAGGTTTCAAAAATACCAGCAGATTATGTGTGAATAAGCACAGAAACTACACAGTGTTTGCAGGCACATCATAGAGGAACTGGGTACTGTACACAAAATTGCAGTCTTCAAACCAAAAAATTTTTTCACCTCTGAAATGCTCACTGACTATTTACAAAGACTTACTCATGAACAAGGGTATGTCATTTACTCCTGAAGATAAATTGACTCATCAGCCACAAAACTGCCCCTGGGCTGTGTTTAGTCATCATTAGTGAAGGTACAGACATGGCAGGTGTCACGCATTTCAAGCAAGTACATTTAAGTAACACGAAAGTGAACTAGTGCTGAATATTGCCACTGAGTTATGCTATACACACACACACACACACACACACACACACACACACACACACACACCCACCCACCCCATTATTCAAAGGATAAAAGAAATCAGGAAAAATAGTTGGGTGGGTGAATGTGTATAGTACACCAATAATCCTATCCTGCTACAGTAAAAAGATGGGATTGTCTAATAGAAGATATAGAAGAAATTCCAATAGAATTTCATCTTCAACTGTACAAAGGCTTTGGACACCTTACATTTAGACCCTTCACGGTATAAATATGCCAAAGATAATTTTCTTTAAACATGCTGAGTGTTTAACATGCTCCATAAGCATGTTGGAAAGATAATGCATCTTCCCTTTCTCTGAAGTTTTAGTTCTTGAGGTGAATTTTCTCCTTCTTGATGTTTCAACTTGGAGAGAGAGAATGAGGTACCAGATATTATCCTTCTAAAGACAAAGAGAGATGGAAATGAGAGAACACAAAACCATTTATTGCTGATGTCTGATCAGTTTGTTCAAGTATTATTTAGCTTTTGAATATCTGTTTAATGTGGCAGTTTTTCTGTTTATTTGCATGTCTAATGATGTTAGCCTGACAGTCTGCAACATCCAGAGATGACAATAACCACATAGACATATTGTTTTGAGCCAGATTGTTTTTCGAAAGTTTGTTGCCTTTGGAAAAAAGATATTATATTTGCTTTTTTGAAGTGCTCAAATGGCTGATGAAATTCACTTAAAATAAAGTTTCAAAGGTTCAGGAGAATCTGAAAGATTAAACGTGCCTTTTGTTAAGTACTGAAAGCAGAGCAAACCATGTAAAGATGGGAGAAGCTTATCCAGATCAGCTTTAAGGCATCTTAATAAAGCTTGAACTGCTGTAAATGATTAAGCTAAATTCATGTCAACATTCCAATGGTTCTGGAAATTAGCAATGTTACCTACTCACAAGATTGAGGAGGGATTATTACCTGACATTTTTATGTCCTTCCTGAACTCCAGAGTATGACAGTTTGACTTAAAACAAAGTTATCTCTGTCAGGAGAGGATGAAGTAGAAGTGACAAGTACTTAATCAAGCCAGAACCTGGGATGCTGAATTGGGTCTGAAGGTGATTATAGTCACTGGTGATGGAACTTTATCCACCTATGTGTTATATCAGTGAAAAATAATAAGTTATTAGTTTGAAATTTGTGAAGTGATTCTTTCAAGAATTATTATGATGACAGAGGAGAGATTTACTGTATTTCTATTAGAAAAAGGCTGAACATCTCTGCTTAGACTCAGGAAAGCATCTTAACAAGAGATAGGAAGAGATAATGAGTTGACAGGACATTCAAAAGCAGACCCTGGAGTTCAGGTTCAAGCTGAATCAGGACCAACACACAGATTGCAAAAATTTTGCAAGCACTTTCAAACTGCCTTGGCAGAAATCCTATCAGATGAACTGATCATATGTTCTCTACATCTCTTAATTAGCAGCAATCATATGAAATCAAGGAGTTCTGTAAGGTTTCCCACATTTAATAAAAAACATCTCAAGAGAAGGGCTACTTCCCTACATCTGAGCTATAAAGTAGGTAACTCCTGTTTCTGGATCCAGTTATGAACACAAAGAAGATCCGTGGTTTTTATTGAAGCGCTGGATATTAGAAATAAACAAATAAGTGCTTGTGTGGATGTCCTTTCCCTGCCCCACCCCCCCCATTTATTAGTAATTTCCTATAAATCTGCAGGATAAGAAATATCTGAGGCATCCTTCCCATGTGTCAAAGTTCTGTATCTCTGTGTTTGAGTGATAAAGAACAAATATGTTTCTATGTCTGACTAACTAATGGAGGCTGAGGCTGGCATAAACAGCATTTGTTTCATGTCTTTTCTTCCCCCCAAATATGCCCATCAGGATTTTCTAACCTGACTTTTTTTACTCTAATCCTGCCAAAAAATGCAACTCCTGTGGCTCACAGGAAATCCTGAGCAGTATATTCTGACACTAAACTTCAGTCTTCGGCCGAGAGCTGTAGGAAGTGGGTGACCTCTCCCATGTAGCTGGAGTGCTGCTGACCAGATGACTCAAGGAGGAAACACAATGTTGACACAGACATGCAATGCTGTTGAAAAGATTTTGTTTAGCAATTGTTTATTTACTCAGGAACTTGGTACCACATTAGCACCTTTGTTCTGACTTGAGATTCACTGATTATTTCCAGAAACCCTGACTGCTACCAGAGTAATACCCTTAGCAATGCTTAAAAGCAAACATAGATTACAGTATCTCATATACAGAGTATCCATATACAGCCGGGTTGGCTGCTGGATAATTCTGCCATGCTGCGTTTTTAAAGAGAAAATGAAGCTGGGAAAAAGTTCAGCCATTGTTTTTTATTATGTATTTTTATGTGTTTTTATGTATGTTTATTGTTTTTTATTATGAGTTTTTATTGCCTTATCCACCAGTAAACACCTTCATCTAAACTTATCTACTGTGTCACTGTCGACCGGAATTTGGCACAAGAGTGTGGGCGCAATAAAGTCTCTATTCACCAAGTGGTAATTTGTGAGTCAGCCACTGAAAGGCTGTGTGTTTTAAGCCATTCAGTTGTCTTTCTAGTGAGGTGTAGGTGTTCCATGTGTTCTCATGGCATTTGGTAATAAGCCATGAGACACAGATAAGGAATGTAGTAAGCTAAAGAGGGAGTCTAGTAGGATATTGTAAATACTGTGCCTCCCACTCGAGGGTGGTTGTACGTGTCACTATGGGAAGAAATATTTCATTGGTATTCTGCAGGCATTGCAGGAAAATGCTACTATTACAAAAGCCTGGATCATAAATATGGAGGGGAGGGAGAGAAGGTTTAATTCTCACTCTTAAGTCTAAAGGATGTTTCTAAACAAAACTAGGAAATAAGGAAATACTGGTGTGATTAAAGCCTATTGATGTGAACTGAAAGATTTCCATATATGTCAAATGATGTTGGCCCTGTTCTTTTGTGACTCTGTGCTGCTGTTTGATTTTTTTTTTTCTGTAACACAGCAGCAAAATCATCTTTCCATTTGAAAAGCATTCTTCTCTATCGTATTTTTGAAAACATGGGGTTCAAGCCACAGGGGCACAGTATTTCACCTTGCCTAGAAGGTGCCCAGGGGAAAATGAAGGCAGAGTGGTCAAGACAAGCAGTAGTAGCTTCTTATCATGAGTTTTGACTGTACAGCAAAGCATGAACACTCAATTTTATTTATTAATATGAAATTTTAACAAGGAAAGAAAATAGACTGAGCCTTTCTCAGGGGTATGAAACTAACCTATGGAATGATCACATCACCATTTATGTGCTTGTACAACTAAAATTAATGTGGCACAACTTACTTTTTTCCTGCTCTGCTTGGCTGAACTTCATTTTCATAGCAAACATCAATTAAATATGAAAGATCAAGCCAATAAACTGTATTCAGCATACTCTGTGATTATTTGTAGAATTCAGTATTTTCCCTATAGCAAACTCTCCCTTTCTAAAAGACACAGCAGAACTCAAGGTTTCTCAAAATAAGAAAGTTGCCCACAGAAAATTCTATAACATTATTACTTCTTTTTGTATATGTAACTTATCTAAGGGAAAGACCTCATATTTCATGTTACATATGCAAGATTTAAAGCAGTGATACTTACTTTTTCTCATACAGTCTAAGTAGAGAAGATAACACCCCCTGTTTTTTTTCCCACCTATCATTTTTTCCATGGCTACATTCTCTTGAGGCTGGGAATGCTATCCTCAACTGGGGCTGTCTTTTTTCTACAGAAGCTGCAAGTTAGAGTAAAACTGCCTTTTGTCAGTGGCATACTCCAAGGTAAATAACTCAGAAGAGTCAGGTTGACAGTTTTTAAACGTTATGCTAATTATACCACCGAAAAGGAAAAGCATCAGGCAAAGTTAAAGAAGTTGTTTGCACTAAATTCATTGCCATCAATGAGTGCATTCAAAACATGGAATGAATCATCAGCGAAGTAGAATAAAATGAGGATGGAACAGGTAGGAAATGTCCACACACCATCTGGTTTCCTTGAGCATTTCTGTTGAGATAAGATTAAATACCAGTTCCCCAAGCATCTTGATGACAAACCCTCTTCTATTCTCTACTGAAATCTAGAGATCTAGGTTAAAAGACTACTAAATATCATAATTACCACTTAAAACTGAAGGGATTAATACAAATATCTTCAAATGAGACTTGATGCTATTATGCTGAATTGGATCTCTGTGTGTGCCAGAAGAAGCCGCAGCATGGGCCATCTACTTATGTCAGTTTAAGATGTGCCTGTAAACCCACAAGCCCATGATAAATTGATTTGCTGAACGTTAAATATAAGCCCATCTACAACCTGCCCCCTCTAACTGAACTGAATTAAGACAAATTAGTCTGACTTGTGTCTAGTCACAGGCTCTGAACACAAAGGCAACTGTGTATGCAGTGGAGCAACAGCCACCAGTGACCTGGCAGATTTCTTGGTCTGCTCCAAAGGGGCAGCCAGCCTGTTGATTAACCTAGGTAGCCAAAGTTTTATTAGTGAGGGCTGGGGGAAAAGTCTAATGACAATCAGTATCTTGATCTCTAGTTATTTATTGGAATTTTGGGCTGGATCTTCCTTGAATAATTCTAATTGTTGAACATCTTGTGTGAAGACCGGGAATATCTGCAGGACACACTGCTAGCTTCCTTAATAGCCCATTGAATACTTTTTCTTTTAATGATACATCTAAAATTATACAGACAAGAAAAATAGATGGGTTTTTTTTGTTTGTTTGTTTTTAAAAGCAAGGATAAGCATACACAATGCAGAACTAAAAGGCTTCCCTGTCTTTAGTGATTGCCATGGTCCAATCTATAATTGCAAAGGCAATCAATACAGACTCCTTCCAGCAGTACTCCTGAAGGAAGATATTCCTTGCCAAAGCATCTGGATCTACTATATAGCTATAAAGAATTACACAACTTGCCAATAGATATGAGATTTCTATTGGCATGCCCTGTTCTATTAGATGCAAATAGGTTTTCCATTTACAGGGCACAATAAGATGGGTTACGGAGAGATTTTCAAATGCTAAATTTCCTCACTGTTGGGAGGTTAAGGCCGATGGTGGGCATTTCAATATAACCTTTTTGGAACAAAATATTATTTTTTTTTTAATATGCTGGAATTGTGCAATTTCTGTGATCAGGGCAGCATGGTTTGTCAGGCTGGTAATTATTTCTGTCGATTTTCTATCTCCTCCATAACACATCAGTAGCAAATATGATTAGGAGTAAGCTTTCAATACTCACTTTTTAAGTGTTTGTTATTAATAAACAGGAAGACTTTTTTATCTTCCACCTAGGAAGCATTTAACAAATATTAATTACATTTCCAAAGTAACCAGAATTGTGAGGTAGATAAAGATCAGGAATGTATGAAAAAACAAGGAGACTTGTTTTTTTCCCCCACTTAACACTAACCATTGTGGCCCTTGCTAGTGTTACATGGGACACAGAGAAAGGTACTCATCTGGATCGGGGGTCTCAGGGATTTCAGTGGGCTTTCCTCTTGAAATATGAGAAAAATTCTCTTAAAGAGACAAGAAAAGGACACACCTCTATCCCAGTGAAATATGAAGGACTCCTGGTTTAAATTTAAGTAGGACAAGATTTCGAGATTAAAAGGATAGAATTCACCACACCTCTCTACAATGCTCTAAAATTCATCTGTCAATCATACAGGCTTCCCTTAAGGCTAGACCAATCTTAGCACCCAGTTTTGAACCCTTTTTTAGGGCAGGCAGAAGTTGTTTGTGTAGGCAGTTCTCCCTCAGCTGAGTCAGAAATACATTTATATGAGTAACTTACCCTACACACTTTTGACTAATTCAAATTAGAGAAAGTAAATCCCACCCTGAATGGAGTGCACATGATAAAGACACACCTCCTAGCAAGCAGCATGGCTGGGATAGGAATTTATTATTTCCTTTTCCTCAATCTTACATTCAGTAAAATGTATTATGAGGCACTAAATTCTTATACCAAAGATAATAGAGAAACTGCATTATTTTATTCCTTTCCATTCAACATGAAAAAAAAAAAAATCATACTGAACCACCAGAAATATAAAGGAAAAAAAGAAATCAATGTAATATAAGAGTGCAGATTCAATGTTATTTCAGTCAGTGTGTTCTTGGTAGCAGCCACAGCTCCGGGAGACCCTGTCCCCCCAAGGCCTCTCTGCCCCTGCTTTGTTTACCCCGTTTGGGGCCAGCTGAGCTCTGCCGCGAGCAGCCTTGGGAAGAGGCTGAAGGGAGGGAGGGAGGGAGGGCAGGAAGGGACGAACTCCATCAGCGCCTTGCTGCAAAGCTCCTGTGCTGTAAAGCCACATCCAAGTGCCGCTGGTATTTCCTCAGCCACCAGCTGCTTTTACCTCATAAAGGGGCTTGATTGCTTTGTTCGCGTAGCCTGGCCGATTGCTTGGCACACCCATTATTTTTAACGAGGATTGTTATTTTCTTTGGAGCCAGAACATCCCTGTTGGCAGCTAGTAACACCTTTCAGCTTAACTGTATCGTGATAACATGTAGCTTTAAGCACACTGTAGATGTAACAGGCGAGCACAATCCTTTCCTCAAAATGTCTGCACGCTCACCAATAAAGGGCACGAAACCCTGCGTGTGGCTCACACCCCATCTCCTGACGGCGGGAATGAGCACCGACAGCGTGAGCACCTGCCCGGCTCCCGCAGCCTCCCAGCTGCTACAGAAAGGCAGGAATTCATGTGTGCTCTGGGCCCCTGTACAATGAACATTCGAAGAGACTTGCAGAGGTCAAGCTCCGGGGCGGGCAAGTTCACAGAGCTCTCGAAGCTTACATGTGCTGTGTTAGAGAGCGCATTCGTAACGTTTCAAACCTTTCTCACCCCTGTACCGGGGCCAAACCAGAACCAGCCAGAGACTGACGGACTGAATATGCAGCCCAGAAGTTGGGTATTTAAATGGAGGCCAGAGGCCAGAGTGCCTGGCCCAGTCTTGGCCAGACAGCAGCTCTGGGGTTCGGGCATTGCTCCAGCTGAGAGCAGGGACTCGCACTGCCATGCTCTCCGTAGTGCTGTAAGTCCTGGGCTATTGATTATTCTGCAGGCTTTATCCTCACTGTAAAGTTTTCCTTCTGACAGATGGGGTTTTTTCTTTATGATGAAAACCTCTCTGTCAAAAAAACTCCCCACCAGTTCTTTCACTAAGACAATCAGCGACTCAAATCAAAAGAACTGCGATAACCCCAAACCTTAGGACTGAATTGCCTTAATTATATATTACACTTGATAGAGCAATCAGAGTTGCTTTGATTTGGGTTATGAATAGATAAGATCTGTGTGAAAGATTTAAAAAGTCACTCTGTGCCTCTTTTTTCCCCTTTCTCTTTTTTTTTTTTTTTTTTTTTTAATTGACATTACCTTGACATGCTCATGTAAAGTATCATATTTTCTCCCTGGTGTGACTGAACTCTGCTGCTCACAGTTTTTTCACTGCAATGGCAAATATTCCTCTTAGTTTAGAGAAAAAAACTTGGCAGGAAAGAAAAGGAAAAAAAACGGATTTGGAGTACTGGCTCTGGTTTAGGCATTTATCTTGACTTTAATCTTCAAGCTGAAGTTCCTGTTCTTTTTGTCCTCAGTACAAAAAAAAAAAAATATTAGAATACAAAATATTTATATTCAGTTTTCAAATCAAATTTAGATTTTCAGTTACCAGATACATTGCTTTCTTTGAAAACAACTTCAATCAGATCCTATGATTTGAGTACAAAAGAATATGAGAATGCCTCTGTTCAGCAGGGAAAATAAGATTAAAGCCCTTTGCAAGAGGATGGTAGGTTCAAGGTGACAATGCATCATGATTTTATACCAAACAGAAAAAGCATTAAGAATTATGTCTAGGTCACAGTACTGACTATCTGCCTGCAAACCATCTCTGTTAGACAAGCCTGGTTTTAGTTACCGATATTGAAGCATCAAGAGAATTTTAATTTGACAGCATCCAGTATCTTGAAAGGGTATTTCTTAGTTGTGGTATTTACAGGCCAGATTTTCAAAATTGGTCTCTATTTTTGACCTCATCCAGTTTGCAGATGGAAGTTCAGAATGTAACATCATTCTGGGCTTCACTCTTCCTCTCTCTCCCTCTCCTCTTGTACCATCTGGGTGCTCGTTTTCCCATGATCAGAATTTCTGAGACTCAAGACTAATGTTTCTCATATGGAACCCAGGTTATATTGAGTCATGTTCAGTGTGTAAAATCATGTCTATGTTATTTTGCCTTTAACTGAGCAAACAAAAAGGCACAGCAAGATCACTAAAGTTGAAGTTAACAGACTTCAGACTGATGATAACATAAATTTTTATCAGTACAAGCAATTAAAAACTAAGGACATTGCCAAAGGATGTGGTAAATTCACTGCTCCTTATCATCTTAAACATAAACTGGATGTCTTTCTGAAAGATTTTCTTGATTTCAGCCACAGACTGGGTTTGATGCAGGAAGTATTGAACCACATTCTACAGTCAGTGTTAAAAAGGAAGTTAGGTAATAAACTAGATTATTATAGCAGTCTCTTCTGACCTCAGAATCTCTCCAGAATCTATCTGTACCTTCAGGACTAATTTATTAAAAGCCTGGCTGGCTGTTATGGGCAATGAAGTATTGCAATACTTCAAGGGTTCTGTGAAAAAGGACTGTTGCCAACATTGCTGACTGTAGTCAGCATTTTCTGAAGATCATAGGAACTGAAAATACAAAATAAGCATCCTTCTGATTCATGTACATTTTTCCCAAAATGCTTGCTTCCAAGTATTTTTCATTATCCAGCAACTGCACACCTTAAAATTTGAAATAAAATATTAAAAATTAATAACTTCCCCTAACTTATGATGCTTCTTGTCACACAGAATAGATGTCTAAGAAATATTACTTCTGCACACTAAGTAGGGATGTAACTCTGTCTGTGAAGAACTTGTCTATAAAAGTCTGCTTGCCAACAAGCACAGCCTAATCTGAAAACACTAGAAGAATCAGGTAATTAGAAAGCTATCAGTACTAAAAATTTGAATTTTAATTCAGTTGAAAAATAAAAATAAAAAAAACCAAACTAAAGTCTCCAGGGCCTGATGCCAAGACACAGTTGGTTAAGTTATTAGACAGCTCTAGGTCTAGTGCTAACACCATTCATGGGACAGTCTGCTGCTTGCTGCTGGGTTTGGTACCTCACTCATAGGCTGACTTCTGTAATTTTCACATTTTGTTAATAAATGGCACAAATGGCATTTCTCCGTTTTGGAGCCTCAGAATGTCTTCTGCAAAAGGTATTTTTATCCTCCTTGGGCAAAATGGTTGGGGAGGTAAACAACTTCACACCTCTGTGAAAGAAGAGGAAAGGAAAAAATATAAAAGGAATTCCAGATTTATTTCTTGAGATGTCCTCTCTAAAAGAGCAGAAAATTTATTGCTAAAATAAGTCAGCTCAGTAATTAATACTTAGTAAAACACCTAGAAATCTGGAATGACTATGGAGAAGCTCTGTACTATAACCTTCTGAAAAAACTCATGAGGACTCCTCAGAGAAATTTTCCTGCTTTCTAAGCCCAGAGGCAAATCAACCACAGAAATATGTGGGGTCTGCCAGGGAACCTGCTCTGGGACCCTTTTGGTAGCACAGTTATCCTGGAGGTGTGAAACCAGCCCTTCTGTTTTCCCTTACCAATCCATAAAAAGCATATTATGTCTGTGTCGAGCTGTGCTGCTTTTTTGACTCAGTTAAGAGGCAAAAGGGAAACATACTGTATGGAAAAGCAGTTAAAAATAATCTGTCCCTCATTCTTTACAAAATCTAGAGTTGGCTCTAAGGAACAGAGTTTAGGTTTAGACTTTGCAACAGGAGAATGTGGCCTTTTGGCACCTTGTATGACTTTCTCTGGACTTTGCCGAGCGTTAATCCACTAAGTGCATTGTAATGTGTTTGAAGGGGAAAGGAAAAAATGGTGAGTACATGGGACTATATTTAAAGAAAAGTCAGTGGTACTTTCCATATGTTGATGACATTCAAGATCCAAATGAGCAGTCATTTTTACCTTAGACATTCATCAGGAATGTGTTGGCAAATATCACAGGCAGAAAAATTGCTGGAAAAACTGGGCAGAGATTTCTATTATTCAGTATGCTTTCTCTTTTCTTTGCTGATGCTTTTTAAATTAAAGGCTATTTCTTTGGCATCAGGGTGCTCCAATTTTACTAGAAATCGTGACACTAAATATACCATAGATACTATAAGGGCACAATCTAAAACCTATTAGCTCAGCGGTTGTATCCTTAAATGTCTACAAGTTACAATGTGTCAGGAAATCTGGGTTAAAAGGGTGCCAGAACTGAAGCCTAGTCAAAGGGAAACAGCCAGAGAGTGCCTGCTCTGACAGGTCACTGGATTTTGATTATGCAGTCAGATATGGCATTCATCCCCTTGATAATGAAAGTAGGGTGGCTGGCTGGAAAGAAAAGGCACGGAAGATGGCTTTTGGTCATTGTCTGAGCTATTTCTGGTAATCCTCCTTACTGTCTAACTCGTGTGTTCAGGAGGGATTTGGGCCCGTGGGGTAAATGGAATTGAAATCTCTCAAGAGGAAAAAAACGATAAGGAAACAATGTGTACTTGGCAGCATTTTTAGGAGGAGGTGTTTAACAAAAGAAGAAGACTGTGTTCTGTATTAGGTTACTGCATTGCCAGCTCTACTGCTTTCATTGCTGCCTCACAACACCAGCTCAAGACAATAGCAGTGGCTGTTCTCTCAGCTCTTTGCTGAAACTGTATCAGCTGGACTGAATATCACTTATCAAAATGTCACAATATTACAAATTACTCACCATTTAATAAATATACATAGTATTTAAAGGGAGATTAACCCTTAACCACATTTCATTTATGGTTTTGTCTGGACTGGGACAACACTCATGGTGACACTAGGAGATAAATCAGCTGCTCTGTAACTTTTCTCTTTTTTTAAATTTTATCTTCAGATCTACAAGATAGGTTTCCAGATGCTCCTTCCGAACCTGGGTCCTGCATCTTAAACTTTGTGCAGCAGAGGACACTACTGTGAAATTCACCTGGTAATTCAAGAGAAATGTAACAGCTAAGTAAACTGACATTACTACAACAGTTTCTTCTGCGGCAATGACTCCCTAACACACAGAGAGGACAAGGTAATTCTCTGCCCTGCTTTCCCTCCATCCTGTTTGAAGGAACTGTTGCCAGCTTTTGAGTCAAAACTTCTAAGAAGCAACTGCATTGGTGCTGCTGGCACAGAGTGGTGGGCAGGCAGAATTTTGCATCCACCCTCATCAAATTAATTAAAAACACAACCCAACTGTCCACCTATGGACAAACACAGCTGAGTTGGGAAATAAAGTGGGCCAGCCAAGGTACAAACATCTCCCTTGTACTCAGAAGGAGCAAATGTGCTTCAGGCTCATGCTAACCTTGGTCCTGTACTTTCTCTCACCACCTTTGCAAAGGGGTGGCACCAGGTTCACAAGGCTGCACTTGTTCTGCAATGCCAGAGGCGTAACATCAGAATGTATTTCCAGCATGGCAGTGTGTGGAGTGCTGTGTGCCATTTGTATTTATCTGTCCAAATCTTCCCAATCAGTTTTACAGTTTAACTCCAATCACTGTAGACTGTGACATTTAATATCAAATACTCTTCCAACATTCCCACATTAATAAACACAAACAGTGAATCCTCTCCCTGTTGTAATCATGATTTCTGGCAGCATTTAAAAGTGAATATTATTATGACAGTATTAAGAATTGGTACAGCTTCATGCAATGCTGGAATATATATCCAAAAACTAATTTACTCGAGTTGTAATGTTAGGATTATCCTTCTGTCTTTGATGACTGATGCTTCATCTGGAGAATGCTTAATGTTTTCTTGTCAATGAGTGTTAACTCAAATGAATTATTCCAATCTGTTTACTTTGTCCCTTTCTAAGAAATGCAAATTATAATTAAAAAGGAAAAAGAAAAGGAAAATGCAAACAGCATTGAAAACCTGGTACAACAACACTGTGTAGATTTTTCTACTCTTAAGTCCACATCAATAAGCAATTTAACAATAGAACTCTTAATGGGAGACCAGCAGATGAAATTGTTGTAGAGCAGATCCTTGGATGGAATTTTTTCTTCGCCCACATAATTGCATGCAGCCATCCTTGTGTGAAATCCCCCATCAGATTAGAGGGTTTGTTGTATGTAAATTGAAGACTAAATGCTTGGTAGCACCTTTCAGCTCTGCAATGCTGGAAATGTGTTTTTTAATAGGAAATTAGATTAGTAATATTTTAGTCAACAAAAATGCAGAAAATTTCTGCATAAAGATGAGAAAATTATTCATGCAAACTGACTTAAAAAAAAAAAAGAATGAACAATTGTCAAATTCTGTATACTACTATTCATAAAAATTCTGTGCATTATTTTGTAAAAAAAGAATGAGATGTGTGAGTCAAATTATTTCTACTTTGCTGGCTATAGTATTGACTGAGCCTCTGACTAGCAACAGGTTGCATAATTTAGTGATTTCAATTTTTAACATTATTTTATTCAGTTCTCAAAATGAGGAACAATATATAGAAAATTACAATTAACTCAAGTCCAGATTATAAACCAGACTTTTGCAAATCATCAACCAGGCACTAAAACAAGACATTGCCATTTCCAGTCCCTGTTATGCTGCAGTGGATATATTAACCTTCACTGAGTTTCAGAAGCCAAAGCGAGAAAAGACTTCTCAGCCTTAAAATTCCTTTGCAAATTCGAAAGTGGTTCCTCGGGCGTCAGGCTACAATTCTTTTGTAGCTGGTAGCCCATAAAACAAATGATCATAGTAATAAACTATCATTAATATTATTTATAAACACTTACTAAAATGGTTCTTGCAGTTTAGGCGGGATCACGGAGCAGAGCCTGGATGTAGCCCACACTGAAGAAGCTTTGGAAGGCATGTGTCACCAACAGGAAACAACAGACAGTTGGCAGAATGAAGCAAAACGTACATCACCACAATCAGATGCAAAATTTTAGGCAAAGACATTCCTATTCCTAAGAACCTACTGGCTTTTAATAGCTTGGCTACAGTTGAACTGTTACAAAGCTTTGCCTTTGCTCCTAAGGAAGATATAAAATGTGACGGGTACTCAGACGGGGGATCTCAGACTTCAGCATATTCCAAGTGACAATAAGGATTACAGTGGTGGAGCAGTGAAAACTAATGTCTTCTTCAGCTTCCTGAACAGAGGTGATAGGGCTGTTCTGGGCTCCTGGCAGAAGGCTGCAGCTCCTGAAAATCTCTCAAAATCCCTTCAGATAGTTTAAAATCTTCAAACAGCAACTTTGGGAATGTGTCTCCTATTTCCATGAGAAATTTCTCTCACTCTCTCTAAAAGCTTTAAAGAAGCGGTGCCTTAGATAAATGAAGAGACCAGAGGAACTCATTTTAGCTGTGACAAAGAGCCTTTCAATATGGTCTGTACTTATGAATGAGAATATTATTATGACTAGAAATACATCATGCACCTGCTGCAAAAGTCCACATAGACCAAATTTTAAAAACTTCTTCCACATCACCTTCCCCTCAGCCACCAAATATTTACTGGCTTTTACTGCCAGCAATACCGTTCTGTTCTACAGATAAAAAATAAGAAGAGCTCCTTGTCCCAAGGACTGACAATCTAAACACACCCCAGGGAAGCCCACACAGGAAATAACAGCAGGACAGTAACATTCTTCTCTTTGTCGCCTTGTTAATTCACATCTTATGCACTACACAATAAAGTGACTCTCTAGGACAGTGATGAGCTTTGTGCTGAGGTTACTGCTACCTAGTTTATTCCTTTTTATGCCTTTGGGGCAAAATGGAGAAGAACAGACAGCAAATCCCAGTGGCTGTAACAGTGACGAGAGTGGAAGGGAAGTGAAGAACCTTTTTACTAACACTTTACACCTCTCCCTCAATCTTCATTTCTTTCCTTATTTTTCTAAGACAAGGATTACTCCAACAAACAAGCAGATTAAAATCAGATACCTGAAGCTATTATCACCTGTGGCTGTCATCTCTCCCTCCCTGACAGATGTCACTGCAGCTACTGCACTCAATTTGTGAATGTAAGCCCATTCAGACCTCAGCTGCTGTAAGATGTGCATCTGAAAACAGAATTTTGGGAGCCTATTTGCAAGGGAAGCAGGTCCTGGCATCCTCTGGAATGGTGCAAGCAGCTTCCTCTTCTATCCATCTGCCTTTAAACAACAGTCATGTCAGTTTGAACTCTGAAACCATCAGTCAGGCAGAGTGATACATCTAAGGAATTTTGGTTTTTTCCATGATAGACAGAACACTGTGGACATAAATATCTTCCAAACTTCCCCTAATTCATTTTCTTCCAAACACCCTGGGCTTGATGTTTCTCTTCATCTCATTCAAAGAGTATTCTGTCCAGTCCCTATAAGTGCCTAGGAAGTGTGCACTGCACACAGAATAGAAATCAAAGCCATATTCTTTAGTCTGCTCTCATGTAATCCCAACTAAAGTTTCCAGTCTCAATTTTTAAAATTGCTTAAAGTGTAAATTAAAAAAGATAATACTACTCCCAAGGACAGAAAAACATTAAAATAGGTTTACAAATCTAAGAAAGAAAAATCAATCACTGGCAAGAAGTAGTCTAGGATATGAATGAATTTTATGTCATTTAGAAAAAACAAATAAATGCAACAGAATTAATCAGCAGATGTGAAAGACAGAGTGTGATGCTGATACAAAGTAGAAGAGATGACAAGGAGGCAGGAAACAATGACCATGTTCATCAAATCATGGCTGCTTTCTGCACAGATATGAAAAATACTGAAGAATTACTACAAGTTATTGTTTGAAGAGGGACATGAATTAAAGGCAAATTAACCCAGTCTGTGCCTCTCTCATGTACACACACACACACACACACAAACCTTACTTTCACAAAGTCAGGCCCCATTGTGGATTTCTGACCCCCACCCTTCTTCTGCCATGCTAAAGTCAAATTTTAAATTGAGTCTGGAAGGCAAGGGCTGAGTGGCACAACAGCAGCATAAGAAATAGATGAGGGTTTTTTCTGTGTTTGCATTCCTGACAGACTCCTCACAAGGCTTATTATTAACTAGACTGAGGACTTGGGAGAGAAAGATGTAGAAACAGGCACAGCAAATAGAATTAGGAAATATTTCGAAAACAGTCTTGCAAGCCAGGACATGCAATAGCCAAATTCACTTTAAGTCTCAACAACCCAGGTTCAAAGGTTTGAATTACTCAAGAATATCCTATGTTTAGCCAACACTGCTAATCTGGCACATCTCTTCCTTGTCTGGCCAAACCCTTCCCTTCTCAAAATACCCAGAACAGATAAATGTTAATGAGTTACAGATACTCATTAACAGAGAGAACGTGACCAAAACATCAGTGCAGCTTTGAAAGGCAGGCCATACATCTACAGTCATGGCCACATATCTACAGTCACGATGGGCTTAAATTTTGTTTTGTTGTTCTTCCAGCTGTTTGCCAGCAATAAATGGCAATTCTACTTTCCAACCATGTTCATCTGGGCTGTATGCCATTTTTCACTGTTTTTGATGGCAGAGTTCTCAAAGACATGCATTAAACTATCTGGCCCATGCAATAACTCACTAGGGTTGCACTCATGCTTCCAAGGAGGCCCATAAGAGGAGGGAAAAAAGTGTTTTTGAGAAAAGCAGCAGTATTCGCATTAGTAATATTAAACTTTCCCAAGGAATTTCAATAGCATTAACAAATTATTTTGATAAAATATAGGAGGCTTTGCAGATGGTTTTCTGAGTGTTTCAACAGAGCAAAATGTGCAAGCTGTAACACCACTCCTCAATGTTGTAAGCTCCCTTACAGTCTGTCCTGTGGCCATTCTCAAATATACTAATGTTACAGACTTAATCTCATAATAGTAATGCGTCCACAAACAAATTACTGCAGTAATTTGGTTAGCTCAATTAACTTTTGAATCTATTCACTAGGCAGAACTAAAGGTCATTTTCTTTTAAAATATCTCCCTCCCACTTCCTTATCTCCC
The DNA here is from genome assembly GCA_032173965.1 of Sitta carolinensis. Classification (NCBI taxonomy): domain Eukaryota; kingdom Metazoa; phylum Chordata; class Aves; order Passeriformes; family Sittidae; genus Sitta; species Sitta carolinensis. The sequence goes on along the minus strand of CM063284.1, from coordinate 13,713,415 downwards.
TTTGCGACTTATGGGAGTTAATATTAGAAATCCTGTCTACACTACGTCAGGAAGAAGAGAGGATGACAAAGGCAGAAAAAGACCTTATTCTTTACTAACATAACACAGACATGGCCCAAAGAGAACATCTGCCTTCCTTCATGAACACATCTAATTATGGTAAATTGTTAACACCTTGAAGAGGAGTTTCATAGAAGAGTAAATTTTCACATATGCCATCCTCACACATAAAACATCCTGTACTTCATATTTTTCCAAACACAAGCCCTTTTTCCTACAACAGTTTATCAAAGGCCTTGTTTTTAAAAGAACTTCAACCTGTTTTCTATTCCTGTGGATGCATATTTTTAGTGCTTGCAATTATTTGCCAATGCAAATAAATCCATAGAAATGTCAAACTATGCAACCTGGGAATGCAGATGAGAGATGAGACAGCAAGGTCTGAAAAACTGCAAATGCAATTATTTCCCCATGCACAAATGCAAGACACTACAATTTAAGCCTTTTGGAAAATCCAGCCTTTACTTTATTTGGGCACTGAAAGCTGCCTGTCCACCCCACATCTCCTGTTACTCTTCCTCTTGAGGCCCCCACACTAAAGTCACAGTGAATAATTTGACACTATTATTGCCATGGCAACACCTTGATGTCATGCATACACAGAATCATGATTGACATTCCTGCAGTAACCAACAAAATGAGAAGTGAGGGGAAGAAGGAGAAAACCAGACTCAGCTCCAATACTAATGGGGGAAACAGAGTATCATCGGCATTGTAAATATTGCTTTATTCATAAATCTGCCTTCTCCCATTTTCACCATGCCAAAATTCCTGTAAAGAGCTCCCATCAGACCCCAAAACACACACAAAGTGCAGAGGGGGTTCCTAACACACACCTGGATTTGGCCAGATCGCAGTGGGTGTCTTTCTGATGGTGCTCTTCTTGGGCAGAGGACTCTGTGCTACAGCACAGAAGATTTTTGCCACAGAGGTTAGTCTTAAAAATGTGCCCCTTAAATGTCATAGGTATAGCCTAAAATAACACAACACATTGAACAATGTGGGTTTTGCCTCTGAGGATAGTCTTCAGGTGCTCAGCTGGGCTGTAATATTCTTTTTTCTTTCTTTTCTTTTCTTTTCTTTTCTTTTCTTTTCTTTTCTTTTCTTTTCTTTCTTTTCTTTTCTTTTTTTCTTTTCTTTCTTTTCTTTTCTTTTCTTTTCTTTTCTTTTCTTTTCTTTTCTTTTCTTTCCTTTTCTTTCCTTTTCTTTCCTTTTCTTTCCTTTTCTTTCCTTTTCTTTCCTTTTCTTTCCTTTTCTCGTCTCTTCTTTATAAGTGTTCACAGGACAACACACACAAACCATTAGGAATAGTATAAAACAACATCTGTTAAGTATTTTTTAAACTCAATGTCTGCAGCAGTTTTCATATGGGTCTACAGGCAATACCAAGACAAGGATGGAAACAGCCTTTTATTCTAAATTTCATATGTACAAGGAAAGCCATTTTACACAGTTTTGTAAATTCTGCGTAAAAAAAAAAAGCTATTGTCATCCAACATCACTGTGCTTACACTAATAAGATCTTTTAAACATGGAGTACATTATTAACAACAAAAACTGTTAACAAACAGGCATAAAAGACACAGATATGTGTGCTGATATTTCACATACATTCTAGAAATGAGTTGGCGCAAAAATAAAATGTGCCAGTAAAAAAAATAGGCATTTTTTTTTTAATCACGCAATACATGATTTTTTTGTCTTGCTTTCTCTCCTTTTTGTACACATTATGCTGAGATCCATTCTCAAGCCTTTTCACATCAGGATTTGCAGGCACTTCAGCAACCCAGCTATATTTTTTACATTACATGAAGTTCAGGCCAACAAACATAAAAAGAGCTGCTGCAAAAGAAATTCTCATATCCCATATGCACATTCAAATATTACTCTCTGCTAGAGCAACGTTTTGCTTTAGTAATTTTTGGATACTGACATGTTTTCAGGATGACGTGTAACAGTTTGTCTCCACTTATCTCTCATTCATGTACTTAAAGGTTTCTTTTTAATGTAGCATCACGATGCAACAATATGGTATATGGAAGAACAAAGGAAATTGTCCACAAAGCTTCACAATGTCTAAAAAGAGGGAATTGTTCTCTTTACAGATATTTGATCCAAAGAAAAGCTTTGATTTCCTTGGCTCTTGCTTTGAGCTATCTCCAAAATTTTCCCAATGACTAGTGTGCATCAGATGTGCTGACATGACACCCTCCCTAGTTCTCTTCCTAGATACAAGTGTCATATGACCAAATAAATTTAGAAGCAAAGCAAAGCAGAACTCAATTGCATGTGTGTTCATAATTTCCCATCTTTAATAAAAGAGCAAAATATACTTATCATCGGTTTGGCTGTGTCTGTATAAATAATCTCTCTCCAGTTATTTCATTTGTAATGGACTGTGCATTAAGATTATAAGGCAATTGGAACAGGATTCTCAGGATAACTGAAAGCTTAATATTGTTTTCCTCATGAGTCAGGATAAAGGGTCCTTTAATAAGCTCAGAGTGGGGAGAGAGAGAAAAAAAAGAGTGCATATGTGCATAATAGAAGAAGAACAGTTTTTCAGCATATAGACACTTAAATATTGATCAACAAAGACTGGTAATGACTCCACCATAAAACATATCCGAACTCCAACTGCAATCCAGAGTAGAGCTCAGCCTCATCCACTCAAGAGTGATATGTACACCTCCTTCTGACCCGAGAGAAATAATAAAGGACATGTCAATGCTTCCTTCAACCTCAAATTCATTAATTTTATGCCACAAAGCTGCATGTTGGTGTAATAAGTCATTCAGAGTAAAACACATTGCAACAAATCCTAGCAAAAAGCCATTGAGAGCTGCGGGACTGGGCTAGGGCACTCGGGACGCGGGGGCGGCGCTGCCCACGGCCGCTGTGATTGTCACACAGTGGAACCTCCTCCCATGGGCTCAACACTTGGGACAGCAGGGCAAAGACTAAGGCCCAACAATGCTTTGCCCATATTTCCAAAGGCACTGAAATAGAAAACGGATATATTCCTTAGTACCATCAGCGTAAAAAGTTTTCAAAATATAAGTCTTTATATGAAAATGTTCCTTATTGCATGGTAAGTTGATCTGCATTTTCTTCACCTCAAGAATAAAATGGTCTTCCCTTTTCTGGTGTTTGCAATCTGTTCAGCCTCGCTACCTGAGATGGTGAGGGTGGTACATCTTGTCTGAAAGGACCTTTAGGAGGAGTATAATTAGGGTCCTGAATTTTCTTATAAGAGTCATAGTTGCTAGGCCCTTCAGAAGAAGTTTTTTTTTTCAGTTGTTGTTCTTTCCGCCTCTGCTCTTGACGGAGCAGTTCTTGCGTTTCTAGCATCACCCTGGCATTAAAGCCATGTCCCCCCATATAGCCATTCCTTGATCCCTGGTAGCTGGAATATCTGGGATTTTCCTTCGCAGTCTGGAACCCTTCTCCAGGGGAATAACTCTGCTCCCAGGAGTCTTGAGATACAGAACTGGCATTTTTCCTGCTTTGCCTGAAAAGAAAAATGAAAAAGGTTTTTAAGATAAATGTTCTGGTTCACCTTCGACTGTTATTGACAGCGATCACTAGAAAAAAGGCAGCTTCTGCCATGCCATCAGCTTTTGCCCAGCTATGGCATTCTCTAGAAGTCACTTTCTAGAGTCACAGTTCTCTTCTGCCCCAAAATGATATCTTGTCTCTTGTTGGGAGAACATTTCCAGTGAGCTGAACTATATTCTAGGCCTCTGCAGAAGGAATATGCCGTGAAAACCCATCCAGCTACAATTACCCTCATGTTCTCAAGAAAAAAGTGTTACAATTCAGTTGCAGGAAAGACCATACCTGTTGCTGTGCTTCCTAAGAATGCAGGTAACAGCCAGTAATTGTAAAGTCACTCATGAAGGATTTGAATCTAGACTGACACTTGATTAAAAATGCAACAGGCAGATCCTTAAAACATTTGCCCTAACACTGCACAAGTAAGAAGATAAAGCTCATTAATGAGAAGAAATTCCAGTTTCTTCCTCCCATTTCCAGAACTAAGGAATTTTGTGCTATAAGGAGTGTTTCCAAGTCTGCTATAACTTTCTTAAAAGAAGAGGCAGAGATAACTTTTTTGCTCATTTTTTGGCTCCAGGGAGTAGATAAATAGGCCAAATACACATAGGAATTACAAATTCTTATCTCTTTTCACAATAAATCACCACATTATTTTGAAGACAGATTATGGTTTTGAAATAACTTTAATTTACTATCAAACTGCTAGATGCTTGTATGAATTTAAAATAAGATTGGTGGTGATAAAGTAAAACAATTTTGTGCTGCAGCAAAAGAGATACCCACTTTGAGATTAAAATTAGAGTATGAGAATCAAGCAATAAAATAAAATATATTGTAACATAAATCAATAAGAAAATAATTTGGTTGCATATATATGGCTTGGTTTTTCATGTCATCACATATGACAGTGTGGCCTGATCCAATGAATATGCAGCAGAGAGACAGGAGAACTGGAAAATTTTTCTACCATTACTAAAAGTAAAATGTCACCTAATGTTTTTTGCAATCTTCTTTTCACATGTATAATTTGAAAATTACCATAGCTACCTTATTTCATAACTGATTCTGAGACTTCTGTATGAAAAATGTTACGCAAGATGAATCTGAATTGTTGCAGCAAAAATTACCACATAATGTAAATTCTTACAAAATTTTTATAGCCGTTATTGGTATTTTCATATCCAACTTTGCTAAAGCAACAATGCTTCTGAGTCATGTTTTATCACTTCCTGGAACAAAAGCAAATTGAAGGAACCTTTGAAGGCTACGAAACTGTCAGGTTCCTGATCTAGAGCAAGATAAATTTTAAGTAATAGAAAATTAATGTGGAGTTAAACCTTGTTCTTACAGTTGCACATGGGACAAGAGGATGACTAGCTGAACCAATTTAATTTACTGACTGTTTTCTGGTACTTGTTCAAAATCAGTTGGCACACTTTCCCTGTCTTTCTGGGAAGTTCCTTTAAAATTGACTCAAGAGTTTATTTGCCTTCGGTACTAAAGATTTGAACATGCAAAGGGGAAAAAAAAGAAGGCTCTTAGAGAATACACAGGATGAAAGGCAAGAAAGCTCAAGAATAAAGCCAGGGTACAAACTTCAATCATTACCAAGACATGGTTGCAACATTAAGCTTGGGACCTAGGATTCAGAGTAACAGTAAGATTTCTTTAAAGATCAGTCACAGAGTTAGGAACAGTTTGTAAAGCTAGAGAACTCCGTGTCCCAGGCTGTTATAGGAGTATTGTGGTATTTACAGTGCTGAACTTTAGCCCTGCAGCTCTTTCTGCTCTCAGCACAGCTGAAACACCCAGAGAGCTCAAACTAAGCATTACCATTAATTACACAGTAATGTACATTGCTAGATTGCCAGCCATTTCTCATGTTGAAAACCACCTTGAGTAAAGTTCTCAGTAACTCCTTTCAAAACAAGCATTTCTATGAGCTGTTCTCTGATCTGTTTTTCATGTTTCTTGTAGGTTAATTTTCACCTTAGTTTTTAATTTCTGCAACTGAACAGCATTGCAACTGATTCCAACTTCTAAATGCCACCAGAGATTGTGAACAGGGGAGTTTTAAGAATTATAGATTTAAAACTATAAATAAACATGGTTGAGTGGGGCTAGCATAGCTGAAAGAGAATTTCTTAGGAGAAACAATATGGCATTAATAAGTGTGGTCACTTCCAAAGGAAGGTAGAGATGAAGAGGGAATGTAAAGATTTTCAAGATCAGAAACTAACAATCTCAGAAAACACAGGAACTTGAAATTTCCTTTTCCCACCTTCCAAACTTAACAGAAAAACTCTACACTGAAAGGTGTTAAAACATTTGAAAATCTGAAACTGTTTTATTTTCAAAGATGCTGCTAAGATAAGAGTTCATGGCTAGATAACTTTGCTATAAGGCTTATATTTGCTTCCAAAAAAGGAGTTATATTATACCTAGTAAAACATATCTTGTCACAACAAATTTTTTTTCCACACCATTTCCACACAAGCCATGAAAAATAATACAGCCTTATTGGAAAGCAATTTGACACCAAGCTCTGGTGTAAATTATTCTCCATTCAACCATTGCTGCTGATATTTCAAAATGCAAAGACTATTTGCATAATGCTTAACTATGAGAGTTAACTTGTAATACAAGCTGGCTAAACTTCTATTAATTCTTAAAACTAAATATCAAGTAAAAGACATTTTGCTCAAACAACTAATCTTTTAAGAAACCTACTATTTAAAAAACCCCCATAGATTTGTTTACACAAAAAATGTATTAATTTTCAGCATTCTATATATATATTTAAAAATGCACATATGTAAACTTGAAGACCTTTGATTTCTTGGATAGTTTTCTTAGTTCCATTTTTTTATTTTTGGAGGTCTTGAATTTTTTTTTCCTTTAAGTTTTTTTTTTTTTTTTTTCCACATTAGCATCTCAAATATTGAATTTCTCCCCAGTAAGGAATTAGGCAACAGAAAAAAAAGCATCTGACATGTCAAAAGGAGATACCTCGTCTCATGCTCAGGAGACTTTTGTAATTGCAGAAAATTAAACTGGATAAACCACAAAGAATAGGTTTGTTAATATTTGTTTGTTTGTTAATATTTCAGTTCTATTGGGTACTGAATGTCATCAAATTCCCCTGAAATCAGCTCTGAAGCAATTCTCTGAAGCAATTCTCAGTTACCACATGCTCCCACTTAAGAAATTCTATGCCTCTTCCACAGTGAATACATTCCAACCAATACCAACGCTGAACCAAAGTGTCTGCATGAAGCATGACACTTTCCACCACAAATGATGTTGACTGCAGGCTCCCATGCAGGGGGCAGCTCTGGGCAGTGCCATACCTGGGCAAGGAGCTGCACTGGCAGCTGTGGCCAGTGCCATACCTGGGCAAGGAGCTGTACTGGCAGCTGTGGCCAGTGCCATACCTGGGCAAGGAGCTGCACTGGCAGCTGTGGCCAGTGCCATACCTGGGCAAGGAGCTGCACTGGCAGCTGTGGCCAGTGCCATACCTGGGCAAGGAGCTGTACTGGCAGCTGTGGCCAGTGCCATACCTGGGCAAGGAGCTGCACTGGCAGCTGTGGCCAGTGCCATACCTGGGCAAGGAGCTGTACTGGCAGCTCTGGGCAGTGCCATACCTGGGCAAGGAGCTGTACTGGCAGCTCTGGGCAGTGCCATACCTGGGCAAGGAGCTGCACTGGCAGCTTGGCCAGTGCCATACCTGGGCAAGGAGCTGCACTGGCAGCTCTGGGCAGTGCCATACCTGGGCAAGGAGCTGTACTGGCAGCTGTGGCCAGTGCCATACCTGGGCAAGGAGCTGCACTGGCAGCTGTGGCCAGTGCCATACCTGGGCAAGGAGCTGCACTGGCAGCTGTGGCCAGTGCCATACCTGGGCAAGGAGCTGCACTGGCAGCTGTGGCCAGTGCCATACCTGGGCAAGGAGCTGCACTGGCAGCTCTGGGCAGTGCCATACCTGGGCAAGGAGCTGCACTGGCAGCTGTGGCCAGTGCCATACCTGGGCAAGGAGCTGCACTGGCAGCTGTGGCCAGTGCCATACCTGGGCAAGGAGCTGCACTGGCAGCTCTGGGCAGTGCCATACCTGGGCAAGGAGCTGTACTGGCAGCTGTGGCCAGTGCCATACCTGGGCAAGGAGCTGCACTGGCAGCTCTGGGAAGTGCCATACCTGGGCAAGGAGTTGTACTGGCAGCTCTGGGAAGTGCCATACCTGGGCAAGGAGCTGCACTGGCAGCTCTGGAAGTGCCATACCTGGGCAAGGAGCTGTACTGGCGCTGTGCTTGCTGGAAACTCTCGCGCTCCTCCTGCCGCTGCCGCTGCATTTGCACCTCCACTGACACGGAGTGCCTGCCACTCTGTGAGTACGGCTTGGTGTTTGGCTACAAAACAAAAATGAGAGCGTCTCAAACAAGGCAGAATACCCACCAAAGAGCTATCATTTATTGCTATTGCACAAATACAGTGATACTTGTTTTAACGTGCAGTTCAAGTAGTTCTTTCACAATAATTAGGTTAAAATCTGACCCTGTGATGCAAATTCTGTTTCTGACCTACCATTTTTGAGATGTATTAGGAAAACAATCATCCAGAATGGGTTATGCTTTTATGGCAATGCTGTAATTTAAATTAAGTCAGTGGAACAGATTTTCAGATTCTTTAAGATAGCCTAGCCATGGTAATGCTAAGTTCTACATCCCCTAAGGATTTGAGGGGTGAAGGAGCACAGCAGCTCCTCTGAATCTCACCAAAACACTCAAGTGATGCTCTCCCTTAGTGGAACCATCCTATTTTGCAGCTGGCCCAGAGATGGGGAGAACATTTTCTGGTTCAATATGATCAAGTAGATAAATTCAGCAAGTCTCTTGTGGACAATGAGGACTACTGTATCTCTGACTAGGATCTTAATGAGGTGACAATTTGAAACGTTGAAACCAATACTAAGAGCAAGTGAAAATGGATGGTCTTTCTGGGATTAGAGAGTATTGCAGGTCAAAATCTGACAGAAAGTCTGGATTCAAACTTTGGAACATGGAAAATTTACTTTTGTAGTGATAACCATTTTTCATTTTACTCTAGCACTTTCTATTTTGCAAAATAGAATGCCACAGAAATCAAAGAATGCTATGAGCTTTTCTTGTTTTACTAATAAGGTTTTGCCTACAAAGAAATAGAGTATTATATTTTTTCTCTTTAAAATTACCAGTACTATGTAAGTTTAAATATGGGGAGGTTAGGGAGCATAAGCACTTGTCTGAACCTGGGACTGTAACAGCTTGTCTCAGACTTACTTTTAAAAGCATGTTTTGCCTTTTTATCTCCGCTTTTCCTCAAAACAAACATCTCTTGGTTTTTTCCATTATAATTTCTGCAGCAGAAAGAAATTATAATGGCTCACAAATATATGCAAGATAAAAGGCTTTTCAAAAGCTTTGCACATAGAAGTCTTAGACAAGTTTTAGAAACTAGAGTTGTATTTGTGACATAAGTGTCTTCAAGTACCTGCAGGTAGCCAGAAACAAGAAGTTTTAAACAGGTGTACAACTTTTAGAAACTTTTTTGTTAATGAAAATACACTTCAGACAGATCATCAGTCTCAGCTCAGAATTTAACAGATACAATTTTCCCATTTTAAGAAGATTACTGGGAAAATAATCAGAATGTGAAAGCACAGACTAGGAATATCACCAAACTCATTTAAGAGAATTCTGAATGTAACAGTAATGTCGATGTCAAAATAGGTTTACTTTGTAAAAACCTCAGTAAAACAGCATTCCTAGTGAAAAACGCTTTAGGAATGGCGAGATGAAGCATCAAATTGAGAAAACAGAATCATGTGTCAGCCTTGTGGGAAATTTTCTTAGAGATGAATAAGCTGTACATATGTATGTCCAAACCAACAACCCCACAGAGATTTCCTACTATATTAAATAAGAGCAACACATACAGAGCAGCATTTCAGTTATTGCATATGTCAACATTTCTAACTTTCTTGACTTTATTGAGAGTCTTCTGACATTTGGTATTTTATTGAAGGGCTCAGCTTATGGCAGGGAGTGATTACCTGAAAATCACAAGGTTTATTTGTGAATTCTCTTCTGTGTGGTTATAAGCAGCTTACAGCGAACCAGAGGGAAACTCAAAAGTTCCCATATCAACCTCCCCATAAAGAATAAAAACATTTAAACTAAGATTTTACAGCAAATTTCCTCATTTCATGGGCCTTACTTCAACGACATCGGAAAGCTTACAGCTACATTATGTCATATGTGAGAAAGTAGTTATCACAGATACGACATGAAATCAGAATTGCTTCTCTTTATTTGAAAACAGTTTCACTTTTTTCAGTTGGCTGTAAATATAATAGATTAATGAATTTGACAGTACAGAGAATGGTTAAATCACCAAACAGGTGTAGATAGGAATCAGCTGCTGCCCAGTTTAGGCTTATACAAGACAATAAAATGCATAATCTAGGAAGCGCACACACGTGTGGAGAGATGAAGTTACCATAAACCCTGCAGGAAAGTGTCAGAGACTCTGAAAGTCCTAATGGAGTATGAATGGACTAAAATCAAACTAAAACTTCAGAGATATTTCTTTTTAATGCACAGAGGAACCAATGGTTCAATAGAGGCAGGAGCTGTCACTCCTGTCTGCCTGCTGTAGTTTCATGGCCAGAATGACAGGATCTGAGTCAGGTCTGAATTCTCTGCAGTTCACAAAGAATTTCATCTAATGGATGACATTTATAATTTGGTGGGTCTAAAGGCAAACATCTCAATTCCATTATCAGATTTACTGAAGGTATGAGTACCTGTATGCCCTATTAAACTAAGAGGATTTGCAGTACTCAACTAATCTGGAAATGACATTTATTTAGTCTGAATGTTGTTCACATCTACACTGTTCATATAATTGAATCTATTATCTCATTTCGAGTATTCAAAAATATGTCAATAAGACATAAAAATACTCCCTTTTGTATGTAATCACATATTCCATATGATAACATATATACACAAAGACAGGTACATTCAACCATCTTATTACCGAAAAGGACTTTCTTTCAAAACTTTTCATTCAAAACCTTAGTGATACCATTGTGAATGCCCTTGATATATAATAATGATGATGTTATACTATTTTGGACCCTTAACTTGCTCAGTAAAATGCAAATCTCCATACAGTGATAGAACTTTTCAATGTGCTGTTGATTAAAGTAACTAAGCAAAAAATTATATAAGTAACTTTAGTCTTCAAAAACTAATTGGTAATTTTGTCTCATAGTTCTCACAGTATGCTTTTATACACATATATTTAAAAAATACATTCCTAAACACACATTTATATAAATGACTAGCCCATTTATGTTAGCATAAAATGGAGAAAATAAAGAGAAAAAATGTTGCACTATTTTCAGATCTTTCAACAGCAAAAAAACATGCACAAGGAACACACATAACACAGTAATTATAACACTGATATTAACACAAGGCTAAGTACAATTATAACAACCTGAAAGCATCCAACAAAGCTGGCAACAGCTTCGTCCTCACAGAACAGATTGATAAGAACTCTGGCCTTGCTTGCAATGAGATGTATGACAAGCACTGACCTTTTAAATTAGGATGTGGTCAAGGCCACAATAACAACCAAGGCTCAGTTATACAAATAAATGTATGTTCACGTCTTCCACAATACATTTAAGTGGCAATGATAGTGCATTCAGCATTGTTAAACAATATTCAGCACGTAAAATTGTTCTTTAACATAGATGAAATTACACAGCTCTCTTCCCAAAGATGCATTAATTTAAAACCAGGGCTGCAAAGTTAAAAGTTCCTACTTTCCCACTTTATGCAAACAACATTTTCCACATTACAGAAAACGCTCTGTAACAGAACATGTAACCACTACGGCTCATGTTGCGGTGACCATTATCAGCAATCAAGGGCAACATATTTTAGGGACAAAGGTGCCTCCTCTCTCTTCCCACCTTTCCCAGGGGCTGCCCACATAGCTGCTGTCCCTGCACAGTAGCATGCTACCCACACAGGGTAGTTCTGCATGGTGGCAGCAGGGATCCCTCAGGAATGGCATCGACCAAAGCTGTCACTGAGTTACAGAGAGGAGATCCCAGGGGCCATCCAGGGCACTGGCTTTTCAGATGACAGGAGATCTACCAGTGACAGTGACATACCTATCTGACAGCCTGGAGCCACAGGGACAAGCTGGGAGAAGTGCTTACTCAGACTCATAGAACACTTTTTGTTAATAAAGAAATAGTTAACAGGAAGATTACTATAGGTGCAAGTCCCTTAGTATTTTCCCAGTTATTAAAAAAGACCACTATTTTATTAAAATAAATCTGCAGGTTTTTTTCCATATTAAGCTCTGTGTTTAAGCAAAAAGTTTCAAGTTCACCTGGGAGCTTGGCAGGCACAAAGCACCCCAAAAGTCCACGGTTCTCATAGTGTAGCACTAATTAGAAATAGATAAGATTAAACGACCTTGCCTGCTTTATGTTTAATTGTACTTGGCTCAGATGACAGACAATCCAGTAACTGTGTATATCAAAATTCAGAATGATAAAAAACATTCAGTGTCTCTGGTAGATGTCCTTGAAAACTATTTTTACTTCCATCTTTGTGTTTACGTTGCTATGGTGAACAGAACATATAGCAGTATGTCTTTTAAAAATTGCCAACAGGTGCATGTATTAACTCAAGCAACATGTAATAAGAAAATCCCATTCCTTTCTGTACCTTTCTATGGTGTGTATGTAGGAAGCTGAGCAGTATGGAACAACAATTTCTGTTCTGTGTTAGAAGCAGTAGGAAGAAAATCTTCAGTATGACAGAAACAAAGCACTAAATTCTGCTTGAGGTATTTATTCTCACTGTATGCCTGTGAGCTACAAATATGTTTGTTTACTAACTAAAATGATTTAATTTCATTTTAAAGTCTTATATCTTCATTTTTTAATTTCAAATATATTAGTAGTTTAAAGCTAGTGGGTAAAAAAAAAAAAAAAAGTTAAATGTTTATAGCGTTAACTTTAGCAAAAAATGTTGGTATTTTATTAAATCCTTTGCAGATTTGATATATAAAATGAATACAAACTACACAGCTGAAGAGAAATTACTTTCCTGCATAACTTTTGTTTCCTCTTTGAAACAGATTGTGGGATAGGAGAAACTTCAATTTAGTTTTTAAGGTTTTTCTACTGCAATATCTACTCCATTAGATATTGCCTAATATCTTGCATAAAATATCCTAAAATAGACGCTTGAAATTGAGTAATAATAGAAAGAATTATTACAATACTTCTCAATAATATGTAGAGTAATTCTACATAATTTACAGCCTGATATAGACTTTACAATGTTTGTATTGAATAAAGTCTGTTATTAATTTTTTCAGGTAATATTAATATGCTATGGTCAAATTTATAGCACTAAAAATTAGGCTTTTGTTTTTCTTAAGGAATTTTAGACTATTTAAAATTTAGTATGGCTTTGAGAAGGTCAAGGACTTGAGTACAGGGATAAGAAATAAGTGTCTTAAACAGAAAAAAAAAGTGGGGTTTTTTATATAGACAAGACCTACATACTAACAAACAGCAGAAAAAAAACCCAAGTACAGTCCCCAGACCCTCTGAACTTTTATTTATCAGGCCATGAATAAATATATTATGAGGACTCCTGGAGTATTTCCTCTATGAAAATCATGTAATTATTTACTTTACACAAAGTTTTACATGTAACTAAAGCTATACTCAGACAAGTCAGGTAGTGTATATATTATGACCTAGCTGGCTGCTATCTTTAGAAATTAAAGTATATTTTTATTTGACTCCTAAATATTTAAAGTACATTTTTCTCAGCTGCTCTCTCAATGTCAGTTTTTTTCCCATCATTCGGGCAGATCCAGGATGACTGGAGGTGCATGAATTTGTGAATGGAATTTGCCACTTCCCATTTGCAGCATCAATTATTGTATTGAATGTGATGAAATAAAGCACCAACTTTTGTCCCTCAAGCATCTTTGTGGGCTTTTTTGATCACTGGTGTGCTTCTAAAAGCAGGACTGGAAAGCAGCTGTAGTGTTTTCCATGGATTTAAAATGATCTTTTTTTAAATTGCATTGTTCACTCCCCTGGTATTTAGGGCTAAAGAGTGGTTTTGTTATTGAAGGGACGGGTGTGTCTGTTAATCAAGATGTGACTAGGCAAAAACATGAGACGTGGAACAAATTACAACTAAGTCCCTCAAAGTCTGGAATTGGTACAAGGTAAGTCTCAGCAGCCCTAACACAATCCAGAAAAGCACAGAAAACAGAGGCTCAACTTTGGTACCAAACAGAAAAATCAGCCCCAAAAGAATCCTCATTGGTGTAGTGTCATAGCAACATCAAGAGCCTTAAATATTAGCAGACACACTGTAATTCCATGCAATTCTACATGCCCAGATACACATTTCTGCAAACTTTGGCTGGAATTAACACCAGCGGGATTAAAATGGATTAATCAAATTGTATGTTATTTTTTCTTTTTTTTTCCATGCAACATCAAGCCTATAGTATTGTCCTTGAAAGCCCCTTGTACCTCACTTTTTGAAATACACACACATAAAAGAAAGCACCATGTAAAAGAAAAAAAGAACAGCCTGAGAAAATCATCCTAAATAAACAAATGCAAAAACGTCTTTCATAAAGCTTTGACTCGGCTTGCAGAACGAGTGAATTTTAGAGATGGCTAGATGTTGCAACATTTAGGCAGTTATTTAAACCCTAACAGTGTGTCATTCAAATGGCCTTGAGCAGAAATGTTATGCTGCTTAATAGACAGTGTCATCTCATTCCAGCACTATCACTTTTTGTGTCTGTTAAGCTGCCTGATGCTGTTGAACACTCACAGGCAGTCAAGTACTTTGTTTACTGGCAGGACAAACACAGTGGGGCAAAAAGTCCAGCGCTGCTGCATTGCTCAAGAAGAGAGAACTGGCCTACACCTGATGGCCCCAGCAGAAAGGGAGGGGCCAGGCACCCACAGGTACCACACAGAGCCAGCATGATGCTGTGCTCCATGGAATGAGATCTGCCTCCCACCCAGGGAGGAGACTGAAGGTATCTGTCACAGGTAACTGGACTCCTGTGTCACAGGATTTTAATAATCTGGGAGAAATTGGAGTTGCCGAGGTTTGTAGGACCATTTTTATAAAATATTAGTGGGTTTCTGAGGCATCAAGCTCCTCTGAATATTCTCAGAGCTGCCAGATTTCCATCAGCATCCATTACTTCCACTGCAAACTCCATGTTCATTTATATTTCCCTTAAGGTAACCAACAGTCCCACATCACACCAGCACTTTGTTCCCTATCCTCAACCATCCCATCAGCTTGGTAATGAGAAACACAAACTACTTATCATCTCGTAGCACACACTGCTCCAAGGATGGGTTTTTTCCTCTCTTTCTATCCAAACCAGGTCAGAGTTGGCTGCTGTCTTGTGGCTCAGAGGCTTCTCTGTATGCAAAGCCTTTTGTTTATGTAGGCTGCACGACCTATCTCCCTCAGGTGAAAACACTCTTTTCAACAATGGCCCACATATAGTTGCACTTTGCACTGCTGTGGTTTGGAACCAACAGCTCACAGATGGAGAAGGCTGAAAAGACATTGATGAATATACCCAAGTATTTTCCTACACAGGTATTATAACCCAATTCTGTTTTGTTTGGTTTTTTTTTTTTTTGTTTTTGTTTTTTTTTTTGTGTTGTTGGTATTTAATAATGCATCTGGATCTGTTTTGAAAAGTTGTCTTAATAAAGTCCATAATTTTAGACTAACATATTAAAGTTGTACAACACACACCTTAAAAAAGAGGGTTATGGCTCTTTAAAACTGAAATGACTGTGAACTGCTGAAATGGATGAGATCATTGCTTTATCCTTTCCAAGCATTGTGATCTCGACAGGCTAGAGTACATGATGGAAAAATAAAATTATAAGTCAAATAGACTCTGGGCAACTATTTTTTTTAAAGTACTTATCTAAAATAAAACATTTGGTCACCTATGTATTTAACAAGAGAGCAGCTCCTACAAAAGCAACAAAAAGCTTCAGAATTAATATTAATACATTAAGCTGAATTAGTCACTTTGAGCTCATTTGCATGATCTGTAGAAGGAGAGTAAACAGAGAGCTACATTTGTTTGAATAAGAGAAAATAGAAAGGTCAATGTTCTGACCCAGAATTTAGGAAATTATTCCATTCCTAAGGTAATTAGTCTGTCATCCAAATAAATCCCTTCTCACTCATTACAAGAAACCATAATAAAAGCCAAGTTGACTGTCCAAAGTTGCTATGGCATTTATATATACAACAATTTGGCCCATGACCTTCAGTAGTTAAGTTCCCAAGTCTTCAAGAGTGCAAGCTTTTCTCATACTCAGTTTTCCCAAGAATGATGCTCAAATCCCTCCTTTGGAAACCAAACAGTAGCTGATATGGCTAACAGAAGGTATCAGCTACACCCAGCCTCAATCTACCCCAAACAGCTGAACTATCTCTGAGAAGAGCTGTCACACCATCTTCCCCACCTCACATTGAAAGCGGCTGATCATAAAAAATGTTCATATTATTTATTCAATTTCAGAGGAAGTTA
Source organism: Sitta carolinensis (assembly GCA_032173965.1). NCBI lineage: Eukaryota > Metazoa > Chordata > Aves > Passeriformes > Sittidae > Sitta > Sitta carolinensis. The sequence goes on along the minus strand of CM063284.1, from coordinate 13,697,113 downwards.
GATGTTTTCTGATACAGGAAAAGAGAAGCCTATATCCTGATACTGCTGTTCTCAGTGACTTCATACACAGACGTTGGCTCTTTGGCTCTTCTCATCTTGGCCTCGTGTGCACGGCAGTGCTGAGCAACAGCAACCCACCACCCTCACCTGCTTCAGAGGAAGCTGTGAGACGTTCTACTGCTGTCATCACATGGTTCCCACTTTTTTGGGAACACAAACAAGTTGTTCACTGTCTTTATCATGAAATTTTCAAAAAAATTATAGTCTTTGTCCCATATTTAAAGGATCCTAATTTAGGATATGTAATTGATTAAAAAGAAGCATTAACTCATTCAATTATGTTAATCGAGATAAGCACATGTATTTAAATAATTGTATCACATTACTAGATCAGTTTGAACAGGATTTAAAAAATCAGTTAGGACATATATCTCAATACAGAACTGTCTCAGCTAATGTAAGTGTCAGAGTGGTACTATTGTAAAGCAGGCACATCTCTCTTTACTGTGAAGACATAGCTCTGCCTTTATGAAAATAACTAAACACAGTGATATTGCTTCAGAGAAAATACAATTTACAAGGTTACATCTTCCATTATTTATTGTTAGAATGCACTTTATTCTAGTTTTCCTTGAAATTTACTGATCAATAGATATTGCCTTTGATACTAATCCAAGCAGTAACTCAGAGAGTGAAGGGTCTAACCACGGAGTAAACAATGCTATCTGCACACATGACAGATGGCTGAAGAAGTTTAGAGACGAAGTAAACATCAATGAACCAAAGATGGGGATCACAGCAAGGGCAGCAGTATGAAGGCAGAGCACCCGGCCTCTCTTTTGGTCTGCTCCCACCCCACCCAGGAACAGCAGGAGTCAGCCAAGCTTCCCAGACTTGACAGGCCCTGCACACTCACCCACGGCTGCTCAAAACTGTAAGTGCGTCTCCTGTCTTCCACGTCCTCGTCTTGCTTTGCCTGCTGGAACTCTTGTCTCAGGCGCTGTATCCGGTCGTGATTGCTGGGAGTCGATCTGTTGCTAAAAGAAAAAAGATGGAAATGATCAATACACTTGGGAACTGCCACCTGCGACTGGGACTGCTACTGCAGTGCAGGGCTACAGACCTAAAAACAATTTATAAGCATTTAGTCCAAAGATATTTAGGTTTTTTAAAGATTATTAATGCTGTTTGTCTTATAAAGAAATTTCAGATGCTGCAAGGACAAGTCAAACAAGAATATTTCTAAAAATTATCATACATTGTTGGCATCTTTTAAGAATATGTCACTCCTAGAGAAGAGGAATAGATATAGTAGTGTTAGACTTAACATAAAGGGAAATTAGAAGTCCTAATGATGTCTGCTACTGAATAAACAAGAAAGATACTTTCCCCCAATCAATAAACTGTAGTACTGTCCGATCTTTATTCACATCAAATTAATTACAGAGTCTGGACGCTCTACCTATATAAAATTTGGTTATTTTCCCCAATCAATAAGAGCCTGTCATCCCTTAGTTCTGTTTTTAACAAGTCTTTTAAATTGATCAGTCTGAAAGCATTAAAAGGCTTGGAGGCCAGTAAAAAGCCATCCATTTGACATGGCAATAGGCAGGAATGGATCTGGGCAGCAGATGAGAGCTGGCTTCACACAACCCCACAGACACTGGTGGGCTGGGGAGGGCTCAGTCCCAGAGGTGCTGATACAAACCAGCACAGCCAGAACCTTCAATCCTTCAAAACCATCAATTTTTCCACAATGCCCAGTAATCCACGCTCCACAGCGCAGGTGTACAAGAAACCATAATGAAATATGCACATGAATGGCTTATTTTGTGGAGAAGGGGGAAAGTGGGTATTTATTAATCTTGTAGACATTTTCCCAGCTGTGCATCTCCTACCTGACACTACAACCTCGCTCTTTCAAACATGTTAATGTGGGAACCACAGAAAGCCTGACAAACAAATACGTTATATCAAGACTAACCAGAAGCATTTTAATCTATTCTTGTGGGCTTCTTGTGCCCTGCATTTCCTTGTTTGTTTCAAAAGAGCTGATGAGGAATGGACAGCTATTACTTTGTTTCAATAGAGAAATCTGCAGAGAGACAATGAAAAGTAATTCCACAGATTTCTTTTCTTGGACACAGGGAACAATAAAACACAATGAATTTATATCCTGTGTCTTCTTTTGTATGAAAAGAGACAATTCTAGAGTCCATTTGTGACTGTTTTCCATGTCTTTCGGGACTGGTAGGTACAGGGGATTGGAGACTGTAGATGTTTGAGACAGTACCTCCCACTCTTTTCAGTGCCAATAAATAGAGTTTATCAGTGCTTGGTTGGCCAGACAGAAAAATTAGTATGGTCCTGGAAAAGGATAATTTTTGAAGTGCTTTGGGTTGATTTTTTTAATTTTTATTTATTTGAAACCAAAGGCAATGAAAGGAAGGAATTTAGAGAAGTGTTTTCTTTCATGCTTTTTTTTAAAACCCAAATGGGAGCTTTAGGAAATGCTTTATTTGTAGGGTAAGTCAATTTCTATGTGCAAATTACCATTTTGAAAAGTACAATTAAAAGAAAGCTTAATTTAGAGCAGGTGGAAATGAAACACTGGCATTTTTGAAATTTCCACTTCGTTGTAGGTGTGTTGCTAATTTTATTTCCTTAATTTGACTTCATTTTGTGAAACAGCTTATCTCCATTTACAGTTTTATTTTATGTAAATTTATTCCTTATTGTCAAATTTTGCCCAGCTTTACTATACAACCACTTGTTTTTTTCCCATGCATTGCTATACACTTCACGTTTTAAAGGGATTCATCACAATCCAATACAAGGCATACAAACATTTTAAATGGTCGGTTGACTTTTAAAACTGGTATTGTTAATCCAACAAACAAGTAGTACACTGCTTTCTACACAAGTGTTTTCTGCATGATAAATTGCACTTAAAAAAGCAAAAATATAAATATCAATATTTTAGGTATAAGAATACATGTTTAGAAAAGAAAAGCAATTGAACTTCTGTGCAAAAATTACTATAAAAATGCCATCCATAGAAACTTTGTAGTACTCAAGATGATGGGTAAATAATTAGTGTTCCATAATCAAGGTTGTTTCAGGCTTTAAGGATCATAGTGCAAAAATGACACGGAAGCAGTTTATCCAATGGCAAGTAGAAGGTAAACTCCAAAATACTGCACTAAACCTTGCACATTACACAGAATACATTGCACCAGCTTCAAAATGGGCCACTGGAAGGGTTATTACAGATCTGAGGGCTGCTGCATATTTTGTGGTAATTATTCATTAAAACAATTACCTTATCAGAGGAATAGCAAGAAAATGCATTGTGTCTATGCCATGAAGCCAAAATGTGTCTTTTCCCAGACAGCATTGCATGAATTTGACAGTCTCTACGTTGCAAAGAATAACAAAGGACAAGGAGGATCCTGGGATTTATGAACCACTTGTCACCAGACCTAAGAACTTATTTTAATGCCAAAAAAATCCTTACAAAAAATGAAAAGAAAAAAGAAGTCAAGCTGATTCAAGAAAAGTTATTCAAACTTATTAAAGGTTTGATAATGGCAGAGAAGATAAATCTTTTAACAATATTTTTATTTTATCTGAAAAGCAAGGGACATGACTCAGTTCTAGAAAATTGCAAAAGAAGTGAGTTATAAAAAGGACTATTTCACAGAAAAGAAACAGCAAAATTAGAGAAAGGCACTTCTGTACGTACTCAAATTTCTTTGAGCTCAAAAAGTCTCTAAGAAACAGAAAGTGAGATCAAGTCAGTGAGTTAATAATAAAAAATTAAATATTTTTATTTAGAAGAGGAAAAGGCAGAGAGCTAAGGAGTCACTAAGATACATTTCTTAAAAGATTATTTCAGGGTTTAGACTATATCTTAGATTCACCTCCTTTGGTTTCCATTTTTATTTCAACCTTGTTATGATTCTCTAGGTTAAATTATAGCTGCCTTAACTTTCTCACCACCGAGTGCTTGCACATCTCTGTCCTGGCCTGCCCTGCTGTCACCTCTTTCTTTTCACGCCTTTCTTCATCCAGTTACTCCTATCATCAGTGCTTTTTCTGCTGGTTTTTATGTCCCTCACTGCACTCCCTCTGCACTCAGGGAACACTTGCTACACCCACTTGGTATCTCATTTGACTCCCAATTAGTACTTCTAGAAGAAGGGAAATGTAAAAATCATAATCACAAGGGGAAACTGTCACCAATAAAATTTTGGAGTCAACAGTGCAAACCTAACTTTATTCCTTTTCAGATCCTGAGATGTTCTGCTTTATCTACAAATCTTTATGTAAGTCATATCATTATCCCTTGGGGCAGAGCTAAACAAATTTTAACCTGTGTGAAGTGTCCTTAGCCAGTCTAAAGCAAAATGAATTTTGACTTATTGGATGAATTGACCCAAGAAAGATAGGGTCGTATCAATAGACTACTAGGATGGAGGCTGCAGGTGTTCTTGCTGCTCAAATTCCCAGATGTGGGTGTATGGGGCAACCCCTCAAAAGTTCAATTAAATGTGCCACGTTTTGACTGAGTCCTTCATTCAAATGTACTGAAAATCTGAAGGCAGACCCACCTCAAAGAACTCAGGACTATTAGCAGGAAGGAGGGAGTTTACCTTGAAATCCATCCAAAGTCTATTAAGATTTGACCTATGCTAGCTTTAAAATTTTTAGCAAAACTGGAATTACAACTCTTTACGGTAACCACAGCTTGCCCAGTCAGCCTTCCCTTATGCCTACTTAATAACAGGATGGCTGTGAATTTACAGAAGACAATTAGCACCTCCTAGCATGAGATGCCAGTGATGTTCTTCTATCAAAGTGCTCTCAATAGTAAATGTTCTTAAAAGAAATAAAATTCAAGGAAAGGCTTTTAGGGCCAAAGTTTACTTGGGTTGCAAAGCATCTGTGCTTTCTTGTATCGCTTGGCACCCCATTGCCTTCCATCTGCAGATGGCACATTTCACAATCAGTTGTTTTTTGAGTGCTGCTTCAAAACACACCACCAGCAGCACAGACTAAAAATGCAACAGTAAGCAAAGCTTAGATAGGCCAGGACTGTCACATATTTCCAGAAACAAGCAGTTGCAGCAATGGCCATCAGAGTCTCAGATCATTAAGCAATGTCTCAGTGTGATGTCATGCACTGATGTGCAGAGTAGTATTCCTTTCAAAATAGTCAGATTTTCAATGTGATGAAGTAGATACAAACATGCCACTGAACAGAGATGACTAAAGCTTTGGGAAAAAAATTATTGGCCTGAAAAAGAATGGAAAAGGGTCTTAACAACACCATCAGGCAGTTGCAACTTAACTAAAATAACCAAAAGGTTAGTAAACAAACAGTGTTCTTTACACCTTGAAATCTTCGATCACACATTTGAGCTGCTGGGGCCTCACTGGCCTGACTGTCTGCTTAGATCTCTGGATAGCAGTAATAAAACACAGATGGGTTCTTATTTGCTTCAAGCTGGCAAATTACTATCACCCATTTGTATGATATAAATTCCTTTTTGTTTGAACAGATTTACTTGTGTTATACTAAAAATTAAGGTCTGAGTTTGTATCTACCTCTGTTTACACACAAAGAGGAGCAGAAAACAAATTTCCACCACACTGAGTATTCACAATGAGGCTATGCCAAGGTTGGTAGCACACACCCTTACCAAAGTACAGGACTAACTGAATGTCTACAAAATTGGCCCCTTTCTTCATCACCTGAGCAGGATGAAACAGCCCAACAGAAAGCAGAGTGGTGATAATCTAATATAAAAACTTCTGCTACATTTACTGGAACTCGAGCACACTTCGCACAGTGCTTAACCCCAAGCAGATGGATTTGTCTGTTTTGGATGGCCCTTGAGGGTGAATAAGCAGGAACTGTCAAGTTATTTCAAAAAGTCATGGACATAAAATGAAATGAAAGTGTGCCCTTTACCAGGCTTAAAGTTATCACCCCATCCCAAAGCACAGCCTGCTGGTTTGTTCTCTTTAAGCAGATTTGTTAATCATCAGTGACACAGATGACTGTGCCCACACAGCGCAGGGCGAGGAGGGCTGAGCAGCAGCACAGTTTGTCTGCTTCCTGCCACCAGCTTGCCAGAGCAGGTTTGTCTTTTCCTACTATTTTGTTCTGTGGTTTATTTTTTGACATCTAAATGCCACTCCTCAGGCTTAAGTTAGTGTAACTGATTTGGCTGGTCCTCTCCTTCCATTGTGCCCTACATATGGTCCTTTTCTGAGACATCAGGGAATAGATTTTTCATGAACGCATGGGTATTAACACATACAGACATGGTACACAAACAGGAGCAACCATGGACAGTGCCATACAAAAGAGCTGTTACATGATCACAGAATTGCTACAGTCAGTCTGAGAAAAAATTAGCTGAGCAAGAGATCAAATTTGTTAGACTACAAATGTACTTGTGCCGTGGTTGTAACCGGCAAGAGGCATAAAAGCCTTATTCCACACTACTTTTTTTTTTTTCTTAAGTGTAAAAGAATTTATTGAGAGTAAGGCATAAAAAGGTAGGGGAGAGGTGTTAAAAACCAAAAAATGTATGAATTACAAAACTGCAAATAAAAATAGTTTTTCTGCACAAGCTTCATTAAGTTTTATCAGCCAGTATCTTGGGTTTTTACACTCAAACCACAGGTCATAAATTCACAGCAAATCCCCCATATGTTCACCAAACACCTGAATTCAATTTCTCTCCTAGTTGTAAGAAACTAAATGTGCAGCTCAAATTAATTATGCATGCAAAGTTAGTTTCTAACAAGGGCAGCTTCTTGCATGCTGAAGGGTATACATTCTACCAGAAATTTTTTCCCCAAGATCTCTTTCAATTTTGGCTTATTTCTACTGTTCACATGGTTATAAAACTCATCCCCTCTTGCCATTTCATATTTGCTAAATGAACACAGAGCATTATATATCCTTTAAAGTCTGCAGGTTTTAAAGGCCGTTAAATTCAGGGATTGGTTAAAGTGACAGGCAAAATATAGCATGTTACCTGTACACATACCTACACACTTCAGCATACTAATTTTATTGAAAGAGGATTTAAAGTTTAGGATTTATGTCAATATGTATTCATGTGAAAACAACTCATTGGGAATTTTAGTGTCATTCCAGTTTACCTTCACAGTGGAAGTTCATCAACTGAAATACCATGAAGTACATAAATCTCCAAATGCACTCACTCTCTTCTTCAGTGAATAAAATTATTATACAAATTTTGACATTGTGTTTAGATGATCATTTTACACAATTTCACAGAGGAAATAATTAAAAATTAAAAAGATCTCCAGATTAAAAAGGTAACCTCAAATGCTCTAAATTCAGCACTTGCTTCTGATGTGATGGCCATAAACATGGAGAGGTGGGGCTGATGGGGAGGTCACTTCACCACAACAGTCTCTTCAAAGTTTCCAGACTAGATTTCACTTTGAGTCCCTCTGTGGCCCTTCTGTAGCACGGCCATCATTTTACAACCAGTGAAATACGAAGAATGCACCCAAGACCCTTTTTATTGCCACCATCACTCTTCCTTATTAGCCTGTCAGAGCCTGCACACCGGAGACTAAAACCCAGCCTTACTTTTCAGTGGAATTCTTCTACTAAAAGGAAAAGCAGAGATTTTAGGAGCTTGCTATAAACATCTGAAAACAGATACTGAGCTACTGGGTTATCACACAGTCTAAGCCTTACTTTAGAGCTGTTAGATTTTGCAGATATAAGCCAAGCCAATTTTCAGCCACACACTACTTGTTACTGCTGTTGTCATAGGGTATTGCATTTTCCGAGTTAGAAAAAAAACTAACAGGAAAAGAAAAAAGAGAATGCCACAAAATCTAAAAGAAAATACAAGACATTTCATTGTGGATTTCTTATGAGAATGTTAAAGAAATAGCAGAAATTCACAGGAAAAGATTTAATAAGTCATGAAAAAAAGAAAATTTAAAAAATACTAGTGGTCAAGCAAGGGAGAAATTTGCACTTTTGATTCCAAATGAAATACAAAATTACTTCAAAGTCAGCTGGTGAGAAATGGGCTCTGACCTAAGAATCTTCCTATCCTAACTGGAACAGACAGTGACTGCTCCAGTGCTGTTAGCTCTGATGAACATTCACAATTAGGCATCACATTGTGACACTATTCTGTGTCAATGTGAGAGTTGCCTGGCACAGCAATACAAAGACATTTAACAAAGACCACAGAGAAGAAATCCCCTCCTGGACCTAGCTGGCCATTCCCGTGCCAGCAGAAGGGATCATCCAGAAGATTCTGAGTAGGCTTCAGGCCATGTCAGCCTTTGTTTCCATTCAAGCTAATCCAGCTGCTTTGCTGGGAGCTGATCAGGGAGAGCTCCCTCTGATCTCTCAGGATAAGATGTGGAGGCAGAAACCCTCAGCAGAGGGGCAGCAGAAGCAGCTAGGGAGCAGTCACTTGTTAAAGCACAGCAGGATTTGCAGAAAGGAACATCTGTCCGTGGCCAGCAGCACCTGCGAGGTGTGAATGCTGTGACGTAGGTGCAGCCCAGCTCCCTCCAGCACACCTTGCACGACTCAGCTTCTGCTCTGAGCTGACACTGAGCCTGACGCTGTAAAATCTGCTTCAGGGCCCAACCGTAACCAGCACTGGGGTGCAGAAAGAGCATGTGTCTCTTCATGGGAGGGGTCTAGCAACATTAGAAAATGGGGGAAAAAAAAATATAAAAAAGATCCCGATTGCACCATTTGAAGGACAAACCAAGAGTGGTATCCAGATTAGTCAAATTTTTCAAATTTTCAAATTTGAAAACAGATTTGGGAAAAAAAGTTTTATTTAAATAATGCTCCATTTTAAAATACAGTGTAAAAGGTGACATTTAGCTCTGTTTCAATGCAAACCCCCACTTTAAAAATATTTAGATCTTTCTTAAGGCATTGACATAAGTTATACCGGAAACTAAAAAAGTATTTTATGTTGTTTATTTATCTTTAATTAGAGAAAACACTCAGTAAATAGGTCCCAGGGTGTTGCAAATAACAAACCAAAATAGAATGTTTTTGACTCTTGTGAACACTTGCCCTTAATAAAATGACATCTTGTTTTAAAGCATTTATTAAACTACAATATTAAGCAATACATTGCTAGACTAACACTGATCTATGGACTAAAACATCCCTTTAAAATGCCTGAACATTAAAAAAGATAATACATTACACCAAGTTCACATGTCTTCCCCTGTCCTTACTAGCCTCTAACATAATTATAGTATAATTATTTCTGTACTTTGACAGAGGGGCTATTGCATTATAAATCTTCAAATAATATTTTGATTGATTTTACATTATATCTTACTTTAACTATAGCAAATTTCAAACTGCAAAATGAGAAATCATCCATTAAAAACAAACAAACAAAATGACTTCACCTAAGGATGCCAAATCAAGGTGAAAGTTGAGGAGACTCCCTTTGATAGGAGTAGATTAGAAACTATATAAAACACAGAAAATTGTGGGATTGTTGTTTTATTTTTCAAACTAGATAACTTGAAATTTCTAAATTAAACTTTAAATCTGAACTTACGGCCAAGCATTTTATCATTCAGTGCCTGTAAATACAGTATGAATCAACCAAGAAAAAAATTAAATCAAAGCTAAGGTTGATTACTTGAATTGATGCCTAAATTCAGCCGATTGTTGCCTTCTTATGAAGTTTATCACTAAGATTTACACTGATTAGCATAAAAACTAATTAAGATTTTTTTAATTAAATATTAAATGCATATGGAGAGTAGAAACAAGTCTCTGTATTATACCTTTCAAAACAAATGATTTCTGGATAAACCCTTTCAGCATTGTACTATAAAAATGAAGATTTTAGTAAATAAATGTTTTAATCACGTTTTACCACCACACTGTCTTGATTGACTTTAAAACTATAAATTGCTGTGAAATTACAGTTGTATTAAAAAAATAATCAATTCCAGATAAGGACAGAAAAAAACAGCAATTACCTTTTGTCCAAAAATTCACTTGGTTATTTAGTGAGTTAGGTGGAACTCAACTTTTACTACTTGAGATATTTTCAAGTTATTTCACTTATTTTTCCTCTTGGAAATGATAAATATGTCTTTTCCTCAGGAATTCTTTTTCAGATTTATTGTGTAGGATGCCCAGTAATTGCTGAGGGTCTCACTATGCTTTGAAACACTGGATTAGAAATCTTGAATTCTCATATTTTCTGCCATTGGGTTGTTTAGTCTCAACCCAAGTGCAGATTTCAGAAACCCAAAAGCATATATCTCTCTTACTGCAGACAAAATACAGCCTTTACTTGTAACATCACTTCAATATTTTGCCAAGACAATTAGCCTGATAAAGGCTATAGAAAAGCTAATTTATTTACCAGAGGGTAAGATGCAATTTTTTGCAACCAGCAGTAATCATTTAAAAGGCAAGTATGTAGCTCAAATTACTCACCTGGACCCTTTCTATGGGAAGTAAAAAGAAATAAATTATTCCAGAGGGAAATCACGATACTTTTCTTTAGATGCAATTATTACTCTCAAGAGTTCATTACCTTTTTTCATTGACAAAGAAGAGTAGAGGGAAAAGCTCAGGATAGTTTTACACAATTATATTAGGGCAGATGAATCCACTCTAGATGGCTAAATTGTGCCAAAGGTAGGTGGAAAACGAATCATACTAAGAAATCTAGGAGCGCCTGGCAGGAGGTGATGGTCAACTGGCATAGCAGGATAACCCAACATTTTAATTTTTTGGCAGAAAAACTTATTGGAACAAAACTAAGTCGCTCAGTCTCTCTGTGTTTGCATTCATATAACTACAAATGGGAAAGAGCCTTTTCTAAAGCCCTGTATAAAGTTCATACAATAAACAGATCTCTTTTACTTTAGTATAATTTTAAGAATTCTTTACAGAGTACACTATGCTAGTGTTTGTAATTCTCCTTTATGAAAAAAAAAAGCCCTAAATTTCTTAGTTTCTAAAGCATATAAAAGTGCATAGGCATGCCTGAGATAAGCCAAGGATTGTAACACAATAGTTTTTGTGATCAAAGTCTCATCAGTATGACTAATTTGTATCTCAACTTTTACATTACTTCAGTAAATGCTACACAAATGCTATAACGTTTTCTTGGGTAACATAATTGCCATATGCTTTTCAGTAAACAGGAAGAAATGAAATATACATAATAAGTAATTCCACTTAGCTCATCAAATTTATTTTGCATGATATTGGCAGTGCATTACAAAGTTACAATAGTATTATTTCTCGTTGTTATTCTTGTAGTCTTAGGTTGATAACGTTTCATTTTGACACCATAATGGTGTCTCTGGGGATTTTGATGACAATGTGTTTTGACATCATGTTAAAATATATCCAAACTGATATCACTTTATTTTGTCATCATTACCTAGTTGGATTTCTAAGATACTGCTTTTTTTCTGACATCTCTAATCAGAAAGATTCTGGTCCAAGCGATAAGTGCTAAAAAAAAAGGTTTGCAGATATCAAACATGACTGTGTAGCACACACTACTGCTGCTCAAGCTTGCACTGGACAGATATCCCAAAATATAACAGATTAGTCACACAGTACAGGGCCTCAGATCATAAAACATGAAAATGCCTTTTCTTCTACAGCATGATAATATAATAAATTGTACTGTAATTCTATTTCAGACACTTGAGGCAGGAGGCCCAGCAGCAAAATCGCTGCTGTAAACCAGAACCTTCTGCTGCCGTTGGAGCGCCTGACGTGCGCTCGCTTCATGGGTCCCTGTATAGAAACCAGAAATATTTCCTGAACGTTATTAAAAAAGTGAGATTTCTAATTCGTAAGCTTTGCTGAAATGGAAATTGCTACATATGTGATTCTAACTAAAGAACAGCAATGCCAGTTCCTGTACAGAACTCTAAAATGCATCTCTGGGCTTGAGCTTTAACTAGTGCAATCCTGTCTAGACCCACTGAATCCAGCAGAGCTTTCAGAATTTATGGATGTGTGAAGATCTGACCAAGGTTTTGGGGGAAGAAATAATGAGTAATTTTCAGTTCGTAAGCTTCTTGTTGCCAGTATGAAATTCAGGGATTAATTCTAAAACAATTTGCTAAAGAAATTGTCTGGTAAGCTATCCCTGGCTGCCAGAAAGATGCACATCATACTGACTGGAACATGTCCACTTACAGCTATATCACTCAGTTTCTACTTTTTGTTATTTACTATTTCTTCCTTCTTTCTCTACAATGAGATACAGAGCAGCTCCAGGGAAATCAACACATTACATGTACTGAGAAATATATTTATTCAGCACAGCAGCTCAAGTTCTTCTTACTAAAATGATTGCTGATAAAATCTCTAATTTTAAGCATTAATGCATAAGATTTTTCTGCCATTCAAATCTGATCAAAGAGATTACAGAACTTCTTCTTTCCCCTGCACTCTCCTAAAGCATAATACTTAACAGAAATTGCTTGTATTATCTTATTTCAGAGAGGAGTCCAGAACTGAGACAATCCCTGATCCCAGTTCACTAATAAAGCACTAAATGGACTGCACTTGTCGAAGGACACATTAAGCATTTGATCTATACAGTAAACAAGTATCTATGAAAAGCAAACCCCCAAAACAAAAAAAAAACAAACAAACAAAAAATTGCCATTGCAACTCATTATTTAAGATATTTTCCTTCCTTCCTTTCTTACTTCAGGATTAAGACTGAAAGCATTGATGGGTTGACAGACTCGCACTGAGATAAAACCAGAATTTTTCAAACAACTGATGGCAACTATTTATATTCCAGGGAAACAGCTAATCAGCCTACCTATAGTCCATATACAACCACTAGAAGGCTGTATATGAATAGAAGGAATTAATTGTTACAATACCAGAAAATGCATAATTATTAAAGAACTGACAGAAGACTAAGTTGTACCCTGACATTCCAACACTCTCTCCATCTTTTTTAAGTTTCCTTTGGGTATTTCCAGCAAAGGAGAACTTCTGCCAGCAGAAGAAAATTAAGCTATAGAACTGTGAGACTACATAACTATGAACCCAACTGACCTGAAGAAGTTGATACATACCTACAAAATGCTCTTTCATGCTCTCAGAAGACAAGATGAAATATTACAAGCAAGTAACTGCAGCTATTGCCATAAGCAATACTGCAAAGCCAGTTCCATTTAATGCAAATTATAGACTCATTTCTACTGGCATCGACCATTCTTCACTAGGCAAAATCCTAGTAGGCTGAAATGTCTAAGAGACACATATATTAGACTATGTCAATTTTAACAAATATACTTATTTTTAAAAGGTAATAAAACTATGTTTTCTACCACATTTTTTTCTATCTCAGTTTAAAACTCAGTGCAGATTCTTCAATTATCTTAAAAATAAGAATTGCAATTAATTTCTTAAAAATCTTTTTCAATACAATGAGGTTTATTAATGCAATCAGCTGTTAAGTGACAGACTAATGAAACATCAGCAAAAAACTGCACTGGCATTTAAGATTAATCTCTGAAATAAGCTCATAATGTAGTACTGACTTTGTCATTCAAGGGTTATATTGTAACAGGTCATGCTATTTTTTTTTATGTGTGACTGCCATGATCCTGTAAAGAGAGAAGCAGTACCAGACATTGCACATAACTTGTTACAGTACATCGCATTGCATATCAGCCTTCTTTACAAATTACTTCTCCCATACGAATGGCAAGAGAAACTCCATGAGAATCTACTGGAATTTTCAAAAAGAACTGAGGCAAGACATGGCTTCCAGAGAGCAGTTTATGATGCTATGCTGCTAGCTCAGATTAAGTTCAGTTCTCACAAATTTTCCCATTTGAGCTACACAGTAATTTGCTTTCCAGGGAAACCGAAACCTGAATTAGAGATATGTAAGGAAGGAATGATAAATATCCTTAATAAGCAGGACCCACAAAGATCTGATTTTGCTGCACTTTTGCACTTTTTATTATTTTTGCCAGATTTCTGCATCATTAAGCATTACTCAAATAGCAGGATCCTATCTGCAGCAGACACTGCACAGACTGCCTACAACCAGTCCTTAGCCAAAGATTTCACAGTTAAAGAACAGATTTGCTCTTGCACAATGGAGGCACATATAGATTGTGAAATGTTCCTTTTCCCCAGAACAAATGCACATAGTGAGGGTTCAGCTCAGTGCCTGACTGACAGCAAAAGGCACCAAGCTACAGAGGACTACCCTGGAGACACCTAAAACCAGATGAATTAGATATTAGAGATTTATTACTCTGCTAAAGTCAAGAGTACCTGAATGAGACTCCAGCAATGATACTTGAAGAAATTCTGTGGGAGGTAGGTGTCATCCAAACTAATGGAGAGGGTCATGTCAAAGCTGCTCACGAAGTCAGGAACTGACTAGCACATAAGATGGGATGGTATCTACCCTGACTATGAAGAGAGCTGGTTAAAAAAAATTGTGAGCGAGGTAACTACAAACTTATTTTTCCTATGTTGAAGTTGAGGAGACACTTTTTACAATCCATCATGATTGTTAAAAAGGAGAATCCTCCATGAGACAGTTCAACCCCTCCCTGTCTTCACAGTAGGCAATACTTACTCCAGCCATCCCTTCACACATGGGAAGGGAGGTCAAAGAAGTCACAGCACCTGGAGAATTGACTTCATTTGCATCGCTTTTACTGCCACTGATTAAGAGACAATGTAGAAGTATAAGTAACTCCCAGAAACCATTCCTGGCATTTTCTAAATCAAATGATAATTCCCTTTGTTGTGTATAGCTAAATGCTTCTTTTCCAGCTGTAAAAGCTGATATTGAGAGAACAATACAACTCTTTATCTCATGGTACTTAAAACAAGCCAAATGGCTTGTCATATTGTAGCTATGGCTCTATTACTAGTAACCAATTCTGGTTGCATTTCTCCGTTACATCACTCCTAGTAAATTACTTGCACTTGATGTAGACCAGGCATAAAATGAGCAGAAAACACAACTTTGGCCATTTTAATTTAAATTCTCATAATGGCAGGTCAAATTTATGCAAACTCTTTGGTGAATTGGTTCCTTCATTAGTACCCAGTTTAATTCAAATCAGAGTCTTCTACAGAAGATTAATTAAATATTAATCAAAAGTCCAGAGCAGTCTAAGCTTCTGTTCCATTAACCTAAATGTGACTCCACACAGAACCACAATGCCTTTTTTCCCCCTGCCCTATTTTAAAGAAGGCTTTTAGTTTTTTTCCTGTATGGTGCAACTCCTTGCAAATGTAGACAAGCTATTTGCAGTGTATGTTTAAAGGTCATGATTCTTTTTCCTTTTCCAATTAAAGCTGCTCTTAATCACAATTAAGCTTTCATGAAACAATTAACAGAAGTCAAAACTTTTTTCCATCACTATGTTTAAGAGACGCACAGTGTATACCCTCTATTACCACTGGTGTCACTGAACTAATTATGTGATGTTAAGGTTCACCTTCTTGGGTGTAAATTTTGGTTTGAGTTGACACTAAAAGAAACATCAATTTATTAGGAGATAAAACTTGTTCCACAGTAATGGAACAGCTGTGTATATAAATTTATTGCAGCTTAATGTTCTCACACATAAAGCAATTAGAGCTCTCTGACAGACAGACTTGCTAAGTATAGTGTGGAGCATATAGTAATATGCAGTTACAGGCACAACATACTTAAGAGTGATCATATATATTCTGTACAGTAATATCAATTTCTCAAGCCTTCCAACCCTAGATGTGTCCTTAATTAACATAAACGTATGCTTACAAGCATGTGAAATTTTCCTTTTCTGAGGAGGAACCTTTTCATGCCATGTCATTTTATTCACAGACACCTCTTGTGCTTAATTTGGCTTCTCTTCTGCAGGAATAGACACAGCCTAGGCCTGGTTCCTTTAGGTGGGCTTAATTGTTTCAAGGCAATAATGCTGTCATGTGATTTCTTAAAAAAAGATCCAAAAGTTAAACCACATACATCGTGTTTGGGATAAGTACTTTTATTTCTGGAACTGTAAAGTATGAACTCATGGAACAAGCTGTGTTCATCTAGCATCGTTTCCTCTCATCATCTGCTCCCAGCTAGTAGTTGCCTTCAAATAGCTTCCAGGATATTTTTCCTTCCTTTCTATCTTTCCTATAGGACAATTATATTTAACTTAAGCTAAGGATTGTGGTTTAAGGATATTGATCAGCTAGACTAGCAATGGAAACAGCATTATGGAGCAGTG
This sequence comes from Sitta carolinensis, assembly GCA_032173965.1. Lineage (NCBI taxonomy): Eukaryota > Metazoa > Chordata > Aves > Passeriformes > Sittidae > Sitta > Sitta carolinensis. The sequence goes on along the minus strand of CM063284.1, from coordinate 13,680,802 downwards.
GCGTTCCCAGCTAATGGTATTAGATACATTTTTGTAGCATATTGGAAGCTTGAGAAATATTAGATCTTCGACAAGGATACATGGTTAATTGAGATGATAATCTTCCAGCTGATGGACTAAGTGGTTAGACTAAATGGAGTTATTCAAAAGGCAGTACTGAAAAAAAATCAGTTTCACTATGTGTAGGGGTACAGACGTTGGATTCTACAGGATTAAATTAAGTGACAGGGAGATTATTACTGTAAAATAACCACATGATTTTTTTAGGCTAAGATTCTCAAAACTGTCTAAAACAACAGCAGTGTTTGATTCTTTCTTTGAACTGATGTTGAAGTTCTGCTCTCTGAGCAGAATGTTCCTGTCCCAACCTTTGAGCCTCAAAGCACTCATGAAATTACGGTTATCCAAATCAAAGAACTGAATAAAAAAATCACATTATTTCCTCTTTATTTTATATTCTTTTCTTCAAATGGACTTGCTTTCAGGAAGATCAATGCCCTGATCCCTCTGTGAGCTTAACCACAGTCAGGGACACACAATGCAGGACAGAGAAAAAGGCAGGAGCATGGCTTTTTCGATGGAAATTGGTCCCTAGAGTGTCCTGCAATCACTGTGTATCAACACAAGAGGTATTTAGATTATCAGACAGCCTTAAGGAAACCAGGGTAAGGTAGAAGAGGAACCTAAGAAAGTACCTCTGCAATGAGAGTCTGGAAATCCACTTGGTCACATGAAGAAGACAAATCAGTGGTGAGATGCTCAGAGCCTTCTCAAATTGAAACATTAACACCTAAAGCAAAAATTTATGAACAAAGAAAACAGGCAGGCATGTATAGTCTGCCAAAACAGCAGCACGAAATCCCTTCTAGAAGGAGTGAAACTGCAAAACAATACAGGTGACAGCTTGAGCTTTGATGGAGCTGTTATCATTAGGCCATCAGAAATGCATAAGTGGTGCCAAGACACACAGCATTTTCATTTCACTGTCTTTTCTGCTTTTGTCTTTGAGATATGACATGGGTCAGTGAATCTGAGCACAGTGCATAAGCCAGGAATTTTTAACTCTCACCACTTTGGAAAAGCTATTCTTAACCTGTCTCTGCTGCAGGTGCAGGAAACACTATCTGAAAAATTCAACAATATTTAACTTCAGTGGAGGACTGATCTAAAGACTAGTGCTTCTGGAAGAATCCTGAAGATAAAAAATGTCAACAACCTAACTATTCTCCATTTTGCTATCTTTGCAGCACACTAATTGAAGGTAACTGGCAAATAGAAAAAAGTTATTTCTAGTATTGTTGTTACAAACAAAATTTGAGCTGCTATTACTGAAATTTAAATCCCTTATAAAAAGACTCTTCCCAGTAATTAAACATTTCTGCAATTCCAGACTATTTAGTTCAGGAAATAATTTATTCTTAACAAACTTTAAAAGAACACCCTTTTCTTTCACCATATACTTAAAAACCTAAATTATGGAGCAGTGGTGGGTTTTTGCTGTTTCTCTTTTTTTTTTTTGGAAAACCGTCACCTATCCACCACACTAAATAGATTCCTTTCCACTGTGCTGACAGCTGTTTCCCAGGTAACCAACCTAGCCAGAAGTTCACTTCAAGCAGTGCAGGGGAACCAGTACTCACACCCCTTCATTTACATGTTTTGAGGAGCCCTTTTTAACAGCTGCAATGTCCCCAGTGCCCCCAGCAGTCAACAGGAGCTGGGAGTATCCAGGAAGTAATTGAATAAAGCTCATCAGCAGTCAAAGAATACCAGCTAAGGATAATTTTATATATAGAAGAGTAAATGCCATTGGCAGTTAGAAATTAAAACTATCCTCAGTGGTAAACCAGCAGGATTAGACTTCACATGAGCTGTCACTTTTCGCGGGTTCTGACTCATTCTTCCCTTTTCCACAAGGGAACTGGGAGAAAAGCAGCAGGCTTTTGTTGCTTCTTTCTATAATCAGGAGTCATTGTCCCCCCAACTTCTGAAAGCAACTGTTTAATAATCCTTACTTCAGAAATCAGATTTTATCTGCGGTCAGCCAGCATTCTGGATTTCATGGTGACTGAAATGCAAGCAATTCTAGTAATTTTTTGTCCATCTGTAATTTGCTGCTGTGTATTAATTGAAAACTGAATTACTCTGTAAGGCACTGGCTACATTTGAAAGTATTTGTTACACTTTTCTGCTGTTCTAGTTCAGGCATTTATTTTAAGATCCATAGCATCTGATGCTGCAGTGTAGAGAGCTGACAGAAAAGATTATATATTGAACAATTGAACAGTGCAGTAAAGGAGCAGGATTTACCCTATAAGCATACAGGGGCTTTTTTGTTCCCTAAGATAATGAAAAAGCTATATCTTTGGGAAATTCAATGCCAGATGTAAGTGGCTAGTATTGCTGATCAGTCAGTTCCTAATAATGCTTGCTAAGGAAACCCTACTGAGCTTAGGTAGGTTTATTTTTATGAAGAGAGGAATACACTTCTTTCAGTTCCCCCACTCCCCCAGAGACTCCCCTTTTATTTTGTTGGAGTATAGCATTACAGATCCAACAAATGGGATGATCTCAACAATTATGTAAGAAATGCACAATGCCATACACGAATGAGTATATGCACACCTGGCCTGTCACATGAAGACAGCTGAAAGTCTTGAACAATCATTGCACTCTGTTTAAAATAAAATCAGGCTTTGATGTGTGGAACACAAAGTTATTTGCTCACATTGTGCTCAACTGTTCAGATATTCAGTCATCCAAGAATTGCCTAGTCACAATTTCATTCCAGACACGGCCTTTTTTCCAATGTTAACACAATGGTCCCTTACAGTTAGCTGCAATTTAATTTTCTTGTTCTCCTAGTAGCTTGGATCTGACTGCTGTCCAAACTGACATGCTTTGAAAATTGACATTGTCTTCTCCCTTTAATATTCCATCAAAGACAGACCGACCACTTTGCACAGTAAAACAAATGTCATCACAACTATTCTAGTTTCATCTAGAAAGACTCAATGGTGCCTCTTATCTAAATAAGCATATCTAGCAAATAATCTACCACCCTCTCAAATTCCTGCTTTGCCACAAGCTCTGAGGTCAGACTTCCTCAGCCGGGGTCCAAGAAGCAAACAGTGATGAATGGAATCAGCCTGCTTTGTGGTTTCTTAGTGCCTGTGGTGGAAGATACACCAGGACACCCTGATTCTGGCCCGTTTCCCTGTGGAACACAGGGAGTTTCTGTGAGATGGTCGCTGCCACCCTAGAGCAGTACAAATAGGAGCAGCATGTGGAAGAGAGTAAGAGAAATTCTTTCTTCTTAATGCCCTGACATGGGCATGGAAGAGGACAGAATGTATTTCAGTACTGTCCCACAGTTTCTTCATCCAACATCTATTATGTTGGTTTTAATAATTTAAGGAACGTCTTTTGCATAATCTAATCAAGTTTCTTAAAATGACATTGTGTTAAAAATAGATCATAATGAGCGTTACACATACCATTTTCCTAAAGACAGTGCTTTTAATATATTTCTTGCCTCTGAAATACACACTGGAGGTTACTGATTCCTAAGACCAGTTAAGAATTGGAATTTCTACGAAGTACAAAACTCAGACTTGGGTGAAAAGTCAAATACTAAATTCCTTCATGAAAGAAACAGCTTTGGAAAAAGCTAGGATGCAGAAATGGTGGAAAATACTGCTCTAAAATTATCTACCAAAATGAAATACTTCATTATTCCTTAAATCATAACATTCACTTTAATTCCTGAACTGTACATGTTCCATTTGGGATCACTTCAAGAAACACCTGCGCTGTTCCCAAATTGCTACAGGCTCTTATGGACTGCAATTGAAGTGGTTTATGCACTTTTTCTCCAATACTGGATTTTCCAGCAAAACGATGTATTTCATGATGTACACCACAGAACTTCAAGCAGAAGTAAGAATATATTGCCTTATGAAAGACAACGTTTAGTAAAAAGCTGTCATGGAAGACAATATCCATGCTACATGGATAGTATCGACATGAAAAAAATTGTTTAACACATTAAAATATTTTATTCTGGATTGAATTGCCTGAGCTGCAATCATAATATGTTACAATTACACCTTCATAATGAAATATTTTTAATACAGAAAAATTAAACCCTATATTTTAGGAGGTTCCAAGAGTTTACTAAACCTTGATAACTGACAAATTTTATCATAAAATAATTAATGTTTAAATTAAAGAAAAAAATGTGAGAAATAAAAAGAAATAATTTATTTCTTATTTGTACAACTCTGTGGAAGCCATATAAAAATCCACTGGAAAAGGATCCACTTTTAGTACCACTGGTGCAAAAACCCCAATCCTCTTCAGAAATAATGGGCAATTTATGCTTTCTGAAATTATCTACAACAGCATCATCGCTGGGTGAGGCATACAGCGTTTTACAGGCTGAGTTTTTCCTCTCAATGAGATCCTGAGGCTGGTTATAAAGGTGTCATCTTCTGTAACCACTTCTGATGCTCAAAGCAATTACTTTTCAATGGGAAAGCAAGTAAGAGAACAATAGTATACAAGAAGAGAGTTCAGTAGTTTGTAAACCTTGACCCTTCATATAATTCACTTATTGACCGAATCAATAAAAGAAGTGTGTTACGATTAAAGGACTACAAACCTCATCTCAGATGGCACATGGAGCTCTGTGAAGCTGGTGGCTGGTAAGTAGAATTTAGAGAAGAAACTTGTTTAAGATCTGATCCCTTCAAGAGGACCTCTGTTCAAACAATGTGAGAGTTTTGTACAAGTAAAATGCATGTAAGGGAGATGGGAAATAAGACAGAAACACTTCACCTCCTGCCTCACTCTCCACTAGCAAGCAAAGGGTGTTTGAGATGGAGCGGGGTGAGGCAGAGATGATTAGAAGCGTTCATGGGAAGCCTGGGAGAGGCAGGCACTGCTGCTGCAGCCACGGTGTTTGTTTAAAGCCAGGAAGAGAAGATGCCGAATAAAAACACATGGTAGAACCCCAAATTTGCTGAATGGAATGTATATTTTTCCCCTACCTAGTCTCTCCCAAAGACTTTGGTTTTATGTGTCAGAGACTTTAAACAATAATAGGCCACTGCAGGAAACAAATGTTAATGACCATAGCGTGAAAGAGCTGATTCTGAGTAAAGAGAAAGGATTTCTAGCGGTTTTAGGCTATTACTGAAGGTCAGTACACACATCTGCTCTTCAAGAGTTTAGCACCATGGTTTTTCCTTTCGGGGCATCCAACCACCTGCCTTTATGCAGGAAGAATGTCAATGGAACTGGGTTGGACGATGCTGGGGAGGGGAAAAAGTGAGAAGAGCACAGCAGTGAAAAACCGTCTGAGTAGTCCTGTTTTAGCTGGCACAAAAGCAAGAAAGAAGACATTATCCAAGACACCTCTGCCTCTCAGCTCTTATTTTGTTCTGCAGATCAGCTATTAAAGAAATGAAGTGAGAAAGATTGTGGAGAACTCATATGGGAGAAAACAATTTTTTGAGAAGCAAATTTAAAATAGAGGAGAGCTAAGGGAATTTCAAGGAGGGAAGAAGGGAACAAACATATGTTTATGGAGATACCAGGAGATTTAAAGGTTGATGAAATTCTTACACATAAATCTGAAGGGGAGATAGAGAATAGCATAATAAAATGTGACAATATTATTGGAGAAGGTACTGGGAAAAGATGGAAAAAAGAACAGGGTTTAGAGATTCTATAATATATAGCAGCCATAAATAATATTGTGAGAATCATCTAACTTAAATTTTAGACATCTAAAGATAAATGTCTGAGTGAAAGCCTGTCGGTTTTTACTCTAGGGAGAAAAATCAGTATACAGACACTATGAATGAAGGGTGTAAAATTTACCTTAGATACCTAAGGATCCCAGAGGACATGACCCTTAGAGAGATTTCTTTCTACTTGATATAAGAGAACTTTGGTAGAAGCCAAACTTCAGAAAAGACACCAAAGTCTATGAGAATGAGACTAACAAGGTGAAGTCAAATGCTTTAACTCAGTGAGAACCAGAGTCAGGTAAGTGAAGGCATAAGTAGAGAGGAGACAAACCACTGGACAAATCACACAAGCGTGCAGAGATGGAAAAGTTAGTGGAGGAAAGAAACACTTGAGGAGCAGAGATCTAATAGAAAGTTGGTTTCATTCAACTTTTGAGTATGCAGTGAAATACAGAAAGTTTGACCTCTGAGATCACAGCCTTTATACTTAGAAATACAGTGCTCCTTTGGTTTTAGTCTGAAAACTGCATGTGCATAAAAGCAGTTTTTCCTTTTCAGAAGATGAACATGTAACAGTGTAGGACTGGAAGTTCACGAAAATTCACCAACCCTTGCACCCTGTAGCCTCAGGCTTAGCAAGACTGTACTCCAGAAAAATCCTTCTTTTCTACCTCCTAGCTGGAAACAATATAAAGCTATAAAATACTCAGAAAAAAATTAAAACTCTCCATGCAAAAGACAGTGAAAGTATAGGAAACTCATTGTGCCACAGACAGAGACTACAGGCATCAGTAAGCCAGGCTACATAAAATGCCTGCATGGGTCCTTTGAGAACAACACATCACAAAGAAAACAATCCTTCCCCTTTCATATAGAGGTCTCCAACAATAAGACATTAGGAAAACATGTCTTGACTTCAAAAGGGCCAGGCCATCCTAGAGTTTTAGTGGGAAGTACCTGAGCAGTGTTGTCAGTGCAATGAGGAGCATCAGCATTTCCCAAGATGAGATTAAGCTCTGAAACTTCAGACAAAAGCCCTGTCCCAAAACCACCTGCCTTGAAAAGTCAAAGTAATTCTGGCCTTTTCAGGTGACTAATGGATGACATGAAGCATGGGATTAATTAAATACACCATAAATTCAGAACAACAGATACAAACAACAAACTGTGATCTTGTCTGCTTTCAACATTCTCTTGGCAATACCAACAAATCAAATACTCAAAGGTTAATATCACATACTTTATTTTCAAGACAACAGCATGGAAAATGGGCAGTCACAGAAAAGTAAACTAGATATGATTAAAGAAATGTTACGACCTTTGTGAGACTTTGAGGACTGCTGAGCAGCCTGCGAGCTAATGTGACAGATGAGAGAGATTGGTGTTTGTTTACAGCATGTCTAAAGGCAATAAAAGAACCGACGGAGGAAGAAAGTAACAAAGAACAATTCTCCCCAGCTGAGTGCCCCTTCCACGAATCTGCTTCCCTGTTTTCAAGAGAGAGAAAATGCAATGCATCCATGTTCTGAGCCCCTGAGTCATGTATTTATAATTTATTAAAAGGTCAAATATGGCATTTGCTGGGTCTCAGTGTTCAAAACTCCTTCAAGTGCTCTAGGAATTGAGATTCTGCTTAAATTCAATCACTAGAGCTTATTGAACACATCCATTATGACAGGAAGTTCACCTGCAGCAAAACTACAAATTCCTACCCAGTCTGTGCTGCACATTGTTTAAGACCCAGGATCAGATTCTCTACAAGAAGCTTCAGCATTAGGTATTTCACATCAGTCATACCAGGAGACATGAGCTCAGAGAATGCACTTAAATGCACTTTGATCCAGTTTTCTCTTTTTCCCTCATTACTTTTGTCCATGCACAGTATTCTAAACAGGCTTTGCCAAAATATTAAGTACTTTGCATGTCTTTTGTGTTTGACTGGTCTTCTTAGATTAAAATAAAAGCTTAATGAAAGTCGACAAAGAACAGCCTGTAACATTTTAAAAGATATGTTCAAACATTAAGTGATTCATCCTCACTGGCTCGTTAAGAGGAAACTGCGGCAGAATTCAGTGTTAAAACCACTCAAAGAATAGATGACAGATCCAGGATCAGTTCTTATAAATTACTGTCTCTCACCCTCACTCTCAGTCCCAGCCCTGCAATAAACCTCTGTGGGAAAGTTTCCTGGGCCGGCTCGGAGCCATCATGTACTCGGAATAGGCTGTCATAAGTTGAGAAATATGCTCATGCTTTCCTCTTAGCATTTCACCGAAGTCTCAGCCCTTTCAAACACCGGGCTTATGATTTCAATAATCCACCACAGTAAGAGTCATTTATGGAATTAGATATATGGCTAGCTATTGAAGTGTTTTCTATTACCTATTAGTGCACTGTGGAGCGCATCAATACAGAGCCCAGATATTACAGCAAGGGACACCCTGGAAATGCCTACGCAGACTGATCAATTTAATCTCTGTTGCAATACAGTGCATTAGTGGGATGGCTAATTTTTTTTTTCTTTTTCTTGGCATAGCTTAGGGAGCTCAGAATTAGGACAAATATTCTCTTTCCTCCTCAACAAATGCTTAACAAATGACAAAAGTGACAGCTTTGAAAGATTGATTTTTTAAAAGTGAGGTTCTGTATGGTAGCTTATGAAAGCACTTCAATTTAGAATGATTATTAATCAACCATCCGTACAGATAATTTCCTAATTTAAGGAAAAAAAAAAAAATCTATATTCTGTCTCTTACATCCCCATCAGGTACTAAAGTATGAATGTCTGCACTTATTAACAAATATAAATAAGAGAGCATTATCTGATGCACAGAGACAGAGTTAATACTGAGATGCAATGCTTCTACCTGACAGAAGATGTTCTGAATTTTAGTACAGAAGAATTATCATCTGAACTTTAAATATTTTATTATATTGCAGTCATAAATACCATACATGTATGAAATGGCAAACCTATTCTGACAAACTGGAAAATAACTTCATGCTCTGGATGCTCTCTCTCTGGTTAATCTACATAGAACAGAGACTTAATTTACTATTAAAAAAAACCATGAGATAATAAAATAGCAAGTGCAACTAAGGACAAAAAGATAAGAGTACAATACAAACAGCAGAACAGGCAAATAAAAATTTATACCTGAAGAATTAAAAGATATTTTGACTGACACATTTTTAAGCCTGTCCTTACACTGATTTATTGTTGAGTGGTCTACTACTTTGTTTGCCCAGCATGAATACTGTGAAAATTGGAAATATAATGTGAATATTTATCACCACATTATTCTGAAACAACCCAAAGCACTCAAGTTGTATGCAAATACCATATAAATTAGTTTTCTAAACAAAGTGCATTTAAGCCTCAATCCAGAGGAGTTACTTGCTTAAATCGGATAAGGACAGAAAAGTATCTACTAAGTAGGTCTTCAGTTTCCTGGACAACTTTCCAAACTGACTGACTGCCAAGGCAAAGTGGAGTGCTACCCTTGCTGCAGCCATGCTTAACAGAATAAAACCTGACTTAAAAACAATAGCTGCATGTCTGGGGGACTGTTTCCCCTTGAATTGCATAGGAAATTTCAGAAGGATAACCAAAATAAATATACAACTAACTCAAAAAAATATTCTTGGAGGCAGATGCTATTGACTTGGAGGCTACATAACTTTTAGGAGTGACTCATAATCCTTTCTAAATGGACCTTGGAATCATGTCTGGTTGAAAAATCCAAGTTTATTGTGACATATATATACATAGGCATAATTTATGAAGGAAGACATGCAAACACAATTGTAACACAAAATATGTGGCAAGGGAATCATTTACTAGTCTTTCATACAAAATACAAATTTATTACTAAATGTCTATGCCTAAAACTCAGTATGTAGTACATCATATTTTAAATTATTAACATCTCTGCTGGAGAAGCTTCCTTCATAAAATATTTACACAGCATGTCTCAGGACTCTGTATTTTGCCAGCAGTTACTCAAAGTGTAAGATAAATATAGTTAGCAGGTCATTCTTTCCCTTGATAAGCTATTCTTTTCACTAAAAAAAACCACCCAAATGTATAAGCTATGCTACTGCTAGGGCCTTTGTTATGAAATACTGCACTCCAATATAATGATATATTTTGACCTCTGAGAGCGGTCAGGGTCAGAGGGCATCACTTTTGCTAATGACAGGGCATGGCTGCAAAACACAAGAGGCAGGCATGTTCCAATTACTTTTCCAATTAGCAGCAACAATCAATGCAGCTGCAAAAAGCCTTAAGGAAACTGGCAAAATGTTTCAAAGTATGGATATGATTCTCCTTTAAGGAACAAGCTCAAGAACAATAAAAGTATTAGTAGTCTCTTGATTAGTTTTTCCATACTACAAGAGCATTATTACCCTTTGTTTCAAACCAGGCAATCTGGAAGTGTTGCATTTTCAAAAGCCAGATAGCTCTTCAAAGCAAACAAGAACAAAATAACTTATTCTTTTCTAACCAAGACAAGAAGAAAGCTTCATGGTCATTTTGCTAGAGAAAGGAAATAGAATTTATGATGCAAACTTCAAATATGTTGGGGTTTTATTTAAAACTAAAAAAAAAATAATTATGCTCTAATTCTTCAGAGTGTGAAAATGTCCTGTTCAATGGAAAAAAAAAAGTCTCCAGCATTTCAAACTCTTGGCAAACAGTTCCTGGGCTACTAAAAATCCTCTCAACACAGTATGCGAATTCTCTTGGCATTTGTACATTCAGTTTGTCAATGTCAAAACAAAATTTTAAAGAAGATGTAAGAAACCAGAAAAGCAGAACTGTAGACTCAAATGGATTTTAAAACAAAATAGACCCAACAGTACCCAGGACACATGCATTTTGAAATAGGTAAGATGTTACTGTTACTAAACATAATTTAAAAATGCATTTGAACCACTTTATTCATGTTCATAGTTTTCTTCAGGATATTAATTTACAACTATTTGGATCAGTTTTGTATTAAGGTTAATTGAAATACAGAAAAAAATCATTATGAAGTAGCATTATATATACGAACATCACTTTCTACTGGGGGCTAAGTATTCCACAGCAATATCCTTCACATCCCAAACTCATGGAAGTACAGAAAAGAGAATTGTGTCATCATTCCATTTCATTTGTGTTTCAAATGACGTAAAAGGGACATCTTTTTAATGAAAAAAATTACAGACCAAATAAGAAATGAAAATTATCTTCATGTCCCTTACTACACAGAAATTATTAGCAAAACTGCAAAGGAAATATTGGGTTTTTTATATTTGGGGAGAAAGAATGCTGTCGGTTGAATAGCAAATAAGATTATTGAAGAGCAAAATCTACATGATTTTTTTTCAAATTTGCAAGAGGAGATTGTGGTTTACAATCTCTAAGAGATGGTCTGAGGGTTTTCTCTGAATAAGTATTTTGAAGTGTAATATCTACAGTAATACAGCAGAAATTCTAAAATCTATAAAAACCACAATGTGTCAAGATTTCAAGGAAATAAATGGGATCATCTCAACATAACTTCATTGTAAGGAAAAATTGTGAAAATAATGTTAAAAGAGGCAATCAGTCGGATTGAGTGGTAGCATGATTAATACCAATCAACACTGTTTAATAGAAAACAGGTCTTCTAGGGAAATTTCATACCATTTTGTGATGATATTACAAATTCAGTAGATAAAGATAACTTTTGAAAATACTTGCTTTAATTTCTGTATAAACATCTCTCCCTATTACCTAAAAGTAGCATGGCACAAAATCAACATGGCTCATATATTAAACATGATAAAGAACACTGAGAATCTGAAAAATAATTTTTAAATAAGGAACCAACAGCCAATGGGAATATCTTTGGTAACGTTGGAAAGACGTGCATTATGAAGAGCCAACAGGACTGAACAGCAAACTCAAGATATGTATGAAAACCTCCATACTTCAGAACAAAATTCTGGGCACAAGTGATAACAAAAAATATCTTAGCAGTCCAAATAAACAACCAATAGAAAATGAATTCTTACACAGTGACTCTGAGAGTTTGCCTATTCAGGGGATTCTTGCACCTGGGTGTGCAATGTTGGAACAGAAAAGTCACATATATCTGCATGTGACATTGATACTTACTGACATTGATAACATTAAAAGAAAGCAATTTGCAATTTCTGTCACCACACTCTCAACTGAATGTCTATTAGAAGAACAGAATATACCGTAAGAGCGACAAAACTTTGGAATAATTTACAGTATATGCAGTTATTTTTTCTCCCATCTGAAACCCTAAATTGAAATTAGATGGATTAGAAATACCACATTGAACAAGGAAAAGAGAAACCGATTAAGAAAATTCAGACCAGCAAACCTTTTTTTTTGCACAGGGAATATATTTTTGCACAGAGAAAAATATCCTTTCAGTGTCGATAATGCTTTTGTAGTTCACAGGAGGTGTGGGGCTGAAATAAATTTTAATGTCCTTTGTAAAATTATTTCAATATAAAAATTAAGAGAATAAACACATGTTCTTCCTTGTTTACTGACTCTATCTCCTGCATTTCAACATTATTCATTAGTTCTATTGTGTTTTAAATGAGACTATTTCAAACTGATTCAAACCACCACTGACAATTACCAGGGACCAATGCAGCCTGCAGTCTCAATGAGAGACTGAAAGCCAAATTGTAAATAAGATTGTAACAATAGGTACAAGCCTGGATCAGCTCTGTGTAACAGTGAGTAAAGCAATATGTACCCTGAACTTTCATCTTCAGAAAATCACCCGGTTTGGACCAGTCCCAGAGTTCCCAGCTACAACAGATAAATGCTAACACAGAATTTCTGGATCCAAAGAGACACTTGACTATGCAAGTACCCACTTTATTTACTTCACCTATGAATCAACCAAGAGCAGTAGTAAGGCAAAGGTTAATGTTTTTGCTGAAAGATTTGCTAATAGTTGTGGAATTTGCATGATAATACCCACTCATTACAAAAAGTAATATATGTATTATTTTAGATGAACAAATGAACTCCAGAAAGGAAGACTTAAAAAAAAGATAAATGAAAATGTTTTGTTCACTATGCCTTGTAATTGCTTTCCTCAGCATGTACGTTTGGCTGCATATTTGTACACACACAATTAGGGCCATGCAACTGCAGAAGCACTGCAGAGTTCCCTTTAGAATCAGAACTCTCTAGCTGACATGAGGCAGATCTCTAGCTCTATTCCATTTTGTAAATTGAAATTATGTCTAGTGTGGCAGACTCCTCGGCAAGCCAAACTGCTTAGGCTGTCACTCCCCTTGAACTTCCTCTTCAGATGAGAATGCTGGGGAGAGGAAAGGAGGGAGGAAAGCATCCCATAGTCTTGGCTGTCTCAGGAACACAGGATTAGAGCCGGTCCTAAGCAAGGCTAATCTGTTGTTTACCAACTGCAATCTTAGAAAAATAAAAAGATGAGCCACAGATAGATAGAAACAACTTCTTGAACTTGAATGCAGAATCTTCTCCATGACTTTGCTAGAAATTGTGTCTTGCACATGAAGGTGGCACCGTAATCGAAGAACAAAAAGAATTAGAAAAGGGTCCCTCAGATGCTAAGCAAAATCGACTTCAGTAATATAGCAGAGTATCCTTTCTTAAAACGATGCACTATACATCTCCATCTTTTGTGATATCATGATATGGTAAGTATATTATCTCCCCCTTTCTACCTACCTCTTTCTGCTGTCATTTCTTATATACACACCATGCCAGCACAAGCAGAAAGGATGAAAGACTGAAATATGCTTCCATATGGCAATGCACTGACCTCTGAGACACCACACCGGATCCACACTTGCAAATAGGTCTAAAGAATTTCCCGTTTGAAGAGCAGATAGAGCGGCCCCTCTGCAAATTACTGAGCTGGGAAAGTTGAGCATTCAAGCACTGCAGTATTTCATGCTACATGATAGAGGAATTGCTTTAAGGAATTTTAAGATATTACTAGCAACTATCAGTTTCACAATAGCAGAAAATTAAAGTTGAAATATTGCAAAAAAACCCCAAAAAACCCTAAACATTTTTTTTTAAATCGCTTTTATGTGATGACTGAGAATCATAAAGAGAAATTATATTCGTCACACATGCCCTAGGTCTGCGTTGTGCTTGTGCTTTCCAAAGCTCTTAAATTACTAAACAGAAAACAGGTGTTTAAGTTCTTATGGTACATCTGTCAAATTCATGCCACATTGTTTTTTCTCATTGAATTTAAGCATTAATGTAAATATGATCTCTGTTAGTTCAGTGATAAAGAATACCATAAGATATCTGTACAGGTGCTTGCAACGGGCTAAGTAGTCAGTGTTTCTGGCTAACACTCCGTGTGTTATAAATAATTCGTAACCGTAACAGATCACTCTCTTTGTACCTTTTTTTAATAACTTCTCCCTACCAAAAATTAAACCTTACATTATATAAACTAAGCATTATGATAAACAAGGAGACATATCGTGTCCTTTCACCTACTGTAAGAACAGCAAGTAATGAATGATTCTGTCTCATGGTTCTTGGATTGAGTGAGAGAAGGTGCAGTAGAGGCTGCTTTTAAAGTTTTTCATGGTTTTATACACTGATCTAGCTTTATTTTATTTTTAAGGTCAAGGGGCACTATTAAATCACTTGACAAATGGCATAACATAGAGGAAAGAAGCAGAAAACCCAGGAAGACATTACAAAGTTGCACATTACTGTAGAAAACACACCAAACAGAAGTAATACCATAAAGTTACCACACAATAGACTTCAGTAAACTTATTAATTAGAACACTGTGGACATGATGATGAAGGGATAAAAAGATAAATTATGTTCTTGTTAGAAGAGCCCCCATGTTTATCCACCAGCATGAACAATTAGCATTTAAAATTGCTGATGCAGAAAGTGGTACAATTTTTCATTGCAGCCACTTCTGGGAAAGGTGCAGTTACGTATTTTCAGGCAAAATAATAGGCCCAGAGGTGATGTGCTTTCTCTCAGGGGCAAAGCTTGACACCTGCACAACTGTTTAGCACCCCAGGCTTGCCAATCAACTGCAGCAGCACCGACAGTGAGCTCAGAGGAGACTCTCACTTTGAACTCATCAAGAGGATAAAGGTGTTGGCATGGCCAAGTGGGAAGGAATTAAATTTTCTTTAAACCACCTGCAAACGCTAACTCAGAGCAAAGATTTGTTTCCTGACTGACTGGTCCCCCTGAGCATGAATTTTAGATGTAGGTAAAAGAAATAAAAGCTAACTTCCAGCAATTAAATTCACAGAGCTTTCTGTGGCTACAAAATCACCAATATGAAGTGAATAGCAATGCTGGGGGAGAGCAGAGATTGTTACTCTACTAATGAAAGTCCCCTGTCTGGGGTTTCCATCCCAACTTCCATTTAGTTGCTGCAGCTTTATCATGCCTATGTTATAGGCAGTTTTGCTTCTTCCTGCCAATAGTCTGCCATGGTAAATAGGAAAAATGTTCTCAAAACTGCACAGCCCGATCACACATTTTATATCTGAGAAATTAGATCAGTTTATGAGCAGAATATAACAGTTCTGTTATCCAAGTCTCGCAATTTAATCCTTACTCTTATGACATTTATGTAGTTTCCCAAAGTGCCAAGTGATGGAAGTTACACATCCCTTGCATTTTTAATCTAGTTGCCGAAGAAAAGGAAGCTTTTATGATCATGCTGGTCTGTATTTCAAACTGTGAATATCTTTCCAACTACAGCCTGATTTAAGACACAATTAGGGATAAAAGTTTCAAAAATAATTACATTCCTTAAGTTTTATACAAATCACTGTTTAGGTCGAGGACAGAAACTGAAATTGCTGGCCCCTCCATTGGGAGTGTGGTCATAACTCAGCCCTCAGACAGTGCTGTGGAGCTGCCAGTTGGTTGACCAACATTCTTATCCTGGGTACTCAGCACATGTGTAGCTTTAGACTTGATGAACTTTCTACAACTGGTGCCTTTTTTTCAGGTGGGAGTGTAATAGGAAGGGAGCTGGTATCTTTCTGGAAACAAAGAGTTTAGAAAATACAGGACAAAAATCTGTAGGACATAAGACTTTCAGTACTGCTACTCATAAAGAAATATTTTTTCCTTTAAAATAAGACCTACTCACATGACTGGTGCAGAAAAGCCTGCAAACACAAGCCACTAAATCTCTAAAGGCTCTAAAATCAATAACATGCATCTGAAGAATAGAAAAAATTTAATCTCAAGACTTCTTTAAGCACCCTCATGATCTTGGAATGGTAAGCATTGATAATATGATGTAAGGTGTTACATCAAAAAGGTAAGAGCACCAAATCCTTGATTAAAAGTGGAATGAACTCATCTGAGATGCAATGCTCAGAGAATTACAGAAGGGGTATTTCCCCAAAGAGAATATAAACAAGGAATTGAGAATGGGGGCTGAATTTCCCCCATTTACTATGCCTTGATTCACTATGAAACATTGGGAATCAGAAAGATACCCTCTTTACTGCTCAGAACAGATGGGACACAGACTTGCATTGCTTACACATAACCTTTTGATAGAATTATTTTGTAATTTTCATGAATCTGTGACTGAGAACTTTACAGATCATCTACAGAAAGAATGAACTTCCACAGACTCATATTCAACTGTTCCTTAGAAAACTCACATCAGCACAGAAGAGCTGAAGCTACTGAGGGGTTAATAGAAAGAAGAGACTAAAGCATTACTTTAAAATGTTTCATTCCACCTCATTTTAAAGTTTGCATGCTGATATAATACTGCCATTACCATACTAAATCTGAACCCTCCACAGCTACTGATACGTCATTATAAATAATTGAATAGAAGCCTATTGGTTGCTGAAGCAGAAAAATAAATCCATGATAGAAACTGACTCTTTTTTTGTTTAATGTGTTTTAAAAAAAATTAAAATACCAGATGGTTTTTAATTCAGGCAAAGCGATTAAAAGCTCCCAAAGTCACTTCTTCTCCTCCACTGATTCTGATCTCTCCTCTTTCATCTATTTTCTGCAAGCTTTAATCCAATGGGCAAATAAACTACCCCCTGCATTAACCTGAAATCTAGCTATTACCTACTTAGTAGCATGTCATGAACAACAAGATCCCTCTAAAATTGCTAGAAGTCAGTCTGCTCAATGGAACATCAGAGGTACTTTGGTAGCTCCACTCTGCCCTCACAGTGACACATTCAGAGTATTTAAACACTGACATTTAAGCATTTAAACATTTAAACTAGTGTAGCTGTCCTGAGCTACACTAACCTTTTTTTACTGCCTCGGGATAAGGAGAGCATCAGGCAGAAGCACAAACGTTGCCATTCCAGTTCCTTAGCAGGCTGGTCTCAATGGAGGACAAAATGGACTTTTAGGGAAGCAAAATTCTTTCTCTACTGAGTAAACAGCTGAGGAAGACTAACCTCTGTGTACTATTGAGTACTGAAAGTTATGGATGAAGAATTGCCCTCGTGTTACAATGAAACTCTGGTTACCTTTCTAATCTGCATGGTAAACACGCACTTCTATGCACAGCTCACATTTCTGCTGCATAAAAGCTCTCCTTTCAAAAACATAAATTGTCCTGTTTTGTAGCCTGGTTTAACTCTGTCAGAAATACAAGGTGTAAAAAATAAAATATGAGGGGCTGCAACCCTTGCATTTTCTTACATCTTCTTTTACAGGAGCATCATTTTAGGCTTGAATAAAGTAAAATGAAAAGCCCTAGTGAAGTGATTTGGGTTTGGTTACTTCCTCTTAAAACTGAGATATAACTGAGGGATGTGCCTGAAATAAAATTAGCAGCTGTGCTCTTTTACAAAAAGCACAGGAAAACACTAACAGCACAGGAAAACACTGCTCAATAATTTCAACAATGGATGAGGAAGAGCTTCATACAGACAAATCAAATGAACAAAATACAGGTACGGGAGAACAAAAATAACCCAAAATGTAAATCTGGGGCTCTAAGGTAGCTTCAAAACAATATAATGTGTTGGGTTTCCTTGGAAATCCATTATTAAGAGTTTAAGAAAGTGGCTAGGAAATGATGACACTCTTTTCTCATACCGATGATTATGATTAAACACCCTAAGACATCCCCTGCTCAACAAAGACAGCTCCTAAACAGAACTTTGTCTTTGTTTTTAGCATGGCTTGGACTTGGACAAACTCCAGAGTATACGAAGTTCCTGTTTTATTCAAAAAGAGTAAATATAATTAATTTCCTAATCAGGTGTCAATTCTCAAGTGTCAACAAAATGCTTGTCTAGCTCATCATTTACAAAACAGGAGACATTAAATGTAAAAAGAAATGGGCAGTTAAAAATACCATAAATCTTCTACTATTCATATAACTACCGCATGATTTTGGCACACTTTTGTATTCTGTTACTCTGGTTTTACAACAGGGTAAAACTGTCAACAGTACACAGAGTACATCACCCTTTCTCTGTGCAGAAAGATCAGACCTATGAAGTCAACTGGCATCTGCAAGAGCAGAATTGTCCTCGAATTTATCAACAACAAAATTGTTAGTAACTCTGCTTAATTACAACCTGTACTATCCAACACAGAATTCACATGAGTTTTCAAGGAGATTTAATTATTTAGAAAGTTGAAAGATGTAATAAGCTATTTTTGAGACCAAAAAAAAAAAAAAAAACCGAGAGACAAAAGTCAACATTTCAAACTAGTAATTTTTTAATGATCTGTACTCAAAAGCTGTCAGAAAATATTGTCTCTAATACAATGAAGCAGCTCCATTCTTTAAGTCAAGTTAATAGTGGGAAAAATAGGCTTGGTACAAAAGGAATTGTTTTACTGATTGCAGAAAAGCTACCAGTCCAGACCCATGGCCTGAGCAATAAGAACAAATAAATAATACTTTGGACACTGAGCAGTACAGAGGGAAAAGGTCTTAAACCAGAAACAAAACTTAACTTTGAAAACAGGCCCTACAAAAATATAGGTGGTTTGCACATGACCACAAACATGGAGCAGAGTTATTAAATTTCTCAAATAAATTATTAGTGCAAAAAACTTATGGTGTTCTTGAAAAAGGGACTTAATATCCTGGCAGAATTTTATATTTAGAAATGTATTCATAATTTCTCATGTGATTTTCACCCACATATCAGTATTTATATGGGAACATTTACATACATCATATAGAGAGTTGCAGATATGCCATACTGGCACATTTCTACACCTCCATCTTTGTGCCTAGTCAAATGTCTTGAGGGACCATCAAAACCTTCAGCTAAAATTTCATTTATTTTATCAGTTAGGAAGAGATTTTCTCAGCTTTTCCAAGGCTCACTGGATTCCTTTCCTTCCAAACAAACTGTGTTCCATGTCCTTAGTCCCAGAATACAGTAGAAATATGCCAGCTGGCTTAAATGCCAGTTTTGCAGGGGTTATGCTCAGCAAAGCTGACTAATATCTGCGTGCTGTACAGCCCCAGGAGAGGTAAGCAAACTTTGGTTAACCAAGAATTTTGGTTAAGTGATGTTCTGTAAAACAGGTGTAGAATGTGTATTGCATGTCTTGCTCAAACAGACGTTTGTCTAAGCTGCTTAGACGTTGACATTTCAGCTGAATATTGCTTATTATTAACATATACTAATTGCATGTTATTTATGAATATCATACCATGCTAATCAGTTATGAGAGTGGTTCATCCTACATCCAGTTATGAAGGACTTCTGAAATAAGCCATGAGCCTCTGGTCCTGCCCTCCCAAAGTGCAACATGAAGGAGTCATCTCTGGCTGCCGTTTTACTATATGATCACTAGACACAGTGGGCTCCTTCCTCCTTTTTCAACACCAGTAACTGAGATTTAAACAAAGATCTCAGCATGATCTGCTTGAAGATTTCACTGCTCACTGCAAAGGGAGTGGGTTAGATAACCTTTAAGAGGTCCCTCCCAAAACAAACAATTCTGCGATTTTATTACAGAAATGGCTATAAACAATAGCACCAAACTGTAGCACAACAATACACTGTAAGCAGAAAATTATAATAAAAAATAAAAATCCAGATTCTAAATAAGGTGCAAAAGGCAAAAAATGTTCCTGTGAATATATGCAATAATAGAGGATAATAACCATGCCTACAACTAAAGCTGTCAAATAAAACTGCTCTGTTTCTCACGAAAAACCTATACTTTCTATATAAATTATATTCAACACCTTCAACTCAGACAGATTTGTATTAACTATAGATTTATCCCCTAGCTAGTTATCCAACACTAACATGACATAGCTCATAAATTAAGACAGTTTTATGTGAGTTCAAGGCTGAAAGCTTAAGCCTGTGGTGAGTACCTATAAAGACATGACAATTGTATTTGCATCATAACCTGAAAACGTAAACCTTATCATTTTTCTCAAGACCTTGTTTTAATGCCCACTTTTTCATATGCTGTTAAATGTATTTGCATTTTTAATTGACTTGTAAGTACCCAACAAGCCAAATTAACCAAATTCATCACAATATGAATATTCCAGTTTTTTATGAGTGCATTATCCATGATTTAAAATTAATAAAATGTATCTATTTCAAAATTTGTTTTAAAATAATAATGTGGACTCTTTCCTTACAACATTTTTTCCTTTCTGAGCCTGCCATTGTTTTTCATGCATCTCAAAAACAATTCAGACACGTAAGAAAACACTCAGTTGGGCAATACAAAATAATTTAGGTTCCTAATCCAGACAATTAAATAGGTCTGAATTCTGTAATAATGCCTAAAAATAATATTTTTTAAAAAAATAACAATAGGGTCATGATCTAGAAATCTATAGAACACTATAGAAAATAGCTGCCTATCCTCTAGCCTCAAGAAGGATAAAAATTCCTAAAAGCAAAGGCACCCTAACATGCAGCTAAATTTTTTAGGACTAAATTGAGAGCTATCTTTCTGTAATACGCTGGAAAGACAGATGTTTTAAATCTTCAGAGTCTCAATACCACTGAGCTCTGAAGACAGCAGGCAACAGAATGGAAGGAAGAAAGCATCTTGACAGAAAAAAATCCCAGGAGTTAACCTGCTTGATCTTTCACACACAGCAACTTGATTTTACAGTGCTTCGACAGTTCCTGCACAGTCAGAGGGGCTCGCTATTGTACTCGTGCGTGTGGCAGCCCTACCAGCACACCATCATGATCTCCTGTCCTTTGTTCTAGCCTTAGAACTCTTGAAAAATAGACTTTTCTAAATACACTTCCTGAATGGTTCACTTCTGTTGGAAACGGAACTAAATAACCTGAAAGAGATTGCCTTTACTGTACCCAGTAGATAGACTATCTGGTGTTGGAGATAATCACCTTCAACAAGAATATAGTTAAAACAACCAGGTTAAAAAACTATTGATTTGGCTACATGAACACATCTTCTTCAACTGTTTTCTCATAAGGCAGATGACATAGCACTGCTTCGATCCCAGGTTTTTAAAAGCTGTTCTTCAAACAAACTATTGAGCAACTGAAAGGAAAAAAATCTGGTTGATTTGAACCAGGTCAGAATTCTCATTAACAACTTTAGTTACATATACTAATGCAAAAGTTCAGATTACAGGCATCGTTACAGAGGAAAACAAAAGAGCTGCTATATCTGCAGAAGGGAAGATAGCACACAGACTCTCAGACACCAAACAAGAGCAGCAAATATGTCTAAAGTCTAACCCCTCTCTTACTCCTATAGAAATCTTGATCTCAGATCAAGCCACTGACAACATTAATTATCCACTTGAAATGAGCAAAGGTTTATTCTAATATTCACATTGTTATTGCTTCTGTCTGTCTCATCCAAAACATAATTTAAAGTATGATCATCTGTCACAGGCTCTTAGCAGAAAAATACACACTACCATAGCATTCCTTCTAGGACATCCTCTGGGAGGTCATTCAGAGCCAGTCATGCCCTCAGCTGTAGGAATTAACATCAAATAAAATGTATTTTTACACCCTAAAGCAAACTCACTACTTTCTTCCTGATTGCCTGGATAACAAAGTTACCTGCTACAAGCTATCGAGTAGGCAGATCTCCCACTAGATCAGACAGTAAATAAGGTACTCAGCACCCAACAGGATAAAATTCAAAACCCTGCTTCTACAACACTTACATTTGAAGATCAAGGCTTAGAAATGAAGGACATGATGTTTTCCATATGCACAGTACTTAATGACTTAAAAGTAAATATATGTACAAGTGTTTCAGTAATTGGGTCCTCAGACTGTAGTGCTGTCTCTTTATTACTGGCTTCTTTAAAAATCTTACAATACTAACATCCTCCAAGGATTCCTCTTAAGGAATGTTTCCAGCAAAACACAACCCTAAGATCTAAACTTTTCTACTTTGAAGATATATAGCTTTTCTGGTATACCAAGAAAAAAAAAATCCTATACTATTCCAAAGGAACAAATGATTCATCTCTTGCAGCTTTATAGAAAGCCATGAGAACTGAGAAACAATGACTATAATCTCATTGAATAGCAAACTCGATGTTTATAGGTTTTTGTTTATTGTCTAATTTGGGAGAAATACAAGAAATGCAATAAATAATGGATATATAATCAAACATTAACTTCAGGCCATTTCAAGAACATCAGCTCCTGTAATTGTTAGAGGCAGAAACTCTTCCCCTTGAACTTTCAGGGCAACCCAGCCCAGATCCCAGTGAGCCACCACAAGGCTGGCTGCAGGCTGAAGTCTTATGTTGGTGTGAATGCACTGGCATTTGATCTGTGTGTTCACAGGACTCTTTTCAAGTTCCCTGTTAGGCCTATGAAGGACATTTGAGAGAAGTGCTTGTAGTGGTGTTGTTGAAATGCAACACATCATGAACATGAGTGGAATTGTACCACACTCTTTATTCTAATGATTTTTCATGACGACAGATGGCTCCATAACCTTATGCCTCAGCCCAAGTGCAAATTACTTTGAAAGGCTGTATTGACATGCTCATGGACACGGCACAAGTGCTCTTTCAGACTCACAATAATATTTACAGGCATATTAAAACACATAAATATAAATATAATGAGAGAGTAATGCATATTTCAGGAATTTAATATTCATTGCAAATGAATTAATGATTTCACCTTTTGTCCTATAATGTTTCAAACCTCTGTCTAAGTTCTGGCATCATGCTATCATTTCAAATTAACTGTAATTTTCCACTGCTATGCTTGCTATGAATGAAAAAAACATCTAAAGAAATTACAAATGTGCTGACACATTCACAAAAAACACAACCAAACCAACAAACCAAATGAACTGTTTTCTCATGCGGAAAAAGCTATATTTTTATTTAATTTTGCACATTATTTAAGTTCCAATGTTAGTGCTTAATCCTAGTGTGTTTTCAGTATTGAACTGAAAACTTCTAAGACTAAATAACCTGAAATAGAGAATTAGTGTATTTCTGAGGATAGCAAAGTACAGCCCAGCAGAAGGATTATATCACAATGGGACAATGTATCAAAGAAAAAAAAAAAAAAAAAGAAGAAGAGCCTAAAACGGAATCTAGCTCTTCAGATAATTAAAGTGCTTTAGACCACTAGCCAATTGATTTTCTCCTTGTAAAGGTAGTTCAATTGAAATGTTCAGAATAAATCATGTGTTAAAATTATCTTCTAAAGTAAGAGCTGAGTGCATATTGATTAATAATTATTTGCACTAACGGACTGAACTAAAGAAATACCATCAATTATTTCAAAAAACTCTAAGATCAATCATGATGGAATCAATCATTGAAAGATTCACTACACTTTTCCCAATATTTCAGAAGTGTTCGTCAAATGACTTTCTAGAGATACCTTGGTTTCCTGTTTCTAGAGCTACAGAAATTTGTTTTAAATGCCAATTATCACTAGGTGTTTCAACTACATAATACAGCTCTCACCCTTCCGTTACAGGGGAGTTCTACAAGAAGAGCAAACATTTTCCACATCAAGTATTAGGCATGAGGGGGCACTTTCACCAAGGAAGTTTAGTTAATATTTCATACTTATGCTCCCACAGCAAAGAAATGCAAACAGCCTAAATTAATGACCAGAAAAGATGATTTACATTGAGCTCCCACCCAAAGATGGGGAAACTCAGTATAAATTAACTCTGTTTTACACACTAATGAGTCCTACTCAGTGAATTTGGCTGGGCAGCACAATAAAACTCCAATCATTCTCTAAAAATTGCAATTTAGTTTGCCTCATTATAAATAGCACAGAGATCGTTAATCCCTTACGGCACCACAGGCATTACTCAAGGTTGGTATCTTATTGAAAATCAAGCAGAACTTTCCTTTCTCATGTTGCATAGCCCCATTAGAGTTGGGTGGGGAGTCTGCAGGCTGTAGCAGCAGGTTTTAAGCAGGTTTGAATGAAAAAGAAAATTTTCTGCAGTTCTGATTTTCAAGATTTCTTTTCCACTAAGGTTTCAGGTTTATCCACTGCAGAAGTGTTAACTAGAAAGACAGACAAAAACAGGTAATGAAAGCCAGTGGAACTTAAGCCACACTTGAGTGGAAACATTCAAAATTGCAGTGCTGACCTCTTAGTTATTTCCTAGTTTCTTGGTTTGCTGGTTGGTTGGTTTGATTGGCTGACACAGGACTAACTCCTATATACACTAATAAGTCTTCAGAAGGTAACAAAATTTCTGTGCACTTCCTCTGTAATGCACAAAAAAGCATTTCATTACCTGAAACAAAACACTTTCAGCTGAAATATTTAAGTTTAAACATTCTTCACATAAATGAGATGCACAGTTCTGTCTAAACACCTTAATTTTATGCATTTTTGTACTTCTAAGCAACTTAGTAGTGAGGACTGCTTATTTGCATTCATTTACATACAATTTGCACGAAAAGCTGAAAAAGGGTAGTAAGGAAATTCATCATTTTGACTTAAAATGAAAATATTATTTCTGTAAAAAACATGTTGAATGCTTATTTTATTTTACTTACAACATAGCTTTCAGTATCTTCATAAATATCAAAAGGTGCTTCTCAGAAATGGTGACTTTTTTCACCTAGTAGATTTAAGAAAATAATCCAGCAACATTTTTGATGTAGAGAAATGCAAAATGCAACCTTTTTTCTGCACTATGAGAATTTAATTTCTTAGCAAGGTGAATCACCATTCTGATATATTCTGGGTGTTCTCTGAATTTTTATTCTACTAATTTTCTAAGCCTCAATCTTTGCCAGGTTGAGGAGGGAAAAAGTGCAGATTCCTTAACGAAAAAATGGTGCAGCATGCATGTATATATTTAAGTGTTTTTTAAGTCCTGTGCTGTCTGTAGATTATCTCTTAGGTGATGCTAAAATGTGTTCAAATAAATTCTCGGTAATTTCACACCTACATTCAGCGTATCTTCTTAGTCTTGTAAAGGTTCTATTTTCATATGCAGTC
Source organism: Sitta carolinensis (assembly GCA_032173965.1). Classification (NCBI taxonomy): domain Eukaryota; kingdom Metazoa; phylum Chordata; class Aves; order Passeriformes; family Sittidae; genus Sitta; species Sitta carolinensis. The sequence goes on along the minus strand of CM063284.1, from coordinate 13,655,581 downwards.
ACAGCCCTTCTGGCTGCCAGCTCTACCCCATATCAACTGTTACTAAACCATATCGGTTCTCGGCATTAAGATGGCCACTGGCTTCTCATTTCTTAGACATCACACACAGTTTAACTCTTTTAGTTCAGTTCTGTATCATAATCAACCAGTGTCCCATTACACCCCCACACCTCTGCAACACACAAGAAAACTCAGGAACTGCAGAAAAGGCAAAGAAAGATAAAACCATGGAGCAGACGTTATCCTACAACTGAGTTTTCTAAGACAGCACATTAGGAAATTCTGCAGAGCAAAATTCGTCTCTGGAAATAATCACGGGTCGGATTTGCTAAACATCCTACTGTCAGCCACAGTGACACTTTTATCAGCTTTCACCATGTCCCTGGTGTCAGTAAGTCACAGCGCAGTATCAGGGATAACTCATCCCTGAATTGCTTCAACTGAGCACAAGTGAAGGCAGCAGGAGTGTGTGCTTGGCACATCTTCCAGTGACCCCATTCCTGGGGCAGCCAGGCAAGGGTGCCACCCCCGAAGCAGGGGTTCTTGGGGCACTCCACCTCTGCAGGGCACAGGCAACAGAGGCAAACCCAGGGTTAGCGTGGGCATGGCCCTATATCCTTGAATCTAACAGGAAAAGGGAAGATACTTTATACACTCTGCTTCAACTGAACCCAAAAACACAAGTGCTAGGAAACAAAATGTGTTTTCAGCCTCTCATGATCATTGTTCAGGATTCCTCCCACTCTTATTTCTTATATGTGTGCTTTTCTATATTTCATCCAAGTTCCTGGGTGACTCAAAGTATGAATTTCTTAAGTTTGACTTACATGATTTCAACTGCTAAATATTTTTTTAAATAATTTTGTACTTATTTCCATCAGGTCAGTAACACATTGCTTTTTATTATACTGACTTTATAACACATTGCACTGGAAGATTTTAGACTTTGAAACTCACAAGTCTCTACTATAAACTTCAAATCCAGTTGAAATGTGATAAAAAGGAGATTTTACTCATGCAAATTAAAAGGTGGCACAAGTATATTAATTTTCAAGATCAGATTAAAGTGTTGTAATAAAACTTTCAGTGACACAAGGGAAAGATTGCTTGAGACAGCAAAGCGTAATAAAGCAAAACTAGTGAGTCTGTATCATTAAGGAAAATGTTAAAGGTAATTTGAGTCTAGGGATCAGCACTTCAAACCTTCCCTAACCCTGTCCTTAACCCACAACTTAACTTTGCGGTGTAAGCACTTTTTGTCAACAGCAGCCCAGAGGCCTCATGAAATTAATTAACTATCCTATCTCTTTACAATGGAAACAAACCCTTCCACATGCTGTTTGCATTTCTGGCATGATCGGCATTCGTTCCTGAAGTCACCAGCATCAGCAGCTGGGAAGCACAGGACTGAGCTCTCTTTCACTTCTTTTGTCTTCTCTTACCACTTTTAGAGTAACACATTAATTAAGGCAGTCCACAGGTGTTGGTCTTATAAAGCAGGTACGTCCCCTACCACAAAATTTATTACTCTGATGGTTTTTAGCACAAGCAAGAAAAAGTCTCCCAAAATGCTGAAAAAATCCTTTGTCCTTAAAGTCTTTATACTCTCCCTTAAAAACATCCCATGTGAGTCACAAGTGGGAGGACTGCAAGAAGGCAAGGATGTATTTGCTTTGCCATCATGTAGCAGCTGTCAACACTTCCATGCCAATGACAGACGTGAAACTGCATGAGAATTTGGAAATCCGATATGGCACAAAAAAAAGAGATGCCAGGAAAAGGTCAGTCCATGCTTCCATGCTGATGCAGTCTCCACAAGCAACTGAGTGGACCCATGTGCTCTGTCACTACATGGAAACTAATGGCAAGATGGCAAATAGGCCAGTGGCATCACCAGAGCCTTGGTTCTCAGCTTCAGGACAGATGCTCCAGGCAATATCCCAGAGATCTGTGGCAGTTGTGCCAATTATCCCATGGATCCTCCAGCTCTACACATTTATCAAACTGCATCAGCAGCCCAACACAAAGACAAGAGACCAAAAACCCCACAGAAGCCTTATTATTCACCCAGCAGTCATACAAGCACGGGCCCTTTGATGGCCATCTATATAATCATCATTCTCGCTCTAGAGAACAGGGTCTTCAGGCCATAACTTGGTTTGTTTTATAAACAGAAGATTAATTTCCCCCTGCTTGACCATGAGATGCAGGTTTTAAAAGCAGCAGACGACTCTAAAAGCCCCAGAAGAAAGTTATTGAGCATAGCTCAACCGTTCACTGTCATGTTGTTTCACTCTTTTGTAAATAAACTGCATGTTTTTTTATATTCCCTAAGTTAATAAGAAATAAATTAGCAAAAGCTTGCAATGGTCTCTGATTTTACAAGGTTCACTTTTGCCTTAAGAAAAGTTGGTTGGCAGTTTTAAAGTAAGACTTTACAATGGAATAACCAATGGCATTTAGTATATGGATAAAGGATTTTTGACAACCTGTTTACGCCTTGCTTTCACTCCTGCAGAATCGTAATAGAATCCCAGATCTCTGTAATCATCAATATGTTATTTATGTAGGACAATTGCATGATTGACAGTGCACACATCAGTGAGAATAACTGCAGTGCCAAAACACACACATGTAAGATTATTTGCTCTTAGCAGACATGACCATCACATTGGTAAAAAGAAAAAAAATACTTGCCAGAAGCCATAACCTACACCTCTGGAATGCTGCTTTTGGATCTTCTCTTCAATTTGAATATACTCTAGCCAAAACAGGAGGAGTTTCAATTTAATATTTTACATCCAGTGGTGAAGCAAATACTTCAAACATCATGCCAGCAATTAAAATGTGTCTAGATTTTTTGGCTACTGTGGTAGTTGAACTTAGGACCTTCACAGTGAGTCACCTCAGTCACACCATTACTGAGATATTATATTCTGCAAGTACAAAGATGGGAAATTTTCCAGATTGTCTGCCAAGATTCACTGCACCTAGGATACAGCAAGTGTCATAAATAGAATTTGCCACAGCAAGCCTTGCAGTAACTGCCAGAGAAACGCAACGGACCTCCTGTGGTCTGATTTAACATAAACAAGCCAAGACATGGAAAAAGTAAAAACACTGCCCTGCAGTCACTGCTTAATAGCTTTTCCAATTGAGCACGGAGAAGTCTGACGTATTGAGACTGTCGGTCTATCCAGCGCACGACTGCTCCTTATGCGCTGCAGCTTCTGCCACATCACAGGGAACCTGCCATTCCTACTTGGAAGATAGCAAATTTATGTTCAGAAAGAGCTGAATTTAGAGTCTGCTGTGCATGTATATGTGAATATTTGCTTTTACTGCCTCTCCACCCTGAAACAGCAAAACAAACCCCATGCATGTTAAAACATATGGCTTGGGAGCAGAATCAGTAAATGCAAAGTGCCTTTATTTCCTCATTGAGTCTCACTTTATAGCTGCTTCTGCAATCCAGATCACACATCTTCCTAAGAACATTTTACAAAAATAAGTTTTCCACATGAAAATACAAGAACCCCAAAGTTTTCTTATAGCCTACTACATTTTTATTCATAGAATGTTATTTAACTTTTATTCTTAAAATTAATTACCTACAAATAAAATATTTTTCCATTCTTTCATAATACATAGCTCGGAAAACTACTCCTTGTCCTGTAGGACATCCTTTAAAGATTAAAATGTTAAAACACACTTAAGAGAACAAATTAGTAAACAATTACTTCAATTGTTATTACCATATTGTAACAAACATTACCAAGGGTATTACTTGCAAGCATTCTGACTGAGTAATAGACTGAACAGAACTCTACTTGTAATTTCTACATAATAAGCCGTAGACTGCAGTTAGGGTATGTTCCAGAGTATTGTAGGAGTCAATAGAACAAATAAAAAAAGGAATAAAGAAATTATATCTTTAACAACTGCATTTAGAAGGTAACACTACCTTTAAAACAAAACATTGGTAAATTAGTTGGAAAGGGCAAACTCTTATTTTTCTTCCTCTTCATCTTGCTACAAAGAAACACCATACTGGGAAAGGTCACGGTGCATTACGGAGAAATTAAGGAAATAGATTGCTGTGAACTTAGTCCTACTCTTCTGTGGCAAAGTGCAAAACCCTGCAGTTATAAAAACAGTCTAGAGATAATGGCTTATCAATGCAGAAGTAAAATTGTAAATGACTCCATCATGAGAGCTTCAGGCACAAAGTGAGCCTGAACAGCACTGTCATATGTGCAATTCTTCCACATCCTTAGAACAGGACAAACTTTCCTCTTAAGAAACAATTCAGTTTCAAATGGAAGAAAAATCACTAACAATTATTTTGATAGAACTTAAAAGTTGTAGGATGTCCTAAATACAGGCGTAAAATCAAATTGATTGAAGAAAATACTTTTATACTGTGAAAATGGCACTGGATTTCAAGTCTTACATATAATGAAACAGATCTGAGGAAAAATAAGAAGGTTTCATTTCAGTTTAAAGCTCTGGACACATGAAACCAAAGAGAAGAAAATGTAAATAATTTCAGGAGTGTCTCTTTTCATTATTTAGGGAATTATAAATTCATTTTTGAATGAATTTCATAAAATCCAGTGATTTACTAAAACACTACTTAACTTTTCACAATACGCTCCTTTGAATGCTGAGAGCCCTGATACCATTTGGCAGTTTGTCATCTGGAAAACCTCAAAAATATTTAATTCCCTTCATACTTAGCTAGGAAAACAATGTTAAATATTGGAAAAAAATAATTTTATGTGATTTTTTTCCTTAATATTATATTGGAATGATACCAATGTATCACTAGTATCATGGAAAGGAAAGTGCATCCACCCTGTGACATATGTGAGCTACTTATCACACTACAACAGGTACCTCACATACGGCTGAAGACATTATGGCTTCTGGATCTCCCAGCACAGGAGAAATCAGAAACTATGAAAAATCTGTTACATAAAAATGTGGTCTGTAAGGCTGAACTGGAAATATTCTGCTGATATGCTACTGGGTGACAGTTCATCTGACAGCAACTGCAGAACCATTTCTATCGTTTTCTAATTTGTCTGGGTTTTACACTGCTTTCTGCTGGCTTTTAGTGGCTTGATATATCTTTACTCTGTAAGAGTTCATTTTGAATATCAACACCTTCAAAGAAACACAACTGCAGAGCTACAGAAAGATCTGTACTCATCTAGATATCTGCAAGACAATAATGAAAAGATTTATTTTGTCCAAATCTCCTTATTCTTAGCTGGTTTTTCATTCAAAGCAAGAAAGAAATGCAGCTGTTCTTCATGTAACATGAGCTCACTTTCAGTGGGAATCCAGCATTTGTTTTTCTCAATTTTTTTGGTGGAAAATGAGACAAACTACAATCAGTGGCAGTCTGTGATAAAGCTGTGTTGGACCTTAAAAAAACATGGGGTTTTGATGCCTTCAGACACTGATTTGTGTGATTCTACATCACTTTCCTACAGTTCCTTGCTACTTAATAGCTATGCTAGACAATGTACAGATGCGCTAGAGCGTGCTCATAGTTAAATATATATGTGCTACAACCAATTCACTTCCAATACAATTTTAGCAGCCAAAAAGAGTAGCTGCAATGTTCTTTATTTTAATTCCCAGGGCATGAGCTTATCTACTTTTAAGCTATTACTTTCAGGTTTTTCTAGGCCAAAAATGTTAGAATTCTTTCTTTACAACTAGAAGCAACTCTGGGGCACGTCGTCATGTTGTACACAGTACTGCAAGCTGAGCCTCTCAAGCAATCAGCAGCATTGGCCCCCTGCACCAGGTGCTGATTTCCCCTGTAACAATAGGCACAATTAAGTCAAAGCCAACCCGATTAACTCTGCTCCAGGCTAACCCCGGCATGCTCACTGGTTCCCTTGATTAACTGTACAGGACTGACGGACAGGAAGGTGTCAGGAAAACCCCAGAAGAATTAGCAAGCCTGTAAGGAGACTGCAGGAGGGAGAAGGTACGAGAAAGAAAGAGCAGAAAGGTGGCAGTTTAAAACACTTATTAAAGGAGTTAACAAAATAAAAGGATGTAATTTAAATCGCTAAATGACAGAAACCTATTGTGATGAAGCAGTGCAGTGTCTGAAAGTGGATACTCCCCATAAAGATCACACATGTACCTGCACAATAGCATTAGATGAGGACAGAATTATAAGCCTCAGTGACATTGGACTTTTTGGGTTCAGCCTGCTTGCAATAATTGGAGTAGGTTTTGTATTGATAGTTATAATCTTGAGCATATAAAGTATTTATTAGTGCCCACCTGCTGGTAGTACTTCAGTGCCCCTTATGCATTGCCAACAAGAACATCAATCAGCAACTCATTAAAATAAAACTCAAAAATATGCCAGTGGAATCCTAAAACATACTTGAAATGTGTTCTGTTAGCGTTCCCACATTCCTAGATTCATTTATAGCACCAAGGTATGAGCCAATATACAGAAGCTCAGATGTTGTTGTAATTTTAGCATAGGGCAATGTTATTTATAGCATGTCAAGATATTTAAAAATTAATAAAAGGAGACAATTCCATTTTTTGTCACATACCAGTTAGAACTACTTCAGTTCATCACAGCTGACTGCTGTATCGTTTTGGACTTTTATAGCATTGTGCTCTGTGTGGAAGGAGTGCCCTCCCCCACTTTAATGGCAGTAGACTGCTGGGAGATTGTTCAAAGATAAAAATATGTACCACCAAGTCCCTAAAATGTCATGATAAATGAACTCAAATGTCACTATTAAAATATTTCCTTTCATCAGTTTCACAGCACAGATCTCCCATCACAATGCCAGAACTGACACAACTTTGCTTATACTTCTATGGGAATACTGAATTTCTTTCTGAAGGTTGATTTTAAGACAATGGAAATGCGTGTGGCATAAAACTTAGATAGCCACCTGTAAAGTGACTTAAAAGGCATCCCCTGGAGAAAACCTCTCCTGCATGACCCTCTTCCAAAGGAAAAAAATCCATGTTGAGTTAATCACAAGCAGCCCCCTGAAACAATTCTCTACAGGCTTCTTTAAATGTGAAAAGCATCATTTTGCTTTTAACTGATTCTGTTAACAGTCTCTAAGAAAGAGAAAAAAGTCACACAGCATAAGAGAGAACTGCTTATGAGAAAAACAGAACACTAAATGAGAAATTCAAGGGTACCAGAATTTTTTTCCTTTTTGCCCCTGTTATTCAATGCTGTGTCCACAAATAGCAAGGGAAAAAAAAAAAAAAAAAAAAAAAAAAAAAGAAACAAGATTATTTTTAATTCAATACCAGAATCAATATGACCATGAACATTTTGTTGGTTTATTATGGGTATTTTTTATAACATTTCATGTCTTTCTCCCTCCTGTCTAAGTATTTTCTATTCAAATATCCAGGTGATGCTTTGGAACTTTTAACAAAGGGCTGATAGGAAGTGAAGGTTAACGAACAATGCGTGTTTATAATGAGAACCAAACTGCTACCTGCAGAGAATAATACAGGATGATCTCTCTTTGGAGAGGGGAAAAAAAATCAACAACATAAATGGAACGCTGTCAAATTTATAAGCAGCAATTTAGACAGCAAATATGTTGCTTGGGTTTCAGCAGTCTTAAACACTGTGAGCGGCTTAACCTTATCTCCCAGTGCCACTGCCTTCCTGGAGTAATTGATGCTCGGAGTCCCCCAATTTCACATAAACCAGGCCACTGTGTTATTGTATACAGCAATCTAACTGCTAGTAGAGACAGGAAACGGCGCTGAACCCAGATCAATAGACATGTCAACAGTAAGCTGCTTAATCTAATTCTGCCTATCTCATCTTGGAGCACAGAGTTTGCAATTTTACTGCTAGGTCCCTCTGGCAGGAAATGGTTTGGAAAGTTTAGTCTTAAGAAGTTTAAGCGATATGCTTATCCTTCAGGCTCTTGAATGTTTATTCAGCAGAATAGCTGCTTTAAATGTTTTATAAATGGTAGCAATGTAAACAAGGCACTCCTGAATTCCTTCCCATATGAAAGCCATAACGGTGATTTCCTCACAGTGAACAGCAAGCTTAACAAGACACCAATTACACTTAACGGTAAACTGGATTTGTACAGATGCTCAAATAAACTCAAATAAACTTTGGTGATCAGAATAATTTTGCCAACAACCCCTCCTTCACTCTGATATGTTCCCACACGGAAACACTTCTCTTTTAGCAATTATGTTGCTGCCTCCTCCTTCACAACATTTTCAATGATTTCCCTGCAAAAATATAGACATACATATAGATAGAATTCACAGTTCACTGGTGCCTGTTCCATGTCCCTAAACACTCAGAGTTTTCAATTTCAGTTGAACTATGACAAAGTCACGGTGCATCCCCAGGGGTTTTGTGGTGCCCGCAACTCAAGGGGCTGTGGCCATTGTCAGCAGAAGGAAATTTAAGCTCCTGGTTAACTTTGGAATCACAGTTGATGTTTTCCAACCACGACAGACCTTTAAACCACTCTGACCATCTATTTGTCATTGGAAAAAAGTGCAAACCTGTTTAGAGAGGAAAGATGGTGTTTCCTTCAAGGTGCTGGAGAGGGAATTAGACAATACAGGTTCTCTCCTCAACTCTGCTACCAAGTGCTAGAGTGATTGTACCAGCCAGTTTTTAAGTGCTTCGACTCCCCATCCATAAAATAAAACCTTCCCAACTGCACTGGAGTGCTGAGACACATGAAGCATTAGTGTCCATGAAGTGTTCAGACACCACAGTGCTGAGCACTACAGAAAAGTCAATAAATGAACTCCATAAATAAAATGTTGCAAAAGCCCACTCAAGTCTTTCAGCTTGAAATCATGGGACTGCTCCCATGAGTTAGTGCCTTGGAAATAAATTTAGCAAAGATTCCAGGAACAATATAGCTGAGGCTAAGATTAAGAAATAGCAAAGAAACAATTATTATTTAGATATTTCTACATTACTTAACAAACAAGTTGTTTACTACTGGAAGTCTTAACAACACACTTCAAACCTCAGATGACAAAATGGTGGTCTTTTGAGTAAAATTTTTTAAAAATCAACTCAATATCCGTAGGCTTATTTGTGAACAAAACTGTCTTGAACAAAGACTTAAATGGAAAGAGTTTGTGTATGTGGCCTAAAATCTCTTCAAACCTGCCTTCTTTCAGTTTATAAAAGTTTTGCTCTTGTGCTCTAAAAGCAGAGTACAGAATATTATTCCAAAGATCAACAGCATACCATGAATAATCAAAGGCAAAGTTGAAGAGATTCTTTTGTCAACAATTCATGGACTCAACAAAAGCCATTTCTAATAAGGAACAGTTTAGTAAAAATAATAAAAATCAGGAGACAGACTACCCATGAATGTAAAACCCAGTAATTTAGTTCAATTAGTTCACTTCAAATAGAAACTTATGGTGTGCTAGTCTATTTTGGTTTCAGACTTATCCCACCTCCAGTCCACATTTTCAAAGCTATAGTATATTCCAAATGCTAATTAACTACCGTTTCTTTTAAACTCATGAATATCCCTACAAATCTGACAGTGTGGAGGTTTTACGTGGAGGTGAGACTAAGAAATTACATTCTCATTAAAATGCAAAAAAATCAGAAAGACCTTTCTTTAATCCCTAATACACTCTTACCTGTCTCAGCAGAGACCATCGTACCCAAGAGCAGCTAAGAACAGGAACATATTTTTTATTCTAGTGACCCACTCATGGAGATCTTCATTTGTGGATTTCTCAGTGTTTGTAATTTCAACTTTGTCCTAATCTCTTTGTCTAGATTAAACTGTGGATTTTCAACCCTCACTGTTCATGCAACTTCTCATAAAAAGAATGCCACTATAGTGGTAAACAGTAATTAGCCAATTAATAATGCCACAAGATGGAAATAAACCATTTTACCAGCTCATATATTTTTTTAAAAAAAGTAACCTGATTCTTTACAATCATCAGTTTTGGTAACAATAAAAATTATATAATCATCACTATTTTCCACATTTACATGATGCTTCTCAATATACATGAATATGTAATCTCTGTGGAGAGGCGACTGTTCTCACATGCATCTCTTTCATACCTACAAGTGAAGTAACTGATTATTTCTGCAATGCAAATAAATGATTATTCCCTCTGATCTGTAAGAAAAAAGCATATAGGGAGCTCAAAATCTTTCCGACTCTAACATAAAATTGCAAAACAAAAGCATCCACAGAATCTTGCTGTCAAATGGCAACAAGTCTACTTGACAAAAAAGGAGAGCACATCTCGCAGTTTTGAGTCGAATAATTAATGTTAAAGGGTTTTCAAGGCTTGGCTTTTTTGAGAGAAAAGCACACAGAAGATAGATAAATGGGTATTTAAGGCTTTCTGCATAAAAATTAAGGAGAACCTTATAAACAAATAATAATTAAAATATTATTATGGTGGTGCCATATTTGGTATATGTATTCAAAAAATACTGTATAATTCATGATACAGCCCAGGCATCTGGACATTTAAGTGCTGGACCATTTTTATTAAAATTAGACTAGATCATAGCAGGTTCCAAAGTTTGGGTTCCCCACCCCAAACCTCAGGAATTCAATTTTTTACTTAGAAACATTTTCAACAGTGGTGCACAAACTGCCTAATACCAATGAAGACAGAGCTACAAGGATGGCTTCAAAGTATTGTGCCAAAAATTGAAATACAAGTAGCACATTTGCGGCAAAATTTGAAATGTACGTGTTGAGAGATGGAGGCACAACTGTTCAGCTGAGAAGTTATGTATACAAACGCCACATGAATTTTTATCATGTCCTGATCCTTTGTGACAAAAACCAAAGCTACACTCCTTTTTTAAAACTGCCACACAACTAACATGAAGATGTCACTTTTTACGTTACTCTGGCTTATATGAGACCAGATGGAGATTCAGACCCTGCAGGTCAGTAGGCAAGAAACCCAAACATGGGTGCTCACCACTTTTCTGAAAGTATGTGAAGCTTCGAATTGGTATCTAATTCCATCTGAGATCAATAACTTTTAGATGTCCTAACCTGTTCAAGCACTTCTGAAAACCCTACTTCCTGCTTAAAGTCTTGCTTTGGCTAGTCTGAAATACCTCATAAGACTGCTACATTTCCACAGCCACAACCACCATTAGTTCATTACTTTACTGACTCTGGTGAAATGGCAGGCAGTATTTCCAAAAGGACTAAGTCAAATTGATGGGTAGGTGTCTTCTGGCCTGTGTGTTTAACAAATGTATTGGCTGCTTCCTATCCAGACTTAGATAAATGAGTAACAAATTAAAAGAAACGTTTTTATTATTCACTGCAGTAGCTTGCTTTTTGTGCTCTTCTCTTTTCTGATACAAGGTTAAAAGTGACTAGTAAACCTTTTAAGGTTATTGAAACTAAATTATTAACGCTGTGTTTCACCTTCCTTTTGTCCTCTTCATGGCATTTTCCCTGATTGCTTACTGCTAGTCCACTCCTACAAGTTGTAAATCAAATGAAAAGCTGTTAAAGTACAAAACCATCTGATTAAAATTTTCATCCACAAGGGAACCACAGACATGACAAGACGCCACATTATGCAGTTTTTACATTTAAAACATCTGACAGTCTTTTTTTTTCATGTGTGTGAAAATTGAGCGCTTTCATCTTTGTAAGCAACAAAAAGGATGATTCTCACTCATAAAACCCATTTGCAACCTTCAAAACATCTTTGATATTCTTCTCCATTGCATAACTGCATTTGGTGCAGTATATGCAAGCATAAAGTTCCATGACCCATGGCCAGTCTGGTCACATCTGAACTTCTCCCAGCTCTAACCTGTACAGTTCACAGGACTGCTGAGATTACCCATCAAACTCATCACCAGATCCTTCACAGAGAGCCCACACTCTGTGGGCAGCTGGAAACATAAAGGAAGACATGGTAAACTATGATCAAGGGTCTAATAAAAGCATATAGTGAACAGTTCTGAGGGAAAAGACATACTTTTAAGGAATGAACCCTGTCTAGAAGGAAGTAAAATCTAATTTACATTTTAGTGAGGTTTCTAATGCAATTCCTATCTTAGATAAGATATGGGTTTATTTGACAGCACACTTCTGAAAAGTTGGCAAACAACAACTTTCTTAATGCTGCTTTTCAGCAGCAGAGTATAGGATGATCCATCACCAAGTTTTCAAGATCTGAGCTCCTGATACTCCAAAAGAGAATAAACCAAGAAAATTTCTGCATTTCAGTTTTCATTGGATTTCATAGCTGCTACACATTTATGGTCTGCTAGGTTGGCACACAGTTACTGCACATATGCCACAGCAATAAAAGGTTTGTTTGTCCAGCAGTGGAATCCCTTCACTGGAGTTAAAACATCAGCCTGAACCATGAACAGGCTTTGAAGAAAGCCTGTGGTGCTAACACTACACTATTTAATATCTGATAACACATCAATGTCTGATAACACATTAATTGTGGAGATATAACGTTTCAGGAAAGCACTGAGATCTCATTAATTAAATAGTAGCACTGTCTGCTGGGCCAGCTCTTCATTTTTTTCATGGATTCACTATTTAAATGCTACTGCATGAACAAGGTGTCCTGTAAGCTAATAGTTACAGGTCCAAACTGAATATTTGATACACTATATTAAGAGCCAAAAGCACAGAAATGCATCTTCCTAAACCCAAGGCACGTGATTGTGTGCATTGCTTTTCTAGGGAACAAGGTCAGTGACAGGACACTGAGAGCTCTCTCAGGAAAGGATGAGGAGCAGGAAAACCTTAATGTTTGGCAAGCTTCAGGAGAGTATCTAAGGAGCTCCAAGAAAATCACTGAAATGACTACCTGAGATAGCATATTTGGGTCAATAATGTTAATAAACAGATATTTCTTCATGAGGAGATGCTCTCAAAGATGTTTGTTTTTCCTTTGTTTAGGATGTAAGGTACAAGTTCCATTTAGTGTTTCATACAAAAGAAAAGCATTATCTCAGCAGGAGTGGAAAGCACTGATGGCAAACTGCATGGGAAAAGCATAGGGTGCTGAGATGGGCAGAGGGGACTAACCTGAGAGCAGTGGCTGAAGACAGTGACTGGGTCTCTGAGCCAGAAGACAGCAACATGTGGGCATTTGTGCTGTATTTGATCTGGCACTCTTGCTTTTCCCTACAGATTAAAATCTGTATTGCCTTTTCCTACTGGCAAGATTTTCTCCTGGAAACTTGATCAAGCTGCATACGGAATGAAGGAGCTCTTAGGGCTTGTATTTATTGAACAACTTGTTTTCTCAGATGTCAGTTTTCTTTCTTTCCCCTCACCTATTTCTTCCTGCCTTTGTTTTGGTGTTCAGACACCTAGACTCTCACAATCAATCATAGCAAACTAGCTCCCATAAACCTGCTTAGAGGAAAACAATTTCTTCCTCAGGCCTCTAACCCATTCCCTAGAAACCAGCTGTTTCTCTAAATATACAAGGCAACAGCACCTGAAAAACTGAGTATGACATTATATGACAAGAGAAATCATTTCAGCTCTGCCATCCCATGGCTTTGTAGAATTGGGATTCCTGTAATAAAGGATATAGTTCAAACAATCTGGAGATTCATTTATACAATATACATTAAAAGAGTCACCAGCCAGAATAAAAAAAGGCAAGGGCATAAACAGCTGGGAATCCTCAGCAAGACCTCATACACTTCAGGGAAAGATTCCTAGTCTTTTCTTCCATCCCAGGGAATTTTTATGTTCGACAATGGCACAGCTGTGACAAAGGAAGAAATGAGGTCCAAAAAGGTGAAAAAAACAATTTTCCGTCTTTCATTTGCTAAATGCTGCTGTACCCACTCTGGTGTCAGATGATGAGCTTGGCTCCCTTTTGTTTCAGCAGCCACCGCAACACATTGTGCAAGGCCTCCAGCTGAGTCAGTGCTCGCTCGCTGCGCTCCGCGCACACAGATGGGAGTAGGCAGGGAAATGTCAAGCTACTTGGATTAGCTCGGCTTTGGTCACGCACAGAAGCGGAGCTCAGGGCACTGAACAATCCTAAATTAAACATGAAGCCTCCTCCCCATCCAGGCACCTCGTTTTTCAGGCATTAGTCATTAAGGAACTTCCAAGATGGTAGGTCTTGCTGTGGCTTTAAGTGCTTGCTTTCACAGCTCTACATCCTGGCAGTAGTAGTACCTTGCCCTGGCAATAAGATAAAGCCATCACATAAAAAATGTGCTATGACGTTTCCAGTTTTTAAATCACTTGGAATGCATGAGTGTAGTTAACTTTTACTGTTATTGTTGCCAACCCCCTTGAGGGAAAAGCAATCTTCCTATTCCCCTCATTCTATGTATGGCATCTTTTTTGTCTGACATATTTCAGTAATTGGGCATGTTTATTCCTCAGCTAGTTCTAACACAACCAGTAGAGGCTGCATTTTGAATCTATGAGAGCAAGAGCTGGCAAGTGCCACGGAAAAAAATTAACATTTCCAACAGTACGCAACACATGGATGAATGTTACTCAGCCTGATGGGATGCACAATTTTTAAATCTCGTACAAATATCTGTGTATTATTCCACCACTTCTCTTTGTGAACACTCTGGTTTTGGTTGAAGGCTATTTCCAGTTCAGACTCTTTTCCTTCAGCATTTTCTCCTGTCTTTTCTACCTGCTATAACACCCATTACTGGCTCTCAGCCTCTATAGGGACTTGTTTCACTGCTTTCCTTTCCATTTTCTTTGTACTAATTCTGTCCTCTGGTCTTCTCTCTGACTTCAGGCAAAAAGCAGCTCCAGTTCTTCCTCTATATACAATCTATAGGAATATGAAGTACAAATGGCTGAGAATTTGCCAATTTCACCTTTTGAACATAGACAAAACAATAGCCTTTTCCACCATATTTCTGTTTGGCAATGCTAAACCACAGATCAGCTACAAAAGCAGGCCTTCTCAACCAGGTATTAAAAACAGTTCCACCACAAATTCTCCTTTTGCAATTTTCCAATTGGTTATGAGGGTTGCATCATAGATTAAAGGTGCCACCATGCTTGGAGCGCTCAAACATGAAAAACAGCAGAAAGGGCAGTACTATTATGGAGACAGCATAATTTTTCTTACCACTTTTAGCCCAAACCTTCAGGATCCTCCTTGCTCCTCACCCAGCTGTCACAGGCAAAGGATACATAGGAAACACTCAAATATGGAACAAAATAACTTTAGAGAGCTGCTACCATATTGCTGAACAGCAGTTCATTGTTCCCTTGCCCTGGATAGTTTTAGGCCTTTATTTTACTCAAAGATCTCTTACTTACCAATGCCCTGACCTTGGCATCTGTGCTACTCTCTTAAAGCTAATGTGATCTGCTCACACAAAGCAGACTATTGCCAAGGAGCATAAGCAGCCCTAGTGATGTCACGGAACTCATTAAAGATATAGTTGACTTCTTGCCCCTAGAAAACCTAATTATTAAATGTAACCTTAGCTGAAAACAGTAGTGGTTGTTGATAAGCAAAGTAAAACAAAAGGTGTTTTGTTCAAACATAAATATAGTACTCGACCAATAAATAGGAGTTCCTGCTTTATAACTGTGGCAAACTGTAGTTAACCATGAAATTCCTGAGATAATTGATATAAAAAAAGAACAGAGTATTCTGAAATACAATCATGTGCATAGTTTGAAAATCTAATTCCTAATGCGATTCATAACATTAACACCAGGTCTAGAAAACTTAGTGGTTCATTTTAATAAACAGCAAATGCTGCACATTCTCACTCTGAGGATCCATTAGGAAGCTAACCCTGATGTAAAACTGCTATAATCTATCTTCTGAGAATTATTTTAAAATATACCTTTTATAGAAAATGTAAAACATAATAACTGTGTTGTAAATGCGACTGCTATATTTATTTGTTGCTATAGCTATGGATTGCAAATTTAGAAAGGAAAAATATACTTCAAATACTATCAAGGACAATAAGAGCCTTATGCTTCCACACAATATTAAACATGATATATAAATCACAGCTCTGTTAAAACTGTTTCTTTCTTTGAGAAAATTTACTTCTTGAAATTTCTTAAATTTTTTGTAAGATACAATGTTCTTATTTTATCTATTTTTATCCGTCAAAGGGCCAAAATCTTCTGATGATTTACGTGTCACTGCAGTCCATCCATAAAATTTACACAAACAGCTAAATTAGTGAAACCAATATCCTTGAAATAAAAGCAACTAAAGGAACAGTTAAAAAAATGAGATTTTAAGTGAATATTCTCAAGTGTTAAGATACTGTCTTAAGACTGGAATATGCCTAGAATATTTAAAGACATCTTTCCCTCTCCTCTGCCTTTATAAAATGACTCCAAAACAATTCTCTCTAAATACTATCAGGCTACACAGAACAGAAGGTATGGGTCTATCCACTGAAGCCCCAAATAATTTCAATGGGATTGGTGCAGCTTTGCAGGTATTTGTGGGAACCAGGACATCCTTCTGACTGTCCTGGGAAAATTTACAAGTCACAAGAATTTAGACGGAACGATAATTAGCATGTCACATGGTGAAAAAGTAGAATTTTGGGATTTTAGAATTGAGATCAGGGGGCAAAGATGGAGGAAATGGGGTGTGTCCCTGAGCTTCTTCTTCGTCTTCTTGCTCTCCATCTTCTGTGGTGATGTGGCACATTTTGGTTGGTTTCGAACACAAGTACACTGTACAACATAGTGGATAGATACTGGAGAATTGTTATAAATAAAGCATACGTAATTTTCAGTATAAAAGACAGTGCCGTCCTCAAGGGCAGAGAGAGAGAGCACAACCTAGCCTGGGGAGTTCGGCACTACCTGGCCTCCAGAGAAGACTAGCAGGCCAGGGCACAAATATGAGATAAGCAAAGAATAAACAAATTCCTGAACACAAGAACAGACGACTCGACCTCTTCGTCAGACACAGGGCTGGGGGAAAACAGAAAGCCTTCACAGAGACAGAGACAGAGACAAGTTAAGTCAGGTGGAAGCCAAGCTCATAGAAGCTGAGAAACCCCAGAGAGAAAAACAAAAACAGTAGGAAAACATATATATTTACATTCTAAAAAAACCTGACAGTATTGTGCTGCCTTATAAAATAAGACAGATACAGTCATCCTCAAAAAATCGAGTGGTTCATATGCAGTTTTGTACACAAAAATTTTAGGATGAGAATGGATATTCCATTATTTGAGGCATTTAATTTTAAGTTGGCTAAATTTACCCTGGTAATAATACTATGAAGAAGAATGTTGCAGAGACAACATTGGTCTGTCACAGAAACTAATATGATCCCCTCAAATTTCCTTATAGGTATTGCAGACCCATTTAGTACAATTTTCTCTCCTCTTTGCAGCATTCTTGAGGATTTCATGAGAAATTTTTGCATGACGTCTGTTCAACCTCCCTGTAGAAGCTACCAGTTAAAACATCACTCTGGGTTTGAAGACTATCTGCTGAAGGCATTGAGGAATCAGTGTGAAAATATGACTTCTCAGACCAAAATTATTCAAAAGGAAAAGAATATTCATAGACATCGTATGTAAAATTTTAGCACACGGGAAAACAGCACTAAAATATAAATGGATGGCTTTAAAAAACAGCAGTTAGAATACAAAGTAACCAGGGGGAAGTAGTTTAAAGGGAAGTAAAATCATATACACATATGTGAGCTCCAAAATGCTCCTCCCCTCCTTTTTTTTCTTTTTTTTTGGTGGAGGCATGTAAGAGAGTATATCTGACAGATGTCAAGGTCAAATCACAGAGCCTTTAGAGCTAATACAAACTATTACAGTACTCTACATGTATGTGTCACAAAAAATGCATGTGATTTTAAACTCTTAACCACAGATTACAGGCTGGCTTCCTGTGACTTTTTAAACATATGGTCAGAAGTGAGGATGGAAGAAAGCATTTTTGTGTGATCTGTCAATGATCTGAGAAAGTAATCTTTGTTTTATTTAAGTGTCACAGCTTGCCACAGTAATGAGCTGAATAAAATATTTAAAGGGTTAAGCTTTTGAAATGAGCAGATTCAGGAAAGGGCACAGTAACATCTTAACCCCTAACAAGTCAGTAAACACTGCACATACCTGAAGAACTTACTGTTTAAGGTCTTTCTAAAAAAAAAAAAAAAAAAAAAAAAAAAAAAAACCCAAAAAACCAAAAAAAAAACAGATATAAGGTATAAAGCTCAAAGCACTAATTTTAATGACAGATTTGGCAACATTGCTGTATAATTATCTAATGCCTAATATGTCCTTGAACGAACAAAATGTATCACACAATCACACCCCATAATTACAAAATACATATAATCCCTATTTATATACTCACTTTCTTCAGTATAAAATATGCTATTATAATCTTCCACTAAGTGAACTTTGCTAAAATTTCCAACTATCTGATATTTTCCCTTCTCTCTCATTCTGGCTTTACTCTTGCTTCTGTCTCACCCTAACTATAAGTCACAAGGGGTAAAAATTAGTTATTTGCTATAGAGTTACACCAAACACATTGGGGCTTGAACTACATGGAGCTTCTCCAATATCCATGTTAATGAACCAGTAGCAAGGTCTAGGCAGAGACATTAAAAAAAAAAAAGGCTCACTGAGGTCTCCCTGAGCATTCCATGAACACAGGGAAGTGTGTACAAGGATATGAGGACCAAATGTGGTAAATTTGCTGCTCAATTTCTTCAGCATCTTTTCCTCTCCAGCAGCTCTTCTTACCTGGAGTCAGGCACCCCCACAGACGTAGCTGATACACTATATCCAACCTTCAAAATACACTGAAATTACTTTCATTGCTGTATTGCAGCACCCCACAAAACACTGTTCACTACCATACAAGAAATTGCTTTATGTTTGCTTTTGCCAATGATACTGCAAGGCAGAGTGTAAATTAACTGAAATAGAAATACAATTCTGTAAGAAACCATCATAATTTCGGAAAAAAAGTGATTTTATAAAGTGAATCATAACCCTCTAACTTCAAAAGCAAAGTATGACATTAAAGAGACTAAGAGTTACTTGAACACTTCTATAGGCAGTGGTTTTTATGTTAATGCAAGGAATGTGGGGGTTTTTTTGTTTTTTTTTTTCAACTGCTAGAGATGAAAAAGAAATCTGTTTTATCCTGTAAAATATGTCAAGACTCAAATGTCAAGACTCCGACCACTGAATTCTTGCCAGGTAAGTTAATCCCATTGCTTTCAAATTAAAAATGGAATTTGAACTACTGCTGCTCTGGTCTAAACAATGTTGTTTCAAACAGAGGAGTTTTCAAAGGAAACCAAGCAATTACAATAAAAGAATAAAAACATGTCAGCTACATTCATATTGGTTTTGTGCATCTACACCATGGACACTGCCATTCTTGAGCAGAAGCCAGGTGTGAAACTAAAAACATCTGCTCTGCCAGATTCAGGTGTCCAAAATCTTCCTTTTTTATCTCCTTCCACTGGGGTCACTGACATTGCTTGGGCTGCCCTTCTTCATCTGGAGTATCAATAATCTTTTCACCCTTCTCAGAGCATTCATGTAGTCATTTCTGTCAAAGCTTATTCTCATATTTTCATTTTACTGCTATTGTGCTCTATCAGTAACTTCAAATATCAGAAGATTCACTATTAGTTACAACACTATTTCTTCCCATGTAATTTCATTTTTTATTTTCACATCATCCACTTTCACAAATGCTAAAAACACTCCTCATTCACCTTGGATAAACATGTTTCTGTATGTATTAATCTTGGTCTAGTATAATTTGCACACTATGCAGTCAACATTTTCCAAAGATGAGACCTCCTCTTAGGGACCAAATTTAAAATGCAGAAAACCTCAGGTACATAGTTTCAAAATCACAGATAATCATTTAAAATAAGACATAATGGATTATAGAAAATGGGTGTCAGTCCAAATTTAAGTACCTAAATTGGAAAATGTTCTTCTAAACACAGAGTTCTTAAATTGAAATGTAGAAACAAGCCTTATAAGATAGCTTTTTTGTCAACTACAGTAATGACAGAGAATGAATCACAGACTCGCCGAATATTCTGAGTTGCAAAGGACCCACAGGGATCACTGAGTCCAACTCTGAAGTGAATGGCCCATACAGGGATCAAACCCACAACCTTGGTGATATTGGCATCCTGCTCTACCCAACTGAGCTAATCACCCCTATCAAAATCCTATCAAAAACCTGCAAAACTCTACAGGATTTAAAGCAATATTACTTTGTATTTCACTTAATGGTCAGCTATTAACATAACAAATTAAGTACAAATATGGAACTACGACAGAAGAAGCCAGGTCTAACTCCTGACTGTAAAGCTCTTTATATCATTCTAGGTTTGAAGGGGGAAAGGCACAGCACGACACTCATCCACCTTGAACTGCCAGTTGACAAAAAGGTGATGCCATCCAAGTACATAGAATTATTTGTTTGTGCCCCTTCCATGGACACTTCTGTCTCCCACACCCATGTTTATAAACTAACACCATTTTCACCTACATCCAGCTCTGGTAATCACTGGGCACTTTGAGAAACCAGTGACAGCTCAGGCTCAGCAGAAAATTATCCTGGGACAAAAAGAGAGTTTTCTGTGCAGCCAGTGAGCAGACCTGGCTCAGCAAATGGCTCAGTGATTCCCAAACTGCCACTGGGAGGAGGTCAGACCACCAGAAATAGAGGAAACTGGAAAGGCAACAAAACATCCCTCTTTTTGGTGGCTGTGAGACACGACAGCAGCCCAGTTGTTTACAGAAGTAGAGCATCAGAGCTCTGGGAAAGGAAAATGGCTCTGTATAGAAATATTAACATCAGTATTGATGTTCTCAGGTTCACTTTGTCATCAACACAATATTTCTGTATACAAACTCCTTTAGCAACTTGGAAAAACTGCAAAATCAAGAAAACCTCCAAAGCTGCTGCAGTGAAGAAGCTTCATAGGTTAACAAGCTTTTGCAACAAAGTATCTAGGATTCTGAATTAAAAATTTATTGCTGAGATTTTGTGTTGAGAAAATTACCAGATAAACGGAATGTAATGGACAAAACCACTCAGAAGTGTAGCAACTAACCATTGTACTCTACACCAGTACAGAATTCCTCCTTCCATCTGTTTGGAAGACTTCAAACTAGCAGACTTGTGATCACTCAGCTAAAGCCAAATGAATTCATGGGCACATTTTGCAAAATCTGATATACTAGAAGTCTGCACATATGGATGCAACACAAATAATTAAAATTAAAGTAAAAAGCACCCTCAGGTCATAAGAGAGTCTTGAGAGAGAAAGACAGAGTGACACTCTAACAACAACAACCAGTGCAAGCTAGAATATCTACATCCATAGCCGTCTACATATTAAGGAATGCATATTCATATTCCCTAAGCAATGTCCCTCTGCTCTTTCAAAGTCAAAGGAACTTCTCTCTAAGTGGATAAAATCTTTCTCACTATGTTTTTCAGCAGCTGTCTCTGCTGGTTTCTAATCAAAGCTCACGATAACTGGCTCTGGCAACAGACTGTAGTTTCCCAGATGAGTAAGCAAACAAAGAGTGTATTTTTCCCCTCTTCCACATAACTTGAGATGCATTTTCTGTCTTAAGAGGGAATTGATGACCTCCATAATCTGGTCAACACCTCAAATACATTTAATGAAGGAACATCAGGGGTCTGTGGTATTTATATACTTCAAAATGTGGACAGCTACAAGACAAAGATAAATGCCAGCCTGGAAAACAAAAATCTGGACAGCAGCAATTTATAGGAGTAGAAAATGAGAAACCTTTAGACAATAATTTATTTAGATTTGACTGAGAAACAGACATAAGAAAGAAACTAAGTTGACATATCATAAAAAATCTTCACTTGGATTATTCTTAAGTATTCTTTAAATACTTGGAGAGGGGGGAGCTCATCACAACAACATTCACTGAAAGATATTGATTTAGAAGGCAGAGCCTGAAGGATGTCAAACCAGAAAATCACTATAATCAACTACAAAGGAAATTCATCATGACAAAAAAGGAAGTGGGTGGATAAGCAAAGCCCATGGAAGAAAAATAACATTGCCTGCTGTTAGACACATGATGTCCTGGGTTACTGCTGAATTGTATCCCCATTCGTCTGTTTAAATCAAAAATGAGTTCTGCACCTTTAAGACTGGATCTAAGAGTGAAGAAGAAGCAGTGGAATGTCTGAGGCGGGTGTTTTCAAAACATCAAGATAAGAATTTGCAGTTTTGGAGGACACAGCGAGTGTTGGCTGCAGTGCGGACGGCGGGAGAGAGCTCTCTTTTGCTTTCTGTTAGTTCGTGGCTAGCTGAAGCAGAGAAGTTTTCCGGACTGTGAGTTTTTTTTTTCCTTGGAACTGTTCAAACCTACTCTGGACTAACCCCCAGCAGAGCACCAAGAGCTCATCCCTGTGGCCCACCGGGCCTGGCTTGGGCCCGGCATTTCCCAGTGCCAGGGACTGACACAGACTGAGCGAGCCGAGCTGCACCCACGGCACAGACTGGCTGGATTGGTCATCTCTGCGGAGAAGCAGGAGGTATTGTTCCTTGATGTTCATTTGTTGTGCTTGGCCTGTTAAATAAATACATTTTTTCCACTTTCCTCTAAGGAATTTTTTTTTTTTGTTTTGTTTTGTTTCTCCTCTTTTCCTTTCCTGAACCAGTTGGGGGAAGGGGCCATTGGATTGGTTTTCTGGAGGGACCTATTTTGAGGTCCCTTCCCAAATTTGCCTTAAACCAAGACACATGATTAAAAAAAAAAAAATAAAGTGAATGTTAAAATGATTCCTATTCATTAAATATGAGAAATCTAATAGATAGATACCAATGCATTCATGACACTGTGTCGAAAGACAAATTTTAGGTTGAAGGTTAAAAATCTGAATATTTAAAAACATAAAACTTATATTTCTTAGAAAGACTGCATAGAAAGAAGATATATGCTAAAGCCACAATTCTAATTTACTTTTCCATAATGAGACAGAAGAGTATTGAATGAAGACCAGCAGAAGCCAGCATGTTGATAATTGACACAGCAGACAACTTCAAACATCCTAGGACAAGAAAGATTAAGTTTAATATGTCTCAAATGTGTGGGTTTAAAATAATTTCATTCAACATTTGTTCTCAGTCTTGAATAGGAGAGGAGGAAGAGGGGAGATTAAATGGCAGGTGAATTGAATGTTTCTTTTGATGATAATAAAATCTAGAGCACTGATGGAATGTAATTTAATCTAAACCAGCAAAAACCACTTATGTGTGTGACACAGGCCTGATCCTGCAGGGCAATCTGGAAGCAGGAACAGCAACACACCCAGCTCAAAGCCACACTTTGCACATGGGATGTGTTCAGCACTGAGATTCCAATGCAGCCCTCACACATTAATCTGACAGCAAATTCAGGGAAAAAGATTCAGATGTGGTTGATGTTTTTAAATGCCCTGCTTTTCTCATGTTTGACTTGAGAATATTTCTCTTGACACAGACAAGTGGTGCAGTTGAAAATGAGGCTAGAGAAGTTTAATATGAAACAGTCAGAAAACTGAAGTGAAAAATATTTGGCCAGAAAAATTTAGTATACAAGCTGCATAATTCACATTCCACTCCACAGACCTAAACAGTGCTACACTAAGCAGTAAGCGAGGTGCTAAAAAATAGTAGACATCTTGCAAGTGGTGGTAATTTTTACCACAGCTGCTGAAATTGGTAGCCCCCATAGCCAACCCCAAAGTCCATCTTCATCTTCTACACCTATCTTCATTCGTGATTTAATGAAAACACCCCACCCACCATCCCCAAGAATAAAACTTGGGTACTTGCATGGTAACTACATGCAGTTCTAGGGCACTATTTTTTCATCACTGTCAGTCAAGAGCATAAAGTCTCAGATTTAAATGACAACTTCATGAGTATCTGGAGTCAGACAGAGAGTGGGATTCACCTAGTAAAATGAAGACATCTATATCTGTGTCACTCAGTCAATTAAGATACACAAGACTTTTAGGTTAACAGTTGGACTTGATGATTCTTCTTTGCTTCACAAAGTGCCTGCAAGTGAATTCAAGCAGTCAGTGAGTCAGTGAAGTGCAGATGCAGATGAGTTCACAAAACTATACATTTCTTATTTATGCCCTTTTTTTGGGTTGACTTTTTTTTTTTTAATACGATTCTTTTTCCACCTCAAAGGAACAAAAACAGTTGGA
This sequence comes from Sitta carolinensis, assembly GCA_032173965.1. Classification (NCBI taxonomy): domain Eukaryota; kingdom Metazoa; phylum Chordata; class Aves; order Passeriformes; family Sittidae; genus Sitta; species Sitta carolinensis. Next base: position 13,631,315 of record CM063284.1, on the reverse strand, counting down.
CTAGATCACGGCAAAGGTCCATCTGCTCCATGTCCTGTAACAGCAAATAACCAGAGAGGAGTACAAATGTAGAAAGAAACCTCTCTTAAAAGAAAAATCTCTGATGCACACCTCCCATCATTGCAATGAGCATTACTGACTGCTTTAGCTGGGTTAATACTTTTTTCTGAGGCAGTGGTAACAACACACAGGGTTCCAAGAGCAATTGTCTGTGCAATGCCTCAGAGCAAAGCACATTACAAGTGCTAAGTATGACTATTCAATGTGTTCACTTTTATTAGAGATTTGATGATGAAATGCTCAGATTTAATATGCCTATTACTTGTATGAGCACAAAAATAGTCATCCAAAGCTTGAAGCCTATTAGCTGCCAACTAGTCTACCAATTTACATGATTTTCTGATTAAAAGCACCCTGAAGATCACTGCAGTAATAATGAGGTGTTTCTTAAAGAAGCCAAAGTAGTAACCTTATTTAAAAATATTTATTATAATGGCAGTTTAAACATAGTAGTTACAATTTTCTTTTTCAAACACACAAGAAGTAAACATTTGCCTCTCTGGCAAAGCTACTTTTGGACAAATTTTCAAAGCATTAGCTTTAACTTCCAACTTCCCATAACGTATTGAGTTTATGTTAAGGCAAGGTAATTTTCTATATTTTGAACTACTTAACACAAAGGATCATGGTACCACCTCTAACAGCTCACCTTTTTTTTTTCTGCTCCTCTTAGTCCTAGCAAAACATTCTCTCAAACTTCTATGCAAATACTACTAGTAAATAACAATAATATTAATAATATTATTAATAATAAAACCTAACAGCATGACACAAAAAATATTTTACCAGGACAAATATTCCTAAAAAATCACATAATCTCACATCACTATCAGAAGAATAATAATGTCCTTACTAAAAAAACCATTTATATTACATTTATATTGGGGACTCTATAAAATACCATATAATAGACAACACAAAAATGCTCAGTGAATTCAAATGGTTTTCCCTGGCTGAAAGGCACCTGAAGCCCTGCTTCCATAAAAAATGAGCTTTACCTGGTTATGCCAATCTCATATGACCATAAAGACTTCTGATATTGGAAAAACCCATAGTCTTGACAAGTTACCTACTTCCTGTGTTTCATCCTCTTTCTCATTAGACAAAAATATCTTTTAAACTTCCTGTGTAAATCCAGTATTTTTGTCCCATCCACTGCAAACAGGGAGAATAAACTATTTCTTTGTTTTGAGAAACCTATTACATCATATCAGGGGGGCTCTCAGATTTCAACAGCAGTAAAGATCTTGAAAACATGTGTATCCTTTTGAAAATCGTTTATGAAAAATTTTTCCATTAATAATTATTGCCTATTAAGTTAAACAACATCTGTTTAAAAACTCTTATGTTAAGTAAGTCTTTTGTTATGATGGCACTGCCAACATAAATTTTTTTTAATGTTTTACTTATTGAGCCAATTATAATAATCAAGTAAGAAAAATTCCATTAGAAATATTAAAATAATCTCTTATTGCATTTTAAGGGATTGACTATAAAATGCCATGACTTCTTAAGCAATATTATGGTGGCTGAGATATCAAAATTCTTATATGCTTTTTCAAATTATTCTTTGAACAATGTCTCCCCCAATCTATCATATACAATATTATCTACATAAAGCAAAAAGTCTTGTAGTCTTACAGATTCACAAAATACGTTATAAAATTGGTTCTTGTCTTGCTTGAGTAAATGGTATTAATGGAACATGTAAAAGTAGACGACTGTATACAATTGATATTTTGTCCCTGAAAGGCAAATTCTCCTCTAGCAGCCAAATTAGAGCTATCACATGCAATTGAAATTGCTGAGGAAATGTCTGTAAGCAACATTTTGTTTTTAAATTCAACTTCAGGTATGCAGAGATTGCACAGGAGAGTTTACTCAAAAGCTACAAATAGACATTATTCAACAATTCAGGCATTATTTTCACTGAAGAATATAAAATTTTACAGTACAATATGGAAACAATACCTTTCTTAAAAATGAACCCCCAGTTATTTATCAATTTGGTAATCATATCTATGGCTCTGTGATATTTAAATACCCATCAAAAAGAGACAGCTAGTTAGAAAGAAAACCATCCATGCATTTAAGTCAGCTTACAAGAAAAAATAAGCTTTGATACAGGAAACAGGCAGTGTTTAGTTAACAATATTTGAGTCTCCAGAAGAATACAAGCCCAGAAACATTCGAAAACTAGCCAGATTCAGTGAGCTAAATCTTCACTGCTTTTTGTCTTGCATATATTCTTACCTCAGAAAGCTATTTATGAGAGAAATGCAAATGAAAGCTCCAAGTACTTGATTTTTATAATCCTATAAATTAATTCCTTTACATAGTATTTGTTATACATACAAACATTTAGAAATTGCATGTATTTACATCCTGTAACATTTAAGCACATTGGAGTATTTGAAAGTCCACAACAGCTGTCCAGACACTGTCAAATTCAGATATAACACTTTGCCTTTTCATGCACAGGAATGAGGAGAGACACTTATCTAACCAATAGGAAAGGGCAGGAAGGTACAGAGGTTTTAATCTTGATCTTTCATGTAAATGAATCAGGTTTAACTTCCCCCCCCCCCCACTACTGTAATTGTAGCTAAGTCACTTGGTGAGTATCATTGACTCAGATGCCTAAACATGGAAGTCTGAGAGTCATTTTAGTGACCTGAAGACTTATTTCCATTGAAATGGTAAATATGATAGAGACCTACAGCAGCTGCAGATCCTTCTTGACTGGAGCTTTAGGCCAGATTTGTGACATTTAGGACATCCAAAGTCGCTCCAAATACATACATTTAGGCATTGTGTCTGCCTTTCTTGGGATATTCACACGTCTAATTTTCAGTACATATGTTATGAAAATCAGATGTCCCAGACATTAGAGTTCCTAGAGTGCTTTGATTTTCCCTGTGGAAGTATCTCTGCCTATGCACTATATAGATTTCTCTCTCTTAATACCTATACTGTGTGTGAACATCCTCCTCAGTGTCTCCATTTAATGAGAATGTCAAGGTTGTAAAGGCAGATGCAGAAGTGATGCTGATTCACCACAGCATCAGGATTACAGAACATCATCAGAGCAAACCAGACAATGCCCTGGAGAGCTACAGATGGCCAAGCCCTCACTGAAAGGACTTTCATTTGAACCATGCCCAGAGAGGAAGCTTGGTTGACTCTGGACTTTAGGAGTTCATATCATTTTGGTAACGAAATTACCTCAGGGCAGGATTAATATGTATGGATAGGGAGCATTTGAAACTCTGCCTAAAGCTATCTCACTTGGATGCTCTGGATTGCCCTCCAGAGGATACTAGCTCTCTCCTTTGGTTATATAGATAGCTTGGCTTTCTAATTTAGGCATGAATAAGCTCCTTTTAAAAGCTTTGAATTATATTTTTGTGGAGCCTGTGTAGCTTTGGCTGGGACACATCCCAACAGATTCAGGCCCGATGGAACCACATTAAATCAGAGTATTTCAGAGATATCCATTCATCCTCCAGGAGCTAAGACTAGAATTTGGAATGAAAAATTTTGGACCTAAACATACCAGTGGCATTGCTTTAAGCTCTCTACATTTCACAAACATTTTCACTTTAATTCTGCGAAATTTTCTAATTTGACAACTAGATCCATAAACCATCATGACTATCTTAATGCTATCAATATTCTTAAGTGCAGTATGAAAGTTCAGTTCATTGAACCATCAAATAATATGACATAAGACCTAGTCCTGTTAATCATATATACCTATATATATATATATACAGAGAGAGAGAGAGAGAGAAGTAGATGTAATCCATTGTACATTCAGCCTGTCAAAATGTTTTAATTATTGAGTCAGAACTGTATGACTACATGAATCATTCCAGGGTTTGCCACAGAGCAAGTTGGAAAATGGTCTTGAAATAACTTCATAGGAATTTTTTAAAACTATTAATTTTAAATAAAATTTGAGGTATAAGTAAGGAAGGCATAAGTAGAGGTATCAGTCAGGTCTAGGACTGCTCAGAAAACATAATTTTTTCTGCCCCCTCTACTAAGCCCTTTTCAGTTCACATAATGTTTCCATTTTGCTGCAGGCTTCTCTCAGGAAATTAATTTCTTAGCTTGATGTCACCTGAGGACATCCAAATGAATCACCTCCCACCTCTGTAGCCTCCTTTCTTTCTAATGCTCTGTTACATCTTAACATTTCACATAACAACTGTAAGACAGACAACCTGATCTTATAAACTCTATAAAATACTGCACCACACTCCATGGAATTGTACAAATAAAAGTAAGATAACATCACTCTTGAGGATTTTTTTGTGTTCTAAATGTACTCTTCCACAGGACAATGTACTGGGCAAAACTGAAGATTTTGGACAACAGGAAACAAGACTGGAAGACTGATTTCCTCTCCTTTTCATTCTTTTACAGGATATTCTTGATTTCATTCCCTTCATAATATTTCCACCCCAAATGTTGCAGGAGGAAAGGGAAGGGAGGTTGTCTTGAGGGGATAATTGCAGGAGATATTTTGCATAACAGGGTAAGATACTAAACTTATTAGACAGGACTCTTTCTTATCTGGTGTGTTTGCAGAGGAATGCATTAAACAGAAGTTCTTTAAGGTACATTAAGCTTGACAGTTGTCTTTCCTCCATTGTGAGTTTGGCCCACGTGACTGCTGTGAGACAAGGATCTGGGCTGCCACTCACTCTCATTTTAATGCCAGCTTTTTTTTTACAGGGTAAAGTGAGATTTTGTGATCCCAGAGAGATATACCATACAGACTAGCACAGCATGAAAAGTATCAGGATAGGCTTTCCAGCATCCCCCAGCATCTCAACTCCAAGCCAAAGGGACTATTTCCTAATCAAAAGCCCTAATATTTTTTTTATTCTTTGTTCCTCTTTTGATAACAAAAGGCCCAGACAAACAGAAGCAAACAGAAACTCTATTCTGCTGTTCATGCAAGCTTGTTTACAAAATGCCTCCCATAGGCTGCTTTGCACCAGCCCTGCTATTTCATTTAATCCATTCAGTCCTGAAGAAGGACCAACTTAGGCAATTAGACAAGGGATGTGGGCTCTGAGGGATAATTGAATGACTTGCGTGCAATAAACTTGCATGGTTTCTTCACTTTTTTCTTTTGGTCTCTTTGCTCATCCCTTTGTTTCTCATCATTAATTTTTTTAATCAAGTTTGCAACACCCTTGCAGTTACAGCAACATAGTAATGTGACTGAGCAGCAAGAACCTGAACACCTACATTGCAGCTCCTGCTGTTTTATGCCTCTTTAAATTGTTCTGATGTGGTATCAAATGGGATGCAGCAGTCAAGAAGCATTGCTGAAGTTGCAGGGCACTGAGTGAGCTCAGATATCTTTGCCTAACCCCACAGGAATCCTGAGATTAAATTCTCATATGGGGAGAAAAATATATTACAGCAGAATTTAATTGGTTATATTCTGGTGAAATGTGTGTGAATTATATCATAGCCAAGGACCTTACTGATATACGTTAAGGATGGCTGAAATGTAATTATTACATTTCTTTACCCCCTATAACCATCTTCATCCCACCTTGCCATCCCCAAGTCCAAAGTCTGTGAGCTCTTTTTACCTTGGGCACACAACCTCATTCTCATCCTCAGTCCGCAGCCTGATGCTTTCATTTCCTCCTATTTTGAAATGTTCCTCTCACATCAATCACTTCCCTCATATCATCCTTCTTAATATTGTATTTATTTACGGTATAAAATTGCCTTCCTCTGCGCACATGAATTTAAACCTCTCTTAGTTCTTTTATTTCCTATACACTAGCACAATTTGTCAGACTGGATACACAGCAATTTAAAATCACATATAAGTTTCAACATTTCCCTCTAACATTACAATATAGTTCTCTTTTATAATATGTTCCTGTGAAATATTAATGATCATTATGCTATCAACCATAAAAACCAATAACAACAAAAAATAAAAACTGATCTTACACTGCCTGCTTGAATGCTAGATTGTAGCTGCTGAATGTGCAGAAGTCCTTTTCAGTGCTCATTTGTAAGGGATAAAATATTACAGCCACAGCTACCAAGACTTGGCTCAATTTCTAGGAATGACAGTTTTTCTTCCAGATGTCCACAGTCAACCTCACATGACAAACAGACACAATGTCCTGTAGACCTCTGAAAAGATGCTCAGGTAACACTGACAGGCATAATATGAAATCAGGACAGACTGTGCAGAACCTTGTGAAATGCCGTAGGTTTCTTTACAAATGAAAAAAACCCATCAAAAACAAGGTCAAGAGCAGAACAAAATTTATTTCTCCTCCTACTAGAGGAGAGAGTTATATATATTCAAGAAAGAGTGACCTTCAGATGAAAATATGGAGGGTTTTAAGACAGGATAAATACCTGACTGAGAAAGAAACAGAAACCCATTTTTCAAAGTTCTTGAGTGACTTGAGGCAGCTCTGCTCTCAGTATTGTCTCATTGAAGAGAAGGTTTGAGTAGCTCAGGCAGAATAAGGAAGGATGTGACTGTTGAGCTGCTTGAAACGGCACCCCTGTGCTCCAGCCAGAGAATATAAACTGACTGAAGATGGAGTAATGAAATAAGAGGGTGAAATATGAAAGATATGATTAAAATGCACAAAAGGAGTGAGTGGCATTTGTCTAGAGGAAGGAAGGAAGGGAGGGAGGGAAGGAGGGAAGGAAGGAGGGAAGGAAGTGTCGGAAGGAAGGAAGTGTCGGAAGGAAGGGAGGGAGGCTGGCTTTGTGTCTTTTCTGGTGAGATGTGGTGATAGTTAAGCTTGCCTTGTTCAGTTCTCAGCAGCAGCTTACTTGCTGTTTTGTGACTGAGGAACACACATCAACGTAATTTTTCCTCCTTTCTTAGTATCTCAAGGGACACTCTCAGACAGGTACAGTAAATCTCAGATGGTTTATGTCTTTCTGTTGTAGACCTTAGTGCATTCAAGAGAACATGGAGGCAATAAAACAAAAAATTTAGATTAAATACCAGGCAATTGTCTTCTCAAACAAGAGCTGTAAGAGCCCACATAATGCTGTTGAACACAACCCATTTCAATGTGCAAGTGATACACCACAGTAAAAACCAATTTTGTGTACAGAGGAGATCAGACCAAGTGACTAACAAGGTTTTCTCTGTAACTCTGTAGAAAATAGTTTCTGGAATATCAACAGGCAGTTCTCACATGCAAACAGGTGTTAACCTTGGTGCCCTGGCAATGTTCCAGGATAATAACCTTTTACACTTAAATTCTCCTTCCGTACTGTCCTGGCTTGTCTCCACTCTGGCCCTGATTTATGTGCAATTAAAGAGCAGCAGTGTGTCACTGCACAGGCATCAGTGCAGGGAGTGGTGAAGGGATCAGCAGAGGGGTGAAAGCGCAGTTATATTAACTACAAGTCCCATTAAAGTTTATAGAATTTTTCAGGGTCCTTGCAAATACATTCTCTAGATGAAAGATAACCCTGCACTGACCATCCTATTCCTCATCTGAGCTTACGAGGAGGGCAGCTGATTTTTCTATTATTATTTTTCCTGCAGGTGAGAGGATGGTTGGCTCCCCTTTGTCGCAGCAAGCTCAGCAGGTAGCTTTCTTTCCCTGATCTCCATCCTGCAGCACTCCTGATCTCCACAGGAGAGTTGCTTCATTTCCCCCTCTTTCCTCTGGTGCACCACTTCAGCTCCACAGGAGAATCCCATGTCTCCTGACCCTCCATTCCTGCAATGCACTCACCATCTGCAAATTCTAGCCCAGAATGAACACAGTAATCAGGACTTTGAGAAATGCTCAGAAGCCTTCGGTTCAGAATTCACTGCCAACACAGTATCATTTCTCTGTAAGGTATGATCTCTTTTTGTCCAGGAAATTGTGCAGATGAGCTGCAGAACCTCAGTGTTAAAAGGGAAACATAGAAAATCCTTTAGCAAAAGGAAGGCTGACAGAGCCACACATCCCACACAGCAGCAATCCTGCCCTAGCAGAACTAAGTACATATACGGAGCAATCCAACAACACACACAGCTCTGAGTCATTTTTAAGGGTACTTTAAGATGCATCATTTTTGCTGGAGCTGAATGCTGTAAGCATAATACAAAACCCATGAATTAAAGGAGAAAAGGTAACTTCCTATGCTGCTTCCTTTATTTAAAGAAGAATCAAGAGATATACTTTCTCAGACTTATCATTCAAGTTTTGAGAATGTAGTAGAGAAAAAGTCAATACATGTTTTCAAAATAATTTGGGAGAAACAAGACATGTAGTTAAATGTATTTTGAAATATGAAAATACAATAGGTAAGAAAGCCAACATTTGCTCATTCAAGGAGAAGTTCAATTACAACAATTACTTTGTAAGGCATTCCTTATTATTTTAAAATTTCTTTTAATGCCTGAAAAATGTGAAAAAGAAAAATCTCTTGTTTCATATTTCATTTTCTTGTTTCTTGTTTCATGTTCAAAATATTACATAATGATTCATTAATTTTGGTTGGGATTTTTAGTTTATTTTTTACACACACACCAGACTCCTTTCTGAGTTACACAGCATTAGAATGAGGGAAAATGGACACAAACAGGAGCACAGGAAATTCTGATATAAAAAGCTTTTTCTTTTTGCCTTTGTTTTTCTAGCTAGCATGAAGCTGATCAAATACTGGAACAGGCACCCAGGGAGCTGAATGAAATCTCCATCCTCAGCAATATTCAGGACACAACTGCAGCCCTGAGCAACCTGACCTGACCAAACCCACTCTGAGCAGGGGTTGGACTAGATGACTTCTGGAGGTCACTTCCTCTGGAGCAGAGGAATTTTTAGAGATTTTCTAAATAGAAAAACATATAGACAGACATAAACACATGCACATAAAAATTCAGCTACAGCTAAACACATTCTTGTGTCTGCATTTCATTTTGCACATGGGCGTGTTCTCACTCTACTGAATGTGGACACACACATATGATAGGCTACATAAAAGATGGAGGCATCTGAGACATGAGAAGGAATAATAAAAAACGCAAGTGTGAGCTCAAATAAAGTAGGATTATTTCTGACACTGAATGGTATGTTGGCTTTACCTATTTTCCTGCTAAATTCTGAGCTCTTGAGCTGTGGCAATTTTAACTACAGCAGAACAGTGCAACTAATGAAAGCTAATGAAATTCAGTCTGCATGAACTGTTCAATGTGGCTTCACAGGACAAACAACTTAGCTCTGGCCATCAAAGCAAGACATATAGGATATTTCTGAAATTCTAATTAGACTGAATTGAAGAAAACGGCCTCATGGAAGAAAATAAAAAGATGGCCCTTCTCTAATTCACCATGCCTTCACAGAATGAACATCAGGTACACCCACCCTGTGTGACATATTTCACAACTGATATGAGCAAAGGAAAATGAAGATTGTGATGGTTTTCCAGCCACTCACAGAAAAGGATCAGGGTACAGCCCACAGCACTTAGACTGCTCCAACCCACTATGCTGAGTAACCAGTCACTTGTTGTTTTAACAAGGTACCCAAATGGAAAGTTTTCCGGATAGTACTCTACAGGGAAATCTTCCAAGAAGAAATAGGTTACGAAGCTCAACTTAAAATAGTAACAGAAATGCATTTGGGGACTTGAAATTACCAGAGAATGATAACGTAGACAAAACTTAGACGAACAGCCCTACTAAAGTGAAAGAAGCAATTTCTTTTAATTGTACATCCTTTCACAAAATGCCTTTGCATAAATTCCCATAATTGCTCTTCTCCATGATCCCCCAAAGATTTAGACAAAAAAACATTACTTACAGTACTGTTTTAATACCAGGTTAGTTCTAGATGAACTATAAAGGCCTAATGTAGTAACAGTACAGTCTTAATAACTCTTCCAACTCTTTTAAATTCCCTCTATTATACCTCTAATATTTTTGCCTCACTTGCCTTATATAAAACCACGTGTCCTCCATTTACAATGTCTGCTTGAGAACTTATACCTTATCAGATACAAAGATTGAAAAAAACCCCTAATAAAAGCAAATGCATGGAGAATTGTTCCCACAGAAAAGAAGCCTCTGTCTTAAGTACAGTTTTAAAAAAAGTTGGAACAACTAGCAATCTCTGAATGTTAGAAATATCTTAACAATGTCTCAAAGATGAAAGAGCATATCACAGAATGAGGAAAGGGAAAAAAATTAAATTATGTCTGCAGTCCTAATGAATCAAAGCCCAGAAGGTGGTCTCCAAATCAGCAGGTTTTGATGAAATATTAAGAAAAATTATTATTGATGAAAAATGAATAAGCTCTTTTTGATTTTAGCAACCTTTAAATCACACTTTGCTAATTAAAATAACTTCAGCACAACCCTCCATTCCTTGATGGGCATTTAGCAATCCTAAAAACAGGTGTGTTAATTTGACATTTTAGCCAATATGCATCAAGTTTATCTTAAGCTGGCACAGCGCAGTTTAAGATGATGTACAAAATAACACACAGCTAAACCTTATTTTTCTCCTCTTTTCTTTTTTTTCACACTATATCTACTAACACAATTACAAAGTAATGACAGGCAACTTTTGCTTGTTTTCTCTGCAGCATAGTAACATATACTACCACTGTTAATGAGCCATGAACAATGTCTTGGGAAATAAAGACCGATGCTAATATTTTCTGTCTTCTTTGTTTGCCAGGTCAGAGCTCTTCCCACCCCAAAGATAAGTGGAAATGAAAAGTCTGAGGGACATTAGTTCTCACATCCCTTGAAGTCTAATTCTAATTGTTTTTTTAATATGTTGGGAGTAGAAATTATATGTTCTCTTTTCATCCCAGTTTGTACTGTGTTTCCTTTTCAATGAAAACCTAGGAATGAGGGAAGGCTGTAATCAACAATGAATTGTTGCACAGGGAAGACATATCAGTACAGAAAGCAATTCAGCTCAGGCATGCCATGCATTGTTGTTACAAAACTATACACACAAATTAAAATTAAGCAAAATCTGGTCCTCTATTTTTTCTTCCATAAATTAAATCCTATATGTTATATCACTGTCTAAACTCCAGGTAGATGAAGTTACCTATCCATTACAAATATGTCATCTATTTAACATAATAACATTTGATATATCCATCATGTGAGAAGGAGTGCTATGAACACATCAAATTGAAAAGCTATTTAAATGCCACTAGTATTCTAAAGAATTATATAAATTTCATGGCAAGTAAGTCTGATTTTAGAAATAAGTATGATGTTCTTCAGAAATACCTAATCATATAAAATAGGTCATGCAAGAAACCTTTCAGTGTTTCACATCACAGTGTTTGAGCCTTAAGGAACAAGATTTCAAACACCTTATAAACCAATTCTTTAACAATATATCATGAAGTACAAGGCAGCAGGAATATACAGTTTTCTGAGTGATGAGTGGAAAAGCCCTGTTTTTCAGCTTTCCAACCAAGAACAAACTGAAATGAGATCTTTCAGCAATTTCTCAGTTTCCAGGGCTGCCAGTGTGGTATGTTTCATTCTCATTCATTCAATGAGTTTACAATATGTTTAAAGGAATTAACCACTTCCCCCTGCAACCTATATCAAGTGATGCTATTTTTTCCTTCCTGAAGCTCAGTGCAGAGGATTCCTCCACACAATTAGACTCCACCACTTCCTCCAGTGACAAAGTACTTTGACCATAAGCGGGACAATTTGTAGGTCACATAAACAAACAAGACTGGCCATAAGGATAAACAGTGTAGTTAAATATAGTTTGTCATTTGTGAAGGAAATATCATTCATAAAAATAGAAAAGAAGGAAAACCCCTTAAAATCCTCCAATATTAGAACATTTTACTGTTCATCCATTAAACTACATTAAAGTTCTAACTTCTAATTGCACAATTAATTTTAGAAAGCATAAAGCCAAGATTTCATGAAAACAAAGGACTCTCTCCAAGTTCTCCCTTGCACCCCTCTCCCATAACCAGACAAATGTAAAATGAAAAACCCCTAGTTTTCAAATGCTCTTCAAATGCTTGGAAAGGAGAAGCCTGAATCCCTCAACAGAAGAACAGATGGGTTGACTGGAGGGACATAAAAGACAAAAAGATCATAAATTTGTGTTCTATTTAGAAAGGGCCACATTCAACAGCAACAACAAATTAAACTGATTAAATTACGGTGTTCGAGTGAGGCATAACATCAGTTTGCAATCCAAATTTTGGTTAGTAGGGCTTGCAAAGAACAGATTTTAGCAGTTTATACTGGTAGGATCAAAGCACTTGATTTAATGAATGGGAAAGCCTTTGCTTTTTCAGCTTTGTGTACTCAAATATTCCCCATAATTTTCTCAGGATGAAGAATTTCAAGTTGCATTGATGGCATTAGTGGGAAAAAAAGATGTGCACGCTACACGCACAGCTGGATTTTTGGACTGCAATCTCAAGCCATACAATAAACATTTGATGCCCAAGACTCGGCCTTTTCTAGCTTTTGCATCATGTTTTTTTCATATTAGGATATATAATTGTAGTTTTCTTTTTCCTACTTTTTTATTTTTCATTAAATCTTAACTTCTACCATCTTAAAAAAAAAAAAAAGTAAAGGTTTTTTCCCTTTTATAATCCAAGCAACAAAACACTCAACTGATCTGTGTGCAAATTGTACTAAAACACCAACTAAAAATACTACGCATGATTCAGTTACACTGTATTTCAATTATTAATATATTGTATTGAAGTGGCAGGTTTTGACCCCCCTTTTATGAACAGTCTCTCATCGGCACTTAAAGGAATTGAAAATCACCCAGCTATGCAGATGCTCCCAGCCTCCAGCACCGGGAGCCCATGGGCAGTGTCCCAGAACAGGGGCACCAAGGGCACGTCTGGGAGGGCCCCTCTTCCCCTCCTGGTCCTGTAACCCAGGGAGGGAAGTTCACCTCTCTCATCTCGCTGTGCATTTGCCCACCGCAGCCCTTTGTAGAGGCTCTAACTCCAGCTGCTTTTGTGAAAACAAACAAACAGCTGTCACACTTCAGATTGCACGGCGAGCCGGCCAGAGGGGAGGGCAGGAGAAACACCGGGGTTTCAGTGAGGCTGTGCCTGTGGTAAATGGAGAAAGACGTGGTTCTCACAACAGTATCAGTGCTTGGTATCTATTCAGAGAGAGACCAGGACTTTCAAGTAATTAAAATGGGAGACCTGAATAGAGTTCACTGTAAGTCTGCCATTTATTCCACCAAAGTGGTAACCCAAACAGGAGAGTGCAATTGCATACTTTCACAATAGGGAGCCTACATAAATCCTCATGAATTTATATTAAAACTTGTCTTATAGTCTATCAAGATGGAAGAACAAAGGAAAACAACCAACCTAAGATAATAAAATGCCAATGCTAATAGTGTCTATTGGGTTCTAAATATACGGGTCTATGAGAGACCAAGCTAATTTTTAGGCAGTCCTGGGGGCAAGGATTACTGGCTTATAGGATGAAGGGTAGAGAAACAAAAAAACCCAATGCGTTAGCGCTAAAGTGAAATTAAACCCCATGAAGAGTCTCACAGAGGCTCTAACTAATCCTTCTCTGGGTTATAGTAGACAGAGGAGGAAAAATACCACAATGACTTCCAAGTATTATTTTCAGTTTTACACATTAGAGAACGGCAAACAGTTTATTAACCCACTGTTCTCCAGGCAGGTTGCTTTGGACAGTCTGATTATTTCATAATGGCATATGTGCCATTTCCTAGGCCAGGAAAGTCTTTCCAGAAGTCAGATTCTCACAGGAACGAAGCTTCATAATGCCACAAAGGAATGACACTGACTGAAAAGTAAGGATTTAAAACCTGTGCTATTAATTTCTGAAACATTACCAATTACTTACAGAGTTTGCAAAACAAGAAGGTCCCTGCTCTGAAATGCTTGCAACTTGCAATATATTGTCAACATATTTACCTGCAGGAGTGGTACCTGCCTCTGTAGCATGGTATCTGCAGGGCTCTGATGGCAGAGGGTGATAAACAGGGAAGAACAAGGGATCCAGGAGATAGGAAGACACTTCCAGATCAACGAAGAGAAGTAAACAGAGTTAGGAGGGAAGAGCTTACTCATAATCTTATTCAATATAGGTTGTTAGCCTTCTGCCCAGCTCTGCAGATTTTAAATGTCACTGGATAGGTGGTTTGCAGTGCCGTGGCCTTTCCCTTCATGAAAGTGCTCTTCAAGTCAACTTCCAGAACCATCAAAAAATCTCTTCATCTAAGAAATATCCTAGCGTTTACAGGATGCATCACCTTGAGTAATAACTCCTATCTCTATCTCTGGTGGGCCTGGCAGTAAGTTCAGATTCCTACGCATAAATGATCCCACAGACTTAAGAACACCCCTGTGACTGACACTGCTAATAAAGAAGTTTAATATAGCTGCACAAGAGCCTGCTTTTTTAACAAATATTTATCCAAGCACAGCAATATAGTATTTCATAGCTTTCATGACCCATTCTGGTATTGCTAAGAGTTATTTTATACACACTAGAAAGACAGGGTCTGCTTATTTCACTTTTTACATATTCTTTTATTATATTAGAGTCTTTCTATGCATTTTCCAGGTTTCATTACTCTCATGCCAATTTAAGCACAGCGATATTACCGAGAGAATCAAAGTTAACAACTTAATAAAATGTTCTCCTTTCTTTTTGGAAAAGCAGCAAGCAAAGTATGTGACCCAATCTGAAAAAAAACCAATCTTGCCTCTTTGCACTGAGCAGATGACAGTTAAAGGAAGTGGGGTTATTTTCAGTTCCCAGATATTCCTTTGACATAACTTGATTCCACTCCTCATAGAAAATAAACCAGTTCATAAAGGTCTCCCTTTTAAAATGAAGGTTTTTTCTTTTAATGGCAAAATGCATGCAAAAAGCATATGATTATGGTATTTATGTTTCCATTAAAATGTCCTCAGCAAGCTGGAGGAGTCTAACCTAGCATTTTCAAGCTATTTAGATTTACAGCAGCACAGTGCCTATTTTATTTCAATTTTATTTCAATTTTATTTCAGGACAATGCACTCTTGGTGGGAAATGATTACAGAGTGACAGCCATTAGGAGTTGTCTTTCTACACCGTGCTCAGCTATGGATGTCAGGTGATTGCCATAAAGCCCCACTGTATGGCATCCTTGTCATCTACATGAAAAGCAGTATTGATCAGTCGTTCAGCTTCTCTTCTCTGTAATGCAAAACATACTAGAGACATTTTTCAGCTATGCTGAAAACCTTATTCTCAAGAACTGTGTTCTTGAGACACCTCTTTCCTGAACAGTAAAATAAACATAGATTATACATTCCACCTCTGCTTCACTCTATCAATGCCTAACAGAGAAGTGAAAAACTTCTTAGCAGCCTGTCTCTGCTATCAGCACATTGGATGCAGCTGATGTCAGAAGGGCAGCTCCTGTATATAGAGCAAGGCTAATTATCAATCTCCTCCAATTTATTTATTTATTTATTTATTTATTTATTTATTTATTTATTTATTTATTTATTTATTGCTAGAGCTTCCTTTCTTCTGAGCAATAAACTCCTCTGTTAAGAAAGACAATCTACCTTGATAGGATAAAGAAGAGAGAACAACTTTTTTTAGTGCTACATCTGTAACTGATATAATCATTGAAAAAACCAAACCAACTAGCCAAGCAACACTTTCCTCTCTAAACCCCACCAATATATATTCATGACTGAACTTTGATGCAATACAAATCTGCATTAAAGTAATTTTAAGCCAGTTTCAAGTCCTGTAAGGATATATTTGAGTAGCATTTAATATTTCCAAGCTAGGTTTTTTTAATAGCCATTGTTGGTAAAATTCAGTAAAACATTTTTACTTACATACATTTAGCTGTGCATGTCTCCAATGAGTGAGTTAACATCTTTTTCTCCTTTGCTGTATTTTGGCATTATATGATCTACTTTCTATTTAGAGAAATGGACAGACAAAGTTTAAGGAATAACCATGTGCTTCCTACCATTTTGTACCATCTGTCTATAATGATGAGTAGTTTACATACTTGTCCCCCACTTTGTAATTCACTATTTGCCATGATGCAGTTAAACTTACAACTGTTGGTTGCAAGTGTTGATGAAAGTAATAAAGAAGCTGAGGGAATATTAAAGGAAAACAAACCCTGACAAGGCCTCACAAAGAGCCACAGTAATTCTCTTGCAAGTTACAACAAAATTTGTCATAAGTGTTCAGCAATGG